>LR738553.1:15470267-16085803 GCA_902685375.1 Neostethus bicornis | reverse complement strand
TGATAACAACAATATGACTTTATGCTGCAGAGCAAATGCATGCCGGACCACATCAAGCATGACTCTCTTTCCACTTCACTTCTCCTCCACCTTTCATTTCTTTTAAAAACACATTTACAGACTCATGAATTGCTGTGAGGAAACCTCTGTGTCCCTGCTGGGTTTCCACAAGAGTGCAGCTCTCGCTTGGGAAACAGCTGTTGATAAGAAAGCT
Source organism: Neostethus bicornis (assembly GCA_902685375.1). Taxonomy (NCBI): domain Eukaryota; kingdom Metazoa; phylum Chordata; class Actinopteri; order Atheriniformes; family Phallostethidae; genus Neostethus; species Neostethus bicornis. The sequence goes on along the minus strand of LR738553.1, from coordinate 16,085,589 downwards.
ACTGTGAAAATACGTTGCACATGAACTACCTTTACAACAATTATTATAAGAGAAGTGATCTGTTATTTTTTTCCACGCATTGTGAGCCAACCTCCATCCAATCCATATTGAAGTAGATACCGCTCAGGTTATTGACCAATGTCTTCTCCTCCTCACTTTGACATTTGCTTATCCTCTTTCACATCTACAAGTATTGACGTTTGTCCTATCTGGACATCTTCCTAAGCTGTTTTGTCATTTTCACCTCTTAAAAATACAAGAGAAAGGGAACAATGAGGGATAAGACTTAATGACACAAACTACAGTGTTGGCTTTAGACAAACTGTGTAGATAGAATTTGATAGAAGAAAGAATTCACAGTTAATTTCCTGCTTTGTGCCATAATGTATTCATAGAGCAATTTCATTCAGCACATCTATTTCTCTCACTAATACAGACAATAAAGAAAAACCACTCTGCAAACTCTGGCAAGCATTCACTCATAACTGTGGTCAATTTACTACAAAATTGGTAAAAGCAGGCTTTTGGTTTAATACCTTTTAAACTAATGGGTTTGAAGAGCCCTCTCCACCAGTTCTCTTGTCAAATGCTTACTATTTTCTTCAACTCGTCCTCAACTTTTCACTTCTCGGAGGCAAACTGACGAAATAAACACACGCACGTTTGAGTAAGTTTATGGGAAATGTCGATGTGCCAAATTCTTATGATAGACTAATGCATTGCTTCTCTAGCACGGATCTTAAAAACACATATTGGTACAGATTTTCTCGCCATGTGGTGGAACACATATTCTTCCCTTCCTCCCTCTTTTTATTCATTCCTCCCTCACCCTCTCTCCTGCAGAGAGGCTATTATTGCCGCTAATTATCTACAAATAGGCCCAATATGACAAGCACAGCCTTGTACCACCGCTGTCTGAGCGCAGGAATCACTGTGAGAGGGAATAAAAGAATGAAAGGGAAGCGAGAAGCGAGAGACAAAGAACAGGACAAGAGTCACAGTCAAAAAACAAAAAAATAAAAGGAAGGAAAAATACGAATCAGAGATAATTAAGTGGAACACGATGAGAACATTGTGTGGAAAGAGATGAGAGAAAATTGGGTATTAAGGAAGATATAAAAAAGAGGCAGATGGGCAAAGAAAGGTGCCAACAAGAAGACGACAAGAGGGGGGAATAACATAGGAAAATGATCTTGTCAGTGCAGCTTGTGACGGTTGTTGCCATTGGCAACTGTCCTGCAGAGCACAGGCCACATCCACTTAGCTCCCAGCATGCCTCGGGATCAGGGCGACTCAAGAGTCTAAGGCTGTCTGTCTTATTTCCATAGAAAAACTCATTTAGCAAGCAAGCATGAAGGGCCATGACGCATCAATGGGTTCTTGATTAGATCTCTACCTTTGATACGTATGAATATTTATCACTGTTGAATAAATACACATTTACTCTGCTTTCATCTGGATCAAGCCTAGAGCCCTTCTTGTCTCCTCTTAATTTTTTTTCAATGAATATGTCATCGGAGCTTCAGGGCTTCTGACTAGTGACAACACTTGAGATAATCCCGTTATTGTTGCTCTGAGGCAGTGATCAACGTTCACTCTAAACTTAACAAATTTTGTCGTGTTGTTGTTTTTTTAAATTTTATTTATCAGGGTCTTAACACTTCTTAGACACCTGAGGGAAATTAATTGGGGATGGTCGTCACGGTGGTGTCGGATATGTTAGAAAATCATTGCCGCAAAAGATTAGCATTTGGCTACACAGCTGAAGCAGGTGTGATGTGGATGCCAGGACAGATGGAAATCACAGTTATTTCTGTTTCATGAGCCCAGAGGATGAACACAATTACAAGTGCTCTTCCTCTTTTTTTAAAAAAATCCGTAGAGCAGAATAGTGGATATTTTTAGTGTGTGTTACTTACATCACTAACTCCAGCCTCCACTATCTTCAGGCCTGTCTCCTTCTCCAGCTGCTGCTTTTGCTGGACTGCATAGGGAGACAAAAGCAGAGGAGGTGTAAGTGAGTATGAGCAATGGATGACAAAGTATCACATCTTTCAGTTCCTGGGGAAGAACAAGTGGTCGCAAAGAATGATGCCATAGATATATCAGGCTGAGTCAGATGTCAAACTGGTCATGAAAAGAAACAACTAGCCCACACAAAAAGACAAACCTTAGAGAAAAAGGCTATAGATCTTGGAGCCTTTGAGTGAATATTTGAGGTGGCAACCCCCAACGACTTGAGAAGGAGAGACCAGTTTCTTAAAGGTGAGTTGATCCAAATTTAATACCAACAAACTGAGAGTATATCCAAGTTTAAATTGAAAATCGGAAAGCTGCAGTTTCTCCCATTCCTGCTGTGTGAAAAATGAATTTGTAATGTGGTTCAATAATACATTTTTCTTCATTCATCCTCCTCTGTAATGACACTTTAAATAATTAAGATATCTGGAATCCCTTTTCTTCAACTTTCAGATGTCCAGCATGAGAAAACCAAAAGAACAAAAACAGAAATGAAACTGCTTTTCTCAAATAATGCCAGCCTGAAAACAGACAATGTGTGCTATCATTTTAATAGTTTTAATGGCATCGACTTTGATTTGAGGATACAATGCTGTGGTTCTTTAACCTTGACAGCCAAGTGTTGCTGACTAAGGGTTTTATTTCTGCCCTAGAAAACAGTGGCAACTGAGTTAGAATTTAGCTTGGCTTCATATAAGGATGAGAATCCAGAGATCAAGTTAGATACCACCCACACGTTAATGTTCTGCCTGTTTAATGATGGACACAACTAAAAAATGGTGGCCCAAAATAATACATGTCAAGTTTCTAAGTGCTGTTAATTAAAAAGAATAACTATAGTGTGTGATGGAAAAACACTGCTCGCACTCCGTCCTTGACGCAACAAAATCTTCACTCCTTGAACCCCACTCTCACATACCCTGTTAATTTCCTCAACACAATTTCCACCCCTGCAGGTAGTACTGCAGCGCATCTTATGTCAGGATTGTAGACTACTTGGTTTTATCATATTTATTTCTATGTAAAACTATGAGGACTGTATGAGGGGATGTTGTGGGCCTAGTGGTAGAGTTACTGTCTTTCAACCGGGAGAACCTGGTTTTAATCCCACTGGGTTCAGTGGAGGAAAGTATCAGGTGTGATGTGTGACAGAAGAGTTTCAGCTAGAATGAAAGGGAAAGTGTACAAAACCATGGTGAGACCGGCCATGCTGTTTGGCCTAGAAACAGTAGCACTGAAGAAAAGACAGGAAGCAGAGATGGAGGTAGCAGAGATGAAGATGCTGAGGATCTCTCTTGGAGTGACCAGGATGGACAGGATTAGAAATGAGTACATCAGGGGAACAGCACATGTTAGAGGTTTTGGGGATAAAGTTCGAGAGGCAAGACTGAGATGGTTTGGGCACGTACAGTGGAGAGAGAGAGAGTACATAGGAAGAAGGATGCTGTATTTGGAACCACCAGGAAAGAGGAGTAGAGGAAGACCAAAGAGGACGTTCATGGACGCAGTAAAGGAAGACATGAAGATAGTTGGTGTGACCAAAGAGGATACAGCAGATAGGATTAGGTGGAAGAAACTGACTTGTTGTGGCGACCCCTAAAGGGAAAAGCCGAAAGAAGAAGAAGAAGGCTGTTTGAATGCAGAAAAACTGCTTTTTTTTTTTTTTTTTAAATTTGTTGTGATACCAGTAAGATTCTGCTTGACAATTTAAATATCAATTAAAAAAAAAAACCACAGGCTTCTATTTTTTTTGTTACAGTTAAAGTATAAACTGAAAAATTAATGTGTATATTCACGAATGAACACCGCCCATATTCTGGCTTTGAAACGTCACGTAACAGTTCGTGTTTCTGCAGAGTTTTATTCACTACAAAAACTTTTATTTGTCCTCACAAATGCTAAAGCCATTTTTGATTTCAAATTCTTACTGTAGACGTGCTCAATGCTAACGTAATGGTGTTATTTGCAAGAGCAATTGAGGACACATGGGGCAATAGGAGAGGTACAGTTTGTATCAGTTTGTCTAAATTGAGGGAACAACATTTTGGCATGTAAAAAATGTTGGTACATTCCTGTGAGAATTTTGGACAAAACTGCTGATATGCCAACATTTATTTGATAAAATATCTATTTTAACTCTATTTTCAAATACACAAGCCACACAGTCTGCAGACTACCTGGTATAAATACACAATTAGCAGAGCAATTAAACACACCCATGATTATGCACGATGATCTGGACCTACTGAAGATTACTGGAGAGAAGATGAAGTGCATGTAGATTCCCAGTACACAATAACTTGAGCCCCGGCTTTTGTTTTAGCCAGTAATTAATACACTACCCGAGTTTGATCCTCACATCTTCTGATCTAATCAAATATGGCATGCTATTTTGAACGCTTTGTTCATGAAGGATATTCTCATGCAAATCAACTTAAAGTGATGGGATGTTAAATATCCATCAGCTAAGATCACAGAGTTTTGCCGACTTTTTCCTCCTTCCTCAGTCTAACATCTCCTCCTCACTTTGATGGAAACGTTTATATTAGAAAAACACAATCAAAGAGACCATAATAGATTATTCCAAATTATAGTGAATGGGAAAAATGGGGGATCATTTTAATTGAGTTTGTTTGCATGTGAATGTAATTGGTAATGCGGAAAAAGAAAAAGAGTTGACAGGAGAAAAAGGGAGCAGGTCCTTTAAATCCCATCTCCACCAGATGAAGGCTATGCAAATGACCCTGAAGAGCTGAACCCCACCTCACACTCCAAATTCAGCAATGGGCTTGTTTAATTAGTATTTTAATCTATCCCTGCGATTCCACTCAATCCACAATGTGTGCAGAGTTCTATCTAATTAAAGACGCTACTTTTAGGATAATCATCCATCTCTCTCGCTCTTCTTCTGTCACCTTTTTCTCTTTCTGCTTATTAAGGATTCTAGAAACATTGATCATCCCATTATCCCATCAACAAGCCACGAGAGGAGACATTTTCCATCTTAAGGTGTCAGCCAGGGGGTTCAGAGGGATGTGTGAAAGGAGCAGAAAGAAACTGAGAGAACTGGAAAGGTCAAACATACATTTAAACTCTGAAATACAAAGAGCTAGAGAAAAGAGAAGAAAACGACTCTTGTGTTAGTGAAAGAGGACAGATTCTCATTTTGAGCACCTGTATCCACCCCTGCATTTAGAGGCACTATAGATAGTTCCGGTACCTGTGTGGTACTACTTTAGGAGGGGGGTAATGAAAGAGGTAATTGGGCCCAGCTGGATGAGGGCGTGGGTGGTGGAGGAGGGCCAAGCTGCTTAAAGGTCACACAACGTTTTGGTCTTAATGAGGACCCCTCTGGGGTTGCAACACGTCATGAGTCAACCTACGAAAGATTAGCCGGGAATCAACACATACGTGTCAATGCGGCAGCTCAGGTTAGACTGAAAAGCTGACATTAACTACCCCATAGTAAAACTGAAGAAGCCTGAAGGTCATTGTAAATCAAAGCTAAAAACTCTCCAATCAACCTGAACGGACGGATAGTCTCACAACAAGTACTTTAAATGTAAATACAATGTACTTGCCAAGCTCATTAGTTGGTGACTGGATGGACTTGAGAAGCAGTTACAATCCAGCAGCCAATGCTTGTTCTCTCTCTAACTGCCTCCAGCATCTCTTTTTGGGCTCCTCTCCTATTAACCTCCAACTAGAGCTCACTCTCTTTCGTTTTCCATGCTCATGGTTGCGCGCAAGGATTTTGGAGGCTTCAAATTAGCGACCAAATACTCTTGACAGGCTGTGGAAAAGAGATGTCAGGTCTGATTTCAAAGAGGCTCCTCCAGCCATTCTAGCAGGCATCGCCTGAGTCCTTCCAGTCGGATTCCTAACGTCTAGATTTGATCTCTGCTGCTTATTGGATTCTTTTTTATTTCTAAATCAGATTCAGTAAAGATAAAAAGAGGAAAAAAAAATATTTTAACAATAATTTTAAATAGAATACTTCTATCATTTATCTGACATTTTTTTATTAGTACAAAAATAAGTAATTAAATAATTATGTGCTTTATCATCCTTATCACTAGTAGGTGAATAAAAAGCAAGATGGGGTTGACATGATGACGTTTCACATTTTCCTAACGAACTAATCAATATCGCTTGAGAAAATAACACACGTACCATCCCCACTTTGCAATCATGTCTTAATTGAAGTTATTATTCACTGTGTGTTTGGGCTTTAAATTACAAATAGGAGTTGAAATAGAGGTGCAATCTAATCCCTGATAGTTAAACCAGTTTGATTTTAATTTTTAAGTATTCTACAAAATTTCAGTTAAAGGTACAGATAAAAATATAAAAAATACAAACAGAAAATATTTGCTTTGTAAAAAAACTGAAAACACTTTAAAACCTAAAAAATGGTATAAGTAGAGTTAAAGGTCAATTTAATCATCAATCTTCAGGCTGCTTGAGTATTTAGCCACAAATCTAATGAAAGAAAATGTGAAAAAAATAACAAACCCCCACTCAGATAAACATTTATTGACTTTTAAAAAAACCACATCGCTCATGTGCTTAAAAAATATACTTGTGAAAACTTGCTTGTTGTGGGAATATGATCAAAACTGTCCGTATTGTACACAGTACATTAGATTTTAATAACAATTCACAGATGATTATCATAACAATCTAAAATCATGAAAGGGTACATTCATTTTTCTGGTATGTGACAGGGTGGTAATTGTTCGAGGCTCTATATATTCAGCATGAAGAGACAAATCACCCACTGCAGGCTATGTGTGTTTCTATTTCAAAGCAGCACAGCAGTGAGCGTTGTTACATGATCATTTTGCTGCCTCTTTGGCCAAATGGGGTATATATAGTTGACAAAATGCATATTTCACCTGCATTAGATTGATCTGTTCATATTAAATAACATCCCCATCCGTTCCATCTATCTGCCCCTTCTCTGCTTTTCCTCAGGTCGTCCATATTCATCACTTCCATCACTCCATCCTTCACTCCAAGCAAACAAAATGAAGGTGTTTATTGCGGAGGAGGGCTGATGCTTACGCCTTTCCATAGCTGTTAGCCTTATCAGCAGGCAATCGCTTCGATATTAAAGTTGCCATTCCGCCCATCACTTTCCCCTCACACATATGATGGCTGTCTCTACCTATCAGAGGTACAGGCTGGAGAGAAGAGGAAGGTAGAGAGGGGGAGGAGAGAAGATGCATCTGATCCTCCTGACAGATAAGATGCATGGCAACCCATTTTTCAGTCAAAATCCTGGGAGAGAAACAAAAACAATGATATTCCTTCAAAGCTGAGTGTTTGAAAACCCGCAGAGCTGGCTGTAGATTCATTACATGTATGATATGAACACATATGTGACCCCTTTACATTTGACATCTGCTCACTGATGCTTATCAAAATGTAAATGAGTTTGCAGATATAAGCCGGTTAATCTTATTTTCTCTTACCCATACGCAGTTTTGCACACTGAATCAAAGATTATGTTGGTAAAAACAAACTACTTCAATAAAAATATCATTTCTTTTTCAGCCAAACTTGTTTTTGTCTGTAATGATTTTTGTGTGTGTGAGAAGTTATGGCATAAACACAAATCTGGTAATGCTAAGAAGTCGAAAGAAAATCTAAAAAAAACAGCTTCAAATAATTTGATTTTATTGGATGTCACAAACATATAGATGCCTGCTGGGTTGGGCTTTGAGTTTTTATGCATTACTTTAAAAAAAAAAAAAAAAAAACTCGAGAAAACTTTTTGCTGCAGAGAAGAAAGCAGTGCTGATGGGCTTGGGACGAAAAATGTTCTTACGATTTGTTATTTAAAAAAACTTGATTACATCACAGATTCAAATGAATGCATATACTGCACAAAAAAAATAAAGCAATAAAAACCTCTTAAAGTTATCCAACTGTTTAAAACTAAGCAAAAAGCTTTATTTGGGCTAAATTAAAATAGGTTATCAGATGTAGGTTATTTAACAAATGTTCAAACATCTAGAAATGGTAGATCAGGGTGTGCTTCAAATAAATATTGAGAAGCTGAGGATAAAAAATATTCTTCTGTGATAATAAATAAATGTTAGAGGAAGACCAGTGGTACTCATGGTGCCAAAACTTTCACTTGTGAAATGTTTGTGAAGTGTATATCTTGTGGAAAATGGCAACAAGGAGAATCAGTTTAACTAACAAGAAGTTACTATATGGTAAAAACCACTCAAAGGATTTCAGACATCTAAAAATTTCTGGTTCTGTTCTATTGTCTTCCGTTATCCAGGACCGGTTTGAGGCGGCAACAGCCTCAAACAAGAAACTAGGGCTTTTATCACCCCGGCTGCATCCTCCAGCTCATCCAGTAGGATTTAGTTGTAAGAAATAGTTTTTCCAGTAGGTCCAGAGCTTACCTGGGTCTCCTCCCAGTAGGACTTTCCTGAAACACCTCACCAGCAAGGTGTTCAGGATGCCCGAACCACCCCATCTGGCTTCTCTCAACTTGGAGAAACAATGACTCCAAGCTCTTCCCGGATGGCAGATTTCCTCACTCTATCTCTAAGTGAGAAACCAGACACCATTTTTGTACAATACCAGAAATTGTTTTTAGATACAAACAATTTCTGGTATTGTACAAAAAAGTTTCATAATACTTTATAAATTCCATTTCAAATCCATAAAAAAAAAAATAAAATCTGGTTTTAACTAGTCAGTTAATGCTAACTTGATTAATTTAGAAATGCCCACCAGTTGACTTGTCAAATTACTTTTCGGACATTAACAGCTCTGGTTAAATTCTGAATAATCTGCTGCTCAGAAATGAAATCACAATGTTTATTAAGTATTACTCAATTTATTCTTTAACCACCTGATATTGGACCACATAAATCCTGAAGTGTGTAAGTTTAGTTAAATAATCTTGATTTACAACCATGGTTCATGTGATACCTCATCGTAGGACAACGTTACTTAGTGTTGAAACCTTATTTCAACATTACTCATGGACTAGTTACGAACCAAACCAAATTTAGCTTTTTTGAAAAAATACTTTTATGCATGATGACATTATACAATAATCCATCCATGTTATTTATCCTGTGACGGGGTTGAAACAGATAATCTATTCACACTCCATGTGTGGCCATTGCTAAAATTTTCTCCCGTAAAACAAATTTCTTCATCAACTCTAATAAATATTTTTTCAGGACTTACGCATTAGTAAAAGTTAATAAGTGCCATTGTCATGTTACCAGTAAGTCTGAAAATTTTATTTACCCACACGGTGAAGTTGCTGACATGAAAAGATCAATAATTTTCTATCATTTGCAACACAAAGTAATTGACTAAAAATATTTGATGAAAACCTCAACACTTGCTGAACTAGTGTTTCAATCAAGAGCTTTATAAGACCAATTATTGACAAGTTTGTAGATTGTTCATTTGTTGTCAGCTAACAAATCATTTCTGCACTTGACAAAACAATGGCAAGCGAAATGACTCCCTCTTTAATATTGATAGTTTGAATTTATAATAGAGGGGAGTGGGAGGAGACAGACGCTCATATACATTAATAATTACCTGGTACTTTGGATTTACTGATGAAGCAGTGAATGAATCATTTCTACCAGGAAAAAAACAATATTTACATTTTAAATGACTAAAAAAATCCAATAAGCACTGCCAATCATAGATTCCCAAAGCTGTCACTTGGCGGAACCGTGCTGTTAACAGCAGGTTGTCCAGGGTAGCTCACTGTTTATACGTCCTGATCGATCTTTTCCTGCGGATAAGCTAACACTACTCCTCGACAAACCAACTGCTGTTATTCAGCCTAAATAAACACACAAGAAACCTCTGGTATTGAAGACCAGTTGATGAATTTTGCAGTACAAAAACAGAACAAAACCAATTTTCTGCTTAATAGATGGTGTTAAAATGTAGGAAACCCATGTTCTCAGCTCTTATAATGGCTGCAGTCTTGCAATCACCAGGCACTTTAAGTCCACTACCGACACTATCAGACACTTTCCACACCCCTCGCCTTTCAAGTTGAGCACATATGGCAACTATAATTGCAACACCCTTATTAGAAACCCCGTTTAACAATAGTGGAATAATACAACTAGATGAATATTTGCCTGCTGCTTCTGAGCCAACAGACACACATAAACAGCCCCACACACATGCATGATATCTGTTTCTCTGCCGGCTGGTTGATTAATAGATTGTGGCTGCTCTGACACTCTGTGTAGAATAGGCATTTTGCCTCTGATAGGTGCTGACACCAATTCTTCACGGACTGGAGGAGACTAGGGAGCAGAAGCAGCACTGGCAAATGACTTAGATGGCAGACACCTCCAGATGTGGGAGAAACCCCACAGATGTCACTCCGCATTCTCAGCAGGACATGCTCAGATCATTTACGCTGCCTTTCAGAGATGACAATTTCCAGATGTGTGACATGTGCAATGCAAATTCCACCTGACAATTGTGTAAGAAGGGAGATAGATTAGATTATTACAGGTAGAGACGAGGTGGACAACACATACCAAAAACTATTGTTAGGTTTGAAGTCTACACAAGAGCCTTTTCAACAAATCCTCTCAAGAGCATAACGATTCAGACTTCCTGTCATGTTAACCCTGCTAAAAACCAAACTATGACATGTCCTTTTATTTTTAAATGGTGAAAACATTGCAAACTCATCTTTTCTCCTGCTTCATCCACATCAAAACAGTGCGGAAGGTATTTGCTGATGCTCATGTGGTGGGAAATAAAATCATCTGGAGCTTTGCCAGTGAAAGATGCCATCCCCAGAAAATGGTTATCTAAGAGAGGGGTTGCAAATCTGACACACAGAGCAGGACAAATACATGCACACACACACTCTTCCCCACAGAGGGAACTCTGACAGAGGCAGCCCTACCTGTCACTGTGGTAGCAATTATTCTGCAGGGCCTCTCCATGGACCGTCTCCTGCAGGTCTCCACATTACTAACCACATCAGCGAACACACACACGCACACAATGCGTATGCAAACTGACACACAGCAGGAAACACCAACAAGAGCACAAACTGCATTGAAAAAAACACACATATTTAATCCACAATTTGCTATCCTCAAACCAATGGCTCGAACAAATCACAATGATGTGTTAGTGTGGACATCCTGTTTAAACCAGAAAAAACACAATCTTGTAGAGATGGGTGCCAAAGCAAGCATGTGCACATGCTTATTTTGTCTATTTTTAGATGATTGCATTATCTTAGACGAGGCCATGAAGATGTCTACAAACATACACACAGAAGAACCTGATGAATCAATATATTTGTGAAAAACATGGACGGGTTTGTAATAAAAAACGGCATTAACGTAAAGCCAGGATGTGAGCTCCAGTGAGTCAGGAGTAATTCCAACAAAATCCGATATGCCCAGGAAGACAGAATGACCATTTTGGTTACAGGGTGGTCTCTTCCACTGATCTGTCTCATGCTTGCTCACTACAGCTTGAACACAAGTTTCTCAAACAGGTTAACTGTACAGAACTGTGAAGGGTGATTTGGGAGAAAGGAAAAAAGAAAAGAGCTCAATGTGACCTCATTACCGTAGATTTGTTCCGACTGTCATTAGGAATCACAAATGCCATCACTCAAGTCAGAAAAAAAAGAGGATGGGGTGAGTAAGCAGCAGCGGTTGGAAGGATGAAGCCAGGCCTAATGGTAATCAAGCATTTTTGATTAGAAAAAAACATCTGTCATCAACCATCTACATAACTGTAGACGTAGTCTAGTAAAGAAGTACAGGTCTGATTAAAAGATGAATATTTGTGTTAATACCAAAGTTTTGCAGCTCCAGCACTTAAAACCAAATGTGATGCCACAAATTGTTTCTCTGCTGTTACAAGCAATAGCAAACAAAATAGCTACAAAGGTTTAGTGATTAGATATTGTTTTTGTTTTTTTGAAAAGTGGGTTCTTTTGAGGCAGACAAAGAGTATCGCCAAGTTTAGCTATGGGATTGATTTGAAGCCCAACAGACGCGCTTGATTTATGTTCACATAAGAGAGCTCTTAAAGTTTCATTAGAGGAAACAGAAAAATAACGTTGAAAAAGCCGTTAACAAGTAGCTGCGTTATTTGAACTGAAACTTTTTTTTTTTTTTTTTTAGTGACGATCGTTTGTTTTTTTTTTTTTTTTTTACACACACACATTCATACTTGATAGTGGAAGCTGCCATGCAAGGTGCAAACCACCATCAGGAGCAATTGGGGGTTTGGTGTCTCAAGAACACCTAACCATGAACTCCGGGCAAGGGATTGAACTGGCAATCCCTGCCCGGTTACAGGACTCTGCCCACAGAGCCATCCGTCCACCATTTTTACACCAATTTTTTAGCGTATGAATGGCTTATAAAATGTGACAACTTTTCTATACGTACACTTTTTTTTTATTTAAATCCAAATTTTGAATTTTTAGTTCTTTAAATCTGCTACTAATTTTGTTTTAATAAGTTATAGATAGAATATTTAAGCAAATTAATGATTTAACAGAAGAAACGTTAATGTTTAGTCACTTTCAAATACATTTTTTCAGTTTTTATTCATTTGGATATCATATTTGTCAGCCTCTGAAATCTTTCGTTTGAAGTTTATGTCAGAAAAAACACATCTTCTATTTTGTCATTTTTTAGAAAATCCTTCAGCTCCAGCCACACATTTTTGTGTAAATCTTCCATCTGAAAGTGAATGATGTGACAAAGTTGTGTCCTATCAACCAGCCTTTATTTCTGTCTCATGAGAGCTTGCTGGCTGTTCTTCTGATCGCTTGTGTTAATCTCACCACATTGCTTTCCTGTTTACAGCTGGGAGTGGTGGGCGCAAAATGAAAGTGTAACACAAGCGTGTTACGCAGGTGTCAAAATGAGAAATATGACATTTCCCTTCGAAGATTTTATTAGTGCAGATATCATTTTGCATTCAGCCTGCTCGGCATATCATTTGGCTTCCTTTTTTCTTTCCTATTACTGTTTTGCTCCAGGACAAAATGTGATAATCATTATTACATGTCTAAAACAGGGTAGCTGGGAGTGGAAAGAAAAAGGCGAGAAAAGCATTCAGGATGCGGCACAATTCAAAAATCTAAATACACAGTTTGACTAGTGTGTTTGCTATAATTCTTTCCACTGCGAATCAATCATACGGTAGAGTTTCTGTAACAATTCTTTTTAAAAATGAGGCAGCACTTCAGAGTACCATCTAGATGATTGAATCTATCCACCAGAGAAGTTTCTGATGACAGTTATTTCTTCCAAGATTGATCCCACAAATATTTTTTTTCTTATGTTTCAAATCTTCCCGTAACTCACATGAAGTTAGAGGGGGGAAAAAAAACGAGGCTGTATAAACACACCTCCCTGAATTTTAAGGACACCTGTTGGGCTGCATGGCTCATCTCCTCCTCATTTAGCCGTCTGTCTAGGCTCCGTGGGGCTGATTACCAGGAAGAGCTGATTCCAGTTGCTCTGCTTATCAGTCTAATTAGAGCCCCTGGCAGGTGACTTGGAGGAAGTTGTGTGTGTCGAGGATGTTCAGGCACAGTCATTTGTGCAGGCGTTCGTATAAAGGTGGTATGCTGGGGTAAAAAAAATGAGATAGATAGGTGGGAAACATTACTTGGTGGATGTAATGAATGATGCCTTGAGGAAGTTAAAAACTTTTTTGACATCATAGTAATTTTACAAAAGTGATGTCAAAGAAGGATCGTTTTGATTAACAACCTATAGAAAAAAAAAATCATTTAAAAAAAAAATGAGGAGTAAAGTTGAGAGAGACTACTATTCTGTGATGGTTGAAAAGAGAATACAATCGGTTTTAAGGAGGAAAAAATAAGATGCTCAGAGAAAAAGACAAAGTGGAAAGAAGAGAGCAGAAAGACAGAATGGTGTTGAATACAATGGAAGAATCTACAGGGTACAAACAAGTTTTTCAGGTAGTGTATCAGTCTCTGATAAAAGGTCAGTCGTCTACTGTTCGCACATCCAGGTGCTAATGTAACACCTCTCACACCTTCCTCGCTTGCTTGAGTCTGACTGCCTGCAGGTTGGTGGGCAGAAAGACTGTTGTTTGTGCTAGAATAATATGTTGTAATCCCCTGTCTCAGATGTGGCCTTGACACAGGTAATTGGACTTGGAGTGTGAGGAAGCCTGTGGTTAGACACAAACACCCCGTGAAACATACCCACTAATGTATGGCTTAAAATATGACGGCTCTTAATCTCAAGACAGATAAGGTTTCTTATGGTGAGTCTTTGAGCTTCTGACACATTTTTAAAACACAACTGAACAAATGGTAATTGTGAAAGTTAAATTCTTTTCAAATATATCTTTTTTTTGTCTTACAAATATTTAATAAGCACAAATAATCATCTTGGATTTATATGCTAAAATCTTACAGGTCATTGACTTAGAAAAACACATTTTGTTTTCAATAAGGTTTAAATATCCGCCACATCATTGTATGGCAGTTAGCTCTAGGTTTAATGCTGTGTCTACTTTCCTTCTTTCTTTGTGCCAAGTTAATCTGAGCTGAACATTGAGAGTTAAACTGGAAGTGTGTGTCCCTCAAAAAGAGGTTTCACATACAAGTTATCACTTCCACAAAGAGCTCTGGGAGGCCCAGTCCAGGCTGATGCACACAGGCCACTGACCCATGACAGTCAGCCCATATCGATTTAAGTGGAGGCAGAAGCCAGAGAGAAAAAGACAAATCCAGCCAGAAAGAGAAAGGAAGAAAGACAGAAAAACCATGAGAAGAGGCAGGGTGCAACTTCTCTTTTAAAACTTATCCATAATTCATCGTCTTTTGTTTTTAAACTTCTATCTACAGCTTCTTTTCCTTTCACAGTTGGTCACACAACAGGTGAATGTCATTTTAAAGGGATTAGGGAGCAGCTATTTTAAAATGCCTCAGTCATAGAGACACAGTCGGATTCTTACATTCAATTTCCTACAGTGGGAAGGGTATACTGTCATTGCAAACAAAGAGTCATTTGGATTTCACATTGGTGCAAGTCTTTATTGCCTGTTTTACGTACGTATGTGCTGAATCCATTATTACAAACCTTAATGCTGCAAATGGAAAAGAAATGATGAAATACTGGCATGCTAATGATAAAAGCAGGAAGCAATTCTTCCATAAATGAAGCTAGATTTGTAAAGACCTGCTGAGGTACATTTCCCATTTGACACAGATGTACTCTAAAAACCATCTTACCTCTGAAACGCATACAATAAATCAGAACCACACTATTAGAAATAGAGAAAGATCCAACAAAGTTAAAACAACTCCTGCTACTAATGCCACCACCTTTCCAAATGATTTTTGTTTCAGAAGTATTTCTGTAAAGATTTTCACTTAAAAGAGACGTACGTACAGGAAGAGAGTTAAAACAAAATGAAAAAGGCCACATTGTAACCAATCAGCATCTATCCAGTCACACACTACACTCACATGTACACACATTTATGTGTTGATACATGTCAGGAGATTCTCGTAAAAGAAATGATATGTCAGTGAATTTTTTCACTGGTTAAATAAGGATTAATTATCCGTCCAGAGCAATGGAGAATGTGAAAAAGAGGTGAAGAAATGTGTACAGGCAGGCTGGAACGGGTGGAGAAAAGCATCAGGTGTGAAGTGTGATAGAAGAGTTTCAGCCAAAATGAAAGGGAAAGTGTACAAAACCGTGGTGAGACCGACCATGCTGTTTGGTCTAGAAACAGTAGCACTAAGAAAAAGACAGGAAACAGAGATGGAGGTAGCAGAAATGAAGATGCTGACGATCTCTCTGGGAGTGACCAGGATGGACAGGATCAGAGGAACAGCACATGTTAGAGGTTTTGGAGATAAAGTCAGAGAGGCCAGACTGAGATGGTTTGGACATGTGCAGAGGAGAGAGAGAGAATACATCTGAAGAAGGATGCTGGGTTTGGAACCACCAGGAAAGAGGCCTAGAGGAAGACCAAAGAGGAGGTTCATGGATACAGTGAAGGAAGACATGAATATAGTTGTTGTGACCAAAGAGAATGCGGCAGATAGGGTTAGATGGAAGAAACTGACTTGCTGTGGCGACCCCTGAAGGGAAATGCCAAAAAAAAAAATACATGTGTATGTACTTACATGTAGTTACAGTATATATGTGTTGTAGGACAACATAGAGGTTCCAGAGTTGTCTACATATAACAGAATACAATCCACTGTTTAATATACAAAGACTTTTGATTCAGATGTGGGTGAAAAACATAAAGCAGTTTCTCGAAAATTATATTTTGAAGTGATTTGGCTCCGACTGGGAATGGATTTTGGCGTGATTTCAAACTGCCATAAACGTCATGTTATCCTCCCACATAGTGCTACTTTGAACTAATTTAACTAATTCTACTCTCTTTGTAGGTTTAGCAAAATGGATTGTGCCTGCAAACCAGATTTTTTATTTCATCTTGTTCACTCTGCGCAACACATCCACCCATACACAGTATCACAGTCTCAAATTTTCCATGTCCGTTGCAATAAACAGAACCTAATTATGAGTTCATAAACAAAACAAAAGCAGATGCAAATGACCTCTTTTGTTTGACAATGGCTTTGTAATTTATTTATTTTTGCCAGGAAAGCTCTCTCAAAATAGACTAAAATTTGATCACCAGGGTAGCAATGTCGGTAAATATTACATTTTACTTTTCACACAAGAATCAAAGGTATGTTTTTGTCACTGATTTTCTATTTTACTTAAGGACAAACAATTTGGAATAATACGGAAAACACTGTATCATCAGCATAAAAATCCAAAAGAGTTTTATAGTGTTACCCCTGAAAAAAGAGCTGGTGATTCAGTTTACTAGGTTTGACCTTCACTGGGAGCTCTATGTTTAATTTTGACCTTGCGCAATCTTAGTGTCTTGATTGAATATTTTCTTTCTATGTTTTTCATTTTGTTTTCATTTCAACAGGGCAGCACGGTGGCATAATGGTTAGCACAGTGGCCTCACGGCAGGAAGGTCAGGGGTTCAAGTCTCAGGTGGGGATGAGGCTTGGAACACTGTCCTTTCTATGTGGAATCTGCATGTTCTCCCCGTGCATGCATTGGTTTCCTCACACCCTCCAAAAACATGTATGTCATGTTGATTGGCCATTACCAATTTGCCCCTAGGAATGAGTGTGTTTGTATGGTTGTGCATGTGTGGCCCCGCAACAGCTGGGATCGAATCAGCCGGGATGGGCTCCGGCACACCTGCAACCCCGAAAGGATGGACAATGAAGAAAATGACTTTCATTTCATCTTCTGAACTGCACATGGCTGAAGCAGTTATGGGGGGTGCCCTTTAGGGGTTGCCACAGCAAGTCAGCCTCTTCCATCTAACCCTATCTGCTGTATCCTCTTTTGTCACACCAACTATCTTTCTTCACTGCATCCATGAACCTCCTCTTTGGCCTTCCTCTAGTCCTCTTTCGTGGTGGTTCCAAATCCAGCATCCTTCTTCCTATGTACTCTCTCTCTCTCCTCTGTACATGTCCAAACCATCTCAGTCTGGCCTCTCTGACTTTATCTCCAAAACCTCTAATGTGTGCTGTTCCCCTGATGTACTCATTTCTAATCCTGTCCATCCTGGTCACTCCCAGAGAGATCCTCAGCATCTTCATCTCTACTACCTCTATCTCTGCTTCCTGTCTTTTCTTCAGTGCTACTGTTGTTACTGGAGGGTGCCAGAGTCTATCCCAGCTAATTTAAGATGGGAGGTAGGGTACACCCCGAACAGGTCGCCAGTCTGTCAGTGGGCCAAACACACACACACCCGTCTGTGCACACACACATTCCTAGGGACAATTTAATAGTAACTAATCAACCTAACATGCAAGTTTTTGGAGGATGGGAAGAAACCGGAATATCTGGAGAAAACCCACACACACGCAGGGAGAACGTGCAAACTCCACACATAAAGACGAGCATTCCAAGACTTGAACCCCCAACTTTCTTGCTGTGAGACCACTGTATTTACCACTGCGCCACCATGCCACCTCTGTTTTTCATTTTATTATAAAAAATAATATAAATGTTCTAATTATCATCTGTGACAAATTCAAAGAGTTGCCTTGGCAAACTTTTTTAACATTTCTTGAACCCTTAAGTTCTTCTGATTGGATGAATCACTAGCATACGCTAAAACAGTATAAGAAAATACTTTATACTAAATTACCATAAAGATATTCTTAAAATTGTCCTTGTAGACATAAATAAAAAAATAAGTGAAATCTAAAGCACAAAAATTTAAAATGTATAAAACATAAATAGGAAGCATGTCTGACTATGTGGTTCATTGTGCCGTATAGACATACACCTGCAGAGTTTAGCAACTCCCGGGCACAGTGGGGGGCTATTTCAGGGGATTTGTATGGCAAGCTTCACAGAAGCTGCTGTGTGGATGATTTGGCATTCATGTCTTCCATAATGGCCGCAGGATAGAAAAAAACTGTTGCAACCAACATTCAAAGAAAGAAGAAACATCAGACTGGTTCATTATTTACAGTTAGCTTCTTTTTTTTCTTGGTCAGGTCTGAACATAGCTTACTATTTCTTTTTCTGTTTGAGATGCTGCATTCAGTCGGAACAACAAACACCTCACTCAGACCATATGCACACCATGACATTCAGATCTACGTGAAGCAGCAGCCAGCAGTTAGTCATGGCCGTGACTTGCTTTAATTACTGCCCATTCGGAGGTATAAGGACATTGCAATCTGTGTTAAAGCCAAGCGAGGTGTGTGCACACGTAAACACCTACGGAGGAATGCACAAAGAAAAGAAAAAATTGAACATCTGTCATTTTCTCCCCTTTTAAGCACTCTGCCAAAGAAAGTTGGTGCTGCACCTGGACATGAATTATAGAGAGGCACTTGGATGAGAAAGGTGGAAGGAAAAGAGAGAGGGGAAGAGAAGAGGTGAACGGAAATAATGGAGCAGGGAGGATTTAAAATCTTCCACATTTGGCGACTCTCACCGAAGAGATTGTTGGGTCAATCATCAATTTGGTGCCAATAGCTACCAATAAGAAAGAACAGAGATCTGCTGTTTTGGTTTTTTTGTATAAAGTCTACTTTAATTTATGCAGAACAAAACTGAAAATAATTTCATTAATTGTGCAACCTGTATTGAGGATATATTAAAAGGATCCTCAAACTTCACTCTGTTTCCTGACAGCTGAAATCCTGTAGAAAAAATAAATAAATAAAAGTATTCTCAAAGAGGAACTACAAAAGCAAATAGTGCTTTGAAGATAGAAAGCCCAAAATGTCACCCACCCGCTTTGAAGCTTCCAGGCTCTCTTTGTTTCTCTACACTTGTAGCTCACAAAACCCTGAGTAGAGCACAGTCTGCATTCAGGGGCCAATTTAGCATGGATGTACCATTAAGAGACAGAAACATGGACACACAAACACATGAGCTAAGACAGTGACACACTGTCAAAGTACAAACACACACAGATATGGGCACACCTGGAGAGCTACATTGTGCGACTACGCGGCCATCTCTCTTTGATTTCTACCAGGTCTTTGTGGTTTCAAGCACTTTAAGTGTCATCTGCTACCTCTTTGATGCACTCATCTGTTTTTGTTTTTCCATTATGAATTATATGCAACATAACAACCTGTATTTTTTTCAGCATGTTTATTTAATCTCTTCATGAAGAAGTTTCGTCGCTGTAGATTATTTTCTCTTGTTCAATCTAAAAGTTTGACTGAGTACTTTACATCTATGGAAAACATGCCCATTTGTGGTTGGATGACACAAAATGACAGTCAGATTTGACAAACCACTGATCAATAACAATTTTCCCCACAGGATTTTTTTTACCGAGCGACCTCACCTATTTCTCTGCTTTGCACACATTTGTTATATTGATTGTCATTAGTTGGGACGGTACAGAGATAATCAGTGGCTAAAACATTCATAGCAGTTCAGATTTATTCATATTCTTCAATTTAGTGGCAGCTTAATTAAACTTACAAGCGCGTTTCTGTTTTTAAGGAGATACCTGCCAATTGGTTTCAAATCAAGTCTCATGAGAGGGTTTATATTGTTGTTCTGTTTCTTGACAAGAAATTGCAGTAATTAAATAAAACCTGCAAAAGTGTAAGTCAAAGTTCAATGACAAATTTGGTACAAATGGGTAATACAAGGAAAAACAGATTCAAGACAAAACTTATGATCATAGTAGAATTTTTTTTTTTTTTAATTTGCAGGAAGTTAAACTATGCATTTAACTTTTATAACTTCGAAAGGAGAAAAACTGTTTTTTTTTTTTGTTTTTTTTTTACAATATTCAAATGGTGGTACAAGAATTCGGTATACTCCAGTGTTAATACCCACCTAGCAACATCAAGTGGCTTCCATATTTTCAGAGTGAGCCTCCACGTCTGTAAAACGTTGTATCATAAAATCAAACTTAAAGAGTTTTATAAAATTTCTGAAACTGTTCTTTAGTCTCTACATCAGATCTACATCAGATCTCAATCAAGTATGAGTAGTTTTAAGACGTGGTGGGAAATTTCATCATTAATATTCTTCCTACAGATCTGCACCATCTTCAGATGCAATCAAGACAGAGCAAAATCTCACAGGACCATTTCTAGCACGTTGTTGGTCTTCTGCCATGAAGAATTAAGGTACTTCTGAAAGCAAAAGGAGTTGAAATTTGGTATAATCAAGGTTTAGCTAATGAAGTGACAAGCACGCTTTGCTTCTCAACGACGAGTCTTTAATGAGGAGGATGCTGCTGGGGTTGAACAGAGTAAATTAAAGCTTAAAACCGTAGTTAATTACGTGCATGGTTTTTGATTTTGAAGCAACATTTTTCTAATAAGTTAAGGCCCCTGAAAGGTGGAAGAAGATTAAATGGTGCAGTGATTTGCTTCTCTTTACATTAAATGTACACAGATAGCATCAATAAAACATTAGCATCCAATCAAAGTTTAAATAACAAACAGGAGGACTGCGAGGGCAGAAACGAAACTTTCCTTTGCCTCAAATGCCGCAAACAAGTAAAATTTCTTGTTAAATTATGGCTCATAGCATGAGATGGAAAGATGCAAATTTACATAGCAGTTTGTGTATGCTGCCTCATAAAGTAGCACTCACACTGCACATGCAACATATTGGAAAAGTACCTGCTGTTCTTGATATGAGGGCCATTAGCATATGGCCTCTCACTTTGAGTAGCATTTCATCGTGGTTGCAGGGATGGAAGATAAAGGGATGAGGAATCATAGACATAGGGGCTGGATGGATTCAGACGAGGCAGACAGACTGAGAGGATGAGAAATAAAGGCTGGATTTTCTGCTCAGCTGTTTAAGAGTCTGTGTGCCTTCATGAAGTATTGACATTTTCCTTAATAATGATGCAGAATATATTTAGTCATTTTTACTTTGGCAGATTTTATTGAAATTCTCATTTTGATGATAATCTTCACAACTTTATGACAAAATGCAATGCTTTGTTTTAAGATGAAGCGGGAAGCTAGTGAAGCATTTTATCATTAACTTCACCACCATGTGAGAGGAGATGTGATGCCAGCAAGAGGCTCAGCTGGAAATTAAATTAGGGTAACTTATTTGGTCAGATCATCATCAACACTCCACAAAAAGTTATACTGACATTATCTAATGTTTCCCGTATGTAAATACCAAATCTTTCTTCAGTCAGATGAAATGTTATTGGGTGTGGTTTGTGGTTTAATACTATTTTGTTTAGTTTAGACATCACCTTAACCCAGTCTGGGCCCCATCTGCAGCCTATTAGATTTTTAATCTGCCCTTTAAAAACATGAATAAATCTACCTTAATTTTGTGTTTTTTCTTGCACTTCTGAAATTTCCCAAAATGTGGAAAAATTGCACTTCACTATTGCACTGTGAGGTGCTTTGACCCAAATACAACATGTATCTGCTTCCGATCTGGCCCTTGATGCACATTTTAGAGATTTAAGTGATCCACAAGTAGAAAAGTTTGCCTTACCCTCCCCAAAACTCATCTCCACAGTTGTACAGAATATTGCACTTTCCAGTTCAAGCTGTAGTGGTGATCCAACCATTTTGGTGGAACTTAAAAGAAAAAAAATACATATATATTTCTACATATAAAATTGGAGTGATTGGGAAGCTGTGAGACAATGATTTCTGGTCACAGTACAAAATGATTGGTTTGAGGTTACTTTAACACAAAACTTGCAGTTTAATAAAATATATTTATTTTTCTTGTGGTGAAGCTTTTTTTAAGTTATTAGTTCAATCAGTAAAAGTAGCTTAAAAAAGGAATTTAATACCTTTAACTTTTAGTATTCCTCTCTTATTGATTGAGTAAAATAATTAAATTACCTGCAGATATTTGGGTTAATAATTTAACACGATCAATAAAAAAACACATGAGGAAGGTTCAAATTGACAACAAATACTAAATGCCGAGGGTTGTGTGAAGTCCTGAAAGTTCTGATCATACTATAATTTGAGACAAGACCTTATTCCTGAGCCTTCTAATCGATGTCACCACTGACCCATCTCTACCTTTCAGACATTTTTACATAAAAATCTGTACTATTTACTCCGTTGACTTCCGCTTATATGGGGCCCGGTCAATGGGGCAACAGCCTTAGATGGGAAGCCCAGGCTTCTCTCGCCCGAGCTGCATCCTCAAAGGATCCCGAGTTGTTCTCAGCCAGCTGTGAGACATAGTCTCTCCAGCAGGTCCGGGGTCTGCCTCTTGGTCTCCTCCCAAGGACTACGTATAAAAATGAAAATTTTGACTGATGAAAATTTGTGTTAATTTTTAATAGTTTCAGTGCAGCAACAATTCAACTAAACCATGTGTTTTTCTGTGTGCCTTCTAAATAACTCAAGAAAAACAAAATGGAAAGAAAAGCAACCATTTAATTCAAACACTTTCTTCAACAAACATATTTCTATTATGTTAAGAAATGTTCAGTCCCAATAAAGCTGGTAGCATTCTAATTTCTCTGCCTGATGCTTTGACACATTTCCCATTTAAACATGTCGCTGTATCTCCCCTCCCTCCGATCCGTGTCCGTTTCTCACTTGAAAGCTTTTATACACCTCTGAAACAATGCATATTCAATTTTTGTTTACGAACTCGGGGTCTCTGCGGGTGCCTGAGAAAGGTTGCACAGTTGCGTTGTGTTTCACACCCTACTCATTAATCTCCTTCCTTTCGCTGATCGCTTCGTTTTGTCCACCAGAAATCACTTTCAATTATTCATGCCTATTTTCCACAAATACCTTGGAGATGGAATTAGCAAATAAACAATGCCAGTCGACACTAATCCTCGTCTACAGCAGAGATCCTTTAATGCACTGGAGATCAGGCTGGCTGTTGACAGGCACCTGTTACTGTCTTCAGCTGCCTCGCAACAGCAGTGTTGACACAGTAAATATGTTTACGGGAGCAGTGCAGTCCTGACCCGGCACTAAAGGTGCAAAGATAATACTGAGCAAAGTAGTGGGGAAGAGCAGGAGAGCATGGAGACATGGAAAAACGGGGAAAGAAAATGATTACTAAGATAAAGAGGACGTATGAGACACAGCCTAAAAAATGTGTATTGGTGCATTTCTCTCATCAGCCCAACACAAAATGTTTGCACACGACTCCTCACTGCGACTAGAACAGTCAGCGGTGACGAAACTAGCACTCTAAGCCAGGGACAAGGATAAAAACAAGATGTTTAGAACTGATGTGCAGATTAAAGAATAGCTTACTGGAGCAATTTTAATACTTTTTGTGCAAATTGTGATTTTTTTTTCTCTGCTGGAGGCACTAAAGGGTACATGAAGAGCTTTAAAAAAGAAAATGAGGCATCATGACCTTGGAAATAAAAAGACGTTTAACACGCCGGTAGAGAGAGTTTCTCGCTGAAAGACAAGCTCAACATTGGCAGGTTACTGTGAATCATACAACTCTAGTTCTATGGTTGCCCTGCAGCATGCAGACACACATGCACACACAAATGCATGCATGTGTGATATGAATAAATTACCTTTGCAGGGGAGAATGAGGTTTGCTGTGATCAACAATGCATAAGACAGGAAAGTGAGATGTGTCATATTGAATAAGCGTCATTGTGGATTTATATTTGTGTGTGTGCGTGTACACCTAGGTACGTATACGTGTGTGTTTGGATGTGCATTTGCCCTCTAGCTAACAGCCAGATGATGCAAGGGAGCCAGAAAAAGGTACCACTGAGACCGAAAGAAGATAGCAGTGGTGACGGTTAAGACGACTGATTGTTGGGCTTGTAGCCGAATGACACACACACACACACACACACACACACACACACACACACACACACACACACACACACACACATGGATGCAGAGTATTCTTTCACAAACTCCCTCACAGAGCCGAGGGCAATGAAGGAGAAGAGACGGTGGAAGACTTTGATCACCGAACTGAGCACATTCATGCACTCAACCATAGAGGGCAGCCAGTGATGAGGAGAAGAGGGGAGGGTGCCCAGGGAAGAGGTGAAACGAAGGGGGGAAAGATGGGTAAGAAAGAAACCCTGTTGTTTTCTGACCTCTGCACTCATTGATACAGATGTCTGAGCACTGATATAAAAAGGCATTCGATAGAGATGCTGCCATATTCTACCGAAGAAAAATAAAATAATAAAGAAAATCAGGTTTGTGCTACTCCTCACTGACTGAACTAATCTCATTTCAGCGATAGTGGTTTGGACATGAGCATACCGAGACTCACATTTATGAAATTGAACGTATATGTGTTTTGTAGCTTCTGGCAGCTCGCTGGACTTCTAAACAGTAAATATTACAAAATCAAACACACATCCATAAGTGCCACACAGGAATCACTGTGGCATAAATTACTTTTGAGAGCAGTGCGTATACACTAAAAACAGCCAACCACAGCGCCATAGATCAATTCTCTGCGTCTGAGATGCAGGTGGATAAAGCATTGCTGTGTTTGTGAAGAGAGCAGGTAATTATTGCTGGCATTTTGACAAGTGTTTACCAGAGTGAAGGTCAACTCTGTCTGCGTGGGAGATCTATGCTAATCTGCTCAGCTGGAAAAAGACTACCACTCACCACTCAAATGGGAGCTAGCATCATCAGACAGTCACAGCCACGATATTTTCACCGTAAAGATGTCTGCAGGGGAGTGTATTTGGGAGATAGTGCATGTGACTGTGTGTGCCTCACAGCAGATCAGAGAGAGTACCAGAGGTCTTTTCACTGGATGATGGGAATAGCAGACAGACAGAACCAGGCAGGCAGACAATAGAGTGGCAAGGAAAAGGAAGCCAATTATATATAAAATATTATACTTTGTATATAAAATGCCTTGCTTTCTTTTTTAGATCAATACGAAACCAAGTCTAGTAAATTTTACATCTGTTTGCAAAATTTTTAAGTTCCTTTGGACATTTTTTTAGGACCCCGCAGTGTTTGAAACAGTCAGTGAAGCGCAAACAGAAAAAGAAGAGAAAGATAACAAGCAGTAACAAAATCCAGCAACAACCTGATCTTCTCATGAACACAACTTTTGTTTGTCTTCTAAGTGTAGATTCTCATAACGCATAAGATCCAGTAGACTGGAGCTCGTTCTGCATAATTAGCACATCATTTTACACCAAACTTAATGTGCATTTTTGTCTAAAAACAAAACAGACAATGAGACAATTTAAAGTTTATTGCATTTAAAATAAAGCAGGCCATTCGATACCTTTTTAAACTTCTCAAGGGCTGTAAAATACCAAATTGTAAATGGAGTTAATGTCATAATTTTACCCAATTTTTATCAGTAAAATTTGTTCAAAGATTCTTTCTGTAAAAGAAGCAGAAGTCCAAACTTACGAAATAAAAAGTATTCATATTATTGTAAAGCATTTGATTTTTCTGGCATTAAATAATTTTATGTATAAACCATTTTGGAGAGCAGAATGTAAATTTTGCGGTATCATGTGAAAGAAAACCTGAACTTATTTTTTATCCGAAGCACCCTTGTGGTGACGACTAATAACAGAAAACTGTGTCCCATTCGTTTGGCCTTTAGCCAGCTGGATGTGACTCAGCAATCCAGGATGACATTTGTACTGTATGTACGTATGTTGTTGTAAAGTTTGCTTTGCCCCAAATCAGATCTTCTCCAACTGCAATAATTTAGTTTTGTAAGACCAAACCTGAATTAAAGTCACTAAAATTATGTTAAAAAGAAACTTGTAATCCATTCAGCTAACTACCTCCATAATTAGCCCTCATTCATCTTCTTTATGAGGAGATGGTGGGTCAGTGGTTACAGCATTCGCACATGAACCGGAAGTTCGCAGGTTTGCATCCCACTGAGTGCACATCTAGTGTCCCTGGAGAAGACACCTAGCCCCTCGTTTCTTCCACCATTGGCGCCATCATAGGTGGCAGCCTGCTGCGGTGAAATCCAGCACATAAATTTCCCGGCAAGTGATTAATAAAGTATATTAAAATAAATAAATAAAAATAATAATTATTTAGTTTGTTTTTCATTTTGACTTCTGAAACGCTTATCCCTGATTGGGTTGTGGGGGTTGCTGGAGTCTATCCTGGTTGATTTTAAACGGAAGGCAGGGTACACCCTTAACAGGTCACCAGTCTGTTGCAGGGCCACACACACATGCAATCATCCCCACATTCTAGGGGCAATTTCGTAGCGGTCAATCAACCTGACATGCATGTTGTTTGAGAATGGGAGAAAACTAGAGCAGATGGAGAAAATCCACAAATACAGTACACAAGAAGAACCTGCAAACTCCACACAGAAAGGCCAATGTGACTCAAACTCCTGATCTTCTTGCTGTACTAACCACTGCGCCTCCGTGCAGCCTCCATCCTTTTTATACATAACTTTATAAAAAAATTATTAGGACCATGTGTACAGCAAGTCAATAAATGGTATTTTAAAAAAAATTGTAATCAACAATGGTTTCATTAGAGTTAGAATCCAAAAATGAATGAACTTGGATTGCAAACTAATAAAGTAGTTAACTGAGATGCAAAGAAATGCTGGCTAGTAAATTCCAGGCACACATCGAAGTGAATATGAAGCGACACTCGTATTAGTACGTTTCTAGAAAATAAATAGAAGACACGTCTGCTCATCATTTTTTTAATTTACAGGCTCAGAATCTTTCTATTTTTTTGTTATTGTATTTGTTGGTAAATGCATTTTTTAAATTTTGCATAGTTTTAGTAAATTTACAAATGTTTCTGTTTTTACACTTTTTGCACTCTCACAAACTCTGCTGGATGTTCTTTTGTTGAGGAAAAAGCTTTTCCACTTTAACCACTCAGGAATTTTCTCACCACCATCCTCTTAACTAACCACTTTTTTTTACTTGCATGTGGCTAAATGTGTGCTTCAGTGTATGACACAGAGAGACAGAAGCACAAGTGGAAACAAGAGGGCAGACATTGTCTCCGACAGTGTCTTTGGGTGTCTCCCTCGGGTGACAGCAGTGTGTCAGGGTCTCTGCTTTCTGCTCCAGATGGCCCAGCAAGTTGCCCCCGAGGTCCTTATGATCCCCGTTCTCATTGACCAAGACTGGGGTTCTCACGGCCTGGGGGCCTGAGGACTTATTGCTACGGCCTGGCCTCTGGGGCCTTTGAGGCCTCTAAAGGGCTCTGGGGGGGCTCCGGGGTCGCCCAGCCGTGACAGCCAAGACAATAGGAGTATCCTCACCCAGCTCCCACCCACCACCTAACTCACACACACATCCACAAATACACACTGGTCATAAGGGTGGAATTTTTCAACACTATTTTATTTATTTTTTTAATAACCACAGATAAAACAAAAGCACCAAAAACTCATATTTACCATTAATTTAAAACAATTATTGCAGGAAATAATTATGAAACAACTTATAATGGAGAAAAAAAAAAACTCCCCTCACAGACAACCACCTACTCCCTGCAAAGGTCCTAAATGTGTGAGCAGATCAAATCCATCATCAGCTTCAAAACATCACTTTGCAGAGAGCAAAAGCATTTTTGGCAGATCCATTTTCCCCTACTGAAGGTGATTTACATGTTTAGAAATCACCGTGAGGAAGCAAGACGACAAAAAGTAGACTTCTAAACACCACGTTCCAACACTGGTTTTAAGAGCTTGGCTGCCACTTCATCAAATATTGAATAAATAATTTTCTTGGCACAGTATGAACACAGCTGAAAGAAAGCAAGAAAAAAGAAACAGCAATATTCACACATCCACAGACACACACTCACACATGCACACGAACACACAGAATGTCTTGTAGTTTTGATAAAGCAGCAGCTTTCTCTTTTGTTTTGAAGCCGAGCAGGGATTAGGCAGTGCAGGTCTTTGTCCTGCGGTTTTCCAGTTGAGCAGAACACAAGAGCCTCTACCTCCACTAATACAGTCAGACCTCCCAGCAGGCCTTTCACCACACAGCCGCTAAGAACCTGCTGCCTAAAAGATGCTTTTCAATGAGTTATCAAATCTCCTCTATACTGTCCGTGCCTTTCAACTAAGTCTTTTTGTCTATTCTTTTCATTGAGGCATTGAACACATCAAATAGAACTGATGGGGATAGATGGACAGTAGAACATAGCAGAGCCACAGCAGTTTCCGTCAGACATTACTCTGTACAGTCAAGGTAACACCAGTGGAGCTTTAATGCATAATAAATGTGACTTTCAGAACACTAGGCAGACATTTCTCACATTTTTGACCTTGTAAAGCCAAAGATCTGAAAAGAAAATGCAAATTAATAGAACAAAATACATATTGGAGAAAATAAACAATCAGAAATCACATGGAAATGAGCAAATAAACAGAATAAAATATGAACATTTGTGAACATTTTCTATTCAGAACAATTCGAGCAAATATCAAACACATCCACAAGTTTGCAAATAAGAAAGCCTATGGCCACATTTGTGATAACGGATTCATCATTGGGAGATAGTGGCTAAGTGGTTAGAGCGTTTGTCCGTGAACCGGAAGTCAGCTGGAAGTCAACTAGAAGTCAACTGGAAGTCTGCAGGTTCGCATCCCACTGAGTGCATGTATAGGGTTAGAGAAGGTTAGAGAAGACACTTAACCCCTCGTTTCTCCTACCATTGGCGCTGTCATAGGTCACAGCCTGCTGTGGTGTGATGAAGCACATGAATTTCCCGGTGAGGGATTAATAAAGTATAATAAAAAATTATTGATGGATATAAACAGTTGAGCTCCGTATTCATTTTTTAATATTGTTAAAAATTTCACCCGGATATGCTTTTGCCACTACATTTGGATTAAAATTAAACAGCCTAACTGGGTTCATTATTTGTTAAAAACTAAAGCGCAAAGTAGAACTCAAGTTAATCCAGGACATTCTATAACTAAATATCTGGATAATGATCAGAAATGGTTAACTATGCATGTGTTTTTGTAGATTTTAATAAGCTGAACTTTCTGAATTATTCTGATTTTTTATGCATTTCCACTGGCTTTTGAAGCATAGAGATTGGTAACAGAATGCAGTAGGGGTTTAGATGAGTTCATTAGGAGGCCATGTCATTTATGCACAGTCACACATAAGGCAAAGGTCATCGTAGAATACCCAGGTGGCCACTGCATGTGGGTGTCAGTTTGATTTTCACTGAAACAACACTGCTTCCCAACAACCTGGTAACCACTAACAAATCGCCACGTTTTTGCTGTCTTGCCCTGAATTAAACATCATAAATAATCATTTTTATGGAAAATGGATAGAAAAATTTTTAATGTCAGCCTCTGTGGAGTATAACAAAAAGGGTGGTGAAATAGAGTCTGCAATAAATCTCTGGCAATATGTTGTCCAGGTACAATGACACATTATATGAAGCTCCAAAAACAGAAGGTTTTTAATCTCTTTCACCTCCAAGAGTCTTTTTCTCCTACTTTTCATAGCCACTTACTTTCTTTTGGGATAAAGGATTTTTATATTTCCAACCTACAAGAGAGCCTTTTCTACACTGATAAAATTATTATTCAGGTGGGTTGCATTCATAATTCATCAATATGGTCTGACTCATGATCATGTTGACATAACATTTGCTCTGACATTTCCACTGTGCTCACGCCGGTCATTAGTTCTCACCACATGCAAACTCATCAAAGTTAAACTCAAGAATGAGAAAAAAATACGAGAGAGATGAAGAAATTTTAAAAAGTAATAAGAAAACCTATTTAATGTTTGATGTATAAGATGCATGCATTTCTTTTAGAGTTTCGGTAAACACCCCGTGAAACAGTCTAAAGGCTGCTATTTCTAAACTACAACACCATCCCCACCTTTCTTCAAGTAAATCCGTATCATCAGCCATCATCCCACACCTTCGTAATAGGAAACGAGTTAGTGCCGAAAAAAAATGTGGCTGAATAGAAAAAAAAACTGTAGCGGTGACACATTTCCGCCAATAACAACACCACCATGTTGATTCCACTGGGCTGATATTGGATGATATTGACTGTCTGGAGTATTGCTGTTCTTCTCAAAGTCATTTCCGACCAAAGCAAGGACGTTGACACACATCCAATACACACCTCACGCACACACTCGTGCTTGCACCAATGGCAGGCGCACTGGTGTCCAGACAATGAAGAGGAAAGCAAAGGCACCGCATACAGATAACCTCCTTTCTGTGTTTGACAGCTCTCCATCAGTCTACATCAAACAACTGCATACATGCAGGCATACGCAGCGGTAAAGACACTGACTGATTGGCCAGTACCGACCTGTTTCAACCTGTCAGCCTTTTGGACATAATGGATGACCATGGACTGCATTGTGTACTCAATATGAGAATGTGTGTGCATAGAAGCACTGAGTGTGAATACTAGGCTCATCATTTCTGTAATTGATGGTCATCTGTCATCACACTCTGTTGATAATCTTCTTAGGGACAAGGGTTTGTCTGAACATGATGAACACCAGCGCATCTACTGTATCTGGAAAGACTAATCTGTGTTCTCATTTACCGGAGCCAAGATAGTAAAAATGAGATGGATCACAATGACGGCTGTCAATAGAATCACTGTGTGGAGGTAATGAAGGAAAAATTCAAGACTTCTCTTACCGGCAACTTGAACCAGATCTGCAGTTGTCACATTTTTCGGGTTTGGGCCGACTCTGAAAGTTAGCGCAGGACCCAGGACGCTGCAGGATAGTAAAGAAAAAAATAAAAATTCAGGATAGTACATTTTATTATGTATGAATCATTCATCTCCTGAATTGCTTATCCCTGAGAGGGTTGCGAGAGTGCCGATGCTGGCTGATTCAAGGTAGGAGGCAGGGTACACCCCAAACAGGTCGCCAGTCTGTCGTGGGGTCTCTCACACACACACACACACACACACAACCATCCACACACCTTCATTCCTAGAGGCAACTTTCATAGCGACCAATCCAATTTTTGGAGGTTGGGAGGAAGCAGAATACCTGGAGAAAACCCACGCGTACTCGAGGAAAACATGCAAACTTCACACAGAAAGGCAAGTGTTCCAAATCTCGTCACCACCAGGGATTCAAACCCCGATCTTCTTCGTGTCAGGCCACTGTGTGAACCACTGTGCCTGTCATGATATAGAGCTGAGGCCAAAAATATACCCTTGACACAACAGACAGGCTCAGATAAAAAATCACAAGCAGATTTATTAGATTGATAAAAAGTCCAAATAAAGAAGACAAAAACAGATAAAATCGGCAGGTTCTGATGTAGGAGCTGGATCCAAAAAACTGGATAACAAGTCAAGCAT
The DNA here is from genome assembly GCA_902685375.1 of Neostethus bicornis. Lineage (NCBI taxonomy): Eukaryota > Metazoa > Chordata > Actinopteri > Atheriniformes > Phallostethidae > Neostethus > Neostethus bicornis. The sequence continues at coordinate 16,053,691 of LR738553.1, read as the reverse complement.
GAAAAACAACGATCTGGCGAAGAGTGTGTCAAAAACTGTTCCATTTATGCTCCAGCAGATGAGTAGATTAGTTTCAGGTGTGACTAGTTGCCCACACACACAGACAAGAGGGAGGGGAAAACAGGACACAGAGGGGGAACAGACTACTCTCCTGACAGTGCCACCGTGCAGCCCTATGTATGATTGCTATTATTATGAAAGAGGGGGGCCTATGCTTTACTATTTTATAACATGTAATATTTGTCCAAAAAAACCCTTTATAAATACAGAATTTGAATTTCACCAATCCTCTCTTACCCTGCTTAGTGCTTCCCCATACGACCCGACACAACCGCAAAAGTATTTTATATTCTTGTTTTGGTGTATTTACATAAAAATGCCACTTTCTTTTTACAGAGAAGGACTGAGGATGAGCAGAGCGTCTGCACTACAACACCTTGTGCTTGCTTTAGAATGTGGATGCAGTGGAAAATAATAGGTGTGGCAAAAAATAACCTGGCATTTGAATTATATCCAAAAACTGGATGGTAGAGCTTATTTATTTCTCAAGCAAGAATGAATGAAATAGAAAACCACTTCAGGTATAATGTATTTTTGGTGAGGGAATAAAATACAAGTATCACAGGTATACAAAAAAAAAAGTATTTTGTTATTTTGTCTTCTAAACCTCATAACCCTCACTGGGTCGCGGAAATGCCATAGCTTATCCCTGCTGATTTAAACCGAGAGGCAGGATACACTCTGAACAGGTCGCCAGTCTGTTGCAATGCCATACGCAGACACTTATTTTTAGCGGCAATTTTATAGCGGACAATTAACCTAACATGTATGTTTTTGGAGGGTGGGGTGGCCTTCTTATTGTGACGCCATGGTGCTAACCACTGTACCACCCACAAATATTTATGAATAAAATAATTGTGATTCAAACTTCTTTTTTTAGCTATTAATATTTCCCAAAAAGTAGTAGTCACAGCTTCCTAAACAAGTAGTGTACTCCCTGCTCCTTTTCTCTACTTTCTGGTCAGAAGTCAGCAGCAGTCTTTTTTCCCTGGAGCAGAATAAATGTTGAAGGTCCCTGAGGTTGGCCATGAAATCAAATCTAACAACCCAGCAGTCTCTTTCAGAATCCCCCCCAATGGTCAGGGGAAAATATAACCAAGTAGCAACGTGTAAAGAAATAGACCTACTCATGTCTGCTGCAACCTCTTTATATCCCAACAGAAATGAATTTTACACAACAAGAGAATAAAAAAACTGAAAGAACAAATAAAACCTTGTGTTTTTTTGTTGCCTGGTTAAGATGAGAAGCCAACTTAGGGAAAGATTAAAGGGCAGGTAGCACTCACTTGACAGAAAAGATAAAAAGAAGGAAAGAGTAATCTAATTATAAAAGCACAAATCAGATGCATCAATCCCCGAAATAAGCTGTTTGAGTTCAAAGCTTCGGATATGAGCATCTAGTTTCTTATGAAGAATTTTCAGAATTCTATTTAGGCTCAAAAAGTTCATGTTCTTAAAACAAATGAGGTGGAAAAGTAAAACTTATTTCTAATAGAAATTAGCTTTTGGAAACCAGAAGTTTAAAAATCTGTTCATGTAATAACCTTGAGTTAAGTTGATTATTTCGCATTTGAATGTGTATGTCACAAACACAATTTGGAGAATGCTCAATGAAACAAAATGTGAACAACCATGGCAACATTTACACAACGCTGTGTTTTGCATTGTAGTTCACTTCTTTTTTTTATTATTTATATCACTAAATGTCAACAATTGTTCTAAAAAAAAAAAAATAAGAATGATGAGAAACTTATTGAAAACTAGTAACATTGCATCAGAAAACGATGACTGTGTTGGCATCCTTCTGTCTATAGAGGCATTGGAGTCTGCAACTGAATACTTATCTGTTTGTGCAGTGTCGGCTGTGGCTGAATAAGTCAATGCGGGAACTGCAGCTCATACCACAATTGCTGCAAATGTGATAGTCGGCATGAGTCATGGGTGGAGCAGTGACAGTCTCATTTTTTGCTGTTTTCCGGTCTTTGTGAAAAAAATAACTAGGAGTCATGAATTGCTATTTTTTTGTGAAACATCAATAGGTAGATTGGCAATAATTGTGGGGACTCAACCAATCTTCACCCGAGCACGTTAATAATCTAGACAAACATGTAACTAAAGTCTCATGCAAAAATGTCCGAGACAGACTGTTTTTTTTTTTTAATCCCTCTAATGGCTTTGACATACATATCTTCTTTATTGCAGAGGTTCTAAAACAACTGAAACAATTATAAAGTTCAGGACATAGACTGAGAACTCTTAAGCAAAGTAACAAAAGGGATTTTTATATGCTCATAATGTATGAGAGACATTTTTGCATAAAGAAATGTACATTATCATTTTCTCCTGATATACGTCAAAAGAAAATTTCAAGTGCAAATCAAAGTTTACATTTTTATAAATTATGTTGGATTAAAAAAAAAAAGAAAGACTTTTTATTACTTTCTGTGTAACTAGACAAAAAGTCTGAATGGGTCAACACAAACACTTGCCCTAATTTCTTTTAGCATCAATATTTCAGATTCCTTTCAATACATCATCATATTTGATCTGTTCTGTCCTGGAAAATGGACACAAACTTTTTTGCATACATCTTGGCAGACTACAAGAGAAGCATATTCATCAGGCTGCCAAAGTGCTCTGACCCAGACCTACTTGCATTCAGCCGGCCTGATAAGCCAGGAGCAATATATGTGCACCAATACTGCCAAAAGTATTCTCTATTTGCCCCCACAAATGTCAATGTTTCCACAATCTTTACCCCTGCCTCCATCCTGGCTGGCCGAGAGTATACCGCTTGAGATCTTCATGCATCTTAAATTGATTTGACGTGAAGCAGCACAAAAGCTATTTAAATATTGTAGAAGAAAAACATGGGCACAGTTGGGAGATGATAACTTAAGATATATAAGTTATTTAGAGGAGTGCAAGGTGTCTGTGTGGCTGATTTTATGAGTTTGGACTTTATATTAGTTCTGCTGGTAGGACATCATGTCTCTGTGTGTGTATTTTCAAGGGTTTTGTGTGCGTGTGTGTGTTTGTGTGTGATTGTGTGTGTGAGCTTGGACTTGTCAGTGTGCGTCCCACTCCCCCTAGTGCTGCTTACAAGAAGAACACTTACGTCATCTGAAAGAAGTACCCCTTATCTCCAGTCTAAACTCAGCCAGATCTACTATTTCAGATATAATATTTTGTGCTGGATATTACAATAAGCCCAAATAAAATTGAATTTGGTATTCAGAAATATCCAGTCGTCTTTTCTCAAGTCTCTGTTGGAAGTCTTCTTAGCTTGGTTGCCATTTCTAAAAGCTTCTACTTATCCCCAGCTATCAGAACTCATCAGAGCAGGTGAAATAGAGAGGCCTGTGAAGCAGGGCGGTGTACTCTGACCCAGCTCTCATACTTCAGCCAACTCGTATTCAGACAGATGCTTTCAAGCACTCACCCGCTAGGACCACGCAGCTACACGAACAAAGAGTTCACATCATGTCCTTTGCGGTTTTGCCTGAGTAGACTTTCATCAGTTTTTAAAAGTGAAATGAACTGAAGTTAACAAACCAGGCAAAGAATGTAGTTTTCTTCGTCAGTCTTCTCGGTAAACATAGCATAAACTCAAAAGAAAAGCAAGATTTAAGGGATCCGCTGTTGTCGTCACACTTGATCAAAACATTTTAATGCAATGGTAATGATGCAAAGTTAAATATCCTGAGAATAAGATTTATAGGCCACAGCACATTCACTAAACAACTCATTGAAATATTAAAAATAACTACTAATACTATAGAAAAAAAAAAATCTTCCTTATACACTACATTCTGGAAATGAACATGAAGGACTGAAATTTAAGGATGGTTTTTTGTACCCTCTTACATTAATGATGGATTTCTGTCCCAAAATAAACACTTAATAATATTAGATAAAAAATTAAATTGCACATTTAGTATGAAGTCCAATCTAGGTGTAATAATATCTCTCACAACAAACCAACAATTCAACATAAAAAAAAAGTAATTAAAAAGTCATCTCCCCAATAACAAGTGCCCTGTTTTTGTTCAGGGGTCATCAAAGTTTCCTCTATGACAAAAATACAAAGGTCCAAAAAAAATGCAGTATGTAAGTATATTCTGTATATTCTTCTTCTTCTTTTGGTATTCCCCTTCAGGGGTCACCGCAGCAAGTCAGTTTCTTCCATCTAACCCAATCTGCTGCATTTTCTTTGGTCACCCCAACTATCTTCATGTCTTCCTTCACTGTATAAACTGCATATCTGCAGTACATATTCGTTTCAATTATAGCCCAAAATCACAAAAAAAAAAAAAATGTCTCTACGAGCTTCACATATAAATTGATTTATTTTATATGTAGCACAAAAATGGATCTTGATGTTTTGGTTTCTGAAAGCAAACACAAATTCATCATTCATTCATCCCTGATGGGATTGCAGGAGTTTCTGAAACCTGTCCTAGCTGATTCAAGGCGAGAGGCAGGACATCCCGAATAGGTCGCCAGTCCGCTGCAGGGACACACACACAGATAACCATCCATTCACACTCATTCATTCCTAGGGGCAATTTCACAGCAGCCAATTAACCTACGTGCATAATTTTGGAGAGTAGGAGGAAACCAAAGTACCTGAAGAAAACCCACACATACGTATACAGGTTAGAACATGCAAACTCCACAAAGAAGGCCAGGGTTTGAAGCCTCGTCCCCATCAGGATTCAAAACTCAACCTTCTTGCTGTGAGGCCCCTGTGCTAACCACTGGGTCACCATGCAGCCCCACAAACTCATGTTTTCTTTGTATTTGAGTTCATGTTGCTGTGCACTACTCACAAACTTTTAAACAAGCCAGAATAATCTGTGTCCACGGTTGCAGGGTAGCGGCTTACTGCAGAACCCTGGGTTTGCTGATCATCTCCTGCTGCTCTTACTGAGTCACCAAGACTTTCCTTCTCCAGCAGGAGTGTTTTAAAAGGCTTGTCAGATCTTAGACGAACACATCCCATCTGCCTCCTACACAGTCTGAGACCAAATGTGCAGCAGAAACATGGTAGGTACAAAACAATTTGAGTTCAAGGACATTTTTCTGCTCATTAATATATTAGTCATCTCCTGCTGGACTGTTTTCAGCTCAGTATCAAATAGTGCTACCAGATATTTCTCTTTGCCTCTAACCAAGTCATTTGATGGCTGGACTGCTCATTTCTGACGAGGGTTGCAGTAGGCAAAGTGCAGGAAGATGTTACAGTAGTTTGAAAACAGAGCCAACATCAGTACGTGTCTAGAGGTAATTAGGGCTGATTTCTCTCTCCGCACGAAGTCAAACGCTCCCAAAGGTCAGAAAAACAACAAACACAGACACTCTTTGGAGGCATAGCACAGCCGTTTTTTTGTTTTTTTTTTTAGTAACAAATCCTTGCAGGAAGTGGACAACCTTCACACTCTTCCCCAAAGCTACCATGCAAAACTGTTTCAAATGCTTTAAGTACAGTCAATTATCTTTAGAAAACTGTGTGCAGTGTGTCTACACGATACTACGCAGTGTGTACGTACGAAAGCCTGGTGAGGTCTGCAGCGTGAAGGTTCAGTCTCTGGGTCAGCCGCTCCATCAGGTCCATGCCCTTGTCACTGGTAAGGGAGCTAAAGGGAGAGAAAAGTAGAAAGCCATCCTTAGCAACAAATATACAAATATTCAGGCGTAATTTTTTTTCAGGGTTATACTGCCACAATTCATTCCTGGAAACGGGTCATTGCACACAAGCAAAAGCTACGGTTGTCACAATGGATGTGCTGCACAAATTTGCACATTGCAGATGGACACATTTAAACACAAACAAACACACAAAGCACAGTGCCAGGGGGAGAGGGATCAGCTGCCTCTCCAGGCTTGCTAAATCACCTGCTTTTTTCCAGCAATGAGACAAACAATAAGGTGCAAATGGAACCTGCATAAGGTGTAATGGCTGTATCATATGGATGCTCTTTTCTCGCTCTTTCTTTTTGCTCATCTTTCTTCTTTTACGGCATTGAACCCACACCCCACGCGTGCGCGTGCACCCCCAAAGTAAAAAATGATCACACGGAGAACACACAAACGTGCACGTGCTCTCGCTGTGAGATGAGAATAATAAGGTGCAAATGGAATGGAGGTGAAGTGTAATGGTGGTCTGATAAAGCCATGCCTCATCTCAGCTCAGTCTGCAGCTGCTTTCTCACTCCAAGAGTAAATCACCAAGGAAATAGACCAAACAAAAGCAATCTGCTGGCCAGTGCATTGAACCAAGAAAATAAGAAGGGCATCCAGAGTCAGAAAGCCACTTTATTGGTGACAGTTTAACCTAAAATCACTAAGAATCACTGCCAAGAGACGGCAAAATGACACAAAGCGAGAAGTTAGAGGTCGTCACTGGACACCCTTAAAATGTTATTTCTACACTAAAATAATCAAAGATATAAGATGAACAAATAATAAAGCATTTTTATAATAATACTAATATTAATGATATAGTGCTATCAAAATATGGATTTGAAAGTGCTGCACACGACATGGCATCATAAAATACATGTCAACACGATGTAAGTATGAAAACATTAAAAGCAGACATTAAAACAGACAAGTAGACAGACCAGGTAGACACAGAAGAGATTCCAGATAACAAAACAAGACAGTTCAAAGAATACCATTTGATAAAAGTGTGTTTTAAGAAGTGATTTAAAGAAGTCACTAATGGTGCAAGCCTTGTCTTCACAGACAGGTTCATTCAAATCCAAACAGCAAGGACCAGAAACCAAAGCTTTTTATTTCTTAAACACACCCAGTAGAATTTGGAGCAAATTTTTTTCAGGGAAAATTTTATGTGCAATTTATGCAAATATATTTGATTAAACTTGTAAATTTCATATTGTATTACAGAAAGAAAAGTGTGGTTTAATGGCTGATTTACTCCACCTTAGTGAGAGGAGAATGTTCTTCATTTTTATACTTTTTAAGGGATTTTGAAAGTTAAAGTTTTACAAAAGCAATTCCTTGCATGCTTGTATCCCTCGGCGGTAATTCCAACAACTAGAGAGCTCTAAGAGCAACTTTTCCCTCTAGATTTCTCTGTCTTTTTTTTTTTTTACCTCGCCACAACCCTCCACGCTTACCTCCTCCTTCTACTTAAATCTAACCCCCAATACAACCAACACATTGTCAGGAGCTGTCAGATAAGCAGGTTTGTGTTGCCTCACTGCAGGGATAACAGCTGTGCAATCATGAGGTGCAGCAAATGCAGACCCGCCACTATAGACCAACTATAGGTGTCCATTATGTGGAGGACAGACAAGGAGGAGGTGAAGATATTTTACTCCAATGGTGACCTATTTTTTTTCCCTTGGCGAGGTGTATTAATCGGATATTTCTATTTGTGAGTGTGCAGGCTGTAGCCATGTCGGACCTTTATGAGAGTGCATGTGTTAAACAGGTGAAGGACAACACTATGACAATGAACTTGATAACACCATAAAGGGATTTGAGACAGTGCCAGGGGCGAAGACACAGTCGATAGGAACTTATCTTTGGTAAGAGTGAGTAGAGTGTAAGGAGAGGTAGGGAACTTGGCTACCCTTCCTCACAGAGTATCATCATTAAAACTGTAAGGCAGCATAGTAATATCCTCACGCTGAGGGATTTATCATCCCAACTATTGTAATTAGGTGCGGTACACACTACAGATTTCAACCTACAGCATCATTTTCCATGCGTGTACGTAGGTGGTTTTGACAGAAATTGCACATTTTAGAGGCAATTTTAAGAGCATGAAGAAGACAAATGTGCTCGGTAATAAGAAATGCAAAATGAGTCTATTTAAAGCAGGCCGGGCTGTAAAGCAAAAGCAATAAATTACAATGTAATGTGAGAATTTCTAAAAATAAAAGAGCATTGGTTTTATCTCTATGAAATAACATGTATTGAATTTGTACGTGCTACGCTCCAGCGTATCATTGTGCAATTTATAAAAATCTATTAGATTATTTCGAGGGTGGTCACACAGATATGCAGAAACAACCCCCTCATCTGAGAATATAGCATTTATCATTTATACATTGCCACGGAACAAAACATTAATAATACCAGAAAAAAATTTTAAATGTGCTTTTAATACACGTCAATTTTTAAATTCACTTTAAAAAAAACCTTTAAAAATCAACCAGCAAAATCAACGGTCTTTAGTTCCTCACTCTAGTTATTTCTACATCTGGAAGTGAGTCGGAATAGCTTGGCCCTCATTGGAAACTATACTGGACACATTCTGCCAACAAAAATCAGAGTCTGAAACCTGATGTTTATTTTCTCTGTCTGCATCTGGAAACCCTCTGGTTTGAGAAGATTTTAAAAGTCCTGTTCAGATTTGGCTGATCATTCCAATTGTTCTAACATGGTGTGGGTTTCTATTTTGTGTACTGCATGTATTACAAAATATATTTGTAATGTCAGTGTGCGATGTTGTAGTTGTACTCACTCTGAGCCAGTGATGATGTAGCCAAAGTGTCTGTCTTTCCCTCTGCTGGAAAACTCTTTAATACCGACGTGGACCAGCTGGGTTTTAATCTTCATGTCACTGTGTGGCTCATTTAGCTGGATCTTCTCAGCTGGAGCCTGATCTCCTTGCATCCACTTCTCCACCTGTGAGTCTACCTGTGCATCAGGCTCTTCTTTCCCACCAGTCAACCTCAGGGTGGAGCCTTCTTTAGCAGGGATGGCTACAGTTTTGTCTTCTGAGAAATGTGGAACAGGTACTTGGGACTGCATCGTCCGGCTATGGACACTTTCTAATCCAACCATTTTCTGAAGAGGAGAAGCTGGCTTGCTATTCGCTCTTGGAGCATCACCAAAAGGCTCTCTGTCGAGGTAGTCCAGCAGCTTGGAGAAGATAGCTGTATGCTGAGTTAGAGCAGAACAGTTTCTTTAAGAAAACTAATAAAAATATGTAAATTAGTTTTTCTAAGTATTGTTTCTTTTTAAAGAAATATCAAGATATCTGAGGCTAAATAATTCTGCAAAGTCTGATGGATTTTTTTTTTTTTTGCAGTCAAAATGTTTAATTGGGAATTATGTTCAAACTTCTAACAAAAATTATACTGCAAACATTTGAAATATTTGTTATTTGATGAAGTATTCGGAGTTATTAAAATAGTTGGACATGAACCCAAAGACAGCCTTCTGTTTCAGCAAAGTAATTTAAAATTCACCTTGTCAATGGAGTCTTTGTCCGCTCCATCTATGTGTTGGCCTGGAAACAAAACAAATGTATGTTAGAAGATTTGTTCAAATTTGACGTTCTCTTTTATACCAAGCAAATAAAAAATAAGCTAGAAACATTATATTTGGCAGCATTTTTTTAAGGATTAGAAAAACAAAGCTTATTGGACACATAATGCTTTTTTTTTTTTTTTACATTTGTTAAACAGAATAAATTCATTTACACTGAAGGCTGCCAGCTTTTATTTTCCAGCACATTCACCAACCTTGTTTGATTTTTAGTCCGTCTTTCTCGTTTGGATCCTGCCCACTTTTTAATTTGAGGTTCTGCTTTTGATTCAACATTGCCACAAGTGGCTCCTGGTTACCAGGCATCTCACCCATAGAGTTAATGGCTCCTGGTTTTGGCTTGGCCCCAAGAACAGGATGCTTTTCATCCAGCTCTTGTAGAGCTCCTGTGATGTGCTCAGCCAGCTGGTCCAGGTTTTTGCCCATCAATGCATCCATGTTGAAGCTATGGCTCCCCAGATGGTTCATGGCATCCAGAAGGAATTGTTCTAATAGATTACAGAAAAATCAAACTCGAGATTAGATTTACAATTCAAATTAAATAAGTTGAAACAAAACCTCAAAATAATCTAAATTGTAAAATCTAACAGAAACTAGAAACTCACCATCCATGCTGCCAATATGCTCCTTTGCATTTTGCCGGTTTGAACCTGCCTTGAACATCAGCCTGTCCAGATCGGGTTTTGAAATTTTGGAGCCAAAGTCAGCCTGAGCCTTGTCCTCTGTGTGATCGTTTTGAGCTGGCTGTCCATAGCTGACGTATTGAAGTTTTCCTTTGGGCCACATTCCCTCACCACCTGGAATACTCTGCCGAGCGCCCGGTGTCCCTGTCAAAAGCTGCTCCAGATGGTTGGAGATGAGTTTGCTCCTGCTTGGACTCTGGCTGGAGTAAGTTTGACTGAGCTTCGGGTGCTTGCCCTCTCCAGTCTTAGTGATGACTTTGGTGACTGGAGGTCCATCAGCTCCTTTCTGAAGGCTGTAGATGGTTGTTTCCTTCCAGCCCTGCTTGGGTTTTGGATGGTGGGAATCTGAGATATGATCAGGCTCGGTGTCTTCATTCTGTAAAAAACAAACCCGTCTTAAAAGTCATTAAAGAGGCATCTGGCTCTAGAAGAGCCTTGATGCTGGTTTAACATTGTAAAAAACATTTAAAAATTTAACACAATATCCACAACTCTTTAAAAAAATTTAGAATTTCAATATTATTTTTTCTAGAGTTTGTGTGATCAGTCATATAATAAATCTTTGAATAGTAGAAGACTTTCTTTATTTTACTTTAAGAAAACATCAAATAAGCTGTACTGGGTCAGCATTGTTGTGACAGGCTGTAGAATATAAAGCGAGGCAACCTGGGCTCAACAAGACAGGACAGGATATGAATAGGGATTCTAGATCAAAGACAACTGCCCTTGGAAATTGCATTATGGAAATCCTAGATGAGATAGTGTCACTCAAAGAGTAATTTCATGCATTTCCACAACACACAACAGACTTTAAAAGCACATCCCACTGAGACAGAAGCAGCACCCAGCTCTTATCTAAAAACAAAATATGAGCCTCCTGATTTCAAAGTTGGCCATGATTTTTTTTCTGAATGTCACATAATTTATTTTCATCACAAAGCACAACCACATACAGGTGTTTAGAAGCTTTTTAACCATTTGGCTTTGCAGGTAGAGTTGAAACTGGCACCGCTGTGTGAATTTCTTCTCTGTGAGGATGAGGAATCATTCTTTCCATCTGAGTCATAAGAAAGCCCACGCACACAGCATTCAGAACATCCGATCTGCCGAACAACATTATTATCCATGTCGCAGAAGCACTTTTACTCGCTCTCTCCTCTGTGCCATTTTCTATCCTTCAAACTTCTATAGAGAAAATGTCAGTCTTTCCAAAGCCAGCATACTGAGAGGCTATAATGGCATTAGCACAGCAAGATGGAGCTGCTCTGCTATTCACGCTAACCATGTTTGGCTCTTTCCATCACAGTACACAACAAAAGGCAGCATTTCATCATTAAGGAAGGTCCTGAACTCTTCAACTTTGCATTATGACTGCACTGACACAGCAGCAGGAAACAACCCAGCTAGGACACCGAATGCTTTTAGCACAAAGAACGGTGTCCATCCTAAATATGAAGATTCAATAAGAGGAAGAATTGATTGAGCACTCCGAGGGTTGCTGCTCAGTGAGAAAAAGTTCTTACAAGAAACAAAGGCAGATGTGAGCAAGAGAGAGACCATAGAAAAGACAACAAAAACTTTCATAAAAATAAATGAGAAAATTTCATTTCATAGCTTAAACAAGGAATGTGATGCTTCTTTTATTTACTCTCAGAAAAAAGAAACTAAAGAATGCCAATCCTTTTCAATAAGCTTCTGAAACTTTTCATGCTTCACATTCAACTTCACACTTTCAAATTACAAACCATGTTTACTGCAACACGTATCAGTACTACTTTTTAGTCTAATCTATGATAATGCACAGTAAGTGTGGGATCATGAAAATACATCAGAAGCCAAACATTTTTAAAATGATTCAGGATCCTCTCACCTGGAGAATACTTTGCTCTTGTGGGTCTCCAGTTTGCCGACCTATCCCATCTGGCTGCAGAAGGCCCAACCCTGCCAAGTACTGCTGAAGATTCCTACTGAGCTGTCCCTGTGAGGGTTTCGGTTTCCAGTTCCGGGTGCTGCTGGGTAGAGTCAGGGTGCTTGGAAATGTGTTTTGGTGATGGACAGGGATTTTCCTTAATTTGGACAGCTCTCTGGATACAAGCTGCTGGGTGATGTCATCCTGCCACGTCAAACCTAATAACAAAAAATCAAAATTAAAAAGGATTTTAAGCAAATTTTTTGAAGGTTTGTACCATACTTGAATGTTCCACACATCAAAATCATACCTGAAGCGGTTTTCTTTTTTCTATTTTCATTTGCAATCTCTTTAAAGTTCTGTTTCGTTTAATTGTCTTCCGCTTATCTGGGGTTGGGTCGCAAGGTAACAGCCTCAGGAAAGAAACCCAGGCTTCTCTCACCCCAGCCGCATTTTCTAGCTCACCTGGGAGGATCCCGAGGTGTTCCCTGTCCAGCTGAGAGACATAGTCTCTCCAGCAGGTCCATGGTCTGCCTCTGGGTTTTCCCAGTGGGACGTGCCTGAAACACCTCACCAGTAAGGTGCTTGGGAGGTATCAAAACCAGATGCCCGAACCACCCCATTTGGCTTCTCTCGACTGGAGGAGAAACAGATCTTCTCCGAGCTCTTTCAGGATGGCAGAGCTCCTCACCCTACCTCTGAGTGAGAGCCCAACCATCCTGCGGAGTGAGCTAACTCGACGAGAGTAGAAACTCTTTAAGGTAAATGTCCCAATTCCAAAAAATATTGTCTGTACCATCTAACCATCCCTTCTTCCTCTACATGCTAACTTTGTGATTCCTGTGACCATGAAGTCACCATGAATGGTGTGGTACAAACAGTAACATCAGAGACTATGCCCCATCTAAAGTTTTAAAAATGGTAAGAGATGTGACCATTTCAGATGCAAAATATTTTCAGCTAATTTTCACTGCTTTTTACAGGATAGTAAGATAGTATTTTTCAGACAAAACGTTTTTGGGGGGGTTGTCAGTTTTTGCATAATTGATTACATATCACTATTTTGATCATTCAAAATGAAGTGAAGGTAAAACTAGCTAGCAAAACAAAATAATATAGCATTGTTAACTAAGTGCACAATAGCAACTGGTAATTGCTATGTCACAACTGAAACACATTTTCATTCTATACTTTTTCTTTTAGGAATTTATGTAACTTTAAAATATACCAGGAACTGAAAAAAGTCATATCTCAACAAATTGTTAATAGAATGCATGTTTGAGTACAGTTAAAATAATGTGTGACATATCTTTACTTTGTAACTATGGCAACACATACTTCACATATCACTTTTTTTTGGCTCAGAAAATCCTGCACAGTTGCTCATGAGCTCTACAATTTATGAAAAAAAAGCATGTAACTTTAAAATAAATGAAGGAAGAGATCTGAACACAAGTGGGGTTAAATATATTTAAAGCTGTGATGAAGGTGGATAAACATATATATATATATATATATATATATATATATATACATACATAAACATGTACACGCAACAGAGCCATTTCAACAAACGGGAAAAACGTCGGCCGTGGTTTGACATCATGCCAGCATCTCTGCTAATTGCCAGCACATATATAGGATGCAGAACTGCTGGGCAGAGGCAAGGCACAATGTTGCCAGCACCAGATGGAGTTACCCAAGCAAAAAAGAATTTGCCAAAACATGGCTTCATTCCCAAAGAGCCAAGAGGCACAGGATTCCATCACCAAAGAGCATCACCATACCAAATACACACTTTCCTGCTATGCCAAGATTTTACTGATGACTCTCTAGTAAAATGCTGTAGTTTTTTCTTAGTATTATTTTTAAATAATAGTGGTTTATTACTTTGTGCACACTTCAACCTATTTTTAAACCAAAATTTTATAAGAAAAAAGAAACATTCTTAATGATGCGGACATGTTTTGAATAAATAAATTGCCACTGAGATAGAAATTTGAGAAAATATGTGGGTATTAACACGGCAGAACATCTTCATTAACCTGATTTGTCATCAACCAATGCTGAATATTCTCATAGATATTCATGAGTGCCAGATGAGGATCTAAGCAATGCAGAGCAGCTACAGATGCCTCCAGTTACTCTTGGCAGCTCTGAATGGAGCACAAAGCAGCGTATGTTGCCATCGTTCTGGAACACAGCTCAGCCATCCATCCATACAACAATGATAGTTAACTACCCGTGGCTCACCCAATGTGTGGTGTACTGGCTATAAGTTACCGTGGTGATGATCATTATGCTATCATCAACTGTGATGGGGTACCCAGGAAAACAAACCATGTTTTATGAGGCTGTGATGCACATACTGTACTTTTAGAAGAAAAAGGATTATCAATAAAAATGACCAAGTCAAATTCAATTTTGTACATTAACAAAGAAAGAAGACAAATTCTCTTGTATGTGTGTGTTGTGCTTTTAGGTACAAATTCCTCTTAATCAACCTCTCAGCTGATTTCTCTGACATTGAAGAGTTTAACATCATGCAAATTCATTTGCAAGCTCAAAAAAGTGAGCTTCATTACCAAGTGCTGCCACTCTCTGCCTGGTAAAGGGTAGGACCCAGTCTACAGCAAACGCCTCAGTCAATTAACGCCTCACCATTAGCACAACAGCTTTCAAACAAGCAAGATATTTCTGTTGGCCTCCTGTCTGTTTTTTTTCAGTGACAGAGACAGAAAGAAGAAAAGGGAGGTGGGTGGGGGTTCTCTTAAATATTCAAAGCCTATTAGATGAGATCCTGTCTACATGTCTTCCTGTTTCATTTGGTGTTTTTGAAATGCAGATTTTCCCCTTTACTTTGCTTCTGTCCACCAACGGAAGCCTTTAATGCCTTTATAAGCATTAATGGAAAACTGTGTGACGAACATAGGAGCAAGTACAACCTTATTATTTGCAATTAAAATTGTCAGTCTGGGTCAGAGGCATAAGTTAATTTAAAAAGTGTATGTATTTTTGCAATTTATTACATAGAGATGACCTGCTGCTTATATAATGAAAACAAAAAATGTTCACTTCAAAGAAAAAGAACATTTACAAATCATGTCACTTGTTTGTTTTAATATTAAAGAATTTGTGATGAATCAGACGCGGCTTTTCATTATTTTTAAGGAACGTGTTGTTGAGCAGGACTGATGTCTCTTTCTGGGCTGAAAGAAGCTCCGCACTGTTGTTTCTTCACATTATTTAATTGAGAATTTGAAAAATAGTCTAATTTAAGTAACGTGGACCAGTTTTCTGTGGATGTTCAAAACAAGGGTTTTTTTTTCCGAGATGTCTTAGCATTAAACCGGTCTTCCTGATTGATTTGTTCAGCTTAATTCTTTGTGCTAAATTTACTTCTCAAATTGACGGCACAAGTGTTTTTCAATGTGATAGTATAAAAAAAAAAAAATTAATTAAGAAAAAAAAGGTCCCAAAGGATGGTAGTAGTTACATCAAAACCAGAGGCCTACCTGCTCAAAATATTCCAGAAATGTCTGTGTTCCATTCCGTCATTTTCCGCTTATCTGGGGCTGGATCACGGGGGCAACAGCTTTAGACAGGAAGCCCAGGCTTCTCTCAGCCCCGGTTGCATCCTCCTGCTCAACCGGAAGAATCCCGAGACATACACCGGCCAGCTGTGAGACATAGTCACTCCAGCAGGTCCGGGGTCTGCCTCTTGGTCTCCTCCCGGTGGGACGTGCCCGGAACACCTCACCAGCGAGGCGCTGGAGGCATCCTGACTAGATGCCCGAACCACCCTATCCGGTTTCTCTCCACCTGGAGGAGGAGCGGCTCGACATTGAGCTCCTCCCGGATGGCAGAGCTCCACACCCGATCTCTGAGTGAGAGCCCAGACATGCTGCGGAGGAAGCTCATTATCCTCATGATAGGCTTGTATCCGCGATCTCGTTCTTTCGGTCATGGGTGAAGGTAGGAACGTAGATCGACTTGTAAATCGAGAGGGAAATGAGAGAGAGAAATGTGTATCCGAGGAATTCAAGCGCATTCACATTACAATAGCTTGGAAGACTTGGTTTAATGGAACGTAAAAATACCAGAAATGCTGTATGCGTATTTGTTTTCGCACAGTATTGTAGTCTAGCTGAACATCACAACAGGTCAATAGAAGAACAACCTGTATGTATGAGAAGTGAAAGAGGCAGCAGACTACCCAACAAGCTTTGCTGTAGCCCACTCTGCTTCACTTCATTAGTTCACTGGATGGTTTGGTGACTTCCTCAAAGCAAATGTACCCAATAGGGACTGATTTGCAACTGAAATGATAAGACCTCATATTTTCAAGAAGACATGAGTTTGTCTCTCCGGTATGCAAGAAGCATTTAATAAGCATTTACAGGGGTCCAAACTAACTGGACTTTATCCTGAAGCAGAAAGGGATTAATATAAAGTACAAATGAGTTCAAAGAAGTTATTCAACAATTTCAACAAAGTTTTGTTCGATCTTAGCCTCGTTGAAATTGGGAAAAGATTCATTTGCATTTATGTTGGTAGTATTGGTCCGACATAATTTCTTTGCTGAAAAAGCACAAGACTTTAGCAATTAAATTCATAGTTTTTTTTTCCACATTTCTGAAGTTAGCCAGGCCATTTTTCCAATCAACTATATGTAAATCTGGTTGATAATGTCACCCAAATGAGAAAATATTTGCTTTATGCTGAATACAATGCATTTTGCGTTTTGCTCCTTCTCGTTGTGTGTTCTGCTGAGAAGATGATTGGCCAAAGTCTTCCATCTCTTCAAGACTTGTATGTCTCCAGGACCCTGGGACGAGCAGGTCGGATAGCAGCAGATCCTTCAGCGGCTGATCGGACAGTTTTTTTCCCATTAGCCATCTGACTGATGAACACTACCTGACCTGTCTCCTCAATAAACTGGTCTCTTGAAAACTTACACTCCTCTATCTGTCGCTGCCACTTTATCATTCTCTTTGCACTATATTTTGTGATGATTTTTATTCGATAGTATATTTTTAGTGACTCTTTATTTTTATCCTATCGAGACAGATTTTATGTTTGATGTTGCACACTATGCAGAAGCAAGTTCCTAGTCAGTGAATTTTTATTGACAATGGCAATAAATGGTTTTTGATTCCAATAATTAAATCATCTATTCTGTAGATCAAAGGTTTTTTGTATCTTCACTCTCTACCCACAACACCACTTACAAACCTGCATACAGTATCTCATTCAGTTTTGATGGAACACGGGTCCTTCATGTTATGTCTAAAAAAATGCGCTCAGCGTAATGTGTAAAAAGACGTACAGTATATCTAGATATTTCTCTTATCTCCGTATTCGCAGTCGTCTCATTAAATATAATTTATTGAACACGTTCCTAAATGCTTTCTTTTCTTAAGTTAAAATATCATCGAAAACAACCTCTTACTTACAGAAAATTGTTTAAAATATGCCTATTTTCATGTTTCTTCAATATACAGTATATATATGTATATATATAAATTGAGTATAAATTTTGCTCTGCGCAGTATATTTTCTCAAAGCTGTAAATTTCTACTGTCTCTTTGAGCAAACCATGTTGCAAATACCAAGAGGAATAAAAAAACATTATTTTACTAACTCTAGTCTGACATAATCACAGTTTATGGTCAGTGATTTTCATAAACTGAAGTCTTCTATAATCGAAGCTAATGCAAATGTCACAGTGCATCATTGAACTTCACTTGTTCATCTGGATTTTTGCTGCTCTGTTCAAAGTGTACTGGAAAAATCTACAGTATGTTAAGAAGTTCCTGTTTGTTGAAGCTCATAATCAGTTTACTGGCAAAAAGTCTTCACATCATAATTCTTGTAGTCCGTTTTGGGAACATTGTATGAGACATACTGTACAATTTTTAAGGGATATTCTGAACACTGATAGCTTGTTGCACTGCATTTTTGGCTTGCATCAAACAGTCTGCCTGAAGGAGACCTAATGAATTTTTTTCCCAATCAACTCAGCAATTAAATGCAGACAATTCCATCATCTTAAATAAATAACTGTAATGTAAGTGAGATTTGTTAATAGAGTAGAAACATGTAGTATTTGATTTCTAAATCTTTTCATGGAAAAGCAAACAGACATTATTTTCTCATAATTAGATCAGTAAGTTTATGACTAACGAATATCAATCTTTGGTTTAAGTTTATGGACAATCATAAATGACTAAAACAATAATGAATCATTTTCTAATTTGCCAAATGGTTACAAGTGGCAATGATCATAAAACATAGTACTTGAAAGAAGAAAATCTGCAATTAATCAAAGCTTAATCCATCCAAACGTCTAGCCAATCAGAACGTATTCTGTGAGGACAAAATTTAATTCCAACATTAGAATAGATCTACAAGTTTAAAAGATTTTCTAACTAATCAAAGTAAAAAATAAGACATACGACTTTGAAAGAAATTCAATGAAATTCAAAATAAAACTTTGACAGAAATTCAATGATAGAAAATACTTTTTCACTATAGCGAAATATTTGGTGTGGAATTAGCCTGCCAGGTTTTTTTTTTTTTTTTAGATTGTTATTAAAATTACATACGTTATGCATAACATTGTATTCTGCTTTCTTTTGGTTAATAAAAAGATGCAAGTAAACCGATCATGTTTTCTAGTGTGCTGTTTAACAATCATTAATAATAATGTATACTTTATTGATCCCTCACTGAGGAAATTTCTGTGCTGCATTACACCGAAGTAAGCCGCCGTGATGGCGTCAATGGTGAGAGAAACGGAGGCTTGATGTCTTCTCCAAGGACCCTAGACGTGAACTTAGTAAGATTCGAACCTGTAAACTTCCAGTTAACTTTACGTCCGAGGGCAAACGCTCTACCACTGAGCCACTGTCTCCCCCTTAATTAACAAAAACCTTTATTTTAGCTTATGAAGTTGATGCAGATGTTGTTCTGCAAATATGCTATTATATGCTTTTTAGAGATAAAAAAAAAATCTACCCTAGTCAAGATCCAGAATGTTGACAGACTTCATGCAGCTCTAATTGCTAAATAACACTGACAAATTAATTTTTTGGACATTTTTTAGAAAATTGAATTGTCTTTTTTTTATTACATCACAATCACAGGCAACATAAACACACACATATTCAGCAATTTTAATTATTCTAACACAACAGGAGAGCAGTAATAAAATAAAAAGTGTTGCTGCTGTGAGGCTGCACATAAGAACCATCTGCTCTACGTCCTGTGAAATATAAAAGTTATTTGCAGTTGGGATGACAGTGCCTGCATTCATAGGTATTGTGGTAAAAATGTAATACCAGACAATGTGCTGTCCCAGTAGGGACACATCCAGACAACCCTGGACCCCTTTGTACAGGGGTCAATTCTTATTGATCTGAATGACATTGGTGTTGTGCAGTGAGCAGAGATTGTCTGATTTCTACCTGCTCTGATGCAAGATAAAGAGGATTGTAAATCGATTCCATTGATGTTCCTAACACTTTTTTCCCCCCTTTTCCTTCATCTCTTCAATTTAGGTTACAGTACAATGGTCTGTACAATTCAGTCTAAGCTCAGAAAAGGGTCCCCATGTCTCAAAGATGACACTTCAATAGCTGTTGAGCTGATAAGAATAACATGCCACTGAGCATTAACAGTGCATTGTGGACTCATCGGCAGATAACATTCTGTCTGTGGATGTGACTGTACAGGGCGGTGAAGAGGAAAATGTGTCTAAATGATGATGTCATGTCTGTAAACGGCCGCCTTGAAGCACAAGGTCAGCTACGAAGTTTCATATAAAAAACATCAATTGAATTTAACACCCTTTAAAACCAACAACCTGAAAAATACATTATAAATATTTTCTCACCCCCTCGGTCTCAAATTTGCTTGTAATTAAAATAAATGTGTGGTCTCACTTGGCTTAATATCCTCACTGCATTTTTCTCCCTGCTTTTTTTTTTCACAGTCTTTTCCTAATGATTTTTTTTTCATGCAGGTTTACGCCTGTATGAAGATATTAAACTCACAGTAGCCTGCAAAGCCAATTATGCTTAGAATAACTGACATCTCTGCTCACAGTCTGTGTTAAAGGTGTCTTTTGCTCTCTAGTGGAAAAACAGTAAAACTACAGCCTGTCAAACATGGGTTTGTCTTCACATAAAAATGTTGTTTGATTAATTTTATTGAATCATTTAACACTTGTTTTGACAAATATCTTCTCTGACTTTATTTGAAACAATACAAATACATGTTTTTCTGTTTTAAATTTAGATTTTTGCATGTTAGGCACGCAAAGCGGCTCACCATTTTGCAATTAATTAAATCTCATTACTCTGAATGGTGCAAACTGAACAGTGTGTGTCTACATTCACCGCACAAAATTTGTAGTAAATTGCACTTTGGCCCGGAGGAAGCATGCTTGAAAATGATTAGAAAATTATCGCTTTACTAAATGAAATATTAGCAATTAGTTTGGAAATTTCTGCACGCTCAGAATTTATGTTGGTCTTTTACTGGATTGGTTCGCTCCTCATTTGTGCAGCAAACAATCAAAAAATGATTTGTTGTAGTTGAGTTTTAAACTGATTTTATGACCCTCATTCACAAACTGTGCACCATTATAAGAGAAAAGGTATAAAATTGTGATTCAAATTGCTTTACACTTTTTAAAAAAAAATAAATTATATCTGTTTTTTCGTCGTGAATAAAAAATCAAATGCAACAACTAGCTGAGAGTTTAACCTATTGATACAGGCTTTGAATAATTTGACTAAATGGGACAGGGAGAATGTGATTACATTGCACACCTCACTCATCCACAAAAGGAGTTTTAAATGTCCATCCAGGAGTTTTAAATGTCCATCCAGCACACAAGCCAATAACATTGGCTGCTTCAGTTAAGCAATGATGGAAAAACAATGGTCCAATATGAGTCAAGTGACCTGCTCTGGCTCTGCGGTGGTGTGCTCTGCCAGCCAAAGAGACAGCTTGGCTTATTTGGCGCACACCACACAAAGCCATTTGGATAACGCCTTGCTCATGACTGATCCTGAACAAGAAAGAAAGTAAGTCAGACAAAGAGGCAAAGGCGGTTTGTACCTCTGTGAGCCAGTTTCTGTAGAAGGATCCTGAGGCGTTGCAAAGCTGATGAAGAAATATCATACGTGTACAGGTCTGCACCGGCTAGCTCCTGGCACCTTCCAAACACTCCATCTACAGATGAAGGACAGCGGGAAATGGTGAAAACATGTTTGTGAGGGATTGAGTTTTCCAACATTTCGAAATGGAAACACACAAAACAAATTTTACACACACCCTTAAAGCCTTCATACAAAATGACGTCTGCTGGAGCAGATTAAAGACTGAAATGTTGTGAGGTACCTGCTGCGTTTTGCAAAGCAAATTTTCATCTTTTTTAGGTTGTGTGTGTGTGTACGGTGTGTGTGTGTGTGTTTGTGTGTGTACGGAGGGTGACTAAAAGCTGACATTTTCCCCTGACATGACTATGATAAGCAAAAAATTGTGGCAGAAAAGACTTTATCAGACACTGTGGTAATCTCACTATCAGCAGGTCTCTTGTCTGGTTGCTAAGCAACGCATGCCACATACTCCCTATCAGACCCATAATTCAATGGCTGGTCTAAACCTCTGAAGGATGCTGAAGCTTGAGGGGTCAGAAAGCACAGTGTGAATGTAAGGCCTGGAATATAAATTAACTGAGTTGTCTCGTTCACTCAGCTGAAAATTTGTGTATTTTGTCGGTTGAACTCTGTAAACGAAAGTCCGGCTCCGAGATTATCTCCAGATTCATCTCTGGCAGCAGATTCAGTCTGATCTTTTTTATTTGTCTGTGAACAGGTATGTGTACTACCATGAATACTATCATGTGACGGTTCATAATGGTTGCCTCTGTGATTAGATGAGATCTAATGATGTGAATCAACACTTGGTCACGCTCCACAGCATTGCTTTAATTAGCCCCAAGACGTCAGAGAGGGACACAGGACATCAATACACGCGTTGTACATGTTTGAAACCAGAAAATTAATATCTATTGAATTCTAATACTTTCTTTTCTTTTTTGCAGTGTTTTAACAACTGGGCTGTAAAACTTCCAAATAAATTGGAATGTTAATAATAAAAATTAACAACGTAACATTTAGGAACAGGAAGAACACACATGAATTAAAGCAAAGAAACAAATGGTGAACTAACACTAGCAAATTTATTTAACAGTTATTTTAACATCTTTTGTAAAAGAAAAAAAGAAAGAAAGCTATGATGTAACAAGTGAAAGTAAATGTTTCGATCTCATCCTTCTCTGGTTTCTATGGTAATGGTGTGTTACTTCCGTCCCTGTTGTCAGGGACATTCCCATTAGCAACCAGACAGATTTGGAGCGTTAAATATAGAAGTTAGAGGTATTTTACAACAAAGAAATCCTCCTGAGTTTGGCACACACTTTGTTTGATTGATTTATTGAGGTGAGGCTGGGGTATTCTGAGCTCCATGCATGATGGATCTCAAAGCACACTTCTGTCACTTTTTGTGTATATTCACAATACCGAGGGATCAAAACAAGGCTTATTGCAGTTGACAGCTTGGAGAAAAACAGACTTTTTTTGTCCTTTATATGCAACAGCTAAAAACAACATGTTAATTCCAGGCCTGAAGGAGCAGGCTGAAAATAATCTACGACAAAACAGAAAAACTAATTTTCCTAAAATGTTTTTTGTATTCAAATACAATCCACATTATGCAAATGAAAGGTAAAATCTCAGGTTTTAAATTCGCAGTAAATTTAATCTGAATACATTAATTTGATAGTTTTGAATCATTAGAGTGACGATGGTACTAAAAATTTAGTTGAAATATGCAAATAAACCTTGATCAATTAAAGCGATAAAACATAAAGCAATTTAAGAGAAAAATTAATTAACAAGTCTTTAAATGCTCGATTCTCACTGAATAAAATTGACATCTAGAGAAGCATTAATAAAGAAGCTTTTAAAAAAAGCCCCTCTAAATCCAGACGTCTCTACTCCCACCACAACATACAAAATGACCTCCAGCTAAACCTATTTCAACTGTGAAAGCTAATGCCGTGGAATAACACGAGCCAGACTCAAAGCTTTTCTAAACGGAGAACATCAGTAGAGGAGTAGAAAGAACCCAGGAGAGAAATTAAGATGTATTGGAACAGGTGTATTAGCTGTGCAAACCATGTCATGAGAATAAATAGAAACAAATCAATGCACCGAGACCGGCCAGATGTAGCTTGCTAATGAAGAAAGCTGCAGGAACAAAAGCTAAAGTGATCAGGATATGATGAATGTAGTGTTCACTAATTATTCAGGCCTTTTTAATGTGACAGTTGTGGCTTTGAAATGATAATTATATTTATGCATGCGCTGTAGAGTATAAGCTGGGCTGAGAACATCAAAACATACTACCAATTGAATTTAGCTGCAGAACATGACTTGATTTTATTTTTTTTCCCTTGCTTCCCAATTTATTCATGAGGTTTCTTTTTGCTTTACATTTTATGTTTGATTGATTGTGGATTAGCCTGTTCAGCTCCTTTTCTCCAGCCAAAGTCCTGACAGACTGTTAATAATTAGCATGTTGCATGGGCTAATAAGAATGTATATGCTATAGTTGCACTTGTTTACAATCAATAGATGCATCACCTAAATGATTTAAATTTTAAAATACAGTGCAAATGTTCCAGATGATATTGGCGTTAGTGGAGGCAGATAACCACTGATCAATACAATGCTCTTGGTTAAGTGTTTAATAGGAGCCAACTGGGACACTCAAAGGGAATCTTGCACCACTTATCTGCTGCACTTTAGCTTAGTTTTTCAAAACCAGTAAGCCACACACCCTGGAGGGTAGCAAGAAATTAAAATGCTTTTCAGGTGATCACGTTTTTGTAAAGGACCTTCTAAAAAATTTTCCACCCCCGTCAAAAGGGACATTGTGCATGCTAATATAATTTTGTATGGTGTACAGCAGACGGAAGTCTTGTGATTAATCAATGATGCTTGTTATCGATTGTACCTGCTGTACCTTGCACAAGCTTTAATCTCTACAACCACACCCAGTTTAAATTTGAATAATTGTAAATGAGTCCATTTTAGGACTCAAGATTGGGTTTTTTTGCAATAAATTTCAGTCAAATCACTATCTCACAAACCTTGTGTGCCCCAGCCACCCTGCATGGCAACAGCATGGGTGAAAAGGAAAATGGTTGGCAGAGCCCAGAATAAACCAGGTTACTCCTTTAGGGATGTAGAGAAGAGTGAAAGTGGCAGACCTAGTTCCTCCCACACATCATCTGTCTGTCCTGTGGCTGCCGCTCATGAAACCAGTGCAGAGTGACGTGGTGTAGACATAAGGTAGGCATCTGTAAATCGGAGTTCACTCGATAATGTCTTATTACTTTCATAATGTGAAGTATTAAAATAGTCCTTTATTAAATTTTATAGGAATATGATCTAGAATGAAGAGAAAAAACATGCAACATGTACCACATTTTATAGCTGTGGAGAAAATACCAACCTTTTTTTTTTTGCTTTTGTTTTTTTGTCTGTTAGACTGTCCATAATTACTCTTTGTTAGTTTCTCGCTGCTCTGACGCAAGTAAATAAAGTTGTTTTATAGCAGCTATTCGAAGCCTTTTCCCCTGTTTCTCTGAAACTAGGTTATTATGGAAATGAGACAGAAAGTTAGACTTCTCTAATATGTTGCCTTTCCAAACACAGTTTTTATCTGTCATATGTCTGCTACTGTTCCTGAAAACCTATTTCCAAGGTAAATGAATTACATTTTAGAACAATATCAGATTTTAAATTCCTCAGAACTAAACCGCTAACTAACAACTTGATGAATTTGCATTCAGCATAATAATCAACTCAAGCATCACCATAAAAAAATAAAAACCTTGTTACAATGTAAAATTATATTATGGCGAGGCTTTAAAATAACAATTTTGTGGTGCACCAGAGAGATATTTTTCCGTCTGTATTGCTAATCTACGTACAAACTCGTAAGATTTCATGCAACATATAGTCAGGACATTAAAATACACATTCAGATGCAATTTCTATTTATAAATGTATGCTGTCGAAGATCTTCTGCTGTGTAGAAAATTTCTTGTTTTGAAGAATACGTTACCTTTTTTATCATAAACACAATCATCAATATCAACACAATATTATTTTACTTCAGAATCACAGCCCGCTGAGTGATTTGTCTGAAATCCATAATAGTATGAAAACTCCAGAAATGTTCCCTCCATTCACTGACTGATATGTTGTCATAGCAACCATCGAGACAGGCGCATCAATCTCCTATTACAAAATGGGATAGAGACATGGCTGGGAAGACTTTTGCTTCGGGAAAGCTCATCACATTATGGAGAAAACATCCGCCAGACACCAAATTTACGGATCTGTGCATTTTCTAGTTCAAGATTTTGTCTATAGTAATGCTTTTACTGCTAAAGTTGAGTTTAAAATGAAAGAACTAACATAAGTAGTGAGCTCTCAGGGAACATTTCAGAACAGAACTACGGGCTTAAACATGTTACAATTTAAAACTTTCTTAAAATATTATAAATGATGGGATTATTAATAATTTGCTCTGTAAGTTTTACGTGAAATTACTTAAGCACCTTTCCTAAGTTTACGCTAAAAATCAAGAAAAATATAGACGATATACAAAAAACACAATTCTTTCTCATTTTCTTACCATTGAAGACATAAAGTGAGAGGTCTCATTTTACATGATAGCATTAAGAGTGGATGAAATTATTGCAATTATGGATAATTTTGCTCTCCTAATTTCTTTTGTTAACTTAGTTACTCAGGCGATGCAACATTATGCTATAACACGAGAAGAAAAAGCCAGAACGAAGCATCACGAAGAGAAGAGGGAATTAAAAAGGGTTTCATTTGGATGTTCTTTTATGTTTTCATTTAAGTTGCAATTGCTTTTATTACTTGCCAAGTATTTATACTTAACAAAATGAAGTTGAAAATCAGTTTAATGTTCAGTTTTTTGCACATTTTTTGTAACTGTTGATACAAATAATAATATCATTTAGAAACTGCTTTACACTTAAAAAATGAATCACAAAGCATCACATCCAAAAGCAGCACGAAAAACCCTTAAAACTAAAAACTTACATTTAAAATGAACAGAAAACTAAAAAAGAAAAGCTTTGTTATGACTCAGAAAAACTGTGAGAAAAAGATGGAATTTCTTTAGATTTTTAGAACAAACTAGCATCTGAAGTTTTCTAAGAATAGCAACAGAAACAGAAGTTTTCTTTTTTTTTTGCGTATAAAGAGTTTGTCAAGAATTTACAGGGATGACTTTTGCACATTTGAAAGACACTAAATGCACGATCGACTTAAAAAAAAAACTTTGAGAAAGACTTACCATCAACGCAGAACTCGTAATGTGAACACAGCTCGTCTTCGAAGAGACAACCTAAAAGTCAAAGAAAGAGAAATGACAGTCTATTAAAACTCAGCATATGAAAGAAAAGTCAAGTGCATCGTTAAAGATAAGGAAAGACTTTCCAAAGTTAGTCTTATGTTGCTGTCATAAGTCAGCATACCATAAAAGTATACTTTATAGAACATAAACACTGACTGTGTTGACTTGCAGCTAATGGCAAGGCCATCAATCATCAATTAGTGTGACTTCTCCCATCCTCTCTCCGATGCTAATACTCAGACTCCATGGGCGATATTTCCATATATGAATGTTGTATGAATATTAATGAACTTTAACGATCTGACTAAGAATGGGTGTTCCAAACTAATAAATGAACAGATGGCGGGATCGTTATGAGTTGCTGTTCTCTGACTTCATATCACACTCAGGGGAGTTGGAGAAAACGGAGGAGGACCAATTGTTCTATCAGTGATCGGCACAGGTGATTCTCTGTATTCACACATTTCAGGGAAAAGGAGAGAGAAAAAAAGTGTGTTAAGAGAAGAAGCGTGTCTTGTAGGCTGTGTGATTAAATATTAAAGCATTGGAGAAATGGAGGTTTTGGTTTTTTTTTTTGCTGAGATACCTTACAGAATATTATATGTAGATTTTTACATGACTTCACAGTATTTAAGCACAGTGAGGAAATGAAAGAAAGAAAGCCAAGCCTCTTTCCTCATTTCCTTCATTTTCTTCCCTCAACTAATGTTAGAATTGGATGCAACCTCTTGGCCCGGTGGCTCTGATGGACAGCAACGAAGAGCTTGTGACCCTGAATAAAGAACAAGCCAAGCAGGAGGTGAAGCTTCTCTACGACTTCTCTAATAATGAAAAGAGATAGGTGCAGCAAGTCTGTTAATCGATTGGCACAGCGAGGACAGATAATCACGACAGGTGTGGACAAGGGAAAAAGTTTTCTGGCATCAAACTTCGCTCTAGTTGAACATCATTAGTGTGATCTGTACCCTTGAATCCACACGACTGCTTGATTAAGCGCGACAGAGAGCTATTTAGTTCAAGAGCACTGAGTGGATTTCATAAAATTATGCTTTTCTAAGGTAATAACTCTAAAATGTCGGTGAAATTGCTATTTAATGATAGATAGTGAGACATAATAACAAAACTGGACAATTGTTCAGTACCTGGAACAAAGAACAGAATGTCCTGAAAAAAAGATAACACATAGGGCTTCAAGCCCCTGAACAATAGGTTTTAAACTAATTGTCCCAGATATACA
Organism: Neostethus bicornis; assembly: GCA_902685375.1. Classification (NCBI taxonomy): domain Eukaryota; kingdom Metazoa; phylum Chordata; class Actinopteri; order Atheriniformes; family Phallostethidae; genus Neostethus; species Neostethus bicornis. The sequence continues at coordinate 16,025,955 of LR738553.1, read as the reverse complement.
ATGTGCATTTATAATATTTAATGGACAGATATTTAACTTCTTTTTATCTGCCGTCTTTTGTGTTTTTGTATATAATGACCCCTAGTTTAAAAGTCAGGCATATAGATTTAAAATGATTGCATTAATCATGCTGTACGCTTCCTACTCTGCTCCAAAAAAGGCACCAATGAGTCATTTTTGCATGCAGTATTTATAAGACCCAGAGTTTGACTTTTGATTTAGAAATTCACAGAAATACATTACTACATTTTTCTTCCTTATTAATTACACCTTATATTTCTTTTCACAGTATAGTTATCCTAGAAGTGAAACTAGAGCACTTTAAACTAAAACTAAGATAAAGCTTTTCACTTTTAATCCAAACTGAAGCATTTTAAGGTTTGAATAATGAAATCTCACAATTTGTCGACCATATGCTTGTTGATTACATCAAATATATATTTTAGCTGAGAGCCTCACAACAAGGACGTTTATGTTCAACTTGAAGCTGAGTGCACAAAACATAAAGTAAGCTTATGTGAAGCAGTGATTTGGAGTTGAAGGACTCATGTGGTCCCTCTTGACCGTGCATCTCAGCGCTCTGCAATTAGTGTCAGTCCATTCAACTTCACCTCCTCATCCCTTCCCCGCTTAATTCAATAGATTATCTGGGCGGCCTTGTCAGCTCTCAATATTAATTACGACTTTCAACTAATGACGCATCCAGCCAAGCATAGTTAATCAAAAATGATGTGTGTGTGTGTGCACGTGAGAGACGAGAATGTACCACTAGTAACTGTGCATCTTTTTTTTTTGCTACAGCGTGCCAGAGATGATTAAAATGGCGGCTTTTAATTATAACACAATCATTGTGAATGTTGCTGATTACCTCGTGCCGTGGAAAGAAAGGACATGCAGTTGATGAAAAAAAGATGGTGAAATGGAAGAAATAAATAAAAGCCAGCCTGCATGTCAACGAAGCATCTGAAGAACTCCTCTGTCGAAGTACGCCCATTTAAATTTGACTACGGATCAATCATGGAAGCTTAGTAAAGAAAAAATTACTTTTGAAATGATTAATATTGTGTATTTTTTTGGTCCACATAGCCTTTGAATTTTAGCAAAACTGTAAAAACTGATTTTCTAAACTACTATAAGTAGACAAAAACAGACTACATTGTTCTGTTTTTTTTTTTTAATTTTATGAAGGTCAGACATTGATCAAAGAGGTCATCACTGGCTCTCAAGGCTCCATATTATTTTGAGATGACTAACGTACCATAAAAAGAAAAGAGGTCCCCAATCACTGCTGAATCAAAAAATACTTCCAAACTATAAGGAGAATATTGATTTTTTATGTCACAAAATAAAACACATTTTTTAACTGCTGCTTACAGTAAATTCTTCTTCTTCTTTCGGCATTTCCCTTCAGGGGTCGCCAAAGCGATTCAGTTTCTTCCATCTAACCCTGTCTGCTGCATTTTCTTTGGCCATACCAACTATCTTCATGTCTTCCTTCACTGAATCCAGGAACCTCCTATTTGGCCTTCCGCTAGTGCTCTGTTCTGGTGGTTCTAACCCCAGCATCCTTTTGCCCATCTGCTCTCTCTCTCCTCTGCACATGTCCAAACCATCTCAGTCTGGCCTCCCTGACTTTATCTCCAAAACCTCTAGCATGTGCTGGTACTCTAATATACTTATTTCTAATCCTGTCCATCCTGGTCAGCATCTTCATCTCCCTTCATTCCTGTCTTTTCTTCAGTGCCACTGTCTCTAGACCAAACAGCATGGCGGGTCTCACCACGGTTTTGTACACTTCCCCTTTCATTTTAGCTGAAACTCTTCTATCACACATCACACCTGATACTTTCCTCCACCCATTCCAGCCTGCCTGCAAATGCTTCTTCACCTTTTTTCCACACTCTCCATTGCACTGGACTGTTGATCCTAAGTACTTAAAATCTTCTTTATCACTTCTCCCTGTAACTTCACTTTTCCATTTGGATCACTCTCATTCACATACTACGTACTCTGTCTTACACTGACTAATCTTCATTCCTCTTCTTTCTTGTGCAAAAGAAGAAAGCCCCACCTCTGCCCCCCTCTTGCTACAGATCACAATGTCATCTGCAAATATCAATGCTTAAATTCTAACCCAGTTATGTTAGGTAAAATACAAAAAAATGGAATCATGAATGTAGTTGTCAGCTGCACTTGTTTGTTACTGATTAAATTGAATTGATATAATTTATCTGAAATTAATTGTTCCTATTTATAGTCGTTAATCTGGAATCTGTAGGTGATTCCTTGTTTATAAAAAAAACTTTGTAGGTCATCTTTTACTTTAATGTTGATTAAAAAATTTTGGACAAATTATTTTTATTCTTTGCAAAATGATTAGTTACTCGACTAAGTTTGAGCTCAAACGAAAGGATTACCAAGTTGATATTACTTGTTGGGTGGGAACTAAATGTTTTAAGTATGTAGAAGAAGCTCCTCTCTGGAAATAGATGTTCTATGACCCAATTTACAAATATAGTATACAAGGAGAATCCAGAAGGATCGACCCAGTGGACGCAGTGAGTCAGTTCACACTTTTTAGCAGGATTTACTGGCGCTTATTCGCTTCTTTTCTCAGGAGACACTGAGACGGGAACCAGACAGAACTACACATGTTGCAGTGGCTGCTAACAGTTGGTCTTTTGAAACAAAAAGTAGAACATTTTACTGAAACAGGTTTGATCATTTACTCCTGCTAACTTTTTTTGACAAAAAAAAAATACTAAAAGTAAGAGATTTGACAACATTGGTTTCTTTTCTGTCACTTGGGTATTGAATTAAAAAGATATAAAAATTTCATTTCATTACTCCATTTACCCTCAAAAGCTTCAGTATATGGTAAAATCCTGTGAGCATTAAAGTAAATGGATCATTTCTGCACCTCTTTCTTGTGAAGCCACTCGTCACAAAGTGGATTTAGAGCTCATTGATCTGGCGGTGCTTGGCTGACCTTGCACAAAACTATAAACATGTTCCAATGAAGCAGAACCAAAATCAAACCAAAAAGTCAGATTTTCCTCACAGGTGGTTGGCTTGTACCGAGGTACCATATGTGATATTAGAAAGGCCAAAGCAGAGCCTGCCAGCAAGGACAGGCACTCATGGAGCTTGCTGCATTTAACCTCATAATTCACTCTTTAGAGCCATCAATGTATCTTTTATCATAAATATAACCTGCCACCAAGGACGTTTGACTCATTTCCAGTCACACACACACTGCCAGTAAAATAAGTCTTTAGAAAACTCTACTGCAAGTGAAAGCTGCAATGAGAGCACAACCAGATTGAATTGGATGTGTGGACATGTGAAGCTGGGACACTTGTAAGCTAACTACTACGAGCTTGACACCCTGTCTACAAAACCATGTCTTACTAATTACAACATTATTTACTAAAAATAAAGATGTGGTCCAGTTGGGGTGTTTGTGTAAAAAGCTGCATGATCAGCATATCTTTGCTTCCAAAACTACCCAAGCTGATGATAACTCGTCTGTGTCATCACAGTTGTTCACATTGAGTAAAAGCATAAATGGCACCTGTGTTCCATCACTTGCAGGGTGTCAAACTCCGGTTCTGGTGTCCTGAAGGGTTTCCACGTGCTCCTGGTTCTACAAAGCTGATGCACATAAAGTAAATTCAACAGCCAATAAAACTGGGCACAATGACTCGTTAAAAGCTGGATCGGGTGTGTAGATGCAAGAACACATAGAACCTTCAGGACACCAGCCCTTGAGGACCAGACTTTGATACCTGTCCTCTAAGCAGTGATAATGATAAAAAACAACAACAACAACAACAACAACAACAAAAAAACATACTGATAATTTGAAGTTTTATTTGACTCATTTTACAAAAACTACTTTGAGATAAGACTTTTATGTTAAATGTAAAGCCTATTCCAAGAGTTACTTATTATTCTCAGGTCAATTCTCGATGAACAGAACATTAGGGTTTTAATATCTTTAGTTAAATAATCTTAGTCTTCTGAACCGTTCATTCCTGGGGGGTGCCCGCAACCTGTCCCAGCTGATTTAAGGCGAGTGACAGGGTACATTTATTAGCTTGACCATTTCCCAAACTTGGAGAAAATGATATTTCCCAAATGTGTTTGGAACCACCAGGCAAGAGGCCTGGAGGAAGACCAAAGAGGAGGTTCATGGTTAAGGTGAAGGAAGACATGAAGATAGTTGGTGTGACTGAAAAGGATGCAGGAGACAGGATTAGATGAAAGAAACTGACTTGCTGTGGCGACCCCTGAAGGGAAATGCCCTCAGGAGAAGATCATCCAAATAATGGAACAATGTCAAAATAACTTTCTAATAAGTCAAACTCTTCCTGTAAAACATCTGCATCAGTGAATGAATGCATATAAATTAATATTAGGTGTAGAATGAAAGGTCAGTTTGAGGGGTGGATCTGACATGAGACCACCTGACATCTGGATGAGTGTAACCAAATGTGATACATTCAGATTTCTCAGCTGGGTAACTCTCACTCACTCATCTTTCACCTCCAGGCGACAACTCAGACAACAACAATGAATTAAAAATGGCAGCATTACTGCAGTAACAGAGGATCCTTAAATAGGCCGACTTGACCTTTTTCTTAACCCTAATCGAATGGGGTTTCATACGTTTGATTTTCTCCCTTTATGTGAGGTGTGATTGCTGAAGTGCAGAAACAGAGAAAGCCAAACAACTAAACATCTTTGTTCTCAAACTCTGATGAGCTCAAAGCTAACCAACACAATCTGGCCCCGTGGGAAATCTCAAGTCTTTCAGATGAGGATCAAGGTTTTTCTCGTATAAGTGCCGGTTGAAATGGAAAAAAAAAAGTCGATCATCATATCTTTGCTGTATTTGGGGTCCAGTTTAAAAAAGATGTGAATCAAGTGGATGCAGAAATCCAGATAATATTGTTTGTTTTTTACGCTCTGCTCAGTTAATTTGGGGGTAATCACAAAGTCTCACATAAAACTGCTTGATTGTAAGACAACATAACCTAAGAAGGAAATAAAATTTAATAATAGTTTCAGTGACTGGACCCTAAAATCCACAGAGGAGGTTTTGTAGCATTATTTTTTAGTATGAAAATAAATGGTGCATTCTATTTTTTATTAAATATTTCAAATTCAAAGTACAAAAAATAGCCTTTGTGACGAGTTGTTCTCTAAACATATTAAAAATTCACAATGTAACTTTTTTTTTTTCCAAGCATATAAACTTACATAGATCTTCTAAATACATTTAAAGTATTGGTTGCAACACTTCGCCTGCAGCGACTGATACGATCAAATGTGTTTTATTACTGTGAGTATTACCTGGAGCTGGTTTGACATTCACCCTGGGGATATTTTTATTATTAGAACAAGATCTTTCAATCAATATTCACATGAAAGTTGTAGTTACAGAACTGGGTATATTTATCTAGCCTTCCTCACTTAATATGATCTCTAAGCTATTTTATTCCAATATTAGTTCTTGTTGGAACAAGTGAAACATCCCTTCATGTGGAGATTTTATTACAAGTTACCAAGGATTTTAAGGCAAAAAAATGTTGCTGTAAGATCTCTCTTAAAGCTGATGCTCGGCCAGTGGATGTTGTCTCTTTTTGACAAGAAATTTCCTTCTCTTGTTACAAAAGACAGGATTCATCAGCACCTCTACGTTCATTAGCATGCGATGACGCAGAGCAATCCTGATCTATTTCAATAGATCTGAGGAAAAATTGGCAGAAACATGTCAATAATCTGCAACACGTCAAACTTGGTGACGTAAATCAGCCACAGAGAAAAAAGAATCATTCTCTTTATCTTCTCTCTGCACCATAGCTGCTTCGAATTGCAACTATTTTTTCTGGCTGCGCCTAAAGATGGTGTTGGGTATTAATCAGCATCTTCAAACGACAAAACAGGCACATTACTGCTTTAATTACAGCTAAGATAGTATTGATTGATTGTTTTGCTCAACTTGCAGCTTTCTTGAATCCTCATTACTTTGTTATTGCTTTCATTATAAATCTTAGCTCTGCCAACACAGCGGTGACCTTCAGGCTGACCCACTTACTAACAACATCTTATCCGAACCTCAAAACGATTATTAAAACAGAGCGTGAGAGCTGTCGCTTCCTTTCCTTCTAAAGAGGAGATGAATTCACATGTGGTGTATCACCAGGTGGTGAAGCTCAGACGTGCAGATGGTGAGGAAGGAACGCTGTTCTGTGTGTTTGATCAACAGAGAAGCACATATGCATCATGTTTTCACACCTGACACGTCTTGGAGAATTTAAAAAAAAAAATCTCTTGAAATAGAAAATGATCAGCCATATTATTAGAACCACATGGTTAATATTTCAGATGTTTCACTCTGAACAGATTTGACCCATTTATACCAGTGGCCTGTAGACACTCACACTTGGTTCGCCACAGAGGGGTTTAGGGTGTGATGATGGAGCAAATTTGATAAGAATCTAGAGGTTTTCTGGTCTTTTTTAAAAGCTCCCTTAAAACAAAATCTAATTTTTGGAGGTTTCTAACATGTTTGAATAATTTTCCTTCATGAAAAACATACTTTACCTGAAGTAGTTTCCTATTTCATGTTTATTCAAACATGCATGATGTGTCTTACACTGTGTGTTTACCTCCAAGAGATTTACAGCGTTATGCATGCATCCAAGTGGTGGGACCAAGTGTCTAGCAAGAGGAAGGGGGAGTTCACAAACCTCAAAAACAAAATAAAAGTGATATTTGTACATTTTTTCTAGCAAATATTGCATTTTATGAACAACATACCATATTGATTTATATATGCTATGTGATGAGCTTTATTATCCCACATGGCATAACATACTCTTTTCAAAACGTGAGTTAAAAATTTTTCACTCCACTTGTTTTTGAAAGGTGGTTAATTTAAATCAGAACCAATCTAAGCACAAAAAAAGCCCCACCCTACCTAAAAACTTCAGCTATGTTCGTCTCCGTAGTGACAATCTCCGTAGTGACAATCTTTGGAATAATTGTAATGATGAACTTAAATTGTGTTTAAATCTTTTATGTTTAAAAAAGAAATTTAAGTTATTAATACTTAAAAAATATGCAAGTCTTGATGGTTAAATTCAAGCTTCTATAAAAAGTAAACAATTATGATGTGTTATGATTATGATTATGTGTTACGAATATGTGTTATGATTATGTTATATGTTATGATGTGTTATGATTATGTTATGATGTATTATGATATTATTATGTTATGTGTTATAACAATTATGATGACTTAGTATTTACTTATGTCTCTTTGCTTTTATTATGACATAAAAAAAAAAAAAGGGTCGGCGTAATAAGCGTTTGCTTCAGCCGTTACCTTTTCGGTCCTTTGCTGGAATATGGTTGTTTTCTTTATTTCATTGATTTGAGGTTGCACTGTGACCGAACTAAATAAATACATAAAAAAATAAAAATAAAAAAAAAACAATCCTTCCCCTTGACCTAAAAACATTGTCTAAGTCAACCTTGAACCAAAACAGGAATGAGCCTAACGAGATAGATTGCCTTCATGTGTCTATTTGACACAATTATGGCTCTTGAGATACGTTCACGATCATCAAGAATCAGACAGAAATAGTTGGCGTCTTTGTCTACAACATTTTTATTTCTGTGTAACAAAGAAACAGCTATACAAATTTATCACTGCAATCACTGTAAGCATCCCATCTTACAAATACACAACTTGCTTTGTGTCTGCTATGTGATTTTATTTTCAGGGAAGAAACAAGAGTCAAATAAGAGTTTGGATTCCGATTTTTTTTCCTCCCTGAAAAAATAGACTTAAATAGCCAATCAAGCCACAGTTAACATCTCCGTAATTTGCTGTGAACAAGATTTCAGCTGCTTGTTGGTTCAATGCCACCGAACTAAGATCATTTATATGACTGTTATTCACAAAAATCCACATGCTCATATTACATAAAACAGCAGATGTTGGTTGGTAGAAAACGGTGATCAATTACTTTGAGCTGAAAGCTGCAGCTGTTTAGATTTTTAATTTTGATGAGCAGGCTTGCAAATAACCCTGTGTGCTCGTCTACCCACCGTGCACCGCTGTGCACACAAAGAACGGATATGCTGCACAATAAAATCTCATCCAAAAAGGTCATTACTGAGTCAAAGCTTGAAGATTCTACAGGGGTTTTTCATCCATCGTGTCAATAAAGTCTGAACTCACTGCCAGCTGCATCAAGCCGACCCACACTACCCTAGCTGGGGTGACTCAGACATCCCAGGAGAAGTGAAAAGTGCACTGTGACCTTTTACTGAGAGTGTGAGGGAGCGGTTATATTAGTCTGTCAGTCCACTTACCTCATATTCTTGGATCAAGTTTTACTTTAATTATGCTAGGGTCAAAGAAAGGGTAAAGATATGGACTTTTCCTTACTGTTTTGGGAGATGAGATATCAACTGCTCTTATTAAAGAAGAAAGTGTAGCTATGTAAAGTTTCTTCTTATTTTTTTCTTTTTTTTTGTATATTAAAAAGATTTTACAAAAAATGATCGTTCTAACTTTATGCAGCCGGGGTGAGAGAGGCCTGGGCTCCCCGCCTGAGGCTGTTGCCCCCGCGATCCGACCCCGGAACAAGTGGAAGATGACGGAACAGACGGAACAGAAAGTTTGGTTGGAATATATTTAGTTGTTATATCTTTTAACTGTGATGTGAGTGAGGATGAAGGTGAGCTGGAGGATGCAGCTGGAGTGAAAGAAGCCTGGGTTTTCTGTCTGAGGCTGTTGCCCCCTCGATTCGTCCCCGAATAAGCGGAAAACAACAGAACGGAACATCTTTTAACATTACAGTCCTTTTCTGACTTAAGATTCAACACAGTGCAGAGATGGCTAAACTGCTCTTTCAAAATAAAACATGACTCATTAAACTGTCCTGTTTGGTGATGTTCTGTTAAAACTGTTCATTTGCATGAGCACCTAATTTCCTCCCACCCTTCAAAAACATGTGTTAGGGTGATTGGCCGCAATGAAATTGCCCCTAAGAATGGGTGTGTGTATTGGTGATCGTGTGTGACTAGCAACCTGTTTGGGGTGTATGCTGCCTCTTGCCTGCTAGTACTCCCCACGACCCTATTAGAGATAAGCAGCTTAGAAGATGAAACAAAAGAAAACATGTAAGGAATAAAGACTAAGACAAACTACTAAAAACGGCTATTTTCAAATGATACACAAAAAATATCTCCAATTAAAAAAAGAAAATTAAATCTACTTTTATAAACTAATAGCCACTAAAATCTAATATTTTATCTGATCTAACTTTTTATCCAAACATTGGCATAACATAGGGATTCAAAAAATGAAACTTTATTGGAATTTTTTTTATTAGGAGGATAAGCCCCTGGAGATGAGACATCTCATTTTCAATTTAACACATGGTTTTTGGAGGTTGGGAGGAAACCAGAGCACCTGGAGAAAACCCACATATTCACAGGGAGAACATGCAAACTCCACACAAAAAGGCCAGTGTTTCAAACCTCGGCCCACACCCGGGATTTGAACCCACGACCTCCTTACTGTGAGGCCACCGTGCTGCCATGCTACCTTATACCACCAAATTTTCCCACTGGACTTGAAACAACTTGCCAAATTAAGGCAAGTGTTAGATATTTCATATCAATTATAAAATAATTCCTCTTTATTTGACTTGCAATAATTAAAACACAACTAGAGTGTTATGAAAATCATTTCATATGTGAATAAAACAAAATAACTTTCAGAGAGGCAGGACTTACGTGAACGTGTTCATTGTCTTCACAGTAGTGAGATATCTGCTATCACATCACTGAAAATTTCAATCCCCTCAGATGATTTAGAACCACTATAAGATGTTTGATATCATCAGTCAGTCTTGATATCAATGGGATTGCTGGGGCCCGTGGCCAAATAGATAGAGCTCAGAAGCCAATGAATCAAATCAAACTTGTCTGGGTTTATTAGAAGATAGCTGCTGATAGGCAGCCATAATGAAAAGACCCCACAGCACAACCTCAAAGCACAATATCTATACATGAAGATAAGTAGCCATCTTGCCTATCTCCATCATCAGTATATTCTTTTCTCTCTCCTGAGTTGTTTCTATAAACTTGGTTTAAGTGGGATGAAGCAAAATCCCTTGAAGCAGCAAAGATCAGTGTGATCAATTTGAAGTGAAAACCCCCAGTTTCAGAGTTAACCTCTCTTGGATACATCCGTATACAGTTAAATTAAATCACATTTTAAAATCTTCCCTTAAATATTGTTCATAGGATAACTATTTTTCTGTTTAACTTTTTAAAAATGTATGTTTTTTGATAATGACATGTGACCTTGCAGGTGGAGAACGTCTGCCTGTCTGTCTATTTAACAAGTTTGGCGGAGGAGAGGGGGTATTGGGATTCAGAGCACTGGCAAACCGCAGCAAACACAGATAGAGATGCTGAACAGAATTTTAACAACAATCTAACACGGAGAAAAGCAGTGGAGTGTGGAGTTGCACCAAGATTCGTTTATGGATATTTTCCGTTGGCTAAACACCACTTAGAAGACAAATAATTACACAAATTAAGTTTCCAAACAAGTTGATTGGAAACAAGATAAAAAACTTCCTCAGTATCTTTGGATCAAAAACAAGATCAAGTTGTTTTTGTACAATTTGTTTTTTGTACCCTAAACCTTAAAATTTAAAAAATCAGATTTTAACCCATTTTAATCGCAAAATGTCAAACTAAAACAAAAGTTTTAAGCGACCAATTTAATAAACAGCAACAATTTCTTCATTCTAGTTTCTAGTTTACCAACAAACATAATAAGCAGCATCAGAATTTTTGTTTACATATTTACATACAATCTTTGCTAGTAACTCTAAAAGATTGGAGAGCTTCTAATGGCCAAAACAGTTACCATGCAAACAATCAGAAATAATCACAACACATGTTTAACTAGAAAAGCCCTCAGAGAGTACAGGCATCCGCCAAGGTCAGTTGAAAAGGGCTGACCCTTTATCCTCCCAGCCAATCAGTGCAGATTAACAAACTAAAACCCAAAGGAACTTGACACATCCTAAGGTTTCTGTAGAAGGCAAAGTTCTAGTGTCCTCTGCTCCACTTCTTTAAGTACCAGCTTGTGACAAGGCTTTTGTGTCAATGTCGGTGCAACGAGGAAGAACCCTAACGTGGCCTTTGGGTCCAAGGTCCCGTCAGACCTTGAAAGCTAAGCATGCTGGGCAGTACTTGGATGGGAGACCGCCCGAAACCCCAGATGCCACGGTGGGACGGCAGTTGAGATTAAATTGACGTTGTGTCTCTGGGCAAGACACTTCACCCATGTTGCCTCGTCTGACTGGTGTGTGTGCGATTGGTTGTGATGGTCAGAAGGGCCGATGGCGCAAAATGGCAGCCTCGCTTCTGTCAGTTTGCCCCAGGGGCAGCTGTGGTTACAACAGTAGCATACCATTACCTGGTATGGAGTGAATGAATAATGCATATGTGAAGCGTCTTTGAGAATTCTGCAAAGCGCTATATAAATACAATGCATGTATTATTATTAACGTATTGAACTTAATTTAAGCTGGTTTAGTGAAGGGAAGTCTGGTTTGGGGATGAGGTTGGCTGGCTGACAGATCAGCAGGCTAGAGACCAGAAAGTGGTGATGATGGCGGCGAGAAACCAGAGGGTGGCGATGCAAGACTTGGCAGTTCCTGGGAAGTGGCAAGGCTTAGGTGTTCCACAGCAAGGTTGAGTTTTACACAAAGAAGGAGGAGGGAAGCACAGAAAGAACCATGTGGAGTAAAATGGGGAAAAAGGATTGGGTCAGGAGACTGGAAAAAGGAGGAAAACAATTGAACTTAAAACAGAACCCTTAAAACTTGGTTGTCAAACTCCGGTCCTCGTGGGCCGGTGTCCAGAAGGTTTTACATGTGTTTCTAGATCAATGTAGCTGATGCACATAAAGTCAAATCAACAGCCATTAAAATTTGGCACATTGTCTCAATAACCTGAATCAAAAACACCTGAATCAGGTGTGTAGATGCAAGAACACATGGAAAAACTGCAGGGACACCATCGCTCCAAAAACTGAGTTTGACACCTCTGCTTTAAAACATTCCTGAACCCAAATGGGGACCCAATCATTCCCAAAATTTAATCACATCTCCATGTGCCATTGTACATACCATTGTGTATGCCATTGTACATACACCCTGAATGTTCCATTAAAATCCACCCATAACTTCTGGACATGTTTAGTCCAACAGGGGCCCAAACAACGTGACATCATAAAAACTCCAGATAACAAATACTTACACTGAGATAAAAACCAGATTTCAATCATAAAATGTCCTCTTTAAAACGTTACAGTGATTAACAGCACAATTACAATGTTAAGCTGCAGATTTACTTTTCTCTTGTCTGGCTTTCATGTGCACTCAGACATGTGGTTACGCCCACACACAATCCAGCACATCGCTGTCTCAGACACACACAGGCAGCAAAAATATCCAAAGTGCTACTATATACTTATATATATTTATATATACGTATACTGTATACGTATGTATTGCTCATACATGCAGCTCATCATAATTCAAAGCTTCCTAATGAAAACCTGCAGAGTGTCTCATTAAAATAAATACTGTCTCGCTTTTACCTTCACTCATAATAAAAACACCTGGAAATACACCGTCTGAGAAAGTAATGCGAAAGATATGCATGGGGAGTAAGCACTGACTCATCCATGAGTATTTTTAAACATAAATTACCAAGAGATGAGAACCAAATGGTAACCAGTAACTTTCAGATTTCTTATTTTAGAGAGCTTGTTTGTCGACTCCAACAACCGCAAAACACACACAGATATGTTTAAATGATAAGATTGTTCAAATAGAAATAGTAAAAAAGAGGATGGGTACTCTATTGCTCTAAATATAAAGAGTATGGTGCAGCTTGATGTCTGAATGAATCACCATAGGACATGAGTGCCAGCCGGAAACCTATATTTACCTCTCTCCCATGATAAACTTTTTCCTGTCACATGTTCAAACTGCTTCAAGTAGACCAGTGGGTGTGATGAGAAGTGTAAAATTCACAGTGAGAGGAGAAGGAGATTTTCCTCTCATAACAAAATCTGTCAAGTGGATCTCTGTTGAATGCTTCATAGTCAGAACTATTTTATTTGGGACGTTTCACACCCTGTTTTTTCCCACACTTTTCCCACACTTCCCTGCTTCGTGACTGAAGCATGGAAGAAGAATAAATCAAGGATGGAGAAAATACAACCCTGCCAAACCTGAATATGAAACAGGGCCATGACCTCTTCTACGGGAAACGATAAAATATTTAACTAGATTTTAAAATTTCATGCCCCCCCCAAAGATAAGCATAAGAAGGTCTCTATTAAACCCATAAGAAAATATTGCTAGAAGTCACTCAGTTAGGTTGAATAAGACTGGTTATGTGCTGCAAGTGATCAGAAAGAAAAGTCTTTCAGGAAACATTGTGTTCATTGAGGCCTGAGAGATTATGTAACTTCTCCTGATGGATCTCAACACTTCATCCAAGCTGCATAGAAAGAAATCTAACTTGTGTTTGGTTGAAAGGAGACTGTGATCTGCAAATAAAAGTCTAAAAAAGAGATTTTCTGAACTTTTCCAATGAGAGTAAAGTGTTTTAGAGCCAGGAGAAGAGAAGAGAGATTTATAAGGGTTCAGCACCACGGACAGAGACACTGAGGAATAAAAAGCAGGCAAAATTAACATCAAAATTGATCAAAAACTGCTTACCAAATTTTCTATCGGTGATGACAGGTGAGAAACAGAAGCAGATGGTTAATGCAGTGAGGAAGATGGGACATCTCCGTGGATCCATGGCGCTCGATCCGGTATGATCACTAATCCATCGTTAAAACACCATGTTTACCAGCGTGGAAGGAGCAAGGAGGTGTTAAAACAGCATGTAGGAATAGGAGGGGGAAAAAAGAATAAAAGAAGGATCGGATCTCTAAATAACACAATCCAGGCGTTGTTTCAGCACCACAAACAGCACGCAGATTCCCCTCCTGCCCCTCCTAAGTTTCTGACGTCAAACACACACATGGTGAGGAGGGTGATGTGTGTGCAGCACAGAAGGAAGGAAGAAAGGATGGAGAGATGGATGGATGGGAAAGAAGACACGAGTTAGGAGTTATTACTAGCCAGAAGGTGTAAAAGCAAAATGACACCTACAGACAAAAAAAAAAAGAAAAGAAAACCACAAAGCAGATGAAGATCACATTGATTTTTACACCCTGGAAAACAACTGGTCAATGCTGCTGCTTGTTAAGCAAACACTCCTCTACTTACTCTGGCTTTAGAAAGCAAGCATGCGTTGGTTAATTGAAAACAAAATCGGAAACTTTATTTGTAAAGATCCCATCATGCACTTAATTTCTGTGTGGACCACAAAAATATACTTATAATAAAAAATATTTATAAAGCCGAGGATCTGACCGTCAGGGTCCCCGTCTTTGGCTGCCACCCATCTCCTCCTTCACCCGGCCCCTCTTGCAGGCAGTGAGTCCACTGGAAGTCTCGAGATCGAGAGAAGCCAGATGGGGTGGTTGGGCATTTGGTCAGACTGCCCCCCCACGCGCCTCGCTGGTGAGGTATTTCCGGCATGTCCAATCGGGAGGAGACAAAAAGGCAGACCCCGGACCCGCTGGAGAGACTATGTCTCGCAACTGGCTGGGTAACGAATCCTTCCGGGCGATTTGAAGGATGTAGCTGGGGTGAGAGAAGCCTGGGCTTCCCGCCTGAGGCTGTTGCCTCCGCGACCGAGATAAGCGGAAGACAACGGAACGGAGAAAAATTATTTTTCGATAGAAAATGTGAATACTTCTTTCCATACTACTTCTTTTGTTCTTATCATTCATTAGTGTTTTTAGTTAGTGTAATCTTCTAGCTACAGAGAGCACAGACAGTTTGTAAGACAGTGTTGTAAACTGAGGCAGCGTTTTTCAATCAGTGTTCCGCGACACACTCGTGGACAGTGACAGATCGTCAGGTGTGCCGTCGGATCCTATTTCACCTTATATGGTTATTGCTATCTACTGGTACCACCCAAAGATCGTTTTGGTTGATCTCATGGTGTTTGTGTAAATATATTTACATATATTTATGCATATCCATATGAAATCCTGCCATTTTATTTAGAGACACGGAGTCCTGTAACCATAGCAACCCACTCTTCTCAGCTTTTTTTGTTGCATGCTGCTGTCAGTCCCTCCCAAACATTACCCCAGCTTGTGGGTCGTATTTTCTACATGTTTTTGAGACTTTGAGAACCTTTGGGTTATGTTTTAAAGAAAAAATGGCAGATTCTTATTAAATCTCACTGATTTCATCCCTCAAATGTGGAAATTTCTGTGCTGCATTGCACTGCAGCAGGCAGCAAGAACGGCACCAATGGTGGGAGAAACAGAGTTTAAGTGTCTTCGCCAAGGATCCAGAGAGAATCGAACCGGCTTCTCCCGGTCGAAGGATGGACATTTTACCATCGAGCCAACGCCTCTTTTACCTTTTGTTTCCTCTTTAATGTTTTGCAGACACAAAAAGCTTCTCTTGCATTCTAAGTAAATCCTCTGAAGGGTTTATTGTCTGAAACCAAATATTTACGTATATAGTAGTATATATTGTTAAACTAAAAGGCAGTAGAAAATAGTTGTTAACAATTTTGGTTGGTGTTGTGCCTCAAAATATTTTTTGATGGAAAAATTAAACTGATACTGCTGAGCATCCCTCAACCTCATCTCAACTCTATCTCCAATGGTCTGTAAATGGGAAGGTCTGTAAATTTCTTCTCCATTCACTTCTCTGTTAGAACACACCTCTTTGTTTTAGTACTATATAAATAAAGCAGACAGGGATGAATTTCTTTGTAGACAATTTAAACAGCTTCTACACTTGTCACAAGTAAAATATGAAAACAAATGAGAGTCTCTCGTTTGTTGTCCGAGCTTTTCTATCTAACATGTGCATTTATAAAAATACTTCTCTGTGTAATCTTATGCTATCCATTCAAAATGTATCCAAACAAAAATGACAGATTGTATTAATGCTATCCTTGATCTTTCTTCAACTAGGTGTTCTGTTCTTTATTAGAAAAAGTATTTTTTCAATAAAGAACTTTTTTTTCAATATTTTTCAATTTTTAAAAGTTGAAACATTTAAAATAACACTTTAATATACTCACCCAGAGATTAAAAAAAAATTGAGTAATATTTTGTTCTTTGTATCGCAGATACCCTGAGCTGGGGCGAAGCTTGAAACACTGGCCTTTCTATATGGAGTTCGCATGTTCTGGGTTTCCTCCCGTTCCGTCGTCTTCTGCTTATCCAGGGCCGGGTCGCAGGGGCAACAGCATCAGACAGGAAGCCCAGGCTTCTCTCACCTCCAGCTCACCTGGAAGGATCCCGAGTCGTTCCCCAGCCAGCTGTGAGATGCAGTCTCTCCAGCAGGTCCAGGGTCTGCCTCTTGATCTCCTTCCACCATGCAAAATCATGCATGTTAGGTCGATTGGCCACGACAAAATTGTCCCTAGAAAATGGTCTGTGTGTGGCCCTGCAACAGACTGTTTAGGGTGAAATCAGCCAGGATAGACTCCAGCACTCCCAATCAGGAAAAAGTGATTCAGAAGACAAAATGAAACATTGCAAAAAAAAAAATCAATTTAAACTAATAAGATGTGTCTTTTTAAAAAATATTTCACAGAAAACACTGAATATTTAATACAGTAAGCTAAACAAGATTAAAATGTTTTTACATCCATTCATCTTAGTAAAAACCAAAAAGGTAATTAAACACCCATCCTAATAGACAAAAAAATATAGAAATTGAGATTGAAAGCCATACGAATAAGAGTTTTGATTTGTGAGTGTCAGGATGAAATGAATAAAGAAAGAACAACTAACAACTACAGAAAACATAAAATCTATTTAATTTACAATTAGATTCAAACTTTATACATATTTTTTATAAAACAAAAAAAGTGAAGTGTAACGGCAAAATCCATCAGGTAGCCATTGCAGACATAATGTAAAGCAACCAAATCTATTAAAAAGCACACAGGGCGAGGTCACAGTCAAAATACAGACCAAAAAAATTACATATTTAGAATATCCATCAAAGTCTTCAGTGATGACTCATAGATGGCACTGTGGAAGAAAAAAAATAACAAGGTATGTCATTAAACCTCACTCTGCAACATAAAACACACTAACTCACCTCTCAATGTTTCCACTTTCTGGAGGATGAAGTTTTCTAAATTGATTGTGGACAGACTTGGCTGCTTTTTTCAAGTCAGCTTTACTCTGTCCCTCTGAATAATAACAATCAGAAACCCATCTTATTCACACTAACTTCACAGTTTATAAATATGATCATTAATCCTCACTTTGTTTGATGATTGATAAAGCCTGGCAGATTGCAGCTATCTCAGGCAGACCGCTGATAGCGCCCGTGTCCTAAAAACGGCCTAAAAGGAGACTTTAAGTTATTTTCTAGTATTACTTCGTATTATCATTGAACTTGTGAAGGATTTAGACAATACCTGGTGGTTAAGGAAGATTCAATGATGGCAGACATAAAGATGTCTGCCATATCGGTCACTAAAGGAATAAAAATACAAATTGCGATCTAAGAAAAATCTATTTATTGCTTTTTAGAACTATTGTTAATAGACTAAAGAAAGCTTTAAGGACACGTTGGGCAAACTTAGTGAGAATCTCATACCTTCTGGAGAAAATTTCTGATCTCTACAATAATAATGGCAAAGATTGTTGACAAGGTACTGCTGATAAATTCTTTCTCCCAGTTCTTTGTCGCTTCCAAAAAAATCCTTCAGAGCAGGACCAGCCTACTCACACACCTAATCAGATTAGAAAGACAAATACAAAAAGATTTTTTAGTTTCATATTTGACTATAAGCTCATGAGAGATGCATAATAAAAAAAAATCACTATTTATAAAACAACAAAAGTTTAAATTCACCTTTTTTCCTTCCTGTGGGAGCTTCTTGAGGCAGCAAGCCATCACTTCAATTATTTTGAGAAAAACATTGTTAACTACGGTCAGAGCTTAGGAATCTCCTTCTTCTTAAGTCCTGTGAGCCTGTTTTTTTCCTTTAGCTGAGGAACAATTCGCCACCTCTTTCAACACTCCCAGCACTGGAGAAAGGCACAAGTAGCCTGTCTCTGGAAGAAGAAAAAAATAGGAAAATGACTTCTTGGTGGTCTAACTGAGAAGAGTGATGCAACATAGCTCCAAATGGTGAACTACACAAGCCGCCACCATCTCTGTACTTGTCATTAAGTTTCTATATAAACCCACCTGAGAGCAGTATGTGGGAGCACAGTTGGACAATCTTTTTTATGAAGGTCTCGTCTTCCAAACGCAGGAGTAACACATCTTGACCGACAGAAAACTCTGAAGGAAAACATGTTGTATTCATTAAGCTTTATGTAGAAGAGTCAAAACAAACACACAGCTTAGAAAACACTTTTTCTTTTTGATTGAGGCTGCTATCACATCTGAGTGCAAAAACACACACAAATAATGGCCCTCGGTTATTGTTGTGCACAAAATGGGATCAAATTTTACGTTTATACAATAAAGAACCATCAGAGGGCACATAGTATTTATAGAGGGGTGCAGGGCGTAATCTTGAGAAATGCGGCGGCTGAAAATAAGCGTAATGTTAATGAACACGGCTGTTTATTCAGATCAATGCTCAGTCACACCCTTATTTTGTAACGTGGAGGGACAGAAGATGGCAAAAAGAAAGATTTATCTGAACAGGGGTAAAAATTTACAAGTTAATCACTCTTTAGTGGCAAAAAGTAACAAAAACTGCCAAAAGGTCCTCACCTAGTGAACACATTTGAGCGCACCATACACTCGCCTTGTCTCTGAAAGAAATTCAGATAATCACATTGTTTTGGTCACCTAGATACCCAAATTTGATAAATAAAAGCCATGGAGTGGGTCTCAAACTGACTGCATGAGCACTGTGGTGACAAAGTGAGAACAATGGCACAAATGAGAAGTGAAGCTAGTCCAGTCTGGCGGTATGATGAGCAGGAGCAGACATGTACAGAGTGCACAAGGAATGACACACGACATCTCATGATGGGTCTAAATTTACCAGCGGAACTCAAATCCTGCAAGATAGATTTTCAATTTGGAACACAAGTTCCATCCTAGAGCAAAATAATCCGATAAAAACGTAAGGTGGTAATTTCATCAACTTACAAAAATAAAATCACCACAATGTAATCTAAAAAAACTTTACAAATGCACTCTGATATAATCCCCCGTTTATCTGCATTATAATCATCCTAGATTCAGAAAAATAAATAAAGATGCTTGACAACATTAACCAAAATGTCCCATGCTCCAAACTAATTAGCTCCAATTATGTATAAAAAAGGACTGATGTGCAGCAGTAAACAATTACATTATTTTATCATGTGTTATGATTATTGTTGTGGCAAAAAAAACTCATTTTACACACACTGGGATCCAGACATTTTCTGTATTTGAAGAGTAAAAGAAGAGCTAACCTGAATGATCCATGTGGCCAGCGAGCGAGACGTCTCCTCACGTCTATTTCCAGTGCGTTTGGTCAGAAAGTGCAGGACATTGCCGTCAACACACACTGCCACATGCTCCAGAGACACCAAGTAGTCTCGGCCCTCTGTCAACTAGAAAACAGAAAAAAATAACATTTATTATTGCATTTTTACTTTTTTAAAGCAGCGGAAAGCAGCAGTCTTCTTGAGTGAGACCAAATCCCTCACGTGGAAAGACAAAACTTAAATCAGACAGGAAAATTTTTTTTATCCATTATTGTATTTTTTTTAGGCTCATATAAAACAAGAAAAAGTATTTTAGATGCAGGCGACAAAACAAACTCTTTCCTGAGAAGTTTATCTCTGCTTACAGTTTTAATAGGTATAGAAAACAAAAATGGCAAATTAGACTTGTGTATCTTGCATTGCTAAATCTCAATAGTAAATTCAGACACTCACCCTGTCTTGGAGATGTGCACAGAGGGTACAATAGCGCATTAGACCTTTCAGTGCCATTTCCACACTGGCATCTTGTATATCCTCAGTGGAGCTGAGGTAACTGTACAGCACCAACTGCACAGAGAAGAAAACATCTTATGCCAAAGAACATTTCAATATTTATTATCCACTCACGTAATGATCGATTGATCTAATTAGAGATAAAAACAAAAAAATCTGATTTAAACTGTTTTATACCTTCCAGTTAGCTAGAGTTGAATGAAGCTGGTTTAGATGATGTTGGTCAAGAGCCAAAACATTTTCTCGTGTTGATGTGCGTTTTAGTAGATCATCTAGGTAAAGTAGGGCCAGATGTGGTTTGGCTTCAATAGTCTCCTGAAAACGTACTTTTCCAACCTGCTCCTAAAATTAGAAGAAACTTAAACTAAACTAAAGAGCAGAAATATTTCAGATGTTATGGACGAACCATTTTGTTGGCTTGGAGATCTGTGAGCCACTCTGTGATCAATTCAATGATGTCAGCAGTCTGATCCCAGTTACAGATGCATTCCAGCTGCTGTTGGTACTGTTCGGGTGTTGAATCTAAAGTCATCCTTTTGAGTCTTGACATGACTCCACAGCTGGATTGAAATACAAAGGCATGAGATAAGATGGCAACATTATAACAAGAATGAGAACTTCTACTCACCTAAATGTTGGGAATGCAGTTGGAGGCATGAAGGAGGCCAGATGAATGAGAGGACCAATTGATCTTTCATCCTAAAAACAAACAGCAATTTTCACTGTGCTGTCAGAATAAGACTGAAAATGGAAATAATTTGCAATAATATTTCCAAACTTGGAAACTAGAAGCTTGTACACTCCTTTGTTCTTTTTAGGGCTTCTTCAATGCTTTTCCACAAGATGACGATGATCTCCAGCAGACTAGATACAGTGACCTTGTCCTGCCCTAAAGTCTCCCGTTGAGACTGGTACAGAATATAGTATATATACTGTATATATAAATATATGAATCTCTACAATAAAGTAGAATTTGACTTTTTTTTTTTCTCAACAGGATAGAGCACTGCAAGGGTTTACAGGCTGATCATTTCAGTTTCATTTACAGTCTTTATGACTTTTCTTGTTTCTTTTCAGCTGTGTAAATGATTTTAAATGTTATTTAAAATGCAGTCATTAGAATGTTTTTGTTACAATATAAATCAGAGTCATCAGTACAAAAAAGTATGCATCTGAATGCAGGTATTCAGCAGCAAATTCCTGTTTAGATTGCTCTAAAGAGATGAGATCTTAGAGAAATCCTACCATGACAATCAGCATCTGCTTGACAATACAGTCATGTAGGCTGTCTTCGTCTTGAGTAGGGTCATATAATGGGAAGGCGTCAGTAAAAATCAGCGTTGTATTTGCACGCGCCTCAAAGTTAGGAGCCTGCATGTAAACAGAAAACACATGAGAAAATGATAAAACATGTCTGCATAAAAACAGTGACTGGGAGTACGTACCTTGAGTGATTTCCACAGTATTGGTTTATAAAGTGTATACAGCATCTTGACTGTACTATTGGACTTGTTGTTGAAGGCAAAAAAATTGACAATCTACACATAAAAACAAGAAGAGAGGAAATAAAACCTTAAAAAACCTTTTATGAAAAAATAATTCGAAGTATTTTCCACAGGTTACCTGATGCACTTTGCTATGAACTGGTGATGTCCTGTGAAGTGAAATCGCATTCTGCATGTAATCATGAATGCATAGGGTCTCGATTTTCTCCAAAAAGTCTCCAGTAGCTTTCTTCCAGGCACTCAAGTAGATCTTGGCAATTTGAGTCACAACACTCCTGAGAGGAATGAACATTTTTTATGAACAATTAACAATAAACTAGAAAACTAACATGTAATTTTTTTACTTGTTAAAAAACTCCTGTTGGTTTTTGATGGTGCCGTGAATAAGCCAGATGAAGTCCACGTGCCAGCTGAAAAGCAGCACCAAGAATCGATTTCCCTGTGACAGTAAACACATCATCAGGCCGAAAGCACAGGTGTAACAATACCAGATTGTAAATCTCAAAATGGCCAGTACGCACACACTGAGCAGTACTCACATCGTCATTTCGAATTTAGGTAGGACGGTGGAAGCACTGAAGCAGCAAGTCGATTATGTGCTTGTTGTCCGGTGAAGTGTAGTCCACACTTCAAATCACATCATGAAGACTCCACACCCTTTGGATATCAGCACCCTGACCAAAACCCAAAACATCACTAACTCATATTAGTTTCTCTTTAGTCTATCTCTCAAGGGATTCTCAGTAAAACCAGGTTGTTGAGACTTATTTACTCTCTGACATCACTACTTTACACTGGCTTAGAAAGATTTCCAAAATTATTAAATTAACTGGTGTGGAACTGAGTGGAACTACTGACCGGTTTCTTTGAGTTTAAGCTTTTCTGCAAAGAAATGATGAAAGCAGAGAGACACAATTTTTCTTTCTGTGGCAGATCTTTCTTTCATCAGGCTTCATAAAACAGCTGAAGGTGGAGCTGCAGAGGCGATTCAGACACAGGCAGCGACATCAGCACTTCTGAAGAAAAGAAACACAAAAAATAGTATTAAAAACACAACAAAGAACAGATCATTTTAAACATATTTTGTTTCAACTTTACACCACTGTAATGAAAGGAGTTTGTGGTGTGGGTTTGATGAATCTCACCTTAAAGCTTGTGTGCAACTTCCAAAAGGGAATCATGGATATCATCAGTTTGAAAAGCCTTCAAAGATGCTTTGGCCACTAAAGTCACACCGGCTACAACAGCCACAACACTTTTCTGAAAGAAATTTTAACAATAAGTAAGAAAAAAAGTAAGAATGTTATCTTTTAATTTTTATATGACAACAAAAATTGCAGTAAGAGAGAAACTCACATGGTTTGTGTTTGAATGATCCTGTCCACTTTTTGGTGAACACCCACATCTGATGACCAGACGTGAGGTAAGGAACTTAGATTGACTGGTAAATTGAGAGCTTTGCTTTTCGGCTCAGCTTTTTCTTTGCCATGACAGACCAATACAACATCCTAATTATTGCAGACGCCGCACTAATACATCTGACAATCTTGTGAACAAGACCTTGGGAACTTTTAATTCAGGCAAAATATTGAAAATTCAACTGAGAACTTGGAAACGGAAAATAAAAAGATATTTTTTCCAGACCGAAAACTTTCAGCCTTATCGGTTTTGGTGAAGAGGTTGGGCAAGAGAGCAAACATGGCACACTACTTTTTTCCATATGCCTGAAGGACTGTCCCTCCCTCAATTTGGAAAGCCAGTGGAGCTAATACACACACTTAAACAAACACGTGAAATTGAAAGTAAGCAGAGCCATCTGGGTCACTACAGGCACGCAAATAAGCTTGCATTAGATGATACATACGTTTAGCGGCCCGGATGGCTTTCCATATGCGTGTAGCAGCCACATAGCTATTCATAAAACAACAAGGGCTTGTTTACGTGCATGTAGCTCTCGGAACAAGATCCACTGTGGCTGGAGGAGTCTGTGCAGTCGCGACAGAACTGAGAAGGAGATGATCAGACAGGAGGCGCTTTGAGCCCAGTATCCCTGCGGTCGTCATGGGTAACATCTGGATGCTTGCTGGCAAGATGGAGGAACTGGGGATGCTCGTTATGACTCAATAGGAAAGTGGATGGACCACTGTGGTGTGCTTCATTGAAGGCTGATTTCATGGACTTATAATCGACTAGTGTTTTAACTGTTCAGTTGCCACATATTACACCCTGTAAGCGGACTGGGAAGGTATGATAGTGTTAGCACCGCAGCATCAAATTTCCCTTTGGGGATTAATAAAGTTTTTTCAATTCAATTAAATGTAGTGGCCTCGATGGCTTTCCATACAGGCGGACTTCTTTTAACATCTATCGTGTTTAAGTGCGTATATTGGCCCCGATGGCTTTCCATAAACCAGCACCTTTGACTTAATACTTTTGATTCAAAGAATGATTCTCTCTTATTTGACATTTCAGCAAGTAACAGTTAATAATAAACCGTTTATTTATTATGACTGCTAAATGTCTGTTTGATTATTTAGAGTAAAAAACAGATTACAAGAAAAACTTAGAACACGTTCAGTAAATACTTACATGAAGTTGCAGAAAAAGAAGAAAATCATCTTTATTTTCTGGCTGAACTGCTTCTAAAAACTTCTCCCTCGACATTTCTTCAAATTTCTGAAAATGATCACAAAACCAGAGATGAAACGATAAAAAACGTTAAAGTTTCTCTGAGAAATGTAAAAGTTTTACTATACAAACCTTTTTTTTTTTTAGCGTTTTCTAACATTTAGATTTCTAATGATACAAAGAAAACAGAAATAAAACACCGCTTAGAAATTATTTACGAAGACTGTAAACGTGTTTTAGATTCTGAAGGTCTGTTAAAGGTACTTACAGAAACAAAACCGCTCAAATTCGGAACCATTGCGTCATAACGCAATGACTACGTCACAACGTCAAATGTTTTGTTTACCAGCGTGTAGTTGTAATTTTCATTCTAACCACTTGATGGAGACAAATTCCTATAGAAATCTAGTTTTAGAACAAAAGATGAGGATGGTTCAAATACAGGCAAGTTTCTTTGTAGCACAATTCATACACAAGGCAATTCAAAATGCTTTACGACACAGAAAAATATCTCAAAACATAGAATAAAAATAAAAAAGTTATTTGTCTTCAGTCAAATGCACAGCTAAATGGAACTGTTTTCAGCCTAGATTTAAACATTGTTACAGTAGAGGCCTGTCTCACAGCCTCAGGAGGTTTGTTCTCTATGTTTATTCCCCGTCCCAGAGGTCCTCAGAGTTCTATCCGGTTCCTAAGGCACTAGCATTTCACAGCATTTCACTAGCATTTCACAGACCATTGAGTGACGTAAATACAAGCTTTAAAATCTATTCTATGATCTTCAAGCAGCCAGTGCAGAGTCCTGAGCATAGGACTAATGTCATCATATTTTCTGGTTCTTGTTGGAACTCGAGCAGCAGCATTTTGAATAAATTGCAAATGTTTGAAAGGAAACACTGTCCTTTCTTTGTGGAGTTTGCATGTTCTCCCGTGTCTGTGTTGGTTTCCCCGGGTACCCCGGTTTCCTCCCACTGTCCAAAAACATGGCTGCTGGGTTGATTGGTCGCTACAAAATTGCCCTCAGGCATGAGTGTACGTACGTGGATGGTTGTGCGTGTGTGACCCCGCGACAGATTGGCAACCTATTCAGGGTACCCTGCTTTTTGCCTTGAATCAGCCAGGATAGGCTCCGGCACCCATGCAACCCCTATACTGAATAAGCGGTTCAGAAGATGAAATGAAATTTTGTAAGATGTGTACATGTCATTTACAGTAATCTTATGAATGAAAAGTCTTTCTAATTGCAACTTTTGCAACAATCATGCTTGATGGTGAAATATACTGTAACTCAGAATAAGAGATTACTGGATCATGCAATTCCTCACCTTTTATCACTGTCACTTTTTATCTCGTTTTATGCATACTCTGCCTGTATTACTTGTTAATAGATTTTAAATTACAAGACTTGTTTTATTTCTTACTTTCACATTTATTTCAATCTGACAGATCTGATGTGACACAAAGTCCCCACATGTGGGGTTGAATTAAGTACTTCTGATTCCACAATTCCAGAATCTATATTTTGCAAAAGAGAATTAAGTATCATATCCCACCATGTTATACAAGTAAAAGTGTTTATTCACCAAATCCATCAGAGAACATGTCATTTGAAGTAACAACGTTTGGAACTCGAAATGCATACAGTGGTTGTAAGGCACATGATTTATAACAAGAAACTTTTTTTTTTAAAAAAATGTACAAACAGTTTTAACTGCATTGCAAAGCGTGTACAAGCAGACATGCAGACATTTTTTATTCTTACAAATTCTGTCGGCCTGCTTGCATGATGCAATAATAAATATCTTCGATAACGCTTCTTCAGTTTTTTCGGCTCACAGTTGGTTTTTAAAACAAAAACCCATATTCAAGTATCCTTTAAAGTGTTTGTAATGCACAACACTTGTTCGTAGCCCTAAAATGCCCCTTTTTTCAGTTTCCGAGACAACATTCAGAGACAGCAAAATTGCACACAGTTTCAAAAATATACAGAGCAATATTCTATGTATATGTGCAATCCATACTTTAGATCAGCATATAGTACAAAAAGACGTAAGCAAACAGTTAACAATAATTAAATAAAAGGAAAAAAAAATCACAATGGTACTTTTGTGATTGTGTTTTGTTCCTTTGGTTAGAGTTTTAAACAGTTAACAAAGATTTTGCCACATTGTGCCAAATTTGGTAGAAACAATAACTTAGATAAACGTCAGTAAAACTTCCTTTACAAGAACATTGAAAACTTTGTTAATTTCTGCAAACATACATTTTAAAAACAAGAAAGTCGGTTTGCTTCAATACAATATAGTACATCATTTGATGATCATTAGGCATACAACATAAAATCTTCATAAAATGTTCTTACATGCTCATTTTTTTTCTCTTAATCTGAATTAAAAAAAACAAAAATAAAAGAATATCTCAGTTTGCATTCGATAATTTCCTCATTTTTTTTCCCCACAAAATTTCTCGAGTTACGTGAGGAGGGTCGACACACTTCCTGTTGATAAATCAGCATCATTTAACTCATACCTGCAAATGCAAACAGAATAAATGAAAATTAAATCATGATCTAAAAATGATGGTACTTGTTATCACACATGAGAAAAATTTAAAAACACCATTTTTACCATTTTGTAAATCCTCTTGAAATGTCATCTCCATCTAAATTCACTTGAACCTAAACATTTGGAAAAGAAATACATTTTTAGAATGGAATTAAGATGTAAAATTCAAACAAAACCCAAAAAACTTTAGAAAACAGTTATTGCAAAGAAATTTGTGCTGAAATATTGCATGAGTTACAGTTAGAGGACGTTTCTGTTTTCTAAATATCTTAAGTTTGATTAAATTTTGGCAAAGTTTCTTTTGTTGAATCTCCTAAATCGTGTATCCCTGTCAGGGTTACGGGGGTTCTAGAGCCTATTCTGGCTGATGTCAGATGAGAAGCAGGGTACACCCTGAGGCGATAGCTCAGTGGTAGAATGTTCGCTCATGGACTGGCAGTTCACAGGGTCGAATTTCACTGAGCTCATGTCTAGGTGTCCTTGGGAAGACACCTAATCCCCGTTTGTCCCACCATTGGCGCTGTCCTGGCAGCCTGCTGCAGTGTAATGCAGTACAAAAATTTTCCCGTTGAGGGATATGGTATGTAAAAAAAACAAAACAGGTCGCCAGTCTGCTTCGGCGCCATGCACACAGACAACTATCCACACACACATTCTTTCCTAGGGTCAATTTCATAGTGGCCAATCAACGTAAATGCATGTTTTAGGAGAGTGGGAGGAAACTAGAGTACCCAAAGAAAACCCATAATTTTCAGAGAGAACATGCAAACTACACACATAAGTTTTTTCAAATATATTTTTTTGCTGTTTTTTCTTTTAAATCAATTCATTTTACCATTTATTACTAAACTTGTGTTCTGGTGCCTTTCGGTATTTGTTATGATTTACAACTGAAAGTTAACCGTTCTGTAAATCTAAATACATTAAAAAGCTGAAAAAAGGATATACTACCTTTCCTAAAGAGCTTATATATTTTGGCAGCAGACCACCTCTGTGCTTCACTTCAACGTCCAAAATTCTTGAATGCAGCTCATTGGCAGATACACTAAATTCAAACCTGCAACACATGCACATTTTTACACATTAGTCTGTAAAGCTTGAACAACAAAGTGGATGATAAAATTTGTTTTAACTCAAAACTTCAAATCTTGAATCATTCAACAACAAGCTCTGAGTTATTTTTAGACAGATACACAGATTTACAGAAAAAGGAATTTTAAAATGATGAGAATTTATAGTAAAATTTAAAAATAAGTTGAACCCACTTTTTTTCATAACTAGGATCAGAATTCCTCTTCACAGTATTTGTCTTCCTCCTTCCTTTCAAACTCTTATCAGGCAGCAGGTAGACACACACGTAAGGATTTAAAATATTTGCACTCAAGGAAGTCAAATTGCTGTGATAAAAAAGGACAAAGCACGGTCAGGTTCATTCTCTTCAGGTTGTCTAATCCTTTACATAGCTTTTATTTTCACTATCTGTGAACATCAGGCATAAAATAGGTTTTTATTCCAAAAAATTGTCCTTGAAAGCAACTTTTAGATTAAAAATGAACTGTATTGTTCCAGTTTGGAGCTTACCAGCAGCCGTGTACCACCACAAGAAGTTTGTTCCTCCGTGCATTGTGTTCAACTGTCAGCTGGACTTGACCCAAAGAGAATCGGCCAGAGGCTGAGCCGCTGCGAACACAACAAAGTCAGTCAGCACTCCTTCCAGATGCCGCAGGCAGAATTTATGCAGCACACACAAACATATGACAAGGACAGATGGATCACTCTACATTAAACATGATGAAAAATTTATGAGTGTGTTAAAAACCAGGCGACACTTTGATGCTGTCATCTGGCTAAAGTGGTAGATCTTATCTGGCATTTACTTCTGCTGCCCTTCTCTGTGCTCTATAGAGATGGGCAAGGAGATGTTTGAGGCCAGGCTGGTGGTGGACTCCTTGTGAGACAGGTCTTTCTGGGAGGTGGACATACAAATGTTCATGGTGGATGCACTGTGGGGAGGGCTGCTGGAGCACGGCTCGCTGTGCCGCTTGTGAGCGGCGAGCTTGGAAGTGCGACGAGGCTTTGGAGGCGTGGGCGCATGAGACGGAGATTTAGACGGTGACAAGGTGTTTGAGAGCACCTTTTTATCCAAAGACAGGATCTACAGACAGAAAGGATGTTGTTATTGGATATGGTTCTGAGTCATATACATGGCAAGAAAGAATCTGTTAAATACTGTATATGACAGCAGGCAGAATTATTTAACCTTTTTTCCACAATATCCAATCAAACTAATTTAAATGATAGCTCTGCTAAAGGTGAGAACTACAGATTACAAAGTGTGTCTCAAGCATGAATCAAAATACAATCAAACCAGAACGTAACAGTGAAATTAATCAGCTGCTTTTAAGATAATGATGTGTGATTGCTTCATTGGGAAGGATTCACTGACAGATTTTTACTTGTCATTCAGTGTGAAGCTTCTTCTTATATTTTATTTAGCTATGTTTTTGTTCTTCTTACCCTCAGAGCCATCTTCAGTTGGATGGTGGAGTTGTTCCCAGATTTCTGGAGTTTAAAGTTTTCATTCAGCTCCATGTTTTCTTTCTCAAGAAGGTCACTTAGCGACACTTCTGTGTAACCCAGTGTCAACTTGTTATCTTTTATCTGTGGAGTCAAAGAAATGGGAGAAAAACATACAGTACATTTTTTTATTGTGTTTTTTTTTTAAATCATTTTAACGTTTGCTTTAAAAAACTAACAGATTTTAATGGTTTCATTTCTAAACTGCTATTATTACCTCCACCTTGACAATCTCCGTATCGGGATCGTGGATAAG
Source organism: Neostethus bicornis (assembly GCA_902685375.1). NCBI lineage: Eukaryota > Metazoa > Chordata > Actinopteri > Atheriniformes > Phallostethidae > Neostethus > Neostethus bicornis. The sequence goes on along the minus strand of LR738553.1, from coordinate 15,996,240 downwards.
GAATGAGAAACAATTGTCCCACAGAGGGTCCTTTGTCTTGTGACGGATCTGTAAAACCAAACAAAAAATGACAAGTCAGTTGCGAACAAAAATGACATAATGTGGGGTTTGTCCTGATGAATTGCATAAAAAAGTGTAACACAGTCAGTGATTTCTTTTTTTAATTAATTTGAAAACATTACCAATAGCCTCTGCCTAGTTTTATTTTTGTTTTTTCATCGATACGCCACTTTTCCAAGAGTTGGATGGGGTTTATTTTGACCTTTTAATACTGGAACTGTTTGAGATGCAGTGAGCTTACAGTATAAATATCAAACCAAAGCTGAATTTAATAGGACATTGTGCCCTGAGGGCAGCAACAGAACTTTTCTACTGGAGTAAAGTTTACTAAATACACTGTAAAGCTTAACTGTGAATCTTTTAACGACTACAGTAGGTTTTGGTGAAATTCACACAAAAAACTTGCTTTTTATTTTTGTCTTCCTTTACATGCTTAGAGATACTGACAGATAAAACGGAATCTCATGGCAATCATATAAAATTGTTCCATTGTGTTGTCCTCCGCTCATCCATGGCCGGGTCGCGGGGGCAACAGCCTCAGACGAGAAACCCAAGCTTCTCTCTCCCCGGCTGCATCCTCCAGCTCAACCAGAAGGATCCCGAGTCGTTCCTCGGCCAGCTGTGAGACATAGTCTCTCCAGCGGGACCAGGGTCTGCCTCTTGGTCTCCTCCCAATGGGACGTGCCCGAAACACCTCGCCAGCGAGGCATTCAGGGGGCATCCTGACCAGATGCCCGAACCACTCTATCTGGCTCCCCTCGACCTGGAAGAGGACCGCTCGACACCAAGCTCCTCCCAGATGGCAGAGCGCCTCACTCGATCTCTGAGTGAGAGGATTTAAATAACTGATTTTAAATGCTGATTTTAAATAGAGACATATGGTGCTTTTATTTGGGTTTTTTCCTAGTGAAGTGATATTTTAAATTGGAGTATTTGATCATCGCAAAGTAATGTTTGGCACACATATTTCCTGAGAAACAGCCCAGAGGAATGAGTGTGTGAATGTTTGTGAACGGGAAGCGTGTGGCCCCAACAGTCTGGCAACCTGTTCCGAGTGTACCCTGCCTTTCACCTGTAAGTGGTTTAAAAGATGACCACAAAAATGTATGCTTTTTTTGTGAAGACAATTTCAGTTGTCCAATGGTTTACAGATAAGATGAATGTACCATCATATGGAAAAAAATTAAAATAGAAAACAGGGGCATATGTACACAAAACATTTTGTTATGGAATCAAATTAAAATATTTCACTCACTCAGTGAAGTAGTACTGGTACTCACCTCACTCTCCTTTACTTCATCTCCAACTGTAAACAGTACATAAGGGCTGGGATCAAAACTGCTCTTCTTACCTGGCTGTTAGATAACCAGACAAAAGGGTGTTAGCTAAAATAAATGGATTTTTTTTCCTCATTAGCAATAAAATCAGGCTCCATTGTGCGTGATACTCAAGACATGAATTATTCATCAGGCAACATTGAGAACAGAAATGGTTTTATGTTCCAAACACGTGCACATAGCAATCATGTCTCATGACGGCGAGATGTGAATTTTCTTTTATGTCATGTCTATTGAAACTACAATTCATTTCTTTTGACGGAGGGCTTTAGTGCTGACCTGACATGGTAATAAAAGAAAAAAAGGGTATATTAGTAAGGATGGAGAAGAAAACAAGAAATAAAAATGAGAAGAAAACCTGTGAAGTTACACATAAGAGTAAGTGGAAGAAGGAATTTCACAATATAGATTAAAAATAACTATATGATTGGAAATAAAGGATTGAAGATGAGTCAGTATTCATCTTACATGATGTTAATATGTTAGTATAAAATTATACAAGCAGCAAGTAATGCACCATTTTCACTGCAGTGCAATGTTAAAAGCAGCAATGAAAGGCGAGACAACGCCATTTAAGAAGAGACAGGGGTGCCGGGATTTGGATGTGTGTATGAGCATATAAGTGTAAGCACAATCAGAGGTGTGCTTTGTGCAAGCAAAGGGGTCAAAACCACACTCACACGGCCATATATAAGCATGAGGGACAAGGTTCGAGGTGGCTAAAACTGAAGACTAAGCTGTTAATAATCACCCATCATGCCAGATGAAGCAGTGGAGAGACCTTCACATTCCTCTCCTGATTAAAAACCCCAAACACTGTTTCATTTGTTTCATTGTCTTCCACTTTTTCGGGGTCGGGTTACAGGGGCAACAGTCTCAGATGGAAAGCCCAGGATTCTCTTACCACGGCTTTATCCTCCAGCTCACTCGGGGGTATACCGAGGTGTTCCCTGTCCATCTGTGAGACATAGTCCCTCCAGTAGATCCTGAGAAATCTGGGTCTCCTCCCAGTAGGACGTGCATAAAACACCTCAACAGCGAGGCATTCAGGAGGCATCCTGACCAGATGCCCGAACCACCCCATCTGGCTTTTCTCAACTCGGAGGAGCAACGACTCTACTCTGACACCAAAACACCACAAAGCAAAAACACTGGGTGTCAAAAGAACACAAAAAAGCTTTTGCGTTCAATCCAAGTGGAAAGCTGACACCCAGAGACCAACGAGACGCCCACATTGCAACACAACCTATTTGCTTCTCACCATATTAATCTATTTATTTTATTTGTTTGACATTTCTTTTTTATACTGAATATTTCCTAATATAAATGACAGGGCTCCTACCAACCACTTATCTCTGTTTTCCACATGAGATGAGCCATCATCATTATCACCGCTTTGTATGTGATACATGGTTTGTAAACTCTGCAAATTAATTGGTGTGTAATTCTAGGAAACTATGTGTGATACATGTAATTTTGGGAACTAGCGAAACTATGTTCGTACGCTCACAAACTTGTAGAATCGATATCCACACGTTGCTTTTACATATACAGAAAAATTCAAACATTATTTTACAGACAAATGTTTTACTGTCAGCTAATGTATTTTTTAAAGGCTTCCAGAGTTTTAAATTATATAAAGTCTTGAGAACAAATTATATTTTGTGCACAAACAAAACTGCCTTTATGCACAAATCTTACCTAAGACTTTTAAAAAAAATTTTATATTTTTGCAAACTGTGCAATTCATAGCTTGTGCTGTATAATGGAATACAGGAGATGGGCAAAAGTAACGTAATGATTACTAATTTCTAAATATATCAATGAGCAGGACGGGTACATATTTCTTTTGGAAAAGTCGTTTTGGTTTTTACAAAAGTGAGAAAATCTCCGACTATAATTTTGCACACCTCTAAATGTCAAATTATACATGCATATATCAAGGGTAATATATTTTTAAATTGTTTAACAAATGCAATTATTTTTTTAACTCAGTAGTCAGGAAAAGTGCTAAATGAGTGTTGATGTAAGCTGAAATAGAAAATACATTAAAAATGTAAAATGTGCCAATTATGTCAATGTTCACAAGTAAATGCACTTTTGCAAGATATTTTGTCTTGTGTGCAGGAACTCTACTATTCTTGTGAAATCCTACAAATTTTTTTTTGTTTCTTGTTTGTCATGTGTAGGTGTCATTTAATGCAGGCAATAATCTAAATGTTGTCATTGTAATCTAAGGAGGTTTTCCTTTTACAGGTACAAGTATTTTGTCAAGTGGTGTTTAAACAATGCAGACAGTAAATGGACTTTTTCAATGAATACCAAAAAGATTAGACGGAACAGTATTTCTATGACACTTAATAGCAGTACTTTTTTTAATAATCTTAAAGGAAAAAAAGGTTCTCACAATGTTTAAGACTAAAAACAAAATTCTTCTAAGTGCTGGGGCAGAATCCCTGATCAGATTCAGAAACCTTCATTGGAATGTATAAAAAAGCCGTAATGAAATTGTAACAGCCCTGGAGTGGCGATACCGTAAACAAGTGTAAGTATATTGTAATTCCAGTAATCAAATGAGAAACAAGTATTTTTATGGATTCGAATAAAAAGGAGTAACAAGTGAGTGGAGTAAACTTAAATAAAATTTAGAAACAAATAGATAAAAGCACTTTTATTTTTGCGCCAAGAATCATAATAGAGATAAAGAATATATGAAATATATTTCATACAGCAGAGTGTTATGATCCTCCTCCCTTCTGGAAAATTTTCTCACTTCAAATCTGGCCCTCTGCCCTAATGCAACACTACTGGTCCTAATTGCCTTGCCTGATGTCTCCACCTGTGTCTCGTCTTCCCCTGGTTTTTTAACCCCTGGTGCCCATCCATATATTGTCAGATCATCTGCTGTTCTGCTGTCCTGCTGCAGCCATGATGATTTCCCTCCACGTCTAGTCCCTCAGCCTCAGGTTTCCCCTTGGATAGTTCCTGCTCCTACCTAGCCTGCCCAGGACACAAAAGCCTGCACCTCTTTCCTTGCCTTTGAGTAACTGCAATAAACTGGTTAAAACTACTTATGCAACTGGGTCCTACATCTTCATCACCATCATGGCACAAAGAAAGGGGAGGAACACTGTATTGGAATTTGAAGTTTCAATTTTGTTGGAAACTCCAAACAAGCCAGTGGATTTCACAAGAAATTTGAAAGAGAACTGTGTAACCTCTGCAACCACAAGTTTCAAATAGTTTTAGTGAAACCTGAAACTATGCACTATAGTTGCTAAACAACCTGATGATTTCATTAAACTTTATTTGGCACACATTTAAAATTTCTCTACATTATCTAAAATGAACAAGGAGTAATCTTAATGTCCCCCAATCTAGTTTATTTTACCATAAAAAAAGTTTAATGTTGAAGATAATTTAAAGTGCAATAAATAGATTTTGCATGCATGTTGCAAGTTTTAAAAAAAGTTGCAAATGATGCGTCATTCAGGGGAGAGGAGTCCACAGCACAACTAAGATACATCACATCTTCATGCACATTTCCACTTGTTGGATGTTTGGTACTCGTCACAATCACTTGACATTGGATGATAGAGTAAAGGGCCAGCACAAATGAAACATAGGGCAGGGTCTGTAAATGCAGACCTTTTTCTCCCACGTTACCTTCAGCGCCTTAAAGAATGACACTTGCTTCAACCCATCTTGGGTGAACTCTGACAGGTTGCTCTTTAAGCCACAAGGGAGAAAATCACACCTGGGGTTAGTTCGAATAAGTTGGTATTGGTCAAAGATTTTATTTGAAATACCACCACATATATAAGTGCGGTTAAGAGGTACAAAGAAAAATTCAAACACATACAAACTAAACTAATTCTCTCAACTTATTGATTGGAGAAAAAAAAAAACAATAAAACTGTCAGTGTTGAGGCTAACACTGCAGAGAACCATCAATAAAAGCTTACCAATAGCACCCGAAAATGGAAAGACCTGGGAGAGCTTATTAAAAACAATGCCTTTTCTTGCTTTTTCAGTCATGCCGCTAGAGTGCTGTTTCTTATTAGCTCTACACTGGAACTGACAAGATCATTATAAGCTCTGCCGCTGAGATTTGATAACGAAAAGCACTCTCTCAAAATGCAGCCTTGAATCAGACATCTCACTCAGCAGCTCACTGTAGAGCTGCATTCTTTCCTTGTAGCTTTGTGTTAATTGTTATTCTACATTTCTGTTGGAAATTATTATTATTATTATAAAACATGCAGCTGACACAACGTCAGCCAACACACAGTTTCACACTGTGCAAACCGAAGATGCAGAAGCCCTAGAGGACTCACAAAGATTGTCCTACACTCAGATGTATCGCTCTCACAAAAGATTAGGCCCGATGCTCTCCTTTCTCTCAAGTTTCCACAGCCTAAGCTGCCTGTAAAGACACTCTTGGGCGAAGACAAAAAAAAAAGAAACAGTATTTTTATAAGAACTAAGTCAACAGAATAAAGGATTTTTTTATATACAATAGTTAAACTGTAAGGTACTAAATTGGGCTGTTTGATGGCTCCAGGTGGGCTTATGTTTGAGGACACCAAATATCTGCTTCGTACCCTAATTTATCTATATTTCTCTAGGTAAATAATAAATAATTAACTTGCTTGAATTATTTAAACATAATTCAAATTAATAGGACAGCAGCATCTGCCTTGAATTAAGAGCTCTTCTATTGAACCCTCTTTTGTGTGACAAATATGCATCTCTAATAATAAAAACACAATACATTCAATGCAATTTACTTTTTAAACCGCTGCTGAGGAAATATGAAAGAATAATATCAACTTACCATTTAAAAATGCATGCAAATTTAGGGAATAAAGATTAAATCAGAGGATCATTTTTTGGGGGGTGAAAACCATGAATTTGTATTATTAACATTAACAAGTTTACATTTCTATAATATACATTAATTTATTCATTTAATTTTGTCTCTCTTTTTTTTTCTATATGTGGTTGCGGGCTAACATACATGAGGATGAAGAAAGTGAAGAACAAAAGCACATTTATAAAATTATGAAAATGTACATCAAAACTCTGGCAAAAAATTTGAAAATATTGCAGTAACTTACCGGTAGGTTCTTGGCTGAATCGAGATAAATGATCAACACAGCTGACGACAACCTTGTTTTGCCTTTACATTTGTTTTCACACACATGTGGTAGCTCCTATGTGAAGATGGAGAATAAACATCAGCTGAAAATGCATTAGAAGTAGCAGACAGTGCAATGTTCTTTTCCATTAGCACCTGTATCAGCTTGTCAGTGTGCAGAGAAAACCACTCCAGTTCTATGTGGACCTCCCCTGTTTCAACATCTTCCAGCTTAAACCACTGGAATTTAAAAGGAAAAATACTTTAGTTATTCAATAATAAAATGATGTGTTATAAAGTAATCTCTTAAAAATGTTGCAATAACAACACATTAAACAGAATTGTGAATGAGAAATCACCAGGTCTCCATGAAAGTGTGACATTGAGAGTATAGTATGCAAACACATAGAAAAACAAAAGCCGTTCTTCAGGAAGAGCCATCATTGTTGCCAAGCAACGTAAACTCCAGAAGATACTGATTTTTTTATGCAGGGCTCTAGGTTACCAAAAAGGTAACATTAGTTTATCTCATTTTTCAATATCCTGTGGAAAATTACTAAGGACTTACCAAGTGGAAAAAATAATGCCAACTGCCCCCAAAAAAATCATTGTTGGAGACAAGACCGAATCATCCTCCTGAGTTAGTTTTAAAGCTTGAATCAGATAGTTTCAGGCCTTGAAGCTAAAGTATACACACAAACAAGTTCTTACAATGTTAAAATGAGTTAAATCGAGAAATAAAACTTACATTTTTCATAGTCTTTTCTTGTTTTAGATCAGCTAAATCTATTACACACCTGGAAAATAATAGAAAACAGTTAAGAAAACTGAATGTTTGTTGCAAATAAGTTCAAGTAGTCTAAAAAATTTCTAGTATATTTTAGAATAGGATTTTAAAAAATTTGTGCAGATTAGATCTTCTTTATTTGGACTCAAATTTTTCACAAAGTTTATAACATTTTTAAGGTATATAACATTTATTGTTGAAATCATTGCAGGGCAGAATGTCTGCAAGTTTTTACCTTCCCAAGAAATCATCCTTGCCTGAATCTTCATCATACAGCTCAACTTCAAGGCGTTCATCAGTGTGTTCGTAAATAAGAGCCTTAAGAACACCAGAAAAGGACGTGTTCAAACTGGCTCAAAAACTCGATTAATAAAGTTTAACAAATTACAGTTACAGAATCATGCTTATTTACTGTATATTTACATTACAAACTAATAAGTACCTCAAAGTATTCACCCCACTGGGGATTAAGTGTGTATGGATCAGTCTTGCTCTGAAAAACCTGGTTGCCAATCTGTAGGACACCATAAGGATCCGACTTGCCCAGAGTCATCCTTCCTATCACGAAATCCTTGGCTTCCAGGTCTCGAGCTTCTATGAGATGGATTCTTAGCACTCCCTGAGGAGACAAAGTGCAGTGTTAATAAGAGCGCTGAAATAGCAACCCTGACACTTTGAAAGCCACACTGCGGTTGGGTTGAATGAAATGTGATGCAGCAGAGAATACTTGAGGGGAAATACAGGGGAAGATGTGGTTTCACAACCTTCAGTAAACAAAGGCAGAGAAAAAAAGGGATAAAGTCTCAGCGCTTTATCTTTAAACACATTTACATGCTATTGACAGAATTTCCTGCTGTTTACTACAGTTGTATAACAATAAGAAGTCTTTTACTTTCTGTTTAAACTGAGATCTTTCTGCAGTTGAAAAATTAGTTCCGTTTGTGAAAGATGTTCTACTTTTGCTTTATTTTTTCTTATGATCTTCTTGGACAAGTCTCTTTGGAATCTCTGGATAACATTATAAACAAATAGATATTCATGAAGCTCTCTCTGTGTATAGAATCGGAATCAAAATTACTTTATTGATCCCACACGTGGGGAATTTGTGTTAGAGCAGCGCAGTAGCAATATTAACAACAACTCAGAAAAGAATTGAGGAATGTCATTTTAAACATATTTTTAGATTACCGGTGCTTTATAACTACCATACACATGACTGGTTTTAATAAAAATCTTTGAATGTTAAACATTTTCAACAAAAAAATGGGAAAATTAAAATTTCTTTTATCTCATATTAGATTTTTTCCCATAATTTTATTACAGCACTGATATATTACCTAGGATATTTAAGCAGTTTACCTTGGACAATTGAAACTATTGTATTTTAAAAATCAAGCAAAATTGATGAGCTTTAAAACTGTATTTTTACCTCTGGTATCGGAAAGCGTAGACTGTCCAGATCCATTTCATTGGTCAGTGGTATCGAGACAGTTTTTGGAAAAACCATAAAACTGTAAATTACATCTTGAATCAGGCTTCTGGAAAAGCCACTGCAAAAAAATGGGGGTTGGTGATAATTAGGTATAGAGACGGATTGAATAATCATTTAAAATACATTCAAAACACTCTTGTGTTATAAATACTCAATTAACATTGATATGATAGCAGAAAACTATCTGTTCGAGCATGTTTTCAGTAATTTATTCTCAATGTTTAGCTGATCCACTAATAATGCAACCGTCAATGACAAAAACAAGAATCAGGAGAAAGTATGATATTAAAACCAGTCTATTCTCGGTTCATTTAGCAGTTAAAAAATATTTGAAAAATCCCAATCACAACAAGAAGAACTCAATAACACTGATGATTCATCTGCTGCATCATCACCTAGAATGTCTCTCAAGAAACAAAAGAAGCATGAACATGTGAAATGTGACCCATTTTTTTTTCTTGTTAGTTTAAATTTCTGAACTACAAAAAAAAAACATTTTTGTCAAAGAGAAAAAAATTATATAAGAATAAAGAATCTTCTTCTTTTTTTCTGCATTCCCCTTCAGTTTCTTCCACCTATCCCTATCTGCTGCATCCTCTTCGGTCACGTCATGTTTAGGTAGAAAAAATTAAATCTAAAATGAGTTATTTTAGGGCTGCACGGTTGAACAGTGGTTAACATGGTGGCCTTACAGCAAGAAGGTCGGGGGTTCGAGTTCCTGAGCTTGAAACACTGTCCTTTCTGTGTGGAGTTTGCATTTTCTCCTCGTGAATGCGTGGGTTTTCTCAGAGTACTCCGGTTTCCTCCCACTCTCCCAAATCATGTGTGTTAGGTTGATTGGCTGCTATAAAATTGCTTCTAGGAATGAGTGTGCGTGTGGATGGTTGTGTGTGTGTGTGTGTGGCCCCGCAACAGACTGGTGAATTGTTCGGGGTGTGCCCTGCCTCTCACCTGAAATCACCCAGGAAAGGCTTTGACTCTCCCTGCAACCCCAGTAGGGATAAGTGGTTCAGAAGATAAAACGAATGAATAATTCTACTTCGCCCTTCAAGAAATTTTCTGCGGTAAAATAATAAGCTGTACAAATTTGGTGCCATAAATTTTTAAGCATCTCTGATCAATGTTTTTTATATAATTATTCGTGTTAGACATTTTAATATTTGCTGAAACCTAAACTCAATCCACAACATGGGAAATTATTCCAAATAAAGCCTCCCTGCTTTTTACATCTGTTTAATGGTGCTTAATAACTGGGGGGAAAACACAGCCCTAACAGGAAAAACTGCTTCCCTCACATCACGGATAGTTCATATTTTCCCCTAGGCAAACAACAGAGAAGACAAAGACATTAAACTGGGACGGTTAATCAACTCTGTAAAATCACTACAAGCATCGAAAGTAAAAGATTATTCATGTTGCACCATGTAGCAGCAAGAGTGTTTACTTGAAACCTTTGAGTCATCATATTGTAAAAAGCACATTTTTCTTCCATTTCAATTTCTATAGACTGAAGTTGCATGCAGCAGTTAAATGATGTTTAAACTTTAAGGATGTTTAAAGTGAGTAAAACATATTTAAGTGTATACCAGTAAAACATATTACTATGGAATTTGTGTGACAAGTTCATTGATCATTTGTTTGGTAAAATGTTCTGACTATAACTGAAAATATTTTCTTTGCATGCTCCAAATTGTTACAGTAGCTAAAGTTACGTCCTCAAATTTAGTGAAGAATTAAATCCATCTTTCTTGTTTTGGCACAGTCCTATGTAATTATTGGATTTTCATCTATGCAACCATTCATTTTTTTAATAATTACATTTAAACTGATTGTTTTTTAGCTGTAGTTTAAGCTCTGCAACACCTGTTGGCAACAAAAGGTTTAGGGCTGCAACTAACGATTATTTTGGTGATCGATTAATCTGGCGATTATTGGCTCGATTAATCGATTAATCGGGTAAAATTGGCAAATTAATACATAATAGTTTTTTGGCATTTTATTGAATGTAGTTATGCAAAACACAAGTCATAACCACTTAAACAACACATTGGGCTCATTCTAATAAGTAAAAATGTTAATCTTTTTGTGAAATAAAGAGGGAGAATATTACCATTTCTACAGCAAATATAAAATAAGTAATCTACTTACTGTGTACAGTAAAGGTAAATCACGAGCACCCAAAAAATGTGTTTTATTATACTGGCTAAAAAAACATAAATTGTAAACTGTTGACCATCCAGGATCACATTTAAAAACAAGAAATCTTTAACAGTTTTAGATTTGCAATTTTAACCTTGATCAGAGGTATAGTACCAAACAAAAATGGCCTAGGTTAACATGAGTAAAAATACACAAAAAACAATCAAGTTGTGTAATATTAAGTGGACTTGACAGAAAAAAACGTCCTAAACGATAAATCGATGACTAAATTAGTCGACAACTATTTCAATAATCGATTATAATTGATTAATTCGATTAGTTGTTTCAGCCCTAAAAAGGTTATCAAACTTTATCAGAAACACTATGCTAGCACAAAGCAAACTAATTATTCCATCTGAGAGCAAGGCAAAGCCCTAAACACGAGAAACAAATGTTGGAACATTTTATGCAAATCTACAATAAAAACTGCCCATTAAAAAAGGTAAGACTTAAAGAAAATTCTAAAATAAAGCCATGGATAACAAGTGGATTACAAAATGCATGTAAGAAGAAAAATATGTTATATAAAAAGTCTATTCAACACAAAACCAAGGAATCTGAAATAAAATATAAAAATTATAAAAACAAATTGACTAGTATTTTGCGGAAAACCAAAAAAGAATACTTTCATAAATTATTTGAAGAACAAAAAGAAAATATTAAGGGAACATGGAATGTCATTAATAAAATAATTAAAATAAAAGATAAAAAATATAAAATACCAAAACAATTCATGAACAAAAGCTCAAAGCTGGAAAATATAAAAGAAATTATAGAAGGATTTAATCATTATTTTGTTAATGTAGGAAATACCTTGGCTGAAAGTATTAAGAAGCATAACATAAGTCCAAGTGATGCTGTAAACAGAAATCCTTTTACATTTTATTTAAACCCAACAAATGAAAATGAAATAATTAAAATAGTAAAGCAATTTAAATCAAAAACATCTAAAGATACACTTAACATTGATATGAATTTAATAAAGAATACAATAGAACATATTGCACAGCCTCTAACATATATTTGCAATAAGTCTTTTCAAATCGGTAAATTTCCTGAAAAAATGAAAATAACTAGAGTTATTCCAGTCTAAAAAAATGTCAATAAACAATTATTTTCAAATTATCGGCCTATATCCATACTTCAACAGTTTTCAAAAATAATAGAAAAAGTATTTGTAATAAGATTAGATAAATTTATAGAGAAACACCAGCTCCTTAGTGACAAACAATATGGGTTTAGACAAAACCGATCCACTAATATGGCTGTTACAGAACTAATAGAAAATATTACTACATCAATAGACTCAAATAATTATGGCATCGGTATTTTCATAGACCTTAAGAAAGCTTTCGACACCATAGATCATAATATATTACTGAGCAAACTAGACAGATTTGGTTTTCGAGGAGCTGCATATACATGGCTTCAGAGCTACTTAGAAAATAGATATCAATATGTACAAATAAAGGAGGAAAAATCTGATTTATTAAAAGTCATATGTGGAATTCCACAAGGCTCAACGCTGGGGCCTAAACTCTTTATCCTGTACATCAATGATTTGTGTTACACATCCAAACTAATAAATTATGTACTGTTTGCAGACGACACTACTCTTTACTTTTCAGGAAAAGACCTGAACCAAATGATACAATCAGTTGAAAGAGAATTGAGTAAAATAAAAATATGGTTTGACATAAATAAATTATCATTAAATATTGAAAAAACGAAATTTATAGTATTTAAAAAATTAAAAGTACCTAAACAAATTCAAATTATGCTTAATAACACCCCATTGGAACGAGCTTACGACAGTAAGTTCCTTGGAATGATTATAGATCACAAATTAAGCTGGAAATCACACATAAATTATACAAAAAATAAACTGTCTAAAGTAATAGCAATCATTTATAAATTCAGATTTGTACTAAATAAAAAAAGTTTGTTTATGTTATATAATACATTAGTACTTCCATATATAACTTATTGTATCGAGATTTGGGGAAATACGTACAAAACTAACACAAAACCAATTTATATTTTACAAAAAAAAAGCAATATGAGCAATAACATTCTCATCTTATAATCAACCTACCAATAATCTATTTATAAATTTAAAAACATTAAAGTTCTATGATTTAGTGGAATTACACACTTTAAAATTTATGTTTAAGATAAAAAAAACATGATGTCAAACTCTCTACAAAATATGTTTATTATTAGGAAAAGTCCATACGAACTAAGAGGAAATGATGTGTTCATTAAAAATAAATTCAGAACAAATGTTAAAAAATTCTGTATTTCTATTAAAGGTGTGGATCTTTGGAATAATTGTAATGATGAACTTAAATTGTGTTTAAATCTTTTATGTTTAAAAAAGAAATTTAAGTTATTAATACTTAAAAAATATGCAAGTCTTGATGGTTAAATTCAAGCTTCTATAAAAAGTAAACAATTATGATGTGTTATGATTATGTTATGTGTTACGAATATGTGTTATGATTATGTTATATGTTATGATGTGTTATGATTATGTTATGATGTATTATGATATTATTATGTTATGTGTTATAACAATTATGATGACTTAGTATTTACTTATGTCTTTTTGCTTTTATTATGACATAAAAAAAAAAAAAAAAAGGGTCGGCGTAATAAGCGTTTGCTTCAGCCGTTACCTTTTCGGTCCTTTGCTGGAATATGGTTGTTTTCTTTATTTCATTGATATGAGGTTGCACTGTGACCAAAATAAATAAATAAATAAATAATAAAAAGTTGCTAAACAGGAACTCAGTAAAAAAACCTGTTTCAACTCATCAATTTTTTTGTAGATGAGAATTTACCAGCAAATTTTCCCTGGAACCCGGCCCCAACATTTGTAACCTTTTTAAACCTTTTCATAAGAAAACATAACTGTTTCATTCATACAATTATGCTGAAATGACTATATTCTCTCATAAAAACCGTCCTTCTTAGAACAATAGTTTCAAAAGAGATGTAAAAGATTAAATGTCTATCTTTGATTTCGTTCAAGTATTTGCTAATCTCTCTTGACTTTTATCAGTATAACCAATCAGAGCAGTAATTCACTTAAACTGAAAGCTCAGCATATTTGAAGAAATTCCTCATTGGAATAGTTTCCTGTGCTAATCCCAAATAGTAAAAACACCCGTGTGGCTTTCTGTGTGTGTATTTCCTTGTGTGCAGGCCATAAACAGCTAACACTGTTTATTTATTTATGCTAATACATCCCACTTATCATGTCTCATCTTATGTTATGTACTTTCAGTCCATGCCTGCCAACTATGTTCTCTCAGGGTGGACTTCTTGTTTCCACCTGAAGTCCCCCTCTTTGTGTGTAACATAGTCTGTCTTCTTCTGCCCTGTGGCAGTGTGTTTTTGTGTACCCCAGTTGCTCCGCGCCAAAGCCAAATAATTTTGTCATTGTATAAACTGCTCTTAAAAACTCTGCAACCAAGTCCTGACCTGAGTTGGTCCTGACTCTACTTATCTTACACATTGCACTGTGGTAAAAGGTGTTTAACGTCCCTCTTAGTCTCATAAATAAATGACCATGTTTATGCTGCTATGTCGAAGCATCCTTTTACCTGAACCTAAAGCATCTTCACAGCGATGGGAATGTCATAAAATACTTCTATTTTTCACACACCCCAGAAGAGAAATATTCCTTGCTGTTGGTAATGATTACTTGATGATTTTTTTCCACTGCACAATTAGCAGGGAACGGTTTTAAATTATTGATGGATGAAACCAATTGGCACATGCATTAGAACCTCACAAAAATTCATAGCCCCCACAGGATGGCTTTTATTGTTTTTCCTCGAACAAAACAGAATGGTTAAAATGTGTAGCTTCGGAGTAACATCTGAGAGGATTACCACAGGATTGGTTACAGATACTAGTTTCTTTTACTTAATTAGGTTTTTTTTTAATTTGGTAGCCAACCCAAGACTATACATATTTTCATTTTTAAATACTTTATTTATTCCTCAACAGAAAATTTTTTGTGCTGCATTACACTGCAGCAGGCTGCCAGGACAGTGCCAATGGTGGGAGAAACGGGGTGTTAGGTGTCTTCCCCAAAGACACCTAGACATGAACTCAGTGACCCAGCGAATTTCTGGCAAACTTCTGGCCCAAGAGCAAATGTTCTACCACTATGTATGGATATATACGGATATATATATATATATATATATATTGTGTATATATAGTATATAAAGAAAAAATATATGCCCAATTAAAATATTTCTATTCATTTTAAATTATTTAGATTATTTTTGTCTGTTTGGCAATAGAAATTTTTTAAGCTAATCTCGAGCAATAAAGTTGTAGCATTTATAAAATTAAAAAAAGGGGTAGGAGAGATTTGGGATTGTAACCCTAATTCCTTCAAATATGAATATATTTCATTTCATCATATGAACTGCTTATACCTAACAGATTCACCTATCCCGGCTGATTACAGTTGAAAGGTGGGGTACATCCCAAACAGGTCGTTAGTCTGTTGTGGGGCCACACACACACAAAAATACACATTCCTTGGGGCAATTTCGTAACGACTAATCGACCTAATAAGCATGTTAATGTGTTGGGGGGGAAACGAGAGTAGCCGAGGAAAACCCATGCATACACGGGGAGAACATGCAAACTCCACACAGAAAGACCAGTGTTTCAAGGCTCGTACCCCACTGTGGGTCTCGAACCGTGATCTTCTTGCTATGAAGCCTCTATGTTAACCACATTGCCACTGTGCAGCCCTAATGTGAATATGAATAAAACCGAATTTTCAAAAGAAAATACAGTTTTTTTATTTATGTCTTATTAGTTCAGGTGTCCTTCGGAAAAGACAAACTGCAGTTGTTTGAATGCTTCTGACTTGGTTTATGAAGTGATACAAAACAATTTCAGCAGACACATTCGCGGCATAATGTAAAATCAAAAACCACAGTTGTTGTTTTTTTTCTCTTTACTACTTTGTACATAAAATCTGGGAATAAATGAAGGTTGAAAAGTTAACAAGTTTACACCAACTTTTTTTCACCTGACTCATGCGTTACATCTGCTTTATATTGATGTTTAAATCATTTGCTAATCTAATTTGTTTGAAAAAAGTAAAATACTATTATGAGTGGAAATGTTTTTCTGTGAGCTTAATATCCAAACACTCAAAATTGGATAAAACGGGGTATTACTGGAAATAAATGCCCATCATGAGATAAGTCAGAAAAAGGAAATGTTAACAGTTTATCTATTGCAACTCACTGAGTAAGCTTTTCTCTTTTCATAACGAGCTGATGGACATTTTTACCATCTAAATGTAATTACGTACTATCCTTTTGAGTAGTTTATTATTTAAATAGTCATGAATACTGGATGTAATTTTCCAGGATCACATCTGTTTGTCATTTATCACGGTTGAGTAAAATCTCATGAATGCTCTCTAAAGGCCTTTCTGTTTTCTGCTCAGCAGAGGTGCAACTGATTCTCTGAGCTTGTCTATTTGTGTTTGAGTGGTTGGTGTGTGATGGAGATTACTAACTAGGGGAAAAAATGTGCTTCCAACGACAGAAAATAAAAATAATTTTAAATGAAGAAAAATTGGATTCAAAGTGTATCTAAAAAATGAGAATATCAAAGTAAAGTTTAATATTTAATTCAGAATATGTGGACTATCCAATCATTACTGAATGGACTCTTTAATACGGGGGTGCCCAACTGGTCGACCGCGGTCTACCGGTAGATCGTGGACTGGTCCTGAGTCGACCACGAGACTTGTAGAGAAAATTAAGAAAAAAATATTTTATTACATTTTTTTGTTTTGTTTTGTTTTTTTTTTTATGACAGAAAGTGAGTGTTGCCAATTTAGCGACTTTGATGCTAAATTTAGCGACCATTCAGCCGCTCAGAAAAGCGACTAGCGACAATCTAGCGCCTTTCTTGTGTTATAGAGCGCTTTCATCCACGTGACTAAAACCCGGAAGTCGGCCATGATCAGGATGAAACTATCAAAGCAGTATTTTTTTCCCTTCTCCAACAGTCAAGCTACAGTTGACTGGTGGAGAAGATCCTTATACAATTCTGAATTATTTATTTACAAGCAATCTCGATTTGATGCCTACAATTTACCCCAAGTTTCTACTCAGTTGCTGATCTGAAGGCTAATGAAGGAGCAGATGCATACCACCGGGTTGATGACGTCATGTGAGAATCCAAACAGCTGTAGTTTTTCTAAATAAATTTTCTAAATAACTGTGGTTCTGGAGAAACTACACCGGACCGATATTAGTTTTAGGCTGGAAATATCTGTGGCAGTTTGCAATGTTGCCACGGGACTGGTAGATCTCAAGAGGTTTGCTACTTGAAAAGTAGATTTTGGGACAAAAAAGGTTGGGCACCCCTGCTTTAATACATACTGTAAGTGAGGAACATTAATAAATGTACTGTATTTATCAAAGCTATGTAACACTATTATATCATGAAGTCAGGTACAACTCTGCTAAAAGTGTTATCAATTTATGTCACAATGGAGGATAGTGTTCTTGTGTTTCTTGATTTTAGATTGTCTGGGATGTTGAGACAGTGAAATATCTTGGAGATATTCTGATATTGCATCTCACTCTCTACATCTCATCTAGGGCTTCACTTAATGAAATCAAACAGTTACGCATAATGATGCTCTGAGGCTGCTGTTAAAAAACCCAGATGGACTAGTGCTGGTGAACTGTTTGAGACTCTCAGAGAGAACACACTGCAAGCGTTTTTGAGAAAGTTAATATTTAAATTCTCGAGTTGTCTGACTGCATTAGAAAAAGGATGATTTTCTTGCTAACTTATTTAGTGCTGTTTGCTATGTCTCTGATTTATAAAAAAATTAGATTCTTTTTAGAATCTGAGGGTATTGTAATGTTTTTAAGGCAAATTTTATTCATTCGCTGTTAGTCTGTTCATCTGTTTTTTCTCCGCAGTACAAACTCTCAGAGTAAAGGTTCAAGCTGTTGCTCAGAGAGCAGAGAAAATAAATGCATTTTAACACACGTGAACTTATGATTGACTTTTTGCTCGACCAAACTCATTGTTCCAATGGTTATTGATGACTTTGAGGTCCAAATTGTTGAGGATTATATATTTCTTGTTTTAACATTGTTAAAATGTTGGCTGAAAAAAACCCAAATAGTAACATTGTAAAGTAAGCACATTAGTTTCTCTCTTTTAAAAATAGCTTGGAAAATTCAAAAAAGTTTCCAAGTTTGCAATTTTTATCGTTACAAAATTGAAAGCATCCTCATTAGCTCTTTCATGGTCTGGTTCAGCAGTACTACAGCCAGTGAAAAGAAAACCTTGATCTACCAACAGAACTGTGAGACGTGATCTATCCTTTCTCGAGGGGCTCTATGAGAGCAGACTTTTGAATAGGGTCATGAGAATCAGTTTGAGCTCTTCCGGCCATGAAGGAGATATCGCTCCATAAAGTTAAAGACTTCTAGATATATGAACACTTTTGGTTTTTTTTTAATAGAACTGTCTTTATCCTAAATAAAGCAATTTGTTGCTTTAACGTTCTTTAGGATCCATGATGTTTTGTTGTGTTTGCAGAGTTTTAGTTAGTTTTTGAAAGATTCTTCACAGTTTAAAAAAATTTAGGATGGTTGTTTACTATATTGTATATTTTTGATTTTTGTGTTGTGTGCACTTGAGCTTTTTGGCACTGTTGTTTTCCAATGTGTTTTTTTTTATGAAGCCCAATAAATGATATAAACCAAAAGACAGTATTTTATTAGATTGGAAAAATATGAAGTGCCTCATTTTCTTCTGGTAAATAGCTTTGACTCTGGTGTACCTTAGAAACAGTCATACCAGTGTGTGACACGGTAGCTAAAAATCATCAGCAACTGAAGAAATATCACTCTAGACTTACTGCAGGATGGATTTTATGCTTCTCTGTCCTTCTTTTAAACTCTAGGGCTTTGATTTTCAGATAAAACGCAACATTTACTTTCATCCTAAAAGATGACTTAGGACTACTGAGAAATAGTATAGTTTTTTTTCCCTCCTGTGCTCATTATAGACGCTTCTGGCACTGTCTTTCATTCAGGTCTGGCTTTTGCATACATTTTCAGAATTATCTGTGTGTGGATAATCGATTTGAAGACTTCTGCCTTAATCCACTTTTATAAAGTTGGCCCGGGTTCTTGAATAGACTTAGCTTGACAATCTTAATTTTCTATCACGCAACTCCTTCCACAAGGTTTTTGAATATTTTATTTCATCTTCTGAACCGCTTATCCCTAACGAGGTCGCGGGGAGTGCCGGAGCCTATCCCGGTTGATTTAAGGTACACCCCGAACAGGTCGCCAGTCTGTTTTGGGGCCACACAACCACACACCCACACACTCATTCCCAGGGGCAATTTGATAACCAACCTAACATGCATGTATTTGGAGGGTGGGAGGAAACCCACACATATATGGGGTGAACATGCAAACTCCACACAAAAAGGCCAGTGTTCCAAGCCTCGTCCCCAGCCAGGACTTGAACTCCAACCTCTTTGCTGTGATGCCACTGTGCTAACTACTGCGCCACCGTGCATCAGTTTTTGAGCATTTTCTCCGAATAGTTTTGTGAAATTCTTTTAAGAAGATGTTGATTGTGCATTTCCCTGACCCAAACAGAGGTCATTTAAAGACTTTTGAAACTTTTAAAGATAATAAGTTCATAAGTTAATGTTCCTTACCACATTACCACTTTCCCAATAATTTAATCTTCTGAGAAACCAATTTGCATAAATTCAAAGTTTTCAAAAAAAGTAATTACTTTCCTGTGCCCCCATAAAATTAAAGCCAAAAGTTTAATATTTATATAATTCATACCATTTTTTTTTTTTTTTTTTTTTTTCAGAATAAGGACGTTACCATCTGGATTTTACTCAGCAAAACAAATACGTTCACTCAGCTACAAAATGCATCTTATTTTCAGAAATTAAACATTGTAATCTCCAAACAGATCTTCAGTGTTCACCTCTTAAAAACAGGAAAAACAAAGCTAAAAAACTTACCTAAGTCCAGGAATGTCTAATATATTACTGAGGCCGGTCCAACCAATGTCCAGAAGCTGAAACAAGAAAAAACGGAAAAACATCCACAAATTAGACTTTAAACAGCAAAGCATAAAGACTAAATGGAGCGAAAGACTTAACTTTATTCTTTGTGTCTTCAACCAACATTTACCACTTGGCTGTTTGTTTACTGGCCCACAATCTCAATTGAGTAATAAAAATAAAGTATAAAGCTGTACCAAACACCTTCAAGCTTCTGTATATTTCAAAGGTTCATTGAATTTGTCATTTAGACCTTTAAAAGAAAACTTATGGGCTCTTTATGAGAAAGAATTTATGAATGACACTGCTGTTAATCTTCTTTAAAACACTCTTTGAATTACTGCATAAACGTTCTTGCTTTCATTGTGCGTATTTTCTTCAATTCGCTGCTCAAAGTAACTTAACACAAATCAAAAGACTTGTTGCACACAGCCTGAGACATAAAGAAACACAAACAATTGCTTACAGTTTTATTAATAAATGCATCAGCGTTAAAGTGTAATTATTATTTATTTATTATTTCGGTCACAGTGTAATTTCACATTAAAGAAAGAAAAATTATATTTTACCAAAGGACCGAAAATGTATCGGCTGAATCAAATGCTTAATTCCCGTGAGTTTTTGAGATTATGATGTCAGTTCCTTTAACAGTATGCAAAGTTATAATTAGTTTTCTATCCTCAAAATTATTGATCAGAAAGTTAAGTCTGAAAATGAGGAAAGGAATTTAAAAAGTGGGACTAGAATGAAGTATTGAAGCATTGGGCCGCCTCTCAGTTGGCATTGATCTGCCCCTAACGCTGAGCTAAAGGAGTTGTTAATTTCTTAATGAGTTGTTCTCACCCCTCTACAGCCCACCCTGATTATTCCACAGACGATACGCTCAGCTTTGTGAGGAGGAGGAGGTGTGGACTGCAGATCTGTGAGGGATTCTGGTGCTAAAGTAAAGACACACTACAACAATATCTCACCACAAACTTTTATGTAAAGAGATCTAATCAAAATTATGTAGAAACAAATGTTTTAATACAAAACTTTGTTCTTGCAAGAATTGATCATTCTTTTTTTCTTCTTAAACTCAATCTAAAAAAATCGCTGTTCATGCTTTCATACCCAAAGAATGAGCAATTGATGCTCCTCAGTTTCCAATTAAGTGAGAATGATTTTCAAGTGTAGGAAAACCTTCTTAATTTTTGTGTTAATCATTGCTTGAACGCAAAAAAAAAAAAAAAAAAGAAATAGTACTGCGTGCAGAAATCAGAAATCTCATGTACTAGAAATGTTTTCTTTGTTATTCATTTAGTGCACATCTTTGCAGATTTGTTGATGGAGATTAGTGTGCACCCCATGTATAAGCTACAACCTCAAGCAAGTTCGCTTTGCTACAGTGGAAATAGAATTGATGAGATTCACTTTCCCACAAGCTAACAGCAGTAGCTTTTTATTTGTTGCTGTAAAAATCACAAAGGTAAACATAATTTCCTTGATATATGTTATTAAAAGTATCATTACAGTGAATTTACCTACAACTTTTAGACATAACGCAAGTCTAATGACAGGTTGATTACAAAGCTATTATTGTTACGGAATGCACTGATTGTTTTTTAATGACCTGCTTAAAGTCTAAAACTTTTTTCGCCATCAAACCCCCTGCTTTTGGCAGAGTAGAGAAACACTATGAGACAGAAATAACCTTTGACTTAGCGGAAGTCAGAAACAGTTGCTGCGATCAACCAGGCAGACTTTCTGCCAGCTGGTTAGCGTCCGCATTGGCTGTGAACGGCTGATATGCTGCATTAGAGCAGCATGTGTATTTTCACACCCTTAATCAGTACACTGTAGCACTGCAGCAGTATCACAACTGCCTGCACAATCTGTCTTTGTGACAACACTGTTGTGTTGAGGTTGAGAAGCAGAAGTTATGGTTTCTTATTACATATCTTTACAATAAATCGTGTCTGCTCTTATTCACCTTTTTGAAAAAAAAAAAAAAAGAAAAGTAATTTATAGAGAAATGTAAAATCTAATTGTATGCCACACATTATAAACATTTACAATGGCTATTTGAGTACTCTGTTGGTTATGACATAAACTGTTTGCAGCAATAAAATCTCTCGGGATGCCACCTCCACAGAATGCGTTGCATCTTTTATTTTCGCTGCAGTGGGTCGCATCAGTGTGAGAACAGTGTGCAGACATGTGCAAGAGCTCTTACGGTCTGGAAATCTTTCTGTCTCACTTGGCACTCAGTGTTCATCCTTGTATGGCACACAAAAAGTGGAGCAAAAAGTTGTTTAGGTTTTAGAATAAATAATAATGTGATTTGTCTTTTTTTTAACCCGAGGGGAATTTCTTTGGCAGTTCATTTTCCATCCTGGTTAGTAAAGTCAATGTTTGTTCTCTCAGAGATGGAAGCCGACAAGAATAGATTTGTTTAAATATGAGATTACATTTGCATTTTCTAGCTGGAGCTTTTTCTGTTTCATATACTAGCTTAGTAATATCTCTACCGGGAGTTGTAACTAACATGGATCGACAAGCATGCTGAAGTACGTCTGGCTTTATTCGAGCTATTTAACAAGGTTATGCTGCACTGATGACTCTTTTCTATTTGTTTTAGATTGATCAAGCAAATTAGTAGCCCTGCTGAGGGGTTAAAATGAGGGCTAGATGGAGCATGCACAGGAAAATACTATCAATGTGAGCACAAATCATGCTGGGCAAAGTTGACTGCTTACTCTCAGCGGCAATGACTGGGAATGTAAATGAACTGAAATCAAGCGGGCAACCAAGGCTGTAAAACAAGCTATTAATCTGTGATTTGACTCATGAAATGATTTTTTTAAAGGTACTATTAACTCCATCACTTGTTGCTAAGAAGAGAAGGAGGTGTGCAACGCAAGGAGGGACTGCTTTTTCAAATGCAATATAAAAAATGGTTGACTTAAAAGTTATTTATAGTAACAAAAAGCAGAAAAAAGTGCACTGTCATACATACTGGATAAGAGCAGAATAAAAAATTTGAAAATGTTGCAGTGCTGTGTCACTTGGGTACTTTAAACTTGTTTTTTATTTCAACACTCTATTCCCAGTTTAATTTTCTCCACCTATTTATATATACTGCAGTGTCCCTGTGATCTCAGCTGGCGATGTGTTTATCAGACTTCATTGAACAAATCGAAATTTAAACAGTACAAATCTGCACTTACTGGCTTCTTGAGGAAGAACAGGGACAAACCTCCCACGAGTGGGAATGTCCCAAGTAACGGCTTCATCACCACCCTCAGCAAGCCATGAATCTATGGAAACAGAAGAAGAATACAGTGATGCGTTAGCACACAAACACCGTCAGCTAAACACACTCACACCTACAGGCCCTTGACATTCTTCAGCCGGGGAGCCATTGAAGCTGAGACACATGACAGGTTGGAAACCCAATCACTCTTTGGCTTCACACCTGCCAGAGTCGCACTGCACCATCTCTATTACATACGACGATTATAAAGATTACACTGTAGGGAGTGATTTTGAATCACATCATGTGGACAACAGCTGCTGCTGCTCCACAGCGAGAAACAAAGAACAGTTTAAAAACAGCCGAAAACGCCTTTAATTTTAGCTGTATTCATTTATTTCATAAAAATGTATTGTTCGAGACACTGATTGCTTATGCAAAGACATAGTAGATGTCTTGTACATATAAAAATGCTTTTCTTATGGAACCATTAAATTACACAAAACATCAGCAAGTACACACGATAATCATTACAGTACAATGAATGTATGAATGTCCCCATAATCATTTTTTTGTATGTATTTGTGAATAATGGCTGTTTTTATGTTTTCTTAAAGGTAGTTATGATGCCTTGTATTGATCTTCTTGCATATTCCAAATATTCACTCCGTTAACACTAATATTTTATTGTATCGTACTGTCAAATTGGAAAATTACTTTCATTGTGTTGCACCGCAGCAGGCAGCCATGATGGCGCCAATGGTGGAAGTAACTTGGGGTTAAGTGTCTTCTCAAGGAAGACTTAGTCATAGGCCCAGTGTGAATTGAATCGGTTTCTCCTACTCCAAGGAGGGACATTCTTCCTCCGAGCTAACATCTCCCCTCTATTTTCTACTTTCTACATAAAAATAAATTGCAATGTATTGGTTCCTTTTTTCTCAAATAAGTGTCATGGTTCCCTTGCCCACCACCAAAGGAAACCCGGGGACCCAGCGGACAGGCCAGTCAGGATTGCTGCAAAAACCCCTGCCCAGGATCACTGCAAAAGCCCCTGCCCAGGTCGCACCCAAAAGCCAAGCCACGTCAAGCTGCGCCTGGCTACGTCACGCCACATGATCCTTGACCACCTAGAGGTGGTCATTGAGGGGGAGGTACTGTCATGGTTCCCTCGCCCACCACCAGAGGGAACCCGGGGGCATCCCTCATTTGCCTGATTTTACACCCTTGAAGAGCTTGGTGCAGCTGCCTGTTAATAGGCAGCTTGTCTTCCCTTCAGGTGTCGGGTCCTTACCATCACTTCCAGCCAGGTCTCCCTGGTTGCCTGACCATCAAACACATTCTGAACAATAACCACTTCCCATGCCACTAAAACCTTGTGTTTTTGTTTTACAGCATTACTGGACTGCCATACTCAAATAAACCATCTTTTCTGTCCGGGAATTGAGTCCTCCTCCTTCCACCTGCACACCCTTTCATGACAATAAGTTTTGAACGTTGACCAGCAGTTGTCTATTATTTGTTTTGTAAGCCTACTTATGGAAAGAATTACATAAACTTATAACAACTTAAAATATATTTGTAAAAACTGGTGGAATTTTTACTTGTCCATTTTCAGGACTAATTTTTTTTCCCCAAGTATCTATATCTCCCAAGTATCTATAAAATCTATAAACGTAATAGTCTTAAAGACCACATTGATTCATTAGCAACATTAAAATACACAAATCAATATGGTTGAACATGTCTTTATAAGTTCCAGAAAGATGCACAGAAATGCATTTGTTTCAGAAGACATGACACATAAAGGTTATTCTTGCGTGGTTGCTTTTAAAAACTTTTTCTCATAAATAGTTAAATGTGTTAAATGTAAAGGTATTTTGCAAGAGTAAATGGATTGAAGCAGATCAAAAAGTTTTTTTTTATAAGAGGTAGAGATAAAAAGCGATCAGTGCAAAAATTTATGGGGGACTAACACCACGTAAATAACTGTGTATCTACCGTATATCAACGGAAAGACACATTTGTTTGTTTTGGTATGCATAAATAAACAAGCTACCACATTGTCATGAGCCATGAGATGGGAAGCAGAAGCACCTCACAGAATTTACTTGTCTTTAGATCTTTGCATAATTTCTAAAGTTTACACAGACTGTCACAAAAGCCAACTAAAACCGAAAGCATGAGAGCATTAAAAATGTTGGTTAATGATTAGACATAAAAAATTTTAGATGTTCTTTAAAAACTGGCGTTGATGATGAGAAACAAACAATTTGGAAATCTGCCAGTGTAATTAGAGGCCTTTTACAGTGCCAATCAACTACACTTGAGTACCCGTTCATTAACTGCAAGACTGCAGTAGTTTGCATTTTATTCACAAGTAATTCCATTCCGTTCCGTTGTCTTCTGCTTATCCGGGGCCAGGTCGCGGGGGCAACTGCCTCAGACGAGAAGCGTACGCTTCTCGGTTGCATCCTCCAGCTCACCCGGAAGGATCCTGAGTCATTCCCCGGCCAGCTGTGCGAAAGTGTATCTCCAGCGGGTCCAGAGTCTACCTATTGCTCTCCTCCCGGTGGGACGTGCCCGAAACACCTCACCAGCGAGGCGCTTCGGAAGCGTCCGGACCAGATGCCTGAACAACTCCATCTGGCTTCTCTCAACCTGGAGGAGGAGTGGCTCGACACTGAGCGCCTCCTGGATGGCAGAACTCCTCACTTTATCTCTGAGTGAGAGCTTAGCCACTCTGCGAAGGAAGCTCATCTCGGCAGCTTGTATCCGCTATCTCATTCTTTCGGTCACCACCCACAGTTGGTGACCATAGGTGAGGATAGGAACGTAAATCGACTTGTGAATCGAGAGCTTGCTTTCACAAGTAATTAAGCCAGAATATTATGAATATGATTGATATATGATCATATAATTTAGTTTAGAAAATTAAAGTATAAATTCCAAATATTCCATCATGAATTGTGTTTACGACATACAGAAAACAGGTATACTTTAAACTATAAATGATAAAAATCCAAAAAGTTTGGTTTGCTAGTAACCCGTAAGTGTTGCTTGAATCTGTAACAGTATCTTTATTGCTGTATTGACAAAGCTGCCCAAAGGACTAATTGTAGTGTCAACGTAGAGACCTACACCAGTTAAATAACAAGAATGGATTTTCAATAATGGACAGTAAAGAAAAATGAGATTTTCTAAATGGTTTTGGGGTGATTTATTAGCAAGTTAAGCAGGACTCTTCTGGCCATCAGCAGTGATCAGGGAAGGGATTAATTAAATACATTTTGCCGTGAGATGAATTCATAAATAATTACTGGAAGTGTTGATTGTCTCCCATTATAGAACATGTTTGAGTAATGTGTGTTTTGGAAAGTGGACAATAACCAGTTTATCTGTTGTTAGTATTGAGCTGGAAACATGCTTTATGTAAGTCTCCTTGGGTTACATAATGATGACAATAAGCAACAAATATCTCAGGGGGAGAGCCGGCAGCACCCTGAGGAGACCAGAATGATCTCTCTGTCTGGTGTTTCTCAAAGCCAACACAAAGGGCCAAGTGTAAACAGAGACAGACAAAAAAAAAAAAAAAGCAAAAATGAGAAACTTCTCAAAAACTGGTTTCAAATGAGCCTTGTAAAATGGATTGAACCTTTTGAAAACTTTGAATGGAAACCTTTATTTGCTTTTGTTTGTGTTCAGTCACATATTTTATTTTTTGAGAGTAGGCCCGCCAGGATGAGCTTGTCACAATAATGTCGACGATAAAAATAGTTGGCAACAACTTTAATTATTCAATGGAAAATTTTTTTCAGAGCTTTGTTTTCTCTAAAAACTACTGCAATGACTCTTTTCTTTTTTTTCTGTGTCTCTGTCCTTAAGGCATCCTCACTGTGCTGCCAATTCCAATCATTCATTTTGTCAGCTAGAAAGTTAAGGTTTAAACAACAGTACAGTGGCAAAAAAAATGACCATGAGCGAATGAATGCATATTTTTTAAAAATAGAAGTAATAGAAATGTAAAATTGACAAGGTTAAAACTCCGTCCTCTATGGTCTTTTTTTCTATTTATAATTGTCATAAATGACTACACTAATACAAATTTGCGTTAGAAAAAAAATATTTTTTTCTTTATTATTTAATGTGATTTATTATGGGAAAAAAAAATTCTCATTCAATATTCTGTTTTTCAGTTTCAGAACAAGAATACAAGCAAAATGTTTTTTTTTTCTCGGAACTGTACAAATTCACAATTTTGAGAGAAATTGAAAGAATGAGACCTTTATCATTATCTCATTGCAAACTTTCCGTTCCATTCCGGGGTCAGGTTGCGGGAGCAACAGTCTAAGATGGGAATCCCAGGCTCTCTTACCGCAGCTGTATCCTCCAGCTCACCCGGAAGGATCCCAAGTCGTTCCTTGGCCAGCTGTAAGACATAGCCTCTTCAGCGGGTGCGAGATCTGCCTCTTGGTGTCCTTTCGGTGGGAAGTGCGGCACTCGGGAGGCATCCTGACCAGATGTTCAAACCACCCCATCTGGCTTCTCTCAACCTGGAGGAGGAGCAGCTCTACTCCGAGCTCCTCCCGGATGGCAGAACTCCTCACTCGACCTCTG
Source organism: Neostethus bicornis (assembly GCA_902685375.1). Lineage (NCBI taxonomy): Eukaryota > Metazoa > Chordata > Actinopteri > Atheriniformes > Phallostethidae > Neostethus > Neostethus bicornis. The sequence continues at coordinate 15,968,258 of LR738553.1, read as the reverse complement.
AGTGAGAGGCCAGCCACCCTGCGGAAGAACCTCATTTTGTTCGCCTATATCCACAATCCCATTCTTTTGGTCACCAGCTAGGTAAAGGTGGGAACATAGATCGACTTGTAAATCGAGAGCTTTTTGGCCCAGCTCTCTCTTGAGAGTGTGATCCTTCTGTAGCTGGAGCACACCCTCCGGTCTATTCTACTTATCAAAATATGAACCAAAGAGCATGTCTGTTTAAAGTTGTGAACTAAATCAAACAAAATGATTTAGCTTACCTGAATGCTGTTGATACCGGCTTTGCAGTTGTAGCGTTTGATTTCCACACCAATTTCTGTGTTGCCGGCAAAGCTATAAGACACAATATGTTTGATAAAATGTGAACACTTCAAAAACAAAAAATTTTTGTGACTTCACAGAGACTTGAAAAGTTTGCACAAAATGAAAACCATAAATCATTCCTGCAAGTTTAACAAATCACTGGAAGTTAAAACTAAATCTATGCTAATAACATTTAGAAGAATTTCAGAGTAAAAAAGGATTTCTCATGAATTGTGACGTTGGCACCGTAGAATGGCACAGTCTGCTAGTACTGTTGCCATTTGCATACGTGGGTTCTCTCTGGGCCTCAGATTTCCTCCCACCCTCAAAAAAACTTTTTAGGTTAACCAGCCAGGAAGAAATGACCTGTTCATGGTGTACCCCACCTCTCACCTATAAACAGTCGGAATGGACTTTAGCACCAAAATAATTAGAAGTTGAATAAGCAGTAAAGACAAGGAATAAATTAAAGTAAACATGAAAGTCGAGCAGTTTACAGTGAAAAAAATTCTAATTGTTTTGAATAGATATTAGCAGTTAGCATGTAATCAATAAAAAGAAACCAGTTCGATTTCCACTGGGCCCATGCCTAAGGTTCCCTGGTGACGACACCTGACCCCCAGTTGGTCCCACCGCCGGTGCCTGCTATGGTACAATGCAGCAAAAGCGATTTCCCCATAAGGCATTATTATCTCGCTTGTGAAGTGTGCAAAGTGCATGCTGCCTCTTGCCTGCTTACTAGCTGGGATAAGATGCATTCCATCCTCTACTTTGAAATGGCCTAAGCGGTTTAGAAAATGAAAATGAATGAATGGAAAATGTTGGATTTGTATGTTGCTGCTTTTCTGAAGCCAACAATTACGAGTAGAGAAACACAATATCGATGCTATTTAGCAGATATGACTTGACTGTATTGCACTTTGAGCACTTTGTTGTGACACACCGTCTCATTCAATAGTGCAAAGCTGACCTTATCATAAAAGAACCTTGGAAAAAATAATTAAGAACTGCCTTCTTTGATCTCTGTTCAATCTGTCGTTAAGTGGTTGTGAAATAAAAACATAGATGAAATAACACTTTTAATTTACTGATATGGGGTTTGACTGAACTGTAAGCAAATTGTCCAACTGATTTTATGAATGAAAATTATTAAGAATTTTACCCAAAATTTAAAGGACACTTCAATACTAATAATAATCTCACCTGATCTGCAGGTCCATGATAATCTGTCGCTTGTCCACTTTTTCAGTATAAACCTTGACTCCATTTATTCTCGGGGGCTGCGAAATAACAGAGTAAACCATTATTACCCAAACATAAACCCAAGTCATCAACACTATACTAGCATCCCCATTCTTTCCTACCCTCAAGGTCAACCCTTCTCCGAACCCCCACATGGAAACTATTTGTGAAACAAGAATGTGTGTCAGCGACATTGTACTGTATGTTCACATTCATGCCACCCTCTCCCCAGTTGTTCCACAGCACCTGCTGCTTGTGAACTTCTAAGTAACACTGGAAAAACACATGATCACCGTTTCAGTGTGAACCATGCAGTAGTGCGACGACATGCTCACTTTATCTCCGAGATCGATCTTGCTGAAGTGGAAAGTGCTAAGGTGGGCATGGGACTCCTTCACAACTGGTTCAATCTTATCATGGAACAGTTTGTCCACAAACTGGGAGATGTATGGCCACATCTGTTTCACCAACTTAAAAGACACAAGGAAAAAGAAATTACTTCAAAAGGAAAATAGTTTGCGTTTTGCCTTCAAATGTAGATTTGCTGCATGCATTTGTTTATCATTCTATGTCCTTGAGCTTCTTCACACATGTAAATGTCACACTTTGATTGACATTTCACTGTAAAATATCCCTGAAGTATTCTATTTATAACAATGGTGTCAGACTCATTCTAGTCGTACATGCACAGAAACTCATAAAAAATGTACCACTCATAGTCCCTTCAGAGTTTTAACACAACTCCTGAGAGACTGACTATACATCACAGTGGTTGCCATGGGAATAAGTAAGGTTACTGCATTTCAAAATGCAGCAAACACAGGGCTGCATGTTAAGATGAAATGTGCTGCAGTGAACTAGGTCCAGTGGGAAAAAAGGCAGGAGCAGCAGAGACGACATGCATCCCACTTAATCCAAGCTACAAGAAAATTTTAAAAAGAGGAGGGATTCAGTGAGGCAAACATATTAAAGAGACAGTCACTAAATTTTTTACCTTGTTTAACCACTCCACCCGCTCCACGTCTGGAAAATAGACCTGAAAAGAGAAAGAAGAATAGTTTGTTTCTTAAATTTTTATTGATTCTAATAACATATGTAGAAACGATATAAAATATTGTATAATGTAATTAAACCACATTCACGCGTTGAGTTCATGTCCTTAAATGGCAATAACAAACATTGGGCTTCTCTTCCCTGACACATTTTTTTTAATTCCATCTCTATTACAATAACTCTTTTTTCTGGCAAGCAGGCTTCTAAATCCCACAGTGTCACCGGCTGAGTTTTAAAAAAGAAAATATATCAATCAATACAACTCTTCATCCTCTGCTGGTGGAGTGGCAAATCTACTGCCCTGTGGGGTGTTGTGTATCAAAATGACAACGTTGTAGATCAAGCGAGCTTAAACTTAAATAGTATTTTTTTTGGTTTTATTAAAGGTCTGTATATGCAAATTTAAACAAAACTCCTTTGTAAAAACACCTCCACCAAATACAAATTACAACTTCTATTTTGACATACGGCATTATGGCAACAGTATTTTAAAAGGATGACATACACTTGTTTTTCCTTTAGGTTTTATTTCTGCAACTAGTTGCTACTATTTAACCTTCAGCTACAAAGTACGACCTGAACCAGAATTAGCAAAGTTCAACTATATTCTCTTCTATTTTCAAGGATAGAAATTTGCCACCACAAAATTAAAATAAAACATTGTTTTTTCAATTTTAGACCATTTCAATAGAGCTTCTCTCACCAATGATAAATTACTGACATCTTCACAACCTTTTTTGACTGTAAGCTAAGTATTTTCATCTTGTGAGTCCAACTAATCCACGATACAAGTAAAAATGAGCTTAGAATAAGTGCCCATGTAAACAACAAACACCAAAATGAATTGCCTGTAAAAAGTGCATTTTGCATCCTGATGTAGTCTCATTTTCTGAACCTCCAAGCAGCAGTCTAACTAATCTTATTGAACGACTGTTGTACACCAGGTATTGATTTATAAGGATGTAAAGGAAACATACAATCGGGTCGATAAACTAGGATGCAGTGACGCACAGGCACCACATTATCGCAGAAGATGATAAATGATCCATCAGAGTCATGAGACTTAACAAGTCTATTTTCTAATCTCTACAAAGGTGAAGTGATGAAACCTGATGAAACTCTATTCAAATACAAGGTGCAGTGAAACAGCTATACAAGAGACATGGCCATCTCTCCACCAGTCACCGAGAATGCTTATGCAGCATTTTTGCCAAAGTGTGACTAAAGCGATGACAAGAGCAAGATGATATGGTACAAGTGGTTTCATTTGACATGACAGATTCAGGTCTGCTGGTTTAATGAAAAAGTCGTCATTGATCATCTCGCTGTGTCACCACTCTGATACTCTAGGTTAAGTCATGAAGACTTTAATCTCTTTCTCCTTCAGCTGAAAAAAAAACTAACTAAGACTTTTCTTTTGAGCCATCATTGTAAAGACTTTCATGTTTTATACTGAAAAGACTTTGAGGTGCCTTCTGAAAGTGTGATCAATGGTCTCTTTGAATTTTCATCGGGGAGCTATCACTCTCTAAATTAAAAGTGCTGGAGCTGACTTTAATGAGAAGATACATTTATATTCTAAAAGCAGTTACTTATTCAACAAGGAGACCCTGCTTTTTGGCTGTGCTGACATACAATGCCGCTATATTTCAGACACCCATTTCACCCGTCACGAAGTTTGAGAATGGAAAGTCAAATGTTTTGCTGACCATTAGAGTTCTCTGAAACTACAGGGTTGATAAAGCTACAACAAATTCTCAATATTGGTCCAGATAATTTACAACTGTTTGTGTCGTTCGAAGAATAAAATCAAGTCTTGATTGTGAAATGTGTGAGGTAGTTACGTAATTATTCTTTGTCCTGTGTTTTCAACAAAAATCTGGAGTTTAGAATTTTTAAAGTAATCTGAAACAGTCTGTCCTAAAATTGCAAAAAGAATCAACTCAAAACAGACTGTAATAAAAAACAAAAACAAAAAAACAAGTAAGGTTGTTGCGAAAACTAATAAAAATAGTCCCTTGAAGATAGCATTAGGTCTTGCTAACTGTGAGAGAGAGAGACCAAAAGACTAAACCAAATGGAAAATGACATGAAAAGTGACCACAAAGACCGAAAAGAATCAAAATGTATCCAAATGAAATGGACATGAGGAAATTAAATGACTTGAGATCAAAACAGGCAGTTCAAAAAGATATGTGAACCAAAATTTTACACAAGGGATAAGACACAAAACGAGGACGAGTACCAATTTTTGTATTATGTAAGCGCTAGTGAAGGTTTCGAGCCAGAGGCCAATAGTGTGAACCCTTTGGGAGCTTGATGTATCTGCTTTCATCTTTTAATTGTTCAACTTTAGTTCCATGCTAAAGTTATTTAAACCCATTAACTCATTTGGGTCATAAATCATTTTGACCACCAAACAGCCACTAAATTAACAAAGCATAAAGTTTGTGGAATATGACGGAACGCTGAAAGATGCACTTTAGAATAAGATGCTGAGGATAGACCCAATCGATAAAAGGAGACCACCCTCTGCATTGCTTGGACAAACAGACCCCGACTAAGACATGAACACATAACTGTTGACATTCTTTTCTCCTCTTTGTTTCTCGTTACAATGAATGCACAGGTGAGCTCAGCTTGTAAGCGTGAAACATGCTGTGATCAACAAAGCATGATGTAATTTCCCGAGGTAATAATACACCAGCATCATGCGTGAGCAGTTTTGTTTAAAGCTTTCGAGCTAATAGATCACACACATAAAAAAGATGGATCTTTCAGTGCTAGTATAGTTCTGGTTGTTTTTACCAGGATGCTTTAGCTCTACTCCATCTAACTCTCCCACTCTGGTTAATGACTTCAATACATCTTCAGCCATCGATCAACAAAAAGTGCTCCTAAACGTTCTCACATCAAACACTTGAGTTGTATTTGGTAAGATGTTTTGTAACCCAGCTGAGATTTGAAATGTATTTCATTTGGAAACTTATTTGATGGAGACTTACAGCCCTGAGCAAACTGAGGCAATTAGCAACACTTTTAATGGAGAAACAGTATTAAAAGTATATAAAACATTCTTATTTTATTTGTAGAGTTGGGAAAAAACTATTGTCGTTTGCAAAACTGTTTACTTCCTCACCATGTGATGTTAGAGTCAGCAAATAATAGCATGTGAACAGCAGCAATTCTGAAGCCGTCTTTAAAACTATACAAAAAATAGTCTAATAAACAGATCAAATGATGACAATCATGCCTAAAATGTGTGACAAATAAGCTAAAATAAATGGTTAAATAAACCATCTGATTGGTTCTTTTTTTTTTTAATTTTCAGTTTCTTTTTGTCGTTGAATTTTTGATTGAGCCGACAATAAAGTTAATGTGCATAAAAAAGAATATAAAAATTTTTTGCACACAATGGTACAATAAAAGAAACATTTTTTTTTTTTGAAAGAATAACACTTGGTGTGTCTAGCTGGTATAATTAAACTTACTTTGACCAATCTGACTCTTGATAAACTGAAAGTTTCTAAGAATTACTGACAAGTTTTTCTACAGTTTTTCCACAGAAGTCAAACACACCTCTGTCATCTCTGATTGCAGATAAGTGTTGCATACATAGGTAGAAATTCTGCAAAGCCAGTTATCTGAATCCCAAAATAACAGAGATCCAAACCATGTTTTCCTTTCTGAGAGGGGTCTGGTTTATCACTGTAACCCTGCTGTATTTAGACAAGTCTGATGTCACTACTGAGGGACAGCTGTCTTAATGCAGGGTTAAACTTAAACATGTCCTGACTGGTATGATTGTTGAGTTTTTCTCTTATTTTCCAGGAAAGTCCCTACTATAATTTTTTTCAAGGAAACACCAACCACTTCTAAGAGGTGCGGCTCAGCCAGCTTGAATGACTACACGGATATCATTTTTCTGTCCTATTTTGGGTCTTACCCATGGTGGTAAACTAGAAATCCTATTACTGGGAGCTTGCTCTTCTTGATCAAAGAAAGTCCAAGCTTGGATCAGACGGTTGTGTTTGTCATCTGTGTTTCTCCTCCACCAGAAAAAGAGAACAAGTCCAATCAGTAACCAACTGAAACTGAACTCAAAATAGCCCAGAGCATAAATGGGAAAAATAACAACGAATGTTTTGGCAAAGTGGGCTAAGGTTTGGATCAGGGATTTGATAGAAGGATAATAAGGATCTTCATAATCACTCTCTTCAGTATGAAGGTGGGAGTTGACTTCTGGCTTAGCGGTGCAAGGTGCAGTGTGTCCATTCTCTTGGGGTGAAGGAGTGTTTCCATTGTGTGAATGAACTCCGGGGAGATCCGTTGAGCTGTCTCTTGACATGTCCCCGTAGTCCTGATTTTGTCCTCAAGAAGAAAAAAATTCTGCATATAGTCGAGAGACACAGTTCCCTATTATAACACAAAGCGCGCTCTTTGGAGAGTCTGTTCTTACTTTGGTTCAGCTTCGCACCTGACTGACCATCGCTCTCCGTGAGTCTGCAAGCATTTACTTCTCTTAATTGTAATCCATCGAATCCAATGAGAAAACAAGTGCGCTAAGTCAGTGTGGTTCACAGCTTCTGTCTCCCTGAATGATCACGTTAAAAAAAAAAAAAAACCCACAGGAATCCAGCGGCGAGTCAGCGTGAGTAAGGCGAAATGTCGCCATCTGCTGTTCAAAGAGTGTAAGTGAAAGCAATATTAGAAAACATCTATGTCTTTAAAGTAGAAAAGAAAAATAGAAAAGAAAAAAGATCAAACTCGCCCAAAAATCTTTGAGAATTCTGGGCTGTTTGCAGCCTACAATCTTTCCTACAATCTTTTTTTTTTTTAGGTTGTAACAATCTGTGAGGTTGTTTCGAAAGCTGTACAGATCACCATCGAACATGGTTTTTACAACACTTGAAGTAAAAAAAATGATGAAAAAAGTTTTGAAAAGTCATTTAAACTTAACAATCTGTCCTGAAAAAAATGATCGGGGTACAAATAGTCCCCAGTTCTGAATCCACTATCATGGATCAGTAAGTTGGGATTGGCACACTGACTTATTTTGCTTAACTTTATTAGTTTCTACTTAATCAAATCATGTGTAGGAAGGAAGAGATAAACTGGTGTTTCCAAAGAAATTATTCCTTGAGGATCAACTTTGGTCTGCTCAGGCTGTTGCTGTGGCAACTGACTGTTGAGGATATCGATATTTCGGCTGTCGATTAACCAGCCTGTTGTCAAGCTGGAGTGACGCCTCAGCCTTAGTTTCCACAAACTGCGCAAGCGCGGCAGGTATTTGTTAACTGTCATGGCGGCTTCAGCACAAAAATATTAATACGTTTTTTTTTTTTTACTTGACAAGCTTCAAAAACAAAATCCACGCCAGAAACATGCATAGTGAGAAGGTGAGTGGCTGAAAATAGTTCAAGAATTGCTGAGAAATTTAATTTGTTTTGTTTTTCACAGATTTTTTTTTTTACTATCAGAATGTCGTCGTTTGTTTTTATTATCTATATGCGTTTAGTTTGGTTTTCCAAAAATCATGCTTTATCTCTTAAATCAAAGTTTATTTTTGTGCAAATGTGATTGTGCAGAAAATTACAAAAGAAGACACATGGAGATCCAGTGATCTGAGAAAACACATGAGGGTAAGTTGTTACCAGTGGTTAAAAACTTATTAATCATACTACATGATCTACTTAGTTTTATCATTATGTAGGAAAGAGATCTTAGTGGCGATCACACCAGGAGCAAGGATGAGAAAGAGAGACGACATCGTGGTGGAGAATCCACAGAGAGACGTCACAGAGATCCAGATGCCACCAAAAGAGACAAGAGAGACAATGAAGACAGAAAGGAAAAACATGTTGAAAGAAGAAAAGAGAGCTTCCACACTCAAAGAACAGAAAAAGAAAAAAGACAAGAGTGGGACAGTGACAAAATCAGGATGGTAGATGATTACCTAGAAGACAGAGAGAAGAGGAGAGAAAGAGAAGAAAGGTATGAAAGGAGGAGAGAGAGGGAAAGACAAAAAGAGAAAGAAAAGCCAAGAGAGAAAGAGGATGACATTGAGAAAGACAGGAATAAACGAAGAGAGGACAGAGAGAAGGAAAGAGTGAGAAAAGAAAACGACCGAGAGCACAGGAGTGAGAGAAGAAAACATGGAGACAGTGTGGAGAGAAGAAGAGATCACAAAGAACAGCATCATGAGGATGAGAAAGAGAGGGATCGACGGCACCGAACTCACCACCAAGACCCAAAGAAAGACAAAGACAGCCAAGAGAGACACCGAGAGAGAAAGCACTCAGAGAGAAAAGAGGGAAGAGGTGTGTATGTCTACTCTGGTGTGTTTAGAGGATTGTTATACCTATCTCATACCAACTGAACTGTCTTATTCAGATCACAAAGAAGAACACATACGACACGAAGAGGAAAAGGAACATAAACACAAAGATCGAGGACATCATGTGAGCATTTTTACTAATCTCATTTTCATACTTTCCAGAAAAAAGCAAGATTTATTTTTCTATTTGGGATTTTAAAAAGCAGGACAAGAATATTTTTTTTGTTTTTCTTGCTGTTTAGGATGAGATGCTGAAACACAAGAGTAAATCCAGCGAGCATCACAAAGTCAAAGATTTAGGGGAAATCAGGTTTATCGAAAGTGAAAGCCAAAGTCTCTTCTTAGAGAGAGAAAGAGAAAAATACAGAGAAATCAGAAAAAAAGAGGAGGCAGAGATTAGACATGGAGAAAAAAAGAACCGGGACAGGGATTTTGAGAAAAGTCATAGAGATAGAACCAGCTCAATGAGACACTCATCTGCGGGAAGTCATAAACATGAGAAGAAGGAGGCAGTGACAAAGGTTTGTGGAGCCCTAAATTGTTTAAATTATTCTAAAACATTCACACTGGATTTTTTTAATCAATTGGAATGATTTTTTTTTCTTTCACACTTTGCTACCACAACATAGGAAGATGGGACGAAAACAAGGCCATGGCGAGCCGATAGAGGAGATTCTAAAGAACGTGTAAGAATCGAACTGATTGAATTTTATTGTAACAAATGGGAAACTTTTTAGTTTTGTAATGATAGGCTAGACAAAACAAAAAATTAAAAAATAAATGCAAAAACCTTATTGACAACTAACATCAGTTTTGTTTCGTCTTCTAAACTGCTTATCTGTAACGGGGTTCTGGTGGATGCCAAAGCTTATCCCGGCTGATTTAAGGCATGGAGAAAATGCAAACTCCACATAAAAAGGCCGGTGTTTCAAACCATGTCCCACCCGGGACTCGAGCCCCAACTATCTTAGTGTGAGGCCACTGTGCTAACCACTGTGCAGCCCCTAACATACAATACAAAAATGATATACTGAAATTACAAACTCTATTTTGTTATTAATATTACTATTCCAGCGGGTTTAAATGTCATTCTTTTTTGTTGGATAGATGATCCTGTGGGCATGGATCTCTTTTTAAGAACTGTGTTTAAATTATGTCTGCAATGACAAAGCTGTTTGTTACTGTCCTCCTGCTTAGTGTTTCTCATTTACATCCGTAGGGCGCTGCAATTGAAGAACTGGTACAAGAAGAATATGAAGATGATTTTGAGGTAATAAAATGACAATATCTCCCTCTGTGCATCACATACATGCTTTTTAGATTTGTTTTTAACCATTGATCTACTTTTGCATGCTTTAACCATTTACATTCTAAGAACCTGGTGAGTAGTTGGAGCGGATGATGTGACATTTGCGTTGATCTTAGAGTTCAGCATTGTGTACGAGTTAACTGACAAATAGGATTTCTCTGTTTGTAGGATTACGAAGAAGATTTCGAGGATATGGATGAATGTGTGAACAAAAGTGACGATGAGAAGGAGGTGGAAAATGAAGAGAGCAGGAAGATAGCAACAAAACAAAAGAGGGAAATAGAGGCAATTCAGAGAGCTATGGATGAAGAAAATGAGAGAGCCGAAACAGCTCTGTCCAGACGTAGCATAAGCAGAGAGGAGGAAGAGACGCAGAGATCTGCCACAGTTCCAAAAAGTACTTGATTTTGTTATCGCTGTCATTTAGATTTGTATTATACATGCTAGCTATTTCTGGTGATAATATGTGTTGACATTGTTTCTTTTAAAGGCTCTGAAAAGAACGATGAAAGTCTCCCCCGGCATGGAAAATTTATTGACTTTGTGGCTGCGCAGCAACGTGAAGTCAACCAGAAAGTTGCTTCAAAACAAAGGTATGTACATTTAAAAAAAAAAGAAAAGATTATAGGACATTAATGGGCTTGAGTTTTTAGTGTGATTTAGAAAACAATTTGAGAAACTATTTTTATTTTTTGCTCCGGTAAATTTTTTTTCTCTAAATACAGAAAGAGATACAATGACCTGCTACGCCTGATTGATCTGGATTTCTCTGTGACATTTTGTCTTTTGGACCTTCCTCCTGTCACAGAATATGACTTGTACATCAAAAGCTTTGGAAATCCAAATACTAAACAGGTATCATTCATTTTCTTGTTTAAAAGACCAGGGTGTAAATGAAAATGCATACAGTTTTGATCACATGGGAGTGTTTTCTCCAACAGGCCTATACCCAGTGTAATGAGGATAATACTGATCGAGACATCCAGACAGATGAAATAGAGATAAGGGAAAAGTGGACACAACATCCTCCTGATTATAATGGAGCCTGTCAGGGTAGGAAACCACCAGTAGGATTCTTTGTTGGTGATTCTTTCTTTTATTGAGAGTTTTTTTTTTAATGTGTTTCTAATTTTTTGGCAGATCCAAACATTTCTCATAAACCACAACGTGTCATCACAAATGACGGGGACTATAATTCTCAACGTCTATCATCATTTCTGCACTCAGCTTCCCAGGTTTTATAAGTTTTTGAGACACCTTTGACAAAGAACTTTTCTTAAGTGTTGCCGCTAACTTTATTTTTTCTTTTTAACTCATTTTAGATCATGATTGCGCTGCTTGAAGAAAATCGAGATGCGACAGAATCTCTGAAAAAATCAAAAGTACAACAGGACTCTTTGCCCTTTGCTGACAGAAACATTCAGCTCAACACTAAAATGTCTTTTCTTCATGGTACATATAAATTACGTTCAGAATGAGCTGTTACAGATAAGGTCATTCAGTCAAGTTATTCCACATAAAATGCGTTTATGTTTTATTGTTAATTTCAGGCCGACAAACTAGCCTGGTGCACTTCTCCCAGGATCAGAAAAACATCATGCTATCGGTGCACAAGCCCATAGCCAAGCCAAGCGCTGTACGTCTGGATAGCACCACTGTCCTCTGCGTCTGGAACATCTGGGAGCCATTTAGACCAAAATATATTCTCACCTATGAATCTGAGGTAACATTTAATGTTTTGGCTGTTGTTAAATAAGAAATTAAAAGAGAATTCAAAACTGTTGTATTTGATCAATTACGACACTGTGTGTGAAATTAGAATTTCAAACAATTCAACAGATTCACATTCTTTTTAAGAATCTCAGTTACTGACCTTGACAAAATGCATTAAGGTCAATGTATGTCAGTGGGAAAACTCTAGCTCATATGGATTGTACTCAGACCTTTGAGATGAACGTGTTTGACCTTGTTAAAAATGTATAATCGTGCTCACAGTACATTCAGCTAAGATATGCATATTGATTTTTCTAATACACAATGAGGTTTATGTTAGAAGAGTCACACATTTATTTAATTTAATATATGGGTGTCAAACGCCGGTCATGGAAAGCTGGTGTCCTGGAGGTTTTCCATGTGTTCTTGCATCTACTCACCTTATACAGATTATTGAGTCAATGTGTCATATTTTATTGACTGTTGATTTCACCTTATGTGCGTCGGATGCATTGAACCAGGAACATAATGAAAATCGTGAGGATACCATCCCTCCAGGACCGAATCTTGACACCCCTTCTATAAGGGATTACAAACAGAAATCGACAACACAAGGTCCCCAGCGTAGAAATAAGCTATATAACACCATTAAAATGTTCCTCTTCCAGGTAGTTTCTTGCTGTTTCAGTCGTGGGAAGGCCATGCTTGTGTTTGCCGGGACATTAGTTGGGTCGGTGGTGCTGTGGGACCTGAGAGAGGACGCGAGCATGCATTACCATTTGAAAATTGGAGAGAACGAGTGGATCCTGAGACAGCCTGCTTTCTCCACTGGTATGTTAGCACTTGCTTTTATTCATTCATTCACCCTGAATTATAAAAACCTAATCTTTTAATGTTTAAACCTATTTTTAAACCATAACTTTAACAATTGTTACAGCTCTTCTTAAAGTTGATCTCTGTTTAAGATACATCCCTTTTATTCTTTATTCTAAATGAGATAATGATCAGCAGCCATTGGATGTAAAGATTATTCACTACGCTTGCTGTCTAGAGGCGACATAGTTCAGTTATAGAGTGGCTAACTTTGGACTAAAGTTGCTGGTTGGATTCCCGTCATGAGCTCATGCCGAAGACTTCCTGGAGAAGACTCCTAACCCCTGTTACTTCCACCCTTGGTGCTGTCATGGCTGCCTGTCGTGATGTTTTGCAGCACAGAAATTTTTCCATGAGGAATTAATAAAGTATGTTTTAAAATGAACAAAACATTATCTATGTTTTTTTTTCTTTAACTGGAAGATTAGAGACTGTTTTTTCTTGATGAGTGTTGTGCAGCCATGATGAAAACCAATGTTGTTTTTTTTTTTGTCGTCTTGTCAACGCAGATGGAGTGATGGCAGCCTCAGCCCATTTCTCACCTGTAACAACTGTTGAAGTTGTTCCCTCTCCGTCAGCTGGAGAAAAGAAGACAGAAGTTCTTCCTCATGAGGAAAGTATGTCACCATTGGCTCTGTTTTCTCCTGACTTTGCACAAGTATGATTACGTTTAATCATTTTTTTTATGATTTGTCAGGAGTGTCATTTCATCTGGCTTCTCTGGATGAAAACCGGGTGTTGAACATTTGGGTAGGTGACACTACAGGTTTCGTTTTTGATGGATAATGTAGCAGAGGCACTGTGACCGAAACTATACATTCCCTTAAAGCTGAGACATGTTTAAAATCACCCTCCATTTCCAATGATACATAAATTAGTCCATTCTGAACACACACATTTCAGCACAGGTTGCACCTTTTCAGCACATTCTTATTGCTCTCAAATCCCACTTGATTTTTTTTTTGTCAAGCACCTATTGCAAATAATCTGAATTTTCCAGCAGCTTTTCTGATGGGCATTAAAACAATCCTCTTGTGCTCACCATTGTGTTTATTGTGCCTAAATCATGTGTTGACAAGAAAATTGCTGCTGAACACTGCAGTCTGTTCTGAGATGACACTGAAAAATGTGAAAGATGAAGTGCCTTTATGCACACTCAATATCTGCTTTCACACAAGTGATCCAGTGATCAAAGTGCAGTTAAACTCATATTAAAGTAATATTTTTTGCAGCTTTCATATACAAGGTATTTGACATAAATTGTATCAGTAATGTGAGACGCAAGAATATTATAGAGCTATTTTATGTCAGTCCCTAAACTGATAAAGAGGTAATATTGCTCTATGAAGGATAGTTTTTCAAATTAAATAAAACAGAGGAATTACTTAATTTTATCCTCTGGATTGATAACTGAACATCACCTCATTAAAGGGATCAGGAGGGGTTTGAATGTTTTTTTCACTTTTAAAATGTACCTGAAATGTTTGGGTTTTTTTTCCCTTCCTTCAGTCATACAGTATTTGAGTCATTTGCGAGCTCCTGTCCAGTATTGGGATACTATATGAACACCTGGTTGTTCTTGTCAGCGTCTTTTGTTGACCACCACATGCACATTCTAAGATAATCCGGCCAGATCTTTGTTTTATTTATCGATATTTTTAATTCGGTTAAAAAGAGAGTAGCTAGTGGTTCAGGGGAATTAGGGGGGCTTAGGGTAAAGATGGGATCAGCTGGGTATTTATTTTACTTCATTAAGCACTTTGTGTAACTTCAAATTTGAAAAGTGTTCCATAAATAAAGTTTGATTTGATCAGAAGGAGGTGTTTTAAAGCATGTGCTCCACTCACCTTCTGTCCCCCTTCAACAGGGAATGACATTTTTTATGTAAACGCACCAGGGTAAGAATAAAAAGACAAAATGTGCTAACTTTGCTTACTTCATGGACTTTACTTTGTATTAGCAGGTTAAAATTAGATTTTAAGTTAAGTAAGGAGCAAGAGGAGGGGGAAAGTCAGTGTCATAAACAGGAACGAAACGGAAAAAATTTGTGTAACAATGTTTTTTGGCAAATATTATATTTGTAAACTAAGAATGTATCAAGTTTGTCTATTTTAGCTATGAGATAAGAAATATTACGCCTTGAAAGCACAAAACCTCCTCTTTAAGAAAAAAATGGCAGTAGTAGTTTGTAGTTGAAGTCCTAAAATGTTAAAGAAATGTGGCAACATGGTAACACGGTGTTAGAGATTGACCAATTAACAAACGGTAATTAGTAATGAACATTTTGAAATCAATTTCTTAAACATTCTGTAAAGTAAAAAGAAAAAACATTGAATTTTTTTTCTAAAGTTAATATCTACATTTTTTTTACTCATTTTTATTGGAATCACATTAAAGGAAAAAAAGGTGGGGTTTTTCTATTTTTATTATTCTGTGATTGAGACATTTTCACGTTTTCCTCTTTGTCCCCTTTAGGTGGTGATGGAGATCTCTAAGTTCCCCGAGGCTAGCTTCATAACAGATCTAGGTTACAAAAACAGATTTCAGAATCTCCTCTTCTTGTTTTCACACGTGCTCATGTTCCTTTCACACGTTTACCCTCTCTCTTTCCTACTCGCAGGTCTCCGGCCCGGGAGCAAAGTGAAACTGCTTCACAGCTCCACTCTTGTCACTGCTCAGAGGTGAGATTGACACCTCGTGATCGTCTGACACCGTCACACACTCCTCTCAAAATAACCCAGAGAGTCTTTGCCCAGTAGGGCGCAGCTGCTCCGCTGTGGACATGTCGTTGTTTGTTACCTCAACATCTGATTGGAACATATTTTTGGTCATGTGCTGCATAAGCAGATCCAGTACTGTATTCTAATTTTGACATTTGTTCAGAGTATGGAATGTCCTTGTCCATATATGTTACTCTTACAATTCTTCGTTTTACCTTGCTTTTTTTTATTTGGAGGTCATCAACACGTGACGTAGAAAAAACATGGCAGCCACAAACACTGCTTCTAAAGTGCCATCCAACAAACTCCAATCATTTCTTTGTTGGTACTAATATGGTGAGTGTTTTTCTCATAAAAATATATATGAATATTCAAATATTTGGAAAATCTTGTCCTGTTAATAAAGCAGGGGTGTCAAACGCAGGTCTTGGAGGGCCGGTGTCTTGAAGTTTTTCTGTGTTCTAGCATCTACACACCTGATCCAGGTTATTGAGTCAATGTGCCAAATTTTATTGGCTGTTGATTTCACTTTATGTGCATCTGCTGTATTGAACCAGGAATACATGGAAAACCTTCTGGACATCGGCCCTCCAGGACCTGAGTTTGACACCCCTGTAATAAAGTAATCGTGTGTAATTCTTGACTAGGGTCTGGTCAGTCTTGAAACGAGCTACGGACTGAAGCAACCGCCAAAGTTTTACAAGTTTCAGGAGGGTATTGAAAGACCTGTTGATGTCAATTCAATCCACTTCTCTCCTTTCAAATTGCATCTGTTCCTGGTAAGAAAATTTATTTAAAAATGATAAAATCCACATTTCAAAGAGAAAAAAGTTTACATATTTTATTTTTCAGTGAGAGGATTTCTAGTATTTGCTTGAAACCAGAATCCAAGAAACTTTGCTTGGCTTCAAGACTTTCTTACAAGTGGCTTTGAACTTGAAATTTTGTTCAATTTTCTGAAAAATCTTTTTCGTAGGTGGGCTGTAGAGACGGTAGCATCAGGCTACATACAATTACTAAGGAGTATCCTGTGATGGAGTGGAGAAGCAGCACATCTGGAAACTCAGTGGTCTCACTGCAGTGGTCTCTGACCAGGCCAGCAGTCTTCTGTGTGCTGGATGCTGCTTCAAACATTTACATATGGGACTTGTTAAAGAATGATGCGCAACCAGTGGTCACAGAGAGGATTGATGCTGATCGGTAAATGGTCTTTGTTTTTATAAACTTAAATCAGTATTTGTTTCATGACGTGATATTATTTGACGTGTTCTTTGTTTTCAGAGTGGGAGCCATGGCTGTTTTTGGAAACTCGGGACAATACAATGTATATTCAGGAATTGCTCTGGCACTGGAATCAGGGAAAATAGAGCTGCGATATTTTAGTAAAAGTTTTACTACTTCCAGCCCTGAAGACGAAGAAAAGTTGGAGACTTTGATTGCCGAAGCACTTTGAATTTCTACATTTCAATGCTGATGAGAATTTGCTTCTATGTTATTGCTTTTATTTCACATTTGGAAAAGCATACAGTTTGACTCAATTTGTATAAATTGTGCCACGAATGTAATTTTTTTTCTTGTTTGGTTTTGTTTTTATACTGATGCTTGTCTCAAAAAGAAAAATGTACAATCCATTATATTCTTCATGCCGGATCAGAATATTTTTATGGCAAAAAAAAAAAAGTACATTTCTGGCATGACCTATATCTTACTGTATGTTTTGAAGAAATAAAATATTTATAAGATGTTTGAGTTTTATGGTATTCACAGCCTGTTTCTTTTTACTCTTGATCCGTTTGATATCTGGATGTCTTAATGTTAATGGAAATAATTTTAAGAAAAGTAAAAAAAAAATGAACGAGAAATACTATTTTACTGCAAAAAAAAGAAAATTATATTTTAAATCATATGATCAAATAGAAAGTTTACTTGTTTATGAATGTTTCCTTTTCCCCAAAAAAATGTCTGTAAAAAAACTTTTCCAATCCATTTTTTCTAACAATAAAAAAATGTAAAAAAAAAAAATTTAAAACGTGGAAACATGAATCAAATATTAAATTGAGAGCGTTCTTTTAGCTCAGCTCAGCTCTTATTTCAGCATGACAGATCGATGCAGGGTCCTAATTATTGTGGACGCCGTTCCATTTGTTTATTATGTTTATTTACCAAATAATTGGTAGTCTATTGAAAAATAAATTGCACACAAATATTTATTTACCATAACAGAGTATATAATTTACAAATATATACTTCCCAAAACAGGAAACACAGTAAATAGAATCAATGGTCAGAACTACCGGAAGGCACTGTGTTAATCAGTTGCCTGGCAACAAAAAAAACTTCCGATTTACTGAAACAAACTTTTTCCCTCTTCATTAATGTTTGATCTTAATTGGCTAAACAGGAGAGCTTCCACTTGAAATGAACCCAGGATTTTTGTACACAAGATAATAGTAAGAATTTTCATCCTTTTAAACATGTGTACAGCACGGTTGTATAAGCGAGGCTTGAAACAATGGCCTTTCTGTGTGGAGTTTGCATGTTCTCTCTGCGTATGCGTGAGTTTTCTACGGGTACTATTCTGGTAATTGGCCGTTGTGAAATTGATCCTAAGAATAAGTGTGAGCGTAGATGGTTGTGAGTGCGTGCTCCTTCAACAGAATGGCGACCTGTTCGGGGTGTAGCCTGCCTATCGCCTTGAATCAGCCGGGATGCGAATATTTTTTTCCAATCAGGAGCCGAATGGAACAGCCAATCAGGAACTGAACAGATTGTGCAATAGACGAACAGATTGGGAAAAAATATATACGCTGCTGGGATAGGCTTCGGTGCCCTCAGAGCCCCCATTAGCAATAAGCGACTCAGAAGATGAAACGAAGCAGTTGTACATCAATAAATTTCAAATGAACAAAATGTGACAGTAATTGATTTATTATGTTCATTAATGGCCTCACAGCAGGAAGGCCGGGGTTCAAATCCAGTTTGGGAACGAGGCTTGGAACACTGGTATTTCTGTGTGGAGTTTGCATGTTCTCCCCGTATAAGTGGGTTTTCTCCTTGTACTCCGGTTTACTCCCACTCTCCAAAAACATGCATGTTAGAGTGATTGGCTGCTATAAAACTGCCCCTAAGAATAAGTGTGTGTGTGGATGGTTGTGTGTTTGTGTGTGTGGCCCCGCAACAGACTGGTGACATGTTCGGGGTGTACCCTGCCACTCGCATTGAACCAGTTGGGATAGGCTCCGACAGCCCCACTACCTCGTCATCTATAAGTGGTCCAGAAGATGACTGGGTGAATCTTCATTAATATAAACAAGTACAGAGTGAAAAATGTAAATCATAAGGACTGTTTGAGTTGCAGTAGTTTGAGGTCGACATTTATAAGCTATTGCTTCAGCCAACTCCCTTTGGATTATATTGAGCAAATTGCAATTTTGCAAGTATATAAGTGCTGTATGAATTTCCAAATAAACCAAACTAAACTAAAAAAAAAACTAAGCTAAACTGAAAAGATTTTTTCATTTGCATGCATAGCAATGACCCAGTGATAGAGAAATAAAACAACAGTTTTTAAGTTTTGTGTGTCAAAATGTATCAAATTCTTCTATTTTACTTAATGTAATCTTTGTGTGTTTATTTTATGAATGAAAAATTGATTTATTTTTTTAAAAAATGACTGTTTTGAACTTTGAGTTGATGCAATGATATGACATATTCTCTCCATCCTAAACAGAAAATGCCTGCTCAACTCAAGACAGTGAATACAAAAACAGTTGAAACTAAGGAAGTTGCAACAGAAACAGTTGAAAAGAAGAATATTAAAACAGTACTTCAACAATATTCTTATCATCTATCAGTGCTCTAAACTTCTTCTTTGTAGTTATTTTCTCTTTTTCTCTTCGTACAGGTTATTCTCTCAGAGACAAAGCCTCAGCTGCTTTCCCATCACACTCTTTGTCGCCTGCAGCACATTCCCTGTGACAGTCCTGTTCGTGCTATGTTTTATTCTACCACTTTTTCAGCTTTTATTGCCCTGCATACAAATGGCATTGTGTGTCTTTACAAAGCTTATGGCCACAAGCAGATACTTTTGACACACATGCCTTTCACAGGGTTGATGGTTACAAAAATCCCTGGTTATTTCCTAGGCTGGGGTCCTGGCTCTATGTTGACACTTATGGACTGTAATTTTCACCCATTGGTTTCTAACAGCAGTGAATTGAACATTCAAACATGTGGGGTTGTAGAGCACTGCACAGAAGTAGTGACTGCAGGTTTGGGGAATGTCTGTGTTTGGTCAATAGAGCTCATGCATTGTAAGAAAAAGATACTGGAAGGGTTACAGGAGGATAGAGCTTATAACATACTGGCTTTGGCTTCTCCCCAAAATGGACATCCCTACAGAGCATTTGTTACATGTGGGCATATTGTGACAGTGATCAATCTCAAGACAGGAAAAGTAATGAAGCACAAGACTGATATATGCTCGAGGTGTGTGTTGTCTGGAAATGATAAACAAGCAGCAATGTCTCAATTATGCATTAACAGCATGTGATTCTCTGATGTAAAGTTTTGCTTTTTAAAAAAGTCACTATTCTGTCCAGTTATTATTCTTTAACTATTTTGGTTTTGTGAAGATAAAGTTGGTTTCAGAAATAAATTGATATGTATTACCTCATAATATTTAACATGTCTTCCCTAGTGACATCACTGCAATGTTGTTCTGTTTTCAACTGAACTTTTTGATTATCGCTTGCCAAGATCTCTCCATAACAGTGTGGGATTCACATTGGGAGCCACGTGTATCTTTTTTGGGACATAAAGGTTAATTAATTAATAATTGATTTATATTTCTGTTTTCACCTTTTTAAATGAATCTGAATCACCTGTTGTTGTTTTGTTGTTGTTTTGTGTCTAGATGTAGTGAATCACCTGCACTACTGTGGGGCTATACAAAAGCTGGTATCCTGTTCAGTGGATAATACAATTTGTATGTGGAATGTGGAGGATTGTGAGGCTGTTCAGCGTATCAACACAGGGCAGCAAAATCCCCCACTGCATTTGGGCAGTTCAGAGGAAGGCGATATTTTCTTCTCATTTTCCCTCGAAGGGGTGGACTTCTGGATTGTGAGAAATTTGTACACTTTCTTTTGTGCAGTCACAAGACAACGAGGTGCTGTATTGAGACACATTGCAGTTTCAAACTTGCCTGCTCCGTACCCCTCACGAGTCCTTTGCATCAGTGGGAATTATCATGCAACTCTTCTGTCTGCTGAAACAGGCGCGGTGTTGACTTATTTTAAAGCCCCAGAAAAAATTCTGCATGCTGAATATTGCATGTATCAAGAGCATTTGTTTGTTTTGACTGAGAATGGTGTAGTGATCAAAGCCAACACGCTCACAAATCCAATCACTGTCATGAATACAATTAACATTGAAGGTCACCAGAAATATCTGAATGATGATTTTGGGTCAGAAGTTTCTAACAATGACCCAGTGGTTCCTGGTCAAGGTTGTTCCATGGCACTTTACACCAGCATAGCGGATACAAAGAGAGCTACAGAGGATTGGCTAAGGTTACAGGAAAGGAGGGGTTGTGCATCTAGGACATTCCATGAACATCAGAATCCCAAAAATAGGTGATTTTTTTTCTCAAAGTTCAAATTGAACAAGCAGATCACAATTTGAACTATATTTTATGTCTAAACAGGGTTTTAATTATTGTTGGCCAAAGTGAGGGTTATATAACTGTGTTGAAATCAAGTAGCGAATGTATCATGTTCAGGACACCAGCACACAATGGACAGAAAGTCACAGCAATACACCCCTACCCTGAGAAAAACTTCCTCTTTACAGCAGGTAAATCTGGGTCAAACTCTGAGGCCAAGCCTACGCTTGCCTTGACATTGTCATAATTCTGTGTCAATTGTGAAGGACAAGACTGTACAGTCATTATTTGGCGGATTCACCCTTACGCCGATGATGACTGCTTGACCCAACAAGTCAGCCTGCAGTGTAACCAACTTCAACTTTATCTGGCAACACTGGGGACTGAGCTGGCCATGACTTCTCTGGGATCTTGTAAAAACTCCTACACTCTGAAGTTTGTTGACCTACTCAGCCAGAAACAATCAGATTATAAACCAGCGGATGCACATTCAAATATTTTCACAGGTTAGAAAGACAATGTGTGTTTCTGTTAAACTGGAGGCTGGAAACTGTGCAGCTTTCAGTCACTTTGCTTTTTTAAAATTTTTTGTAGGTCTGTGTGTTGCTCCTGAATTTAAGGTGTTTATTTCCTGCAGTCTTGATAAGACTTTGCGTATCTGGAATAATGACAATCATTTCATCAGGTTGGAGAACACTATCTGGTTTTGATACACCTACATCATTTGTACAGTTTGAGCCAATTCTAGACAAGACAGTCAAATAAATGTTTTTATCATGTCTGCAGGACATTGCATCTTCAGGCTGTGCCTCTATGTTTGGCATACGGTGGGTTTGGAGAAATCTTTCTTGGTATCAAAGGAAACTTGTACCGAATGAAATGCTCAAAGTTTATGACACGTGATTTTCATGAAATGGTAAAACAGCCAGTTGTGATCACTGGGATAGGAAAAAGTTGCAAAAAATAGGGACAATGTTGTGTTTTTTTGGGTTTTTTTCAAAAATTATTTTACAGGTTCGTAGGTCATATGTAGATACGCAAACTCCTGACGTCCCTATTGCTACACATAGAAGAACATACAGCAAAACAAGGTAGGATTTTATAAATAGCGCATATCATGTAAAGATATGCCTAGGTTATCTTGTGATAAGGTTAAGAATCAAACATTTTTAGTATAACCTCAGAGGAATCAGAAGAGCGAGGGGAGACAGATGTGTCCAAATCAACAACAACACTGAGCAAGGTGTCATTGACAGCGAGCATGAAAGAGGAGGTTTGTTTGCAGCCAAGGGAAAAGATTAGAAATTTGTGTTGTGATATTGTGATTTTCTTAAAGGCCTGACTCAATTGGGTTTCTTTGTTATATCATTTTAAAAGGCATCAGCAACTGTTATGGATGAGAGTGCCCCCAAAGTGGTATCCCCAAAAGAGAAGATTACTAGTACAAAGGAAACCAGAAAAGAGGCCTTCAACCGCTACATGAATATTGTCTATGATTTGCCATCCACTTATGAGGTCTATTTACTAATTTGTTACATGTAATGTGACACTCAGTTTTTTTTTTAACTAAATACACAAAACTCCTCTCAAGAAATTTCTTAACTAGTCGGTTGTAAAAAATAAAATAAAAGGTCATTGTTTGTGTATTGTTTCATGCAATTATTGGTCAAATGCTTCATTTTAAGGTTGACAATGAAGATCGCTTTTGTTTTGGGAAAAGTCAGAGGTCTACCTACGCAAGACCTTATCAACAAGGCAAAATAAAAACTGTATCAAAACCACAAGTTGAAGAGAAAAAAGAGGTATCTGCATTTTGCTGTTCTAAAATAGCAGGACTGTGTGCTAGATCAGTGAAGCAAATTTGTGTTTTCTAAATGTTAGTTGTTTACAGTGTTTTTATGTCACAAAGTGATGTTTTATTTGAACAATTCTAGACGAAAAAAAACCTTCGAGCCTTTTTGACAGTCAAAGAGCCGAGTGAGGAAGAAATCACTATCAGTAAACCACTCCAAAAGTCTGGCAAGTTTGAAAAGACAAATGTGAGTGTTTGTTTTTAAAGAATACATAAAGAAACAGACAAAAAAACTTTCTACTTTAACAGTTGTGTCATTTATCTGATAGATATCATTAACAGAAAAAACAGATTCATCTACACCCGACCAGATTATTTTGCCACCATTTCTTAAACAGTTTGCGCAGAAAGATTGGTTCCACGAGCTGTTTCCTGATGAAAAGGTTTTTAAAAACACACACACAGGTTAACACTCTTCATATAGAAAGATTCAGTTTTAGATATTTTGGTGTTTGTTCAACAGGAGATTCCAAGAGACCTGACTTCGGAAGAGTTCTGTCTGCAATTAGCTGATCTTCTACAAACTGCTCCCTTAGCATACAAAATCAAAATGCTGTCTGCAATCAATATTATGCACAGCCAAGGACTTTTACCTAACACAGACAGACTTTATGATAGCCTTTTTAAGAATATACACACACCCCTGCCACAAGATCTGGTACTATTTTAAGATACAAATTATTGCTGTGAAATTTAAGCTGTGGATTACAGCTTATTTCTTCTTTTAATTTAGACAAGTCAAGATAGATTGGTTCTGAGAGAAACTTTGCACATAATGACCCGTTTACAGAGTGACATTAGTCCAGAGTTTATGAAAGATGTTTTAACTCTTTTAGCCAGTAAACAATTTGGTGTGCGGTGAGTGTTTTCACGTTTAAAGTTGAATACAACTTAAACTTTTTTTTAAAAAAACTATATGATGTTTTCTGTGTGTGATAGGGAAATAGCACGGGATCTGCTGGAAAAACAAGGTGTAAAAGATGTTGAACGGTTTTTATTGCCTGAAATGGAGAACTGGGATTTACAGTTACCAGATAAAAATGATGCTTGGAAAGGCCTCCATCGACGAGCAGATTGGTGGTTAGAGAATTGGCTTTCCAAATACAAGGTGAGCATCCTACATTTAGCTTTTAATACAGAATGGAATGAAACATCTGCTCTATTACAGTATTTTTACACTTGACAATAGGACAGAACAGGTGTTTGAAAACTGAGAAGCTTTCCTTTCGATCTCCTTTACTTTGACCTTAATTTCTCTAAATAGAATTAGGCGATGACATCTCAGAGAGTTGTTGCCGGACTGTTGTATTTATTTGCCTTCCACTATGACTTTTTTTGCAAATAGGTTTACATGGAAACTATCATCCCCAAACGCAAAGCGAAGTGGGCTCCCCAAACTTTCAGCATAATACATGTCCTCAATTTTTTCTGCAAAATGCAAAGAGAAGACCAGGAAAGTTTACAACGTACCCTAAGAGAGAGAGGCCTCGACCCCCTACATGAATGGTGTGTAAAAACATGCACATTTATAATGTTTCTGTGTGACGTTAAAAAAACAAAAAAACAAAACAAAATTCTATCACTTCTAGTTTAAAATAAAAGGCAAACATTTATGTAAACAATAAAATGGTACTAATACAAAATAATTATGTAAAAGTATAAAAAAACATTTACGTAATAATCAAACATGGGTAGAAGTTGATTGGTTTGCATTTTATAAAATGATATTCATAAAAACATTTCGCTGTCTTGTTTGAAATTGTATTTAAAACATCAGAAATTAATAGGTGAAGATCATTTACCGTTCTTCTGAGTTCTCACATTAACTGAATTGTGTCAATAGGATAACATGGATTAAATTACCGGTAAATGCTTTCATAATCAATAAAAAAACTTCAGTGATCTTTTTTTCTCACTTCATATTTTGTAGTAAAATATTTTTAAAAAATGTACACAAATCATTGGATTCTGTTTACATTTTATTTAAAATCACTTGTTTTTTTTTTTTTTACACTGCATTATTGATTTATCAAAGTCTGACATCCATTTGTTATTATTTCTGTATTCTCATAGTTCTTCAGAAACAATTCTTCGTTATATCGAGGCCAACAATTTGAAGAAGTCTAAAAAAAGACGTAAGAGGTCACTTTTTTATCTCAAACTTCTGATTGAAAGGTTAATTTGCTGATTATTGGGATTCTTGTACCTCAGATCTAATGCTACCACCATTGATGCAACGTCCATCTCTCATGGAATTTCCCAATTTTATCACTCTACCTTTACCACGAATCACCCTCTCTCCGTTTGAAAAAGTTCCAGTTGAGCGTGGTTACAAAGAAACCGATCAACGTTGCTTCTTTCAAGAGCAGTCTCTGGTAGAGTACTACAGGCGGTGACTAGCACTGGTCAGTAGGATCCTGCGGACCGGTAACAGTCTGCATTTCAAAACAGTTTTAGGAATTAAAAGACTTTTGAAATTTTTTCAATGTACAAACGAGGTGTGCGATAACCACTCGTCTAAATGATTTTCTGTCTTCCTGTTACTAATGAATGAATAAACAGCCTAATTAACTTTTCACGACAGTCATTAAAAAAATACAAAGACAAGCGAATCATTTTGTAATAAAACTAGTTTAAAAAGAAATTTAAAATGTAATATTGCACACAACTTCATTCATTTTCTGAAATATGTCCAGGTGTAACTTTTCTTCAAATCTTGATGTTGGAATTCAAGTAGATTTTCTGAATACCAACTCTGTAACATGACCCTGCTCTGTTACACCAAAAAGTCAACTAAAATACACTCCTGACCTCAACCTTATTCCACTAAGTCTTTATCATAATTGAGTAGGTCACAGGTCAAGAAAAGGTCAGGACGCCCACTGGATATCAGCACCCTATTGAGCTGGCTGCTGGTTATACTTAGGTCTGTGGTTTCATCTAGAGGCCAGTCCAGCAGCTGAGCACTGGAGGGCAGGTCAGGGAGTCCTGGTTGGTAGTCTTCGAGAGCGTTGGGGTACAGCAACTGTTTTAGTGAAGCCATTCTCACAGCCATCCGCACCAAGTCCATGAGGGCTGCCATGGAGAGAGGATTCAAAGCCAAAGCCAAGGTCTTGAGGGCCCAACAGCCTCCCAGTGTGGGCAGTAAAAGCCCCAGCAGGCTGTCAGTCAGACCACAACCACTGAGAGAAAGGTGCTGCAGTGTGCTGGAAGCTTGAGAAAGGAGCCGGCGGATTGAGGGTAGGGTGCCGTCATCTAGACGATTTTCACTTAGATCTAACTGCTGTAGAGTAGATGCATGGTGGCTGCAGGAAAGATAGGCGAGATCAGCTGGACTCAGGCACAGGTAAGGCAGCTCCAGGATCTCTAGAGGTTGAGGGAGAGAGCTGAAAAAAAGCCCAAAACAAATCGCATTCATTATATTTTCATTTCACTTAAGTTATTCTGACATGTGTCTGGTCTCAGGAATTCATTTGGAGAACAAAAGAATATTTTAAATTCAGAGACATCTAGTGTTAAAATCTAGCATTGCAATCAATCTAAACCACATATCACAACTCTCTAAGGAATTTAAAAATAATTCAAAGCTACATAAAAAAGTAACCAATTGTGCATTTCATATTGACTACACGATTTGTGGTTTGAAAATAGGATCTGCTTAAGTGAAGCCCTACCTGAGCAACACACGCAGCTGTCCAGGCAACCGGAGAGCGGTGAGGCTGAGTCGTCTTAATTCTTGCAAGGATGCTAGCCCCCGTGACAGCTCCGTCAGATCCTCATTCTGACCCAGGTAGTCTCTCCGAAAGTCCAAGTTGCAGTAATGCATTCGGATGGAGTTCAGCGCAGGAAAAGTAGCGAGCAAAGGCAGCAATTCAGCAAAGCCAGCCACCCCGAGGTTGCTATAGCGAATGTCAATGCCCAAAAGACTCCTGCTTGGAATCAGTTCCAGGAGGTTCTTGATGCTGGACACTGAAATTTCCTCCACACGCAAGTATCTGCACTGCATCTTAAGAGGTCCTGATGTGCTCAAAGCCACACGAACACGCTCCCAAGATCGGGCGTTGACAAATAGATCAGATCGAACATGCACCAATACATTGTCTACTTCATTTTCTTCTGTTTCTCTTCTGCTCCCATCTAACAATGTAGCTGTAATCCCCTTTCGTTTCTCTGCTTCCATTTTCCTTCTGATTCCCTTAACCAGTTTATCCTCCCCTAACGAACTTGAAAGATTAGGAATTTCTCCATCACTTCGCTGCTCTTTCAGCCCTTTTATTCTTCCCTTCTCCCCCCTTTTCTCTCTATCGATAGTTGTAAAACATTTCTTTTCTTGGGTTCCATCCTTCTTTAGTGTCCTTTGTGCTCCATGTCTGGCCTGAACAACAATTGTACAGAGAGCTACAGTCAGGGACCATCCTCCCATTGAATCAACCATTCTCCCCTCATCTCCTTGCAATCCACAGAGGTCCAGCACTTGCAGGGCACACCTAAAAAAAATACAAATATATAAATACAAATATTACCGCAACAGATATAAAATGATATCACACATTTATTCCATAAACTATACTACAACCACAAAAAGAGTTTTTGTCAATTGGTGTCACACATTAAAACAGCTACAAAAATGAGAAGATTTTGAGCCAATTATGGCACATTCCAGGCGGTCATTGTTACAGCGTAGTAAGAGCTAGACTGGTTACCTCCAGTTACGTCACTGTGGCTCATTATAAATTTACTGCAATGACCTATAAATACAGTTTTATATGCAGTAAGTACGATGAGAAAGGAGGAATGCCTTGGCAGACATGTAATATATAAATTTACAGTAAAATATATCTTTAACATATTTTACACATCAACACAAAAAAAAAAAATTTTTTTTTTACCTTGGATTTGGTAATCCTCTGACAACTCCAAGTAAGAGAGCCTGGATGCAGAATCGATTGGGTGCAGTTTGTTGTTCCTTTTGTCCTCCAACTCTTAAAGTTCGATCAGGCCACCTCTGTACCAACTCTCCCACAGCTAGAGGTCTGCTACTGGAGAAAGCGGCCTCCAGCAGAGGTCTGTACAACTCTCTAGGAACCCATTTCAACCAACTGGACGACGAGCTGTGGTCACTTACTACCTCTTTGGCACAAAGACTCACCAAGGAAAGCACCATGTTAGCTGGAAGGAAGCGCAGAAAACTCAGGAACTCATTGGAAAACTTCAAGCTAACTCAGCTGGAAGATTAACTTTCAGGCAGCTCTTGTAAATTACCGAAAGGATTTTATGAGACTATGTGATAGTCACTAAAAATACGAGAAGTAACGGATACAGCAGCCAGTAAAAGCTCTTTAACAATGTAATAGTAAGCTGCAGTAGATCATCAGAGTTGCTAAACAGAGCAGGCTGCTGCCTGTTTACATTTACATGTGGCGCAGGGTTATGACGCAAGGAGCAGAGAAGGGGAGTCGCTTCATGTGACGACATGAATGACCGGAAAAAGTTAGTGAAACGAAACCAAATATATAGAGAGCAACCTCTTCATAACAAGTTTAATCATGAAAAGAACATTCGCACAAACTTCCTGAGGCTGTCAGACAGGTCTCTACTGTCACAATGTTTAGGTCTAGGCTGAAAACAGTTCTGTTTAATTGTGCATTTGACTAACTATTAATAACTTTGGATATATATATATATAATTCTATGCTTAGTGATTTAAATGCATTTTTTCAGTATTGTAAATAATTTTTTATGGGATTTTGTGGGAATTTGTCTCCGACAAGTGGTTATAAGTGAAATTACAACTCCACTCTCATACAAAACGTCAAACAAAACATATGACGTCATGACGCAAACACTCAAAATTTGAGCGGGTTTGTTTCCGTTGGTGTTAGCTTAGCTGCTGCTGTGGGTTTGTGATCGTTTTCAGAAAGTTGAAGAAATGTCGAGGGAGAAGTTTTTAGAGGCAGTTCAGCCAGAAAACAAAGATGATTTTCTTAGTTTTATTCACCTTCATGTAAGTATTTACTGAACGTGTTCTTAGTTTTTCTTGTAATATGTTTTACTCTAAATAATCAAACAGACATTTAGTAGTTATAATAAATAAACGGTTTATTATTGACTGTTACTTGCTGAGATTTCAAATAAGAGGAAATTAAATAAATCAAAGTATGGGAAAAAGTATTTTTGCTTTTGCCAGCTTGATTTTTGGATTTTTCAGCTTTCCATGGGCAATCTTTTTCTTATTATTCAAATATTTAAAATTTTTATGCATTTGAATTTTAAATGTTTTTTTTCTGGATTCAAACGTTGATTCTGTTTTAGAGCCGGAAATCTGTTTAAAAAGGAATGATTATCAATACCGTTATTAGTACTCTTATTGACACCGCCTTTCGATCCGGTATCTTATCGATACTCTAATCGATACTCTTTAGTGTTAAAAACAAGTCGCGGTTGACAAAGAAAGTATGGATGGCCATTCATAGTCCAAATATAGGCACTTAAAACAAGCGCTGTAGTATGGAAAGCAATCGAGACTCAGCAAGCAGTCCTTGTTTTAACGTCATAGAATCAGAAAGACTTAAAATCTTTGGTGTCAGAAACCAAAGACTTGTATTCAAGTTCTAGTCTACATGCATAGAACCATGAAACATTTAAATCCTGTAAGGCTTCATACAGATTAAATTTAGAATGATATTTTTGGCTAAATTAAAGATTGTCTCTAAATTCAGTCATTCTTTACAATGTTCTACATAGATAATCCTATGGTGTTCAGTTGAGTTTGAAATGAATGTGTTTGAAATTCACAGAGGCTAGAAAAATATATTTTCAACTTCTGACAGTTTATTTCACTTTAAGACACCAGAAATCTAATTCTAATAAAACAGTTAATTTTTTTTACTTTTATAACTGATTTTAACTTAATCAGAATTACTTTATTGATCCCACACATGGGAAATTTGTGTTTACAGCAGCACACATGCATGAAAGAAAGAAAAAAAAATCGGCTGGTTTTGGAGTGGAAGAAAAGAGGCGATATTTAGGAAAAAACTACAGTTTATTGGTGGAGAAGATTCTTATACAGTTCCAAATAATTTATTTTCAAACAATCCAGATTTGATTCCTGCAATTATGCACCCAGACATTGTGAATTACCTCATTTTCACTCCAAGTTTCTACAGAGTTGCAGATCTGAAGGCCTTTAAATCTATATATTTTTTTATTTTTACTCACTCTATTCATCCCTCACCGGGAATTTGTGTGCTGCACTACTACACCGCAGCAGGCTGCCACGACGGCGCCAATGGTGGGAGAAACGGGGGGTTAGGTGTCTTCTCCAAGGATCCTAGACGTGCACTCTGTGGGATGCGAACCCACGAACTTCCGGTTGACTTCCGGTCCGCGGGCGAACGCTCTAACGGCTGAGACGGTGGTGGACTGGATGCATACTTCCGGGTTGATATCGTCACATGAAAAAACAATCAACTGTAATTTTTCTAAATAATGTCTCTTCTTGCTCCAGACAATTTTCTGCCATATCATGGTAATGACTTGGAAAACTAATTGCACCTCTGAATAGCACCAAGATTAAAAAAAATAAAAAAATTCTGCTTTATCCTGATCTATGCATCCAAAATGGCCGATTTCCGGGTTTTAGTCACGTGGCTGAAAGCCCTTTATTGTGTTTGTTTAAATGTAACTTTTTGTTACATTTCAGGCAGCATCAGCTGTCTTAATCAACTTTAAAGAAAACCTGGTTAATATGCTATTAAATTCTTTTTTAGTTCTATTCAAACTTGAACTGCGGTAATTTAAGGGGTTTGAATGTAAAAATGTCTCCAACATGAATTTAAATATGGAAATAATTGATCTTTTGTTTGTGCTAATTAGCACAAAAACGATGATCCCTTTGATATCGATGAAGTTGTGGAGGAGTTTTCTCGGCATCAGAGGGAAACTTTGTGGGGAAGGTTGGAGTTGCTACTCCAGAATGTGTTGATGTATTTACCACCGGACTTCTGGACAAAAAGTGGACAGGATCATTCAAACACCAACCATGTGAGTTTCTCTCTAACTAATCTTTATTGTCATGTGAAAATTAAGAGATAACTTTCTTACTTTTTTTTGCTTACTTTTTGTTAAAATTTCTTTCAGAAAAGTGTTGTGGCTGTTGTAGCTGGTGTGACTTTAGTGGCCAAAGCATCTTTGAAGGCTTTTCAAACTGATGATATCCATGATTCCCTTTTGGAAGTTGCACACAAGCTTAAAGGTGAGATTCATCAAACCCACACCACAAACTCCTTTCATCACAGTGGTGTTAAGTTGAAACAAAATATGTTTAAAATGATCTGTTCTTTGTTGTGTTTTTAATACTATTTTTTGTGTTTCTCTTCTTCAGAAGTGCTGATGTTGCTGCCTGTGTCTGAATCGCCTCTCCAGCTCCACCTTCAGCTGTTTTATGAAGCTTGGTGGAAGAAAGATTTGCCACAGAAGGAAAAATTGTGTCTCCCTGCTTTCATCATTTCTTTGCAGAAAAGCTTAAACTCAAAGAAACCGGTCAGTAGTTCCACACCAGTTAATTTAATAATTTTGGAAATCTTTCTAAGCCAGTGTAAAGTAGTGATGTCAGAGAGTAAATAAGTCTCAACAACCTGGTTTTACTGAGAATCCCTTGAGAGATAGACTAAAGAGAAACTAATATGAGTTAGTGATGTTTTGGGTTTTGGTCAGGGTGCTGATATCCAAAGGGTGTGGAGTCTTCATGATGTGATTTGGAGTGTGGACTACACTTCTCCGGACAACAAGCACATAATCGACTTGCTGCTTCAGTGCTTCCACCGTCCTACCTACATTAGAAATGACGATGTGAGTACTGCTCTGCGTGTGCGTGCTGGCCGTTTTGAGATTTACAATCTGCTATTGTTACATTTGTGCTTACTGATGTGTTTACTGTCACAGGGAAATCGATTCTTGGTGCTGCTTTTCAGCTGGCACGTGGACTTCATCTGGCTTATTCACGGCACCATCAAAAACCAACTGGAGTTTTTTAATAAGTAAAAAAATTACATGTTAGTTTTCTAGTTTATTGTTAATTGTTCATAAAAAATGTTCATTCCTCTCAGGAGTGTTGTGACTCAAATTGCCAAGATCTACTTGAGTGCCTGGAGGAAAGCTACTGGAGACTTTTTGGAGAAAATCGAGACCCTATGCATTCAGGATTACATGCAGAATGCGATTTCACTTCACAGGACATCACCAGTTCATAGCAAAGTGCATCAGGTAACCTGTGGAAAATGCTTCAAATTGTTTTAGTTTTTCATAAAAGTTATTTTCAAGGTTTTTATTTCCTCTCTTCTTGTTTTTATGTGCAGATTGTCAATTTTTTTGCCTTCAACAACAAGTCCAATAATACAGTCAAGATGCTGTATACTCTTTATAAACCAATACTGTGGAAATCACTCAAAGTACGTACTCCCAGTCACTGTTTTTATGCAGACATGTTTTATCATTTTCTCATGTTTTTTCTGTTTACATGCAGGCTCCTAACTTTGAGGTGCGTGCAAATGCAACACTGATTTTTACTGCCGCCTTTCCATTATATGACCCTACTCAAGATGAAGACAGCCTACATGACTGTATTGTCAAGCAGATGCTGATTGTCATGGTAGGATTTCTCTGAACTCGCCATCTCATTAGAGGCAACGAAACAGGAATTTGTTGCTGAACACCTGCATTCAAATGCATACTATTTTGTATTGATGACTGATTTATATTGTAACAAAAACATTTAAATGACTACATTTTAAATAACATTTAAAATAATTAACACAGCTGAAAAGAAACAAGAAAAGACCTAAAGCCTGATTTGATCGAAATTGCAATAAAGCTAAATACATTATATTTGGAAAAGAAAAAGGAATTGCAATAACATTCAGATCAACTTTTCTAAAATAGAACTACGTAGTGTGTGAGTTCAAGTTTTCTGGGGTTGTGATTGATCAGTTGAAATATAAAGTTTACATGTAAATGGAAAAAATTCTAAATTAAACAGCTTTCATTACAAAATGTTTATTATTTAATTCATTGTTCACTTCAACGCCACTATTTATCTTATTGTTTTTGGGATCAACTTTTAAACAGCACTAGAAAAAATAGTCCTTTGGTAAATATGTGCAATAAAAAAACTTGAAGAATGCTGGTTATTGCCGTCACACAAATGAAATATTTCTTATTTCAATCATAAATTAATTAGAAGACTTGCACTATAAGAAAAATGTAAACATTGTACAACTAAAATACTTCCAAACTCTACTAAAAAAAAATCCTTGAAAGAACAATAAAACCTAACTCATCTATTCAAATCTTTCTAAAAAGAACATCAGTAGTTGATTTTTTTTACTTTCAACAAAGCTAAATTTTGGAATAACGCTAATAAAGAACTAAACGTTTACAGTTTTTTTGTTATTCAGATCTTTAAGCGTTATATCTGTAAATGAAACTGAAATTCCTTTTTCTTTGATATTCTCTGGCTGTATGTTTACTCCTATTGAAAGCTAGGTGTAAACATAGCCTTTTTAGTCACATATTTTAGGTTATATTTATTTATATTAAAAAAAATGTGTCCGAATGAAACTGATGTAATTCAGCCAGAATTTATAACCAGCATCTGTCATCTTCAGGACCTCCTTTGTGATCCTTACCCTACTGTGCGCTGCTACGCCATCCTGGGTGTTTGTAAGATCCTGGGGAAGGTTTGGGAGCTCCTCCCTATAGCCACCATCAAAAACATTATGAAAAAGCTGCTCACAGAGCTGGCAATGGACGTTAGCTCCGCCGATGTCCGCTGTTCGGTTTTTAAGGTTGGTCACTTTTAAAAACGAACTCATCAACTCACTTGTCAAAGTGATAAACAGAGACTGTTTAATGATTTGTGAAAATGTAATGATTTTATTTTTTAACCACAGTCTCTGCTGATTGTCATGGAGAATCCTCTAAGCCATCCGCTTTTGGAAAAGCTCCTGCCGACTGTGAAGAACAGCCTTCATGACCCCGCGGAGAAAGTCCGTGCCGCTTTTCTTGATGTACTCCTCAAGGTCAAAGACCTGGGTTTTGTTAAGGTAGCGTATGAAGATGATTTACTTGCTTCTCCAGTAGTGTTTACTGGATTTAGTAACGGGATGCATTAATCCAAACCATACTGCAACACAAACTTTTCCTGCTAATGAAAGTGACCACAGCAGAAGCATTTGATTTAATTTTTCTTCTCCTTGCAATTCTTCAGTTCTGGGAGGTATGTAGCATGGACCACCTGATCGCCCGTCTCGCCATAGACTCCCATTCAGTCACCAAGCGAATCGTCAACCTGCTCTTCAAGTCTTTTTTCCCAATGAATCAATCACAGAAGGAGTTGTGCAGCAGGTGCATCACTTTAATCAAAATGAACCCGATTGCTGCCAGAAAGTTCTATCAATATGCTCACAATCATGCAACATCCACTGACATCGGTAGGTACACAATGACTGGGGGA
The DNA here is from genome assembly GCA_902685375.1 of Neostethus bicornis. Lineage (NCBI taxonomy): Eukaryota > Metazoa > Chordata > Actinopteri > Atheriniformes > Phallostethidae > Neostethus > Neostethus bicornis. Next base: position 15,933,673 of record LR738553.1, on the reverse strand, counting down.
TAAAGTGAGATGTTGAAAAGCTTTGCTGTATTTATTTTGCTCTTGTGTTCTTTTTTTTAAAAAATCTTCTCCAGTCCAGCTGATCTTGTACCTCCGGAGCATTCTGAAAAACTGTATCCAGGTTGACTGTGATAGCACAGAGAATAATGAGAGCAACAAGGAGAACAGCACGGTGAGAGGGACAATAAGAACAATCACTACATTCTGTCAAACTACATGTCTGACATTGTCGTACACAAGCCTTCTTAAAATTAGAGAAGCTTTCCTCTTCATCAAAATGCTGAAAATCACAGAAATCCCATCTGATTTTTCAGAAGTTGTTTTATTATCTTTCTGAAAGTCTAACTTTACCTTCAAATATATGTGTCCAGTGTCAATTTATCAGCCTCTAAACCCTTGCAGTGCTCTATCCTGTTGAGAATAAAAAAGAAGTCAAATTCTGCTTCATTGTAGAGATTCATATATATATATATTTTTTTTTTCTGTACCAGTCTCAACGGGAGACTTTAGGGCAGGACAAGGCCACTGTATCCAGTCTGCTGGAGATCATCGTCATCTTGTGGAAAAGCATTGAAGAAGCCCTAAAAAAGAACAAAGAAGTGTACAAGCTTCTAGTTTTCAAGTTTGGAAATCTTATTGCAAAATATTTTCAGAAATTTGAGGTAGATTTGTGCATTCGCTTTGTTTTTTAATCTTATTCTGACAGCACAGTGAAAATTGCTGTTTGTTTTTAGGATGAAAGATCAATTGGTCCTCTCATTCATCTGGCCTCCTTCATGCCTCCAACTGCATTCCCAACATTTAGGTGAGTAGAAGTTCTCAATCTTGTTATAATGTTGCCATCTTATCTCATGCCTTTGTATTTCAATCCAGCTGTGGAGTCATGTCAAGACTCAAAAGGATGACTTTAGATTCAACACCCGAACAGTACCAACAGCAGCTGGAATGCATCTGTAACTGGGGTCAGACTGCTGACATCATGGAATTGATCACAGAGTGGCTCACAGATCTCCAAGCCAACAAAATGGTTCGTCCATAACATCTGAAATATTTCTGCTCTTTAGTTTGGTTTAAGTTTCTTCTAATTTCAGGAGCAGGTTGGAAAAGTACGTTTTCAGGAGACTATTGAAGCCAAACCACATCTGGCCCTACTTTACCTAGATGATCTACTAAAACGCACATCAACACGAGAAAATGTTTTGGCTCTTGACCAACATCATCTAAACCAGCTTCATTCAACTCTAGCTAACTGGAAGGTATAAAATAGTTTAATCAGATTTCTTTCTTTTTTTTTATTTCTAATTAGATCAATCGATCATTACGTGAGTGGATAATAAATATTGTAATGTTCTTCAGCATAAGATGTTTTCTTCTCTGTGCAGTTGGTGCTGTACAGTTACCTCAGCTCCACCAAGGACATACAAGATGCCAGTGTGGAAACGGCACTGAAAGCTCTAATGCGCTATTGTACCCTCTGTGCACATCTCCAAGACAGGGTGAGTGTCTGAATTTACTATTGAGATTTAGCAATGCAAGACAAATAAGTCTAATTTGCTTCTTTGTTTTGTATATCTGTTAATACTTCTTCTTCTTATGGCATTTCCCTTCAGAGGTCGCCACAGCAAGTCAGTTTCTTCCATCTAACCCTAACTCCTGCATCCACTTCAGTCACATCAGCTATCTTCTTGTCTTCCTTCATTGTATGCATAAACCTCCTTTTTATGCAGGATGTTTATGCATACAAAGAGGTCTTCCTCTAGACCTCTTTCCTGGTGGTTCCAAACCCAGCATCCTTTTGCCGATGTACTTTCTCTCCTCTGCACATTCCAAACCATCTCAGTCTGGCCTCTTTGACTCTATCTCCAAAACCTCTAACATGTGGTGTTCCTCTGATCCTGTCCATCCTTATCACTCTCAGAGACGTCTTCAGCATCTTCATCTCTGCTACCTCCATTTCTTTTTCCTGTTTTTTCATCAGCGCCACTGTCTCTAGACCAAACGGCATGGCCGGTCTTACCACGGTTTTGTTCACTTTTTCTTTCATTTTTAGCTGAAACTTTTTTTCACACATTTTTTTTTTTTTTTTTTTTTTATTTATTTATTTCGGTCACAGTGTAACCTCATATCAATGAAATAAAGAAAACAACCATATTCCAGCAAAGGACCGAAAAGGTAACGGCTGAAGCAAACGCTTATTACGCCGACCCTTTTTTTTTTTTTTTTTTTTTTTTTTTTTTTTATGTCATAATAATTCAGGGTGGAGACGGTGGCCGCGTGGTTAGCGCGTTCGCCCGCGGACCGGAAGGTCGCGGGTTCGCGTCCCACGGAGAGCACGTCTAGGGTCCTTGGAGAAGACACCTAACCCCCGCTTCTCCCACCATTGGCGCCGTTGAAGGGCAGCCTGCTGTGGTGTAAGGAGTGCAGCAAACAAATTTCCCCGGTGTGGGATGAATAGAGTAATTCAAAATAAAAAATAAATAAAAAAATAAAAGCAAAAAGACATAAGTAAATACTAAGTCATCATAATTGTTATAACGCATCACACATCACACCTGACACTTTTCTCCACCCGTTCCAACCTGCCTGCACACGCTTCTTCACCTCATTTCCACATGTAGTGAAACACTTTTATTAATTTTGTAGGATCGTTGGAAGTCGGCAAAGAATGACACAACACTTCCTAATTATTAAATGCGTTTATTTAGCCTGATTATATATATAAAAGCATAATAGTGGATAGATAAAAAGCATAAGCATAATAGTGGATAATAGCACTTTAAGTTTCCATCTCTTACCGCTAGCAAGGTCGGAGAGCCCACAACCCCGGCAGAGCGTGCATAAAATCCGGTTGGATGTGTTAATCCAAAAGCTCGCAGCAGACTCTAACGAGTATAGAGGAATCCCTGCTTTTTCTACCTCATGACAAACAACATTCCATGAACAAACTTTTCTCATAACAATGTTCTGTGTTTCTGTCTCCGTACAATTTTCCCCACAACAACCCACATTGAAGGCTTCGTTCTCATAATAATCTTTCTTATAACATTGAATGAGGACATTTGACATCAAAAAATAAATCCCAATACATTCCACCCTTTATGTCAATGAAATCATTCAATTAATGAAATGTTGGGGTTAACAAACAACATTGAATGAGAGCATTTGACATAATAAAAAAAATAAATAAATCCCAATACACCACACTCCTAAGTACTCCATGCAACCTCACTTTTCCATTTGGGTCCCTTTTATTCACACACGTACTGCTAATACTGTAGGCAGAGATAAACTTATCAGGAAAGAGTTTGTTTAGTTACCGGAATCTAAAATACACTTTTTTGTTATACAAGAACCTAAAAAAAAAATACAATAATGGATAAAACGTTTCTTCCAGTCTGATTTAATTTTTGTCTTTCGATGTGAGGGATTTGGTCTCACTCAAGAAGACTGCTGCTTTCCGCTGCTTTAAAAAATTATAAAGACAAAAATAAATGTTATTTTTTCTGTTTTCTAGTTGACAGAGGGCCGAGACTACTTGGAGTCTCTGGAACATGTGGCAGTGTGGATTGACGACAATGTCCTGCCCTTTCTGTCCAAACGCACTGGAAATAAATGTGAGGAGACATCTCGCTCGCTGGCCACATGGATCATTCAGGTTAGCTCTTCTTTTACTCTTCAAATACAGAAAATGTCTGGATTCCAATGTGTCTCATGTGAGTTTTTTTTACTGCGGCACATCAGTTGTTTCTTACATAATGAGCTCATTAGTTTGGAGCATGGGACATTTTGGTTAATGTTGTCATGGATCTTTATTTATTTTTCTGAATCTAGGATGATTATAACGCAGATAAACGGGGGATTATATCAGAGTGCATTTGTAAAGTTCTTTTTAGATTACATGGTAATGATTTTATTTTAGTATGTTGATGAAATTACCACCTTACGTTTTATCTGATTATTTTGCTCCAGTATGCAGCCTTTGTTCCAAATTGAAAAGGTGTCTTGCAGGATTTGAGTTCTGCTGGAAAATTTAGATCCATCATCAGATGTCGTGCATCATTTCTTGTGCACTTCGTACATGCCTTCTCCTGCTCGTCATACCGCCAGACTGGACTGGCTTCACTTCTCATTTGTGGCATTGTTCTCAGTTTGAAATTCACTCTGTGGATAGATATGTTTTTTTTGTCCCCAGTGCATCTCTTTGCCAGCAATTGTAGAAAATAATCTACTAAAAAATGTGCTTCTCCTTTTTTCTGTTTTTTACTTTTTTTAAAACTAATTGGCATTTTTAGGTTATTTTGGCAATTGAAATACAGACAAATCAGCACGCGTTCAAAGGCTGACCTGTAATCCTATAACCCTGTTCAGAAAAATTCTTCTTTTTTCCATTTTCTGTCCCTTTGTTCTAAAATAAAGGTGTGACTGAGCAGACATGTTCATTAAAATTACGCTAATTTTTCAGCAGTTGCTTTCCTGAAGATGAACCCCTCTTTAAAAAGGCTACGTGCCCTCTGATGGTTCTTTATTGTGTAAACCTAAAATTTTGATCCCATTTTGTGCTCAACTTTGATAATTGAGGGCCATTGTTTGTGCGTGTTTTTGCACTCAGATGCGATAGCTGCTGCAATCAAAAAGAAAAAGTATTTTCTAAGCTGTGTGTGTTTGTTTTGGAATTTCTACATAAAACTTAATACTGAATACATGTTTTCCTTCAGAGTTTTCTGTCTAACTGTCAAGATGTGTTAATCCTGCGTTTGGAAGACGAGACCTTCATAAAAAAGATTGTCCAACTGTGCTCCCACATACTGCTCTCAGGTGGGTTTAAATAGAAATTTAATGACAAGTATAGAGATGATGGCGGCTTCTGTAGTTCACAATTTGGAGCTATTTTGCATCACTCTGCTAAGAAGTCATTTTCCTATTTTCTTCTTCTTCCAGAGACGGGCTACTTGTGTCTTTCTCCAGTGCTGGGGGTGTTGAAAGAGGTGGCGAATTGTTCCTCAGCTGAAGGAAAAAAACAGGCTCACATGACTCAAGAAGAACGAGATTCCTCAGCTCTGACCGTAGTTAACAATATTTTTCTCAAAATAATTGAAGTGATGGCTTGCTGCCTCAAGAAGCTCCCACAGGAAGGAAAAAAGGTGAATTTGAACTTTTGTTGTTTTATAAATAGTGTTTTTTTTTATGCTTCTCTCATGAGTTTATAGTTAAATATAAAGCTAAAAACCTTTTCGTATTTGTCTTCCTAATCTGATTAGGTGTGTGAGTTGGCTGTTCCTGCTCTGAAGGATTTTTTGGAAGCGACAAATAACTGGGAGAAAGAATTTATCAGCAGTACCTTCTCGACAATCTTTGCCATTATTATTGTAGAGATCAGAAATTTTCTCCAGAAGGTATGAGATTCTCACTAAGTTTGCCCAACGTGTCCTTAAAGCTTTCTTTAGTCTATTAACAATAGTTCTAAAAAGCATTAAATAGATCTTTGTTTGATCACAATTTGTATATTTATTCCTTTAGGTGACTGATCCAGAGGAGTTGATCATCCCACAATCTGTGGATGACCTGCCATCTTTATCTGGCATCTTTATGTCTGCCATAATCAGATCTCCCTCAAACACCAGGTATGTATTGTCTAAATCCTCCATAAGTTCAAAGATAATACAAAATAAAACCTGAAAAATGACTTAAAATCTCCTTTTAGGCCGTTTTTAGGAGAAATCTGCTCCTCCCTGGACACAGGCACTATCAGCGGTCTGCCTGAGATAGCTGCAATCTGCCAGGCTTTATCAATCATCAAACAAAGTGAGGATTAATGATCATATTTATAAACTGTGAAGTTAGTGTGAATAAGATGGGTTTCTGATTGTTATTATTCAGAGGGACAGAGTAAAGCTGAACTGAAAAAAGCAGCCAAGTCTGTCCACAATCAATTTAGAAAACTTCTTCCTCCAGAAAGCGGGAACATTGAGAGGTGAGTTAGTGTGTTTTATGTTGCAGAGTGAGGTTTATTGACATACCTTGTTGTTTTTTTTCTTCCACAGTGCCATCTATCAGTCCTCACTGAAGACTTTGATGAATATTCTAAATATGTAATTTTTTTTGTTTGTTTTTTTACTGTGACCACGCCCTGTGTGCTTTTTAATAGATTCGGTTGCTTTACATTTGTCAGCAGTGGCTACCTGATGGATTTTGCCGTTACACTTCACTTTATTTTTGTTTTATAAAAAGTATGTATAAAGTTTGAATCTAACTGTAAATTACATAGATTTTATGCCCAACATGTATAACTCTTAGGCCAAACAAAGTAAAGATAATCTCTGTGAAAAATTATGAAGGTATATGTTGGTATATTAGTTGTTCTTTCTTTATTCATTTCATCCTGACACTCATCAATCAAAACTCTGCTTCTTATGACTTTCAGTCTCAATTTCTATATGTTTTTGTCTATTAGGATGGATGTTTAATTACCTTTTTGTTCTTTATTAAAAATGAATGGATGTAAAAACATTTTAATCTTATTCAGTTTACAGGAATAAATATTCAGTGTTTTTTTTGTGAAATATTTTTTAAAAAGACTAATCTTAATAGTTTAAATGAATTCTTATTTGCAATGTTTTGTCTCTGAACCACTTTTTTCTGACGGGAAGGGCCAGAGCCTATGCTGGCTGATTTCAGGTGAGAGGCAGGGTACACCCAAAACAGGTCACCAGTCTGATGCAGGGCCACACATAGACAACCATTTACACACACAAACAGTCATTGCTAGAGGCAATTTTGCAGTCGCCAATCAACCTAATGTGCATAATTTTGGAGGGTGGGAAGAAACCGTCGCATACACAGGGAGAACATGCAAACTCCACACTGATTACATTAGCTAAAGACGCTACTGAATGATGGGAACAAAAGAAGTATTTACCTTTTCTACCTAACAGTACATTATAAATATTTTTATCATAAGTATATTTTGAGGTCTACAGGAAAAAAATAAATGCATAACAAAATCTTTTGAAAATATGTTTCTTATTTTGTCCTCGATGGACTTGCTTTCTAGAGCTAGACACAATCATCTATTACTTTTTATCAACATTTTTTTAATTTTGATGCGTCTAACGTGAAAAAAAAATTGAAGCACTAGATGGCAATAGAGGATCAGATAAAAAACCAATGCGTTCTCAGTTTTGTTTTCCACTATTGTATCTGTGGTTTTCTGTCTGAATGCATGTACTGGCAATTGAATTGGCAAATGTAGCATTGAGAAAAGAAAAATTATGTTGGACGTCTGCAAACTGGGTTGAACAATGCCATCTTGGTTAAAGAAAATTATTTTAATTTTACAGTCATTTATTATTATCTGAAATGTGCACACATTTCAGATAATAATTTGTAGACATTATGTCAAATGTCCTGAATTTCCTGGTGTATGTTTCTAAAAAAAAATCCTTGCTTGATGACCCCTTTTAAAAGCAGCACTCTGCATTGTTTTATTCCCATATGAGTCACATGGTACACCTCAAATGGATTGATTACCACTTCATCACAAGAGCTAACTCACCAAACACTCACTCCAACAGTCAATTTACAAAGTTGGATGAGAATCTGTGCAGGCCTTCTCTCCAAACAACCTGTCAACAATAGTTTGAGTCAATTCCACATTTCTCTGAAATTCTGCTCTTGAGCCACAGAAGAAATAAAAAATGGATAGAATTTCTTCAATTTGAATGACAGTTTGTCAGTCCAAGTGTGTAGGTAAACAGGATAAAAACTGGGATTACGTTTTTTTACTTGTGAAATGAGATATGGTACATTTCTCTATTTCTTTAGTACTTTTTTACTGTATGTAATTAAAATATGAATTAATTATGAATTATATGTTCTGTTTTATTCCTATATGATCCAAAGTAATAATCACAACATTTCAGTGTAAGTAGATTTGTTTTTTGTTTGGTTGCCTTAAAATTTTGAAAGATCTTTTCCATTTTTAATAGCTGACTGTAAAAACAGACTATAGATGATTCAAAATGCCATTTATTCTAATGGAAGAATATTTTCCTTGAAATTGCTGTCAGACTTCTGACCATGTTTCTTGTTAGAATATGTTAGGAGAAACCTTATTGAAATGTACAGAATTTTTTAAAATCTTGAATATTTTTCTCATTTCTGGCTTGCTCAGGTCTGATTTCAACATATGACACCACATACAGTATGTGCAACATTTGTTTGTTGCACATCAACGTTCATTCTCAAGCAAACCATACTCAGTCATTTTGGGATGCAAAGGAAAATTAAATTTCGTGACTCCATTGCAGTTCACTGCTAATGTGTGAAGGTAACTTTCTACTCATGATTATTGAGGGTAGACATGACAAAGCAGCCAAATGTTACGGTCAACTCCAATTGACATGCTTGAAAATGGCAACAGGTTTAAGTGTGTTTTTGTCTGAGATGTGTGTTAACCTTTGATAAATAACATATTTGTCACATCATGTTACTTTGTTTTGACTTCATGAGGTGAATAAAATAGCCTCTTGAATTCAAAGCGAGGAAAAGAAATGCATGAATAATTTTAAATTAACAAGGTGAACTGAGCTGTAATTGAATTTTTAACCTATGTTATTAAAATTTCCAAGGGCATGATTTTTTTTTCACCTCACATTTTTTCTCATAGGGAAACAGTTATTTTTTATCATACCTGAAAAACCCATTATTTTTTAATACACAGTAGAATAATGGCCTTTTGTGTTGTCATAGGTTTTTATACAGTATTTGGGTATACGTTATTAAAGCTATTCTAGAAAAAAACAGTGAAAATGAGCAGAACCAGTGAAAATCAGGTCAAATAAGTTCAATTGCATTATTATTTAAACATATTTTCTGTATGAGGTTGAAGTCCAAGAAATATTTCACAAAGAAAGTACGAATGAAAGAGACCTCTAGAAATGTGTTGAGATGAAAAACCTGCATCACATAACATCAAAGTTCAGCTGGAGCTTTCAAGCATAAATACAAATCAATCAAAGATTGATTCTAGGGCAGTCAGTTATACGGGGACCTTTCCTAGATGTAGACGAATTGATTAAGTCAAATGCCAACTTGTTGTGGAAGCGAACTCCATACTGAAAGGCTGAAACCAGACATAATGGTGGTAGAGAAGAAGCAGAGGAAAGTAGTAGTGGTGGATGTGACAATACCAAGTAAAAGTAACATCAGGAAGAAGGCGCATGAGAAACTAGAGAAGTACCAAGGCCTCAGGGAAGAGCTGGAGATGGCTTGGAAAGTGAAGGTAACATTGATACCTGTAGTGATTGGGACACAGAGTGGCTCCAACAGATCCCTAAAGAGACATCAGATACTGGATCTCAGTCCAGAAGAGTGCAATCTTTGGAACTGCATGCATACTGCACAGAATCCTCATGCTCCCTGGCCTCTGGTAGAGGACCCGAGCTTAGAGAGTGTAAAAGACCACCTGTTGAAGGGTGAGAAGAGAACTTTTATGTGCATATGTAACACACCGTCAAAATCCGCAATGGGCTTCATCAAAGTGTACAACAAAGTTGTATAGTGTAAAAAAAAACCTGTCCAAATCTCAAAGATTCATTTTACACACAATTCTCAATTTTACAAGTTCTAATTTTAATGTAACATTTAAACTCATCTGAAGATTATCTGAAGATGATATTGATATGATTCTGTGTGGAGTTTGCATGCTCTCCCTGTGTTTGCGTGGCTTTCCTCCAGGTACTCCGGTTTCCTCCCACCCTCCAAAGACATGCATGTTAGGTTGATTGGCCGGTGCCAAATTGCCCCTAGGAATGAGTGTGTATGTGTGTGTGTGTGTGTGTGGATGGTTGAATGTGTGTGGCCCCGCGACAAACTGGCGACCTGTTCGAGGTGTACTCTGCCCTTTGCCTAAAATTGGCCAGGATGGGCTCCGGTGCCCCCCGCAACTGCGAAAGGGATAGACAGATAAGAAGATGACTGACTGACTGAAAATGATATAACAACCCAAAGAGTTCAACCATACATGATTTGATCCAATTCTTTGTTGTGTAGTCACATGGGTAGAAGTATGAACAAACAGAGGACTTTTATTGAGTAACAGCCATAAAATAAATCAGTCATTACCCTTTATGGCCTGACCACACATGGTTCAGTCGTATCTGAGTGAACTGTGGATCAATCATCACATTTTTCCTCATGTCTCACAGACAAAATGCTCAACTTTAAAGTGATACAAAAAGTTTAGGACAACTTTGCTGCTCATGGCATTTCACAATGGCTTAGAGTATTTGCTAGTTGTGTTAACAACTGTTTTGAACATAGGACTCATTTCTGGCTGTTCTGATCAGGAGTTTACCTACAAACCAGGGATTTATACCACCGAGGATACTTTGTGTGACTTTCTTTACGACTGTGGGGATTACAGCGATGAAGAAAACAGTGAGTTTGCTGTCTAAACCAGAAGATTTGACTCAATTCAAAATGCTGACTTGTTTTTAAATGGTAGCTCATAGTCAATGTAGATCTGAAATAATTCTTCCAAGGATACTTTATTGGATGTAGAATTTGCACTATCTCTGGTGAACTGCTATGAAGATAGCATGTGATTCAACTGAATCACTTTTTTTTGCCTGGATTTTGAAACTTAAAGTTGTGGACTGTAGTACTCCATAACCAGTACTAGACTTTTCTGTTTAAAATAAACTACCTAATAATACCTATTATCTAACAATGATGCTTTCTTTTTTTTTTTCTTCCATTGTTTGTTTTGGGAATTGAAAATAAAAGGATGGGAGAATATATTTTCCCCATAAGTCTGACCAGACGTACGTGTACATATATACTGTCTATACATGTATATATATATATATTACAATACTTAGCATCTCATAAAATGAATGGAAAGTAAAAGTTAGTTGGAGGAGTCAAAGTAACATAGACCACCAAGACATCTTTAAAAGTTATTCATAAGTATAATAAATCCATAATCAACAGTATTTGGAGGCTGAAGAGAACGCTGGATGCTGTAAGACTGAGTTTCAATAAATCAAAATGTTTCGAAACACAAAATTTCAAGCTCAAAAAGTGTTAGTTTTATAATCGGGGCAGATCCAAGGGGCGGGGGTGGGCAGGGCACGCCTTCCCCTTCCTCCTTTTGGTCCAAAACCAAAGTGTTCCTACTACTTTAATTATCATAAACTTTGAGCAAAATATGCAGGAAGTTGCAGGAAAATTACTTATTTTTCAAAATTTTCCGGGGGAGAATGCGCCAGACCCCCCTATACTTGCGAGTACCACAGGTGCTCGTTTTGTCTATGCCCTCACGCGCCCCTGCCCCCCCTTTAGAAAATCCTGGATCCGCCCCTGATAATTGTCATTTAAATATCTGCCTCATTTCCAACTTGTTCCTATTAAGTAAAATTTTGAAAATTTATTGCTTTTTTACCCTCAGTTGATATTCATTTTAGCTTTCTCATGTTTGCACGTTGTTCTTCCTCATCCTAGTGAAACTTTGTTTTATGATTTAATTTGTATTTCTTGATTTATTTGATTTCAGTTATGGTTGTTTTAGTTACTCTAATATTCTGTTCTTAAGTCATATTTGTTATTTGTAAGTAGTTTTCTCATGTGTCGTTAGTTTTTTTTTATTTGTAGTCTGAAATCTTTGTTATACTTTACCGGAAGATTTATTATGTGACCAAAGTTGCATGTAAATGGGTAATTAATCTGATCACTACATGCACTTACAATTCATATTATTTAAAAAAAAGACAACGAAAAACAAATCAGCATTCAATATATTACATTTTCTTTAAAGGGCCAATACAATTAATAGATGGACATTTTTTTAAAGAAATTTATTAATTAGGGGAGGAGGTGGCCCACGGACCGGAAGTTAACCGGATGTTTGCGGGTTCGCAGCCATTGAGTTCACATCTAGGGAATTGAAAACACCGGAAAATCACTGTTATTCTAACTAGAAAGGTCACTAAACCCTTGAAAACACGTATTAAATCATTTCTGTTGTCAGGGTGTGGAATGCAGGTGGAAAGAGGAGGACCCAATTGCAGACAAGAAATATGATTTTTGGAGTAAAGGAGTCCAATAATGCTGTAAAGAAAAACACATGGATCAGTGGAAATGTTATGAAGTTATTGTTCAAAATGTATTTTATGGTCAGGCAGCCAGGCATACCTGGCTGAAATGTAAGGTATGACCCGACACCTGAAGGGAAGAAAGGCTGGCTATTTAAAGGAAGCTGCACAAAGATCTTCAGGTGTCTAAAATCAGGTGTCTAAAATCCCTCTGGTGGTGGGCGAGGGAACCATGGCATCTCTTCCAAGTGATATTTGGTCAAAGTTTATTGGAGTTTTTTCTTTATTTTTCACTCTTTCTCCCCATCAGCAGTAAAAGTGTACTATTTTTATATTCTACTCTAATACGTATTAAAGTTTTCATAGATAAGCAAGACAAAAAATAAATTAACTTTTACGTCTTGCTAGAAATTTACCTTTTTCCTCAGAGCTTGTAAATTTCTGTTCACTTATAACCAACATATAGAAAATACTTTTGTACTTAAGTGAATCTTCCTGTCAGCTTTTGACTACTAAAATACTCTGTTGGAAAATTTGGCAATTTTCAGAAGATAATAAACACAATGAGTTAAATATAATGCATTTACATTTCCATGAAGAAGATTTTTACTACGTTATATCCTTAGCTTCAGGGTCCGCATTCTTCAGGTGTGACTTCGAAGAGAGTTTATGTGGCCTGAGTCAAAGTTTGGAGACTTCTCAATGGAGCAGAGGGACCGAGGCTGCTGGACTCAAACATGACCACACAAATTCTTCAGGTAGGAGCTGCTAAGTTTCCTGTTCATGCAGAATATGATGCTCAGAAGTCTTAAATGTGTTATGCAATATGTGGCTTCTCTTTTCTCAGGATATTTCCTGTTTCTTTTACCTGTTGGAGGAAACAGAACTATAGCAGAACTGAACAGTCCTTTCTTACAGCCTACTCAAAACTGCCAGGTTAGTCAGTCTTCTGATTAAATTTTTGTCTTAAAGTACAGCTGACATAAACTGAAGTTAAATCAACAATGTGATTTTATTTTTAGATGAGTTTCTATCATTATGCTGGTGCAGCCCATGGAGAACTCCGAGTCCTGATTCATCCACTTGCAGAAAATCAGAGCATTGGAATGTGGGAACAAAGCACAAAGCAACAGACATGGGTGCAATCAGTAATTGACTTAAGCAGCAATACCAGTTTTCAGGTGTGTAAATATTTTATTAATTTCATACTTTGATTAAAAATCTGTAATGTTGCTGCTAGTGAGAGTAGTCTTCATCTAACTTTCTATTAAGTAAATGCTAAAACTTATTACCTCAACTGAAGGAAAATGCCGAAAGAAGAAGACTACATAAAATACTAATCATGAGGCTTAACTTACATTTCTCCTAATTTATGTTGAATATTTGCATAGCATGACAAAATAATTTCTCTAAGCAATTCTGAAAGTTAGAGTTTGCATTTTGTTACTGTGCTTGAGTGGGTTTATTTTTACAATTCAAAACACATTTGAAGTGCATTGGTGATTCTAAAATGACCTTAGGATTGTGTTACAGCATGCATAATTATTTCTCTGGCTTGTTGAACTTTCTGTAGACTAGTGATTTGTTCAGGGTGTACCCTGTCTCTTGTGGTTGCAATCAAACAGAAACAATAGCTATTTTCTGCCAACAGAACAGTCGATGGTTTGATTACAGGCTTCCCCGAACTAAATGTCGAAGAACACTCAGGCTTAACACTGAACCTTGTATTGCCTTCTGAACCAAAAGAAAGAACGCACTAACTACGTGTTAATAAAGACCTGTATAAATGGGTATAAATGGTTAAATGTGGCATACTGAGTCAAAATGCTTTAGTCAACAAATAATAGATGTGCAATCTGCTCATTATTTAGCACTATAATGAGAAGCGGGAAGTAAACATGTAATATAGCTTCTTTAAATGAATGAAGTTATCATAGCAGAACCGAGCAACTCTGCAGGGGTCATTTATGAGCAAAGGATGGGTACTGACCTGACCAAATCCTGCAGAGGCCATCTGGAGTCCTGTGAATCCAGCTGTTTGTATCCTTCTGATATCTTCTAAGTGTGTCAGCATCGCGTAATGGCGTGACTACTGCAGATTTTAAAGAGGTCAAACTCACTGACTTTCACAATTCCCTTCATAAATCCACTTTATATTTCAATGGCTGTCATTAAAAGCAGAAATAATTTAGATTGATGACATTCTGAAGGACACGTAATGCTTAAAAGCCAACATGCAGAATGTTTATCTTTAGCCAGATGGTTGATGTTAATGTTTACCCATTTGTAAAAGCTGCAAAATGTCTATAGAAACATGGATTTTGTGGGAATGTATGAATCAACCAGGCATGTAATGACCTATTAATAAATATAAAAAGGCTTACCTCACTATTTCCTTGTTTTTTGACCAGGTGGTCATCCAGGGGGATTTTTCGCCCGACAGTGAATCCTCAGAGGTCTTGGCTTTTGATGATTTAATCTTCAGTCCAGGATGCATCTTTCTGAATGGTACCGCTGCTTCAATTATCTTTATACAATATAAATTAAGTCAGACCTTGACATTTTGACATATTATCATACATCACTGACCACCATAAGCTTATTTTAAATATTAATGAACAGGGGTTATGCATTAAAAACACACATGCTGTGATTTATTAAATATTAAGAGAACAATTATTATAATGCTTACTATGCATTCCTTGTTCTTAACATTTTGTTATAGTCTATGTATTTAGATGTGAAATAAATTGATGAATATGTGATAGATGTGCTCTTCCTGATGCATCAATAAAAACAGGTCACCTGGACTTTTTACAGAATTTTTTATGGGGAGTACAACAGCGTAATTCACAGCAACTTTATAGCTTCCATTAGTCATCTAATACAAATTTGGATTGTCTCAATTTCTGTCAATAAAATAAACAACAAGTCATAGTTTTTTTAAAGCATCACGTGTTCACTGTATTTTGTTTGTCCTTCAACTCTGCCCATACCTATTTTGCTTTTCTGGTTGCTGGACTTACTATATGGGAGGGTGAGAGTTCAAGCCTGAATATTGATCAATACTTGCACAGATTTGACCAGAACCATGGAAAATTAAATTCAGACAACAAGTCCCGTGAGACGAAGCCAACCCATCAGAGAGATTATTCCAGATCTACCCAGAAGGTATTAGTTGAAAGCCCCAGATAGCTCTCTTTGAGGCTTTGTGCTCAGAAGGTCGGGGTCACATAAGGCCACACATAAATTTGATATTTTCTTCAAATCCATTAGTTTTTAATTTTGTGATTACTTATCGTTCCAATTCCTAATTTCAAGAGAGTATGTTTTCTATAGATGTCACTAGAACTATTGAATGGAGTGTTTTAGAAAAGAAGGTGTAAGGCTCAGTACTGAAGCAAACCCCCACCCCAAGTATAATGCTGATTTTGGATAGTTAGTTGAGAGATTTTAATGCCAATCACTTTGTATACCACAGTTTTTTAAATGAACCTCTGTGCCACATTTGATTTTTGTACAAAAAGTTTCATGTATATAAATCTTTGATTGAACAACTGGAATAATTTATTTGCAGGCCTCTTGCTTCTGAGTACTGAATACCATTCTTTCTTTATGTAATTCTACTTCAGAAAGCGGCATTCTTCCTCCATCTTCGTGCCCTCATTCCTGGTTCGCTTGTGATGGAGGGGATTGTATTGAGGAGAGCAAAGTGTGTGACTTCACACCTCACTGTCAACATGGAGAAGACGAAGATGGCTGTTGTAAGACTTTTGCCACCAATTAACATTTTTGTGATGTTCAATTTTTTAATACTTCAATCAATTACAAATACAAAATTCTGTTTCAAATTTCAGCTGCTCAGTGTGATTTTGAGAATGGTTCCTGTGGCTGGTATGAGTTCACTCTTGGTGATGGCTTCGACTGGGTTAGAGGCTCATCAGTTGATGTACCTTCAGATTATTTTGACCACCCACCTTTACCAGACCATTCCACCAATAGCACCAAAGGTAGGAAAAACGCATAAACTCACAAAGCAAATGTATGATACATGTTTTTGTATCCAGTCTACCTAATCTAAGCAAGATTTATGATAATCACTTATACACCAATATTCTTGTTTGTACAAACACCTCTTACATTCATTCTGATTTCCACTCTATTTACCTGAGAGTGACTCCACAAGAAATACGTGTTGAGGCTGGGACCATTGAGAAAGGTCATTTGTTGTAAAAGTAGTGTGGGAGGAGAAAAAAGTTTCTATAAGTTTAGTTTTGGATCTTGTGAAGACGTCTTCCTAAAAAGGAAATAGTTGCGCAACTGTGGTTGGCATTCATTTTTTTATTCTTTCATTCATCTTCTGAACAGCTTATTTCTTTTGTTCATTAAAATTGTTGAACAGAATTTTTTGTTGAAATAAGAGGTTAAATATGGTGGGTAATGATTGTGCTGTCAATTTTTTTTTTAGATATTTTTAAGTCTTCAGCTTTTTAGATCTAAATAGCCAAGAGAGATTAATTTATGGTCTGCACTGTATTTGTTTGCGTGAGTGTTTGGCAAAGTACTCAGTTTCAGCTTTCGGCAACTTCCATTTTTCAATCAGTAACTATTCCTTGAATCCATGACCTATCTGTTTTCTTTACACTGAACAACTCTGAACATAAATGCGCACTGAACCCAGTAATTCATGTGGTGAAGACGGTAGCAAACCACTGATCCACAAGAAAATACAATTCCCCTCCTTTTTCTCTTTCTTTACAGAAAGTGAACATTGAAAAGACCTGATGCAAGATCTTATCATTTCCCTCTTAATTATCTTTATGTGGAAAAATACATACTGTTACCTTAGGAAGTTTGGAAAAGAAGAAGCCTGGTAGTTTTGATCTCAGGCAGATACAAATGTGGAGTTATAATATTTAAATATGTTTAGGGAGAAGATCACCAGCAGCATCGTCTTCTAAAACAAAATTTTACAATCCCCCAAACACCTTGCTGAGTGAACTTACTTATTCTAATCCTCATTTTCCCACTACAGGTCATTATATGTTTATACTGAAGAGCAGCAGCAGTTTGTATCCTAAAGCAATTCTCCGAGGACCCTGGTTCCAACAGTCTGCCTCTGGATGCAAGTTGACCTTATGGTGAGAGGCCCCTTTTTCTTTACGCTTTCATTATTTTTTCAAGCAAGCTTACTTCGTAAAAAAAAATCTAAAAATCAATATTGCAGTCGGGATTATTCTGTTTGTAGTTTCACAGTTTGAAGTTTCAAATCTACTGACCTTCAGCAATGACTTTTCCTTTTGTCCACCCATTATTTTACCTCAGTTAGTTCAACTTGTGCTTATTTGGAGCAATGACGTGATTGTCAGATTTCACTTTTACTGAATTGTTAGCTATGCTGGAACCATTAAGCTTAATACTAATCTTTATTATTCTCCAAGGCATTATAACTCTGGAATATCTGTTGGGGCCGCTGGCATGTACCTTCAAATCAAAGGTGATGAAAACAACACTGTGATATGGGCGACGCTGTATGACCAAGGCAGGCGCTGGAACCGGGTGACCGTGCAGCTAGGACGGATCACCCAACCATTTCAAATCACTCTGGCTAAAATCAGCCTGGGGGTGTTTGATGGTGTCTCAGCTTTTGATGATGTTACTTTCGAGAATTGCTCAATGCCGCCAGCAGTGGTAGAGTGCCCTACACACACACATTTCCACTGTGTACACACCAAGGCGTGCGTGAGCCATCTCCTGCTTTGTGATTTGGTGGATGATTGTGGGGATGGATCAGATGAGGAAGGATGTTGTGAGTACTTATAAACAAATTTTAAAAAACAACATATGTCTACATTGAGTTGCCTGTATTATCACCATCTAATTGTGTTTCATAGCTCCGGCTCTTCAGTGTAACTTCGAAGACGGATTATGTGGGTGGAAGCAGGAGCAGAATGGAAGTGATGCTTTTGACTGGACCCGTATTCGTGGCCCAACTCCAACTTTAAATACAGGGCCTTGGAAGGACCACACATTGGGCACCAGATACGGTCACTATCTGTACATTGAGTCTTCTTTACCACAGGAGTTTAGGGACACTGCTGTATTGATAAGTCCAATATTTCAACCCACCATTCAGCCTGCAGAGGACACGTCCAGGTTGCGTAGTCATTGTGTTTTTCGCTTCCATTACTGCATGTATGGATCACATGTATTCAGCCTTGCAGTGTACCTAAGGACCACGGCTAGTGGCCGTGGTCCGATGCTATGGGCTGGATATGGAGACCAAGGAAATCTCTGGCATAGAAAGACCCTCTACCTCCACAGTGCACGCCCTTTCCAGGTGACATGTCATTACTATCTTTCAACTTATTTTGTTTGTATGAATGCATTAACACTATTACTAGTTTGCATATTTTCACACCAACCCTGTGAGACAATTTTTTAAATTTTTTTTTAATGCTGTCTGTTGTGCTAAGTGCATATTACAGTGCTAGTTGTTACAACACGGCAGAAAACTATTTTAAAGGCCACAAACGGCTTCAACTTTGTGAGCTGCCAAAGCTGATCAAGAACTTTTAAATACCACTAATGATTTTGTCCGCGACAGCCAAAGTCATTATCTGCCTGGCATAATGTCTCTTGCCTGAACTCTTTCCAGCGAGTAAAGTAACTCAGATATTGACTTTTCCCTTATCTTTTGTTCTTTCTTTGCTTTTCCTGCTTTTCCTTTTGTTCATTGATAAAGATCTTCTTGGTTTTCTTTGCTGAATCAGCAACACAATCAAAATGACCAAGTGATTCAAACACTTTTTTAAACTACATGGCAGTGCAGTTACACTAGGCTATGAATAATTTGTGTTCCTGATATGTAATTAAGAAAAAAAAAGTGACATAAGCTCAAGATAAAAACGCTTCCTTAACAGTGATCAACATACTGGTATAAAGAATAGGTCTTAATTTAAGAATTCCCTTCACCAGTGCATAATAAAGATCTGCTTAATAGCTTCACTGCTCTGCTTTGATCATTAAAGATAAATGTTCTGCTGTCACTACTTATGAATGACTATAATTTGATGAGCAGTTAAAGACTCTCCCTCCACTGTCCGACTGAAAACAGGAGCCCTGTATGTCAAGTTAACTGGTAATTAAGTTCAGAAAGGAGACATGTAAAAAAGATGGAAAGTGATCTAGTTTGTACGATTGATTGTAATTGGCTTGGGAAGGTTAAAGATAAAAAGACAACAAGTAACGAACCAAACGTGATTCAGGAATGGATTTTATTTCTTGTTAAGACAATTTAAACAAACAATAAAAATTAGTTTTTGATTGAATATAATAAGAAATTGGTAGCTGTGCCTAATTTTTTTAATTGTAATTTTCAAGAGTCCAAAGTTTTAATAAATCATACAAAAAATATAATATATTCAGTACAAGACTCCTGCAACCCTGCTGCTCAAAGGAACGGTACAGAAAATAATTTCTGCCATCCATCAAACTCTTTAACCATTCATTCTCTAGTTTGTAACTACTTGTCTGGAGGTAGTTACAGGTTCTTCTTGGCTTTTTTGTTTTTTCTGTCTGCACTGCTGCACTCAGATTTTCTATGAGGATCGATAAAGTATTTTTCAATTCAATTCAATATATGTATGTTTATATGGATATGTTACACCCAATTTTTTAAATTGCTCATTTCACAAAATGGGCACTTAAAAACCTGCTCATTTCATGAAATGAGCAACATTTATGAATGAAAAAATCAGTTTTGTTCACAGTTGTATGAAAATGCTAAAATGTTGGATTTGCCTCTGAAATTGTTTGATGGATCTCCCTTAGGTGACTTAATCCATGTTGTCACAAGATTTGTGGCTATGTTACATCGAAGACTAGCTGCTCATTTCATAAAATGGGCAATCATATTGCCCATTTTATGAATTGGACAATAAGACTGCACATTTCACGACATGGGCAATTTCATAGATTGGGTGTAACATACAAATCGAGAGATGAGGATATTTCTTTCTAGGTTTCAGCTTTGGCTAAATCTGTTTTTAACATCACAAATATACAATTCAATATATCAAACAGTTATTTTGACAAACTATTTATTATGTTTGTGTGTTTGTCTGCACTTTTCTGACAGATTTTAATTGAAGGTACAGTCGGAGATGATTTTCTAGGAGATATTGCAATTGATGATCTTTCCTTTTTTAATTGCGAACTATTTGAAGGTAAGCTAGTCAAGGTTATGACATTTCTACCATTTTTGTTGAAACTTTTTGTTTTAATATTAATATGTGTTTTTCCAGGCGAGCTCCCTTCACTGATAAATCCAGCAGTTACCACTCCGGCCCCAACTGTTCTCCCACACCACTGCCCCAACGGGCAGTTTGTATGTGGAACATATGGTGAATGTGTTCCACAGAGTCAAGTGTGTGACTTTAAAGAAGATTGCTCTGATGGATTGGATGAAAAGAACTGTGGTAAAACATAAACAATTTTATTCCAACATAATTACCTTCTCTATAGATTCTCTGGTTTATTTATCTGCTTATGGATTTCTGCAGTTTTCAGGAGTCCCAAAAGCTTTCGCCTTACTTAATGTTCTCTTTTAATCTATTTTTTTTAGTGAAGGAAAAGTGTAATTTTGAAGGTAGTGACACTTGTGGTTGGATCATTGTCAACAATGTTTTGGCACCGAATCACGTGTTTTACTGGGCAACCAACCAAGGGGAAAGCATCCACAATGAGGAGCATCATCGCCCTACTAATGATCACACTCTGTAAGTTCCAAAGACATAAATGTACACCGTGTCCTAAATGATTATGCAGATGAGATTTTTCTGCTGAGACTTCTGCAGAACTGGATTGACATTCTACATTTTCATGTTGGTGGCATTTCCTATTTGTTGCTTTGTAATGTCTTTAAGATCTGTCTCTTAATCTGGCATGTCTGTCTGGCAGAATTCTTCCTCATCACACTTTTATCCACATGGCCAAATGTGGGCTCTGAATCAGACACAAGATTCTTTAAACACTTACATTTCTATGGGATATAAAATGTTGTCATTAAGTGTGTAGGGAATGAGAGGTGGAAATGACAGTGGACTTTGACCGGTAGCTTTCAGATATTCTTTTGTCTTCAGGCAACAGATTTTATCGTCTTTTTTCTGTCACTCCTAAAGGTGTCTCTTATCAATAAGGAAAAAAGGAAATGAACAAGGAAGACCTGTGTCTTATCTAAACTAAATGGAAATACACAGCATTTAAGAAAGTAAAACAATGAAGGTTTTAGCAGATAGATGTAAGCCACCAATAAAAACATCCATTCTGTCTCACAGAAACTACATTTTAAACTCAGCCAAAAGTTAAAACATTTGTCAAAAGGTGCTTCTTCATCATTTAACTCATCATTTGTTGTATATTTTCCCACCTTTGTTGATAGCCCAGATTTAAGAGGATTCATTATTTGTATGTTAAAGCAGGGAATTATGAACCAAAATATTAGTTTAAAAGACCAGCTCAAATCTGACCTTGGATGCTGTGTTTTCGATTGAAAATTAAACATAGAGAAAGCACACTCTTGTAAGCTTTAAGCTTATTCACTCCATCATGCTGAAATAAAAACAAGTATTTGTTTTCTATTTATTCTATAGTAACAGCCCTGAAGGATGGTACATGTGTGCAGACAGTTCAAATGGTGCATATGGTCAAACCACTGACCTCCAAACACCTGTCATCTCCTCCACTGGACCACAGTGTACCCTCATCTTCTGGTATCATATGAGTGGCTTCACTGTAGGCTCTTTACAGGTAAGAGTAGTAAATATACTCCTGAAATAATTACATTTCCAGTATTACTTTGTACAATTACTTTGATTTTGTTTGTGTTTTCATCTTATCTGCAGGTGCTCTTGAAGCACAACAACACTACTCATGTGGTTTGGTCTCAGACTGGTAACCAAGGCAACAAATGGAAACGAGGAGAAGTGTTTTTGGGCATATTGAAAGACTTTCAGGTGTGTAGTGTAATTTTCTAACAAAATAAAATTTAATAATCTCATTTTATTTAGGGCTGCACGGTGGGGCAGTGGTTAGCACAGTGGCCTTACAGCTGGAAGGTTGGGGTTTGAGTTGTGGAGAGGGGGCAAGGCTTGAAATACTGGCGTTTTTGTGTGGAGTTTGCATGTGTTCTCTACTATGAAATTGCTCCCAGGAATTAGTGTGTGTGTGTGACCCCGCAACAGACTGGTAACCTGTTTGGGGTGTACCCTCCTTCTCACTTGAAACCAGCTAGCAGAGATTCTGGCACACCCTGCGCCTCTTTGGGGATAAGCGGCTCAGAAGACAAAACATTTTATTCAAAAAACAAAGATCCAATGAGCATTACTATGATTCACCATGTTTGTATTCCTACTCGAGAAAAAGAAAATGTTCATGCTTTTTATTTATTGATTATAAATTTCTGTGTTTTAAAATATATTTCTTACTTTCTTTTTTTTTGGTGGGGGGAGAGGAGGGTGCGCAGGGGGTCTGAACAATTGAAACCAACCTAACTTTCTCATTTTCATTTGGCAGGTGAAATTCAGAGCGAAGCGAGGGATCAGCTATATGGGTGATATTGTGATCGATGATGTCAGCTTCCTGAATTGCTCCCCTCCTCCATCACCAAATAAGCCGTGTACATCAGAGGAGTTTGCTTGTAGCAATGGTCACTGCATTCCTCAGAAAAACTTATGTGACTTCACCAATCACTGTGGGGACAATTCAGATGAGGACCCCTATATCTGCAGTAAGAAATCTCTCTATTTGAATCAAAGAAATAAATAATAAAAATGTAAGATGATTTTTTTTTTAAAAAACATTTTTTGTCCAGGAGGCTGTAGTGCACGATGCAATTTTGAGTTTGACCTCTGTTCCTGGAGGCAGTGCCAAGAAGACAACTTTGACTGGCTCATCAAAGCAGGCAGCACTCCCACTCTTGGAACCGGGCCCTCCAGTGACCATACGCTGAGAGATCCCTCCGGACACTACATCTATCTGGAAAGCTCTTTTCCTCAAGCCGTTGGTGACACCGCCCGGATAATTGGACCATTACTGAGCAGTAGGAGCTCTGAGTGTAAGGTCAGGCCAAAATAAGTCTTCAGAGAAACATTGAGAGTCAATGCTGTTTGGCTTAATATTTTCACCTATCAATACAAGAAATACCACGTTATTAAGAATGTTTGTGTAGTTAAATCATAATTGCACACCTTGGTCACAGCTGCATTGTGATCTGATAAAAATAAATCAAGAAGAGTATGCACAAAGAGTGAAATAAAATTTGATGGAATTTTCTTGTGAGGTTGATGTTAAATAAATTATTCTTAAATGTAAACAAAATTCTTAGATGTAGACTTAAGATTATATAAAAATGGGTTGCTACAAAATTATAGACACAGTTTTGAAACATATTGAGACAGTTGACTTAAATATAAGAACCAGTTACCTTCTGTAAAGGACATCATTCAGTTTGTAAAACCCAATAATCCCTAATATCACACATTTTCTGTAACTCTGAGAGTAAGTGTGCACTTGTATGTGCACTGGATAAATTAATTTATCTGTAGTTTAGCTAAAACATGTAAATTATACCCCCTATGATATTTCATATGCATTCATTTAAGGTAGAAAAAAGTTAGATTTGTTTTTTACTTAAAATTAGGTTATATGTGAAATGAGTTTACATGGAAACTAAAATTTTAATTTCCTCAAAGTAAAAATGTTAATTTCCTGTCCAGATGCCTAAATGATTTTTATCTCTGAAAATAACTCGTGCATGTAATACTGTGTATGTTTTTGTACAAATGTTGAAAATGATATTAGACAATTAGAAATGGTCTTTACTTACACATTAGCTATGTATTTACTCGACGCCTCCACTGTGAATGAATGATTGCTTGACAACCCATGTTGCTCCTTGCCATATCTGTCTGATTCTACCCATGACCTGCCAATCAATCCCCATCAGTAAAAAGACACAAATGAATCCAAAGGGACTCACAGGAGGATGTAAGACGAAAAGGACAGGCTCATTTTCTCCTGAGAGAGGAGCAGAAGTCATATTTTGTGGCTGATGAGCAGGCTTCCAGTTTGAGAAAAAAAAACCCTGTAAACATCAATACTTTAGTGCCGGATGAGGGAGCAAACCAATTTCTCTGAAAAGAGCCTCAATCTTGTCCCTAACCGAGTGGATTGGAGATTTATTAATAGGATTTTTGAGTGCCTATAATTTTTTTTGCTTTGTAGAATCTAATCAGAAAAACAAATTTTCAAGACAAGAAAGTGTAGAAACACCCCCTATCAAATGTGACACTGGACTAGAGATCCAGATGCATAACAAAATAGAAGAATTATGCATTATAGCAATTTTTCCAAGATGACAAATGTTATCGAATATGTTAGATATCTAATTAATATTTTGTATTTTCTACAGATGCGTTTCTATTTCCATATGTCTGGAGATGGCATTGGGATGTTTAGTGTGTTCACCATAACAGAAGGACATCTTCATCTCCTGCTGAACCTAACAGGAGATCAGGGCAACTACTGGCAGATGAAGGAAATCCCACTGAGCAACTCCCGAGATTTCCAAGTTGTGTTTGAGGGAAAAGTGGGCCACAGTGAAAAGGGAGATATCTGCCTCGATGATATCGTCTTTTCACCTGGGTGTCTCCTGACCCCTCCGGTAACAGTAACCAATAACACTCCACCATCACCAGGTACAGAAGGTACTATTTCTTCTTTATAGTTTAATAAATAGTGACATAATTGGATTATTCATTGTATGATTTGATTGTGGTTATGTGTCTGTATAATTCTTGTGTATTTCTTCGGAAGAAATCTAAAATTGGTAGGTTCTGAGCAGAATCACTCATGAGCAAAATAATGTTACCCAAGTAGAAATCTTAGAGAAGCTTTTACTTTTCAGCAATCGAATCCAGTTTATTTTTACCATTGCCTGTCATAAAATGAATTCCACATGATAGTTTAACTAGGATAGAGATGATCTAAAGTATCACTGTGTATTTCACAATCCCATCTTGAATTCCAGCATTTTCTTCCTAATCCAATGAAGAGTGGGGCATCTTTTTTATATTCTTGTATAACAAATTACTTCCAAATATTTTAATTTTAATAGTGAGGCTGACTCTCTTTGCACTGATTGGAATCAACAGTGTAGGTTTTTACAGCATATTTTGTCATGTTATACAAGGAAAATAACAAAAACTCTAACGGTGGCTCAATTTCCTCTTTAGTGGTTTACGGTCATCAGTTACTCAGACAGTTAATGGAGCTGAGGCAACAATAAATCCACCTGTGCTTTCCTATCCATGACAAGTACAAACATCTGCTGTGAAGAAAGTTTATATAGACCAATAAACTCCAGTGAGAGGATGGGTGTGGGTGTGTTGCTAGATAACAGGGGTGACCTTTGGTAGCTTTAGTTCACTATTGGCTAAATCAGACACTCTATCATTCACAATCATACCAGAAGACGTTCTATTTTCTCCATTATTTCTGATAAATTACCCATAATCCAATTGTTTAATTCCACTGGGATTTCTAACCTTTTTATACTAAATAGCAAAACGGCTGTTTCTTTTTTAAAATTGTTTCACTAAGGAAGAGTTTTCACATGGTATAAACGGGTGGAAAAATGAGAAAATGTGGCATCATTCATTCATCTTCTGAACTGTTCATCCTTAACGGCTTTCGGGGGTTTCTGGAGCCTATACTGGCTGATTAAAGGCAAGAGGCAGGATACACCCCAAACAGGTCGCCAGTATGTCATGAGGCCACACACACAGATGGAACAAAGAATATAAATGCTAAATTAAATGCACAATTTCACTACTCATTTGAGGATTTAAAGTAGTTCATTAGCATATATTAAGCAGGAGATGGACAAAAAAGGGAGAAAACAAAAAAACAAATTAGTACATATACTTTTAGTTGTTATAGCCCTGGCAGTTGAAACATTCTAGTATGTTCAGAAAGAGTGTTTGTTCTTACGAACAAATGGAGGAAGAATTTTAGGTGGAAATATTTCTCTTTGAACGTTAAAAAAAAAAACCTCTTTTGAATATCGACTATAATCATTTATTCTCAAATTAATGCAAGAGCCTAAAATAGATGTGTCAGTGACCCCTAATATGACAAAAAAATACCAAAAACATCTTAATGTCATTTTATAAGTACAACACAAGTTTAATTGTTGTAATCCTAAAAATTTGAGTGTGCAGATTTCTGCATAACATCTGTTCTTAATATCCCTAATATTTGTTCAAAATATGCTTTACTGCCTCTACTTCGACAGTAAATGAAATACAATTGCATATAAGATAAGTTCTAGTAATACAATATATTTTTTGAGGCAAGAGCTCTGTTTAATACTGTATTTATAGACTCTATATAAAATGTACAAGAGCTCTTTTTTTACTAGATGGACTTCTGCAGTACAATGCAGAAAATGATCCCCAACAAGCACAACTTAAAAATGTAACATTTTGTTTCTGCCTCAACACAACTAAATAAAACAATCGGGTTAAATAATTAGGAAACCTGAGTCAAGATTTTTCCCAATAGCGTTTTGCTAAAATTAGAAGTATTTTAGCTGAAAAACAAAACCAAATCACACCTAATTTTATTTGCATGTATTTTCGTAGTGTTATTTTTTTCCACATTTTTTTAACCTTATCATTTGCATGAGAACTTTAAAATGCACAACAGCCGATTTATTACGATGTCACTCTGGATTAAATAGTCTCATTAAAATTTGCTTTCCTGTTGTGTTTGATTTTCTTTCCCGATGAGCTTAAATTCTCTAAAGTCGAGAGTAGACTTTCTTGGGTTTCACTGTGAATGCTAATGATATCCTCTGTATTTTCCTTGCTGTCTTACTGCCTGATTGCATTTGTCTGAACTAAGTAATGCTCACAGTGATTAGTCTCCAGCCAAACTGGATCATTCATCATTCACCAATGAACCGTAGAAGTAGCATACACTGATATTTCATGCATTCTAATGATGATTCATTGTTAATTCAGTTAATTAAAAGCAGTGTCTGACCAACAGTTTATCATCTTGCTCTTAATCAACTGGACATTTTCTTTAATATCAGAGCTCTGAGAGGTTCTTATTATCTCTGTTTGCAAAATGGTTCCCGCTACAACTGAAATAGGTATATAGTATACAGCAAGGGATTGTTATTATCATTGAGTCAAAACTGTAGCAAATGAGTTCAGAAGATCAAAAAATTCTAAGAAGTAAAGGTGTGAAGAGTATTTATCAAAGATTTTGTATAAGAAAGGAAAATGTCTCTCAACCTGCTGCTAGAAAAGAGATGAATTGTGGATAAGATCTGTTTGGGTGTTAGCACCTGCAGACTCAGAAAGATGAGCAGCAATTCTGATCAGGAACTGTAATTACATCCTGCTGCCCCTCTAGGCGTTTCCTTTTTCACAGCTTAATTTACCATCACATGGTGCTGCAGGGAGGCCACTCAGATATTTTATAGATGTGACTGAATATTTAACTGTTTATAATAAATTTATTTCACTTGCAAGGCATTGTCAAGGCATTTCCAATGCATTTCTATCAGCAATATTTGGTAAAAAGACGGATCCACAAAAAATATATATTTAAAATTTTTAAGTTGATGTGCATCAGGATACTGAATTGGTCCGATAGGTAAGGAAAAAGCTGAGCCGGAAAGCAAAGCTCTCGATTTACAAGTTGATCTACCTTTCCACCTTCACCTATGGTCACCAGCTGTGGGTGATAACCAAAAGAATGACATTGCGGATACAAACGGCCAAAATGGTCTTTGTTTATCAAATAATAATAACAAAAATCTCCGGCCAGATATATTTCCTTTTATATGCATTTGAAACCAACACATTTACTTTTTGAAAATAAGATAAACTCATTAAAATATTTTTACTATGGTAACCACTACCTGATTACGTTCATAGTTTCCTTATACTTACATATTTAACATAACAAATAAAGTTTTGGTACAGGAGACAGTACTTTTGGTGCACTATGTGGCAAATATTGTTTTTACCTCAAGTATTTCTGGCAACAACCATGCACCAGAGGGCAGTATGTCATTGATTGTCCCTGACCTTCAGCCTACGTATATGAAGGTTGTGGCCCTGGTTGTACTTGAGTAGAAGACTTGTGACCTATTTGGGTTGCAAACTGCCTCTTACCTGTAACCAGCCAGGATAGACTCAGGCACACTTGCAGCTAACTTGAATAACCAATGAAGAAACTGAATAAAAGATGAATAATTGATGATAAATAATATCTTCTACATTCATAATCTGAATTATGTTAATTTTGAAGGTGAAATGGGATGCTACAGACTTAAAACATTTTTTTTTCATTAGACAAAGTTCACCTACTTTTTCTGTGTAACATAACATGAGGCAGCCAGGCTGAACAGTCTGAAGTTTTTGCTTCCTGGGCTGTTCTTTTGTTGGGACACATTTCTTCTGGTCCTGTGCATCTGAAGAGTAACAAAAGATTAGGAAGGACTTATACCCCTTTCTTTTCTTTAATTACAAGGACCACCCCTCTTCATCACGCCTCATCTCCCTTACCAACACTCCTTAAACCTCGGCTCTGACCCCACTGGAATGTTTGGCTCCAAAAGAAGCCGATCCCAGACCCCCTCCTGCCATCAATGATACAGTGATTTGAGCTTACAGCTCCGTGCTCCTTTGTACTGCTAAGCCTCTTAAAGAGACCCTGATGCTACATTCAGATGATCCATCCATTGACTTCCTTTGCTCTGAAGTTAATACACAACTTTTTTGGGGGGGTAGTTTAAAACAGTAACACACAGATGTTTTAAAGAATAAAAGTACTAAGTTTCCAATTTCAAAACAAACTTATTATGTGATGGTTTTTTTTCTAAGTAGAGGTTGAGAGTGTAGATTTTTAGCATTCAGTACAAATTAAAAACATCAACTTCGAGATTGACGTTTTGTTCCAAATGACATTTTGACTTGGTCTAGAGGCATTAGCTTATTTTCTTCTTGAATGGACTTATTATTATTTACAGCTCTTAAATTATGTCTAAAGTAGGTTATGCAACCAAAAGAAAGACATTCTTCTGTACTCCTAGTTTTGCATTTTTAAGAGCTGGTAGTTTTTTTGTACCGTAGGAAAAAAAAAAGTTTTTTGCACCTGTTATGATTATTAATTGTTTTTCACTGCGATGGTTATGAGTCATTGATCCAGAGGCCTAAACCATATAAATCATTATACTTTGAAAGATGGGTTAAATGTCAGCATTCTATTCCACTCTACTGCATTGCTATTGTTTTATTTATGCTGTTATTGAGCCATTTTGCTTTTTTTGCAGAGTCTTGTTCTCTGGGCTCGATGCTCTGTGACAACGGCAGGTGTTTCAGTCAAGAGCAGAGCTGTGACTTTACAGATGATTGTGGAGATGGAACAGATGAGAAGAATTGTGGGACATCGTGCTCCTTTGAGAATGGTCGCTGTGGCTGGAAAAGCTCACTGGCTGACAATTTTGACTGGGTGCTAGGGACTGGATCAGTCCAAAGTATACGACCTCCTTATGATCATACACTGATGGATGAAAATGGTATGGGACTTTGATTTAATTTTTTTTTTTTGGAAAATTGGGTGTAAACAAAAGCCCTCTAGTGCAGGTAATTTACCAAATTCAGTGTTACTTTTGGCTAATTTTGTGAGTGGAATAAAAGTTTCTCCTGTTAAAATTGCAGTGGTTGCTCTTTGCAATGTTTAATTCAGAGTTGAGATTAAATCAATGAGCTATTTCACAGTATGTGAAAGTACAGCGTGGAGCATCCCAGTGATGGATGCACCACGGAAATTCCATTACGTTGGCTGCCATGGAGATGAATAAATAAAACCAAATGCAAATTTGCTTACAAAGAGCTTTTAAAGAGGTGCTTAATCTTAGCATCAAGCAGGTAGCTCTGAACAGTTTAGTCCTGGTTGAGAAACATCTGGTAAGTAAGAGACAGTATTGTAACAATATAAATAAAAAAAAAAAGGCAGAAATATTGTAATACCTCTGCATTTTATACCAGAATATATTTAGTTCTGCTGTGACTGTTTTGCCTAAAGACATATCTCTCTAATTAGGTTAGTTATAAAATATTTAAATCTATCTGCTAAAAAAAACTATCTGTTGAAGCAAAGCAGTGAAATCATGAAACATCAGTAATTTGAAATAACAAGTGTTAAACATGGGCAGCACAGTGGCGCAGTGGTTAGCACAGTGGCCTCACAGCAAGAAGGTCGGGGTTCAAGCCTTGTCCCAATCGGGACACATTGGCACATTGGCCTTTCTGTGTAAAGTTTGCATGTTCTTACATGTGTGTGTGGGTTTTCTCTGGGTACCTCTGTCTTCTCTGTTGTGTAGGAGAGGGAATGAGGAGGATCCAAATGCAGGTTTAACAGTTTATTAAGTGTTGAACAAAGGAATCCACAGCAGAGAGATAACGGCTTCAGGCAGTGCTGGATGGCCAAGAGGAAGGACTGAAGGTTCCTGTGAGGAGAATAAGAAAATTAGTCTGATATCAAAATTTGACTCAGCTTAGAGGTGGTCAGTTTACCACTAGAATCGTTGAAGACCTGACAGAGACTGTGGGTGACACCAGGTCTTTTATAGCCACCGGTAAGTCTGTGCAGCTGGGAGCAATCAGCCAATCCTCCCGTTAGAAGCCATCCAGCACCTGTGAGTTTTGGGGGAGAAAAAAAACAAACAAAGGCCTAAAAGGCCTCACACCACATTCTCCCTCCAAAAAGAAGCATGCTAGGTTTATTGGCCACCATGAAATTGCCCCTAGAAATGAGTGTGTGTGTAAATGGTGCAGCAGACTGCTGACCTGTTCAGGGTGTACTCTGCCTCTTGCCTAAAATCAGCCAGGGTAGCCTCTGGCACCCCTGCTGCCCCGAAACAATTCACATGGTATTTGAATAATGAGTTTGACAACAAATAAATAAACACATTTAAAAAAAAAAGAAAAGAAATATCAAATGATGTCAAATGACATAAAAAAAAAAATCAATATTACAATTACAAAACCCACGAACATCCAAACATCTAAATTTTTTTTTCTTCACTTTGTATATCTTTTAAAACATTGACTTGCTAGTGGATAACAAGCTCAAAAATGAGAGAATGTCTTTAAGATTGCCAAGTGACTCCTGACTTTAATTACTGTGAGATTTTCTCTGTAACATATGTTGGTAAATTATTTTTTTGTTTCCAATTTCTCCCTGCTTTAGGTCATTTTATGTATTTGGAAGCGACACCAGTGGGGTTAAAAGGTGACAAAGCTCACATCAGGAGCTCAGTTTGGAAAGAGTCAAGTGCAATCTGCAAGCTTTCTTTCTGGTACTACCTGTCTCATAAGGCCTCAGGGACTATTCGAGTCCTCATTAAGGTAAACCTCTTTTTTTTTTATCCAGATTTGTGTGAGCACAAAGTATTTGATTTGAAAATTGTCACTGCCTCTAGTAAGTAGTTATTATATTGCTGCAGCTGTTATAACTTTAAAACCTACAAAACAGACTACTTTTGCTGACTACAAAACAGAAAATCGAAAAATTAAAAGAGTTACAGTTCTCAGTTTTGCAATCAGTGTTTGATTCATGAAGTGTGTTTAGAGCGTCGATTAAAAAAACGACAATAGCCATCATGACTTCTCCACCCTGCCATCTGGGCTCACGCCACCTATGCCAATTATTTAGGCAATCTTCTAGAACAGCATCTAATTTGTATATGCATGACTTAGGAAGTCAAACTTCAGCTCTTTACTGAATAAATTGACTAGCCTGCTTATCGTCTTTTCTCAAGGTTAATATAAATTCATTAGTTTGTTTGACAATCAAAGAGAAGGGTCAAAGAGTAGGGTTTAAAGCCGTCATCCTTATCGGAGGACAGAAATGTATGATCAGGAAACACACAATCCTCAGTAAAGTGTGTGACCTTACACCAATTTTCTTATTTACACCATCATTTTTGGCTATAAAAACTAAACTGAATCAATTTCCCTGTGCGCTCTTTATAAATTGACTAAAGCATACCATAATTATAAGCTTGATTTCCCACTGGACAGCTTACACTGGACACCATAAACATGAGGACATGCATCAAATATATTTTTTAACTCTCAAAAGTACATTGAAACTTGACTTTTTTTTATTTTATTTTAATTCATTGGCAGATTTAGAAAAAAAAAATTATCAGCAAATTATTTATTTGATGATTGTAATTAGATGCAGCAACTTATCAGCGGTCCATTATTTGTGAGCATGGAAGATTTGTGCAGCAATAATGTTTTAAACCACAACAAGTTATTCCGATATTAATTTTTACCTTGCAGCTTTGTCCAAAAAACTCTTTGAAAAATAAAAAAAATGCAATAAACTGGGTAATTTTCCTCCGTAATGGTACCTATGAAACTGATTTATGACTTTCTGGACAATAGAAAGTGATCGCATATGAAGTGTTTTATATATTCTTGCTTCCACATCGAGATAGGAAATGTTAAAGTCAACCTTTTTTAGAAGGTCAATTCTCCTTTAAATGACGTTGAAATGAGGCTATGAATCTTTTCGCTGGAGGGTAGTTTCACACATGCTCATCTGTGAGAGTTAATGGCATCTTTAGTCATTGTGTTTATGTCAATAATATACACAAAAAAAATCAATATCTGAGTCGTTTTTAAGGTTGCATTAGTTTCGCTAAACAAATGGAGGATGTCAGATGTGTGTAGGCTTGCAGGTTAATGGACATGCAGATGCTTATCTTGTGCTAACAGCTGATATATGCACATCCTACTTCCCACAAATAAGCCATTTACTTGTTCGGCACATATAAACAAGCAGGCATTCACACACTTGACAAGTAACAAAGGCCAAATGCCATTCGAGACAAGTCTGGGGTTTTTAAACTGGTTTGAGAGATCCATATCAGACTAAGTGTTACATTAACCTGGTAAATGTTTGATCATTTGTCATTTTTTATTCATTAAGTAAACTGCACCGTATAGTTAACCACATATACATAAGGATCAGAAATTAACTGGAAAAGTAAGATTCAAGTCAAAATTCTACCAGATATTGCTAATCATTGCTCTAAGTCTTTAACATTAGGAAACATGTATTGACCAGAATAAAAACAAAGAGATACTAAAAATGAAATCCCAAAAAGGGGCTGCATAGTGGTGCA
This sequence comes from Neostethus bicornis, assembly GCA_902685375.1. Classification (NCBI taxonomy): domain Eukaryota; kingdom Metazoa; phylum Chordata; class Actinopteri; order Atheriniformes; family Phallostethidae; genus Neostethus; species Neostethus bicornis. The sequence goes on along the minus strand of LR738553.1, from coordinate 15,900,298 downwards.
GTAGTTAGCACGGTGGCCTCACAGCATGAAGGTTAAGGGTTCAAGTGCTGGAGTGAGGGTGGACACGTCTTTCTGAGTGAAGTTTGCATGTTCTATCTGTGTATGTCTGGGTTTTCTCCAGGTACTCTGGTTCCCTCCAAAAACATGCATGTTAGGTTGATTGGCTGCTTCAAAATTGCCCCTAGGAATATGTGTGTGTATGTGTGTGTGTGGCTTCGTAACAGACTGGTGATCTGTTAAGGATGTATCCTGGCTGTCGTCTGAAATCAGTAGGGATAGTATCGGCACCTCTGTACACCAAGAGGGATAAACGATTCAGAAGACGAAACAAAACGAAGAGAAAAACAGAAAAAAAAGGATGTGCTTTGAATTCAAGGCAAGTTGACAAAAAAATTGCTTCCATTTCCTCTATCAAATAAAAAAACCCACATGAATATAAATTGAATTTGTGCTCAGTGGAACATTCAGTGGAGCTGAGTAGAAATTTTAATGTGCAATAAAGTACGTATGTTATTTGATTGCGTCAAGGTTTTTTTCTTTCTTATCAAAAGAAAATTGTGTCCGGAGTTGAATGAAATTATTGCAAACTCCGTAAAAACAGCTTTATTCTTGGTTCAATAAATGTTTAAGCTATTATCCAAAATCACATAAAGCATGAGCTGGAGGCGCTCACATCACATTCAGCAGTCTGTCTCTCTTAGACTGCATTTATAGAACGTGTCTTTGCTCAGAGACATCAATCTGGATCAGTCGGCTGTAATGCTGTCTATTAATCTGTGGTGTACTGTCACTGTAACAAGATTATTCCAGGCCAGGACTCTAGGAGAAGGGGTGGAAGCCTGTGGATGTCTCACCCAAGGGTGCATTTTAATAGGCTTTCAAACTGCAGAGTAGAATGTGACTTTGCTTGTCCTTTGGTTTTATTATACCATATTGGGACTCGTACTACTCCAGTCAAGCCTCTGGTTACATATAGCTGCTTTACTTACCGAAATGACACCAATCATTTAGAAACAAAGACTGAATGAGTGGGTTTAGTTGCAGCATTCAGTATCTACAGTTACATGAGTCTGATTATCAGATACAATAACAATCTATACAATACAATACAATATAAAATACTTTAACCACAGAGACTGTTTCTATATTGACCTAAAGCCTGAATAGATTTTTAACACTTACTACAAAATAATTACCTCCAAGCCTAAAAGAAAAGAACTGTAGTAAAAAGCATCACCAGAAACCTGTTTCAAACTTGTTCCGTTGTCTTCTGCTTATCCAGAGCCGGGTCGCAGGGGCAACAATTTTACATTACAGGCAAGGATTGTTGATATTCAACATGAAGCGACTTGCTTAAAATGGAAACACTTAGACTACAAAGCATTTCCAGTACATTTGGTGTTTCTTTTATTTCCTACTTTTATATTTGTTTCCTATAACACAGTATTTATTTATTGGCTTTTTTTATCTCATAGCTTCCCCATCTTCCATTAGTCTCACCTATTGGTCATTTATCAAACATTGTTTGTCACCTTTCTTACATCTTTAATTTTATTGTCTACGTGGGAAATAGAAGTCGGCATGATTCCTGCATCTAGCAACGGGTCTTCTGTATTTCTTTGATGTGTTTTCTACTGCAAAGCTTTGGTTTTATCTGTATTTTAACTGAGCTTTTCTGTCTTTGTTTGCTGCACATCTTTGTTCATCTCTTACATCACAATATAGTACTTTTTATTCTACTTTGTCTCTTCTTACCACTATTTTTGTTTGATAGTAGTTGTTTCAAGCCAGTGTTTCATTCATTTTGAGTCAGGAAAAAGATCACATTCTCAGTAATTTTGATTTTTGGCTGAACTCAAACTGATTTATCCAGACTTAGAAAATAATTACATTTATCCGATTTAATCAAAATAGATTTCCGTTCTGTTCCATCGTCTTCCGCTTATCCTATCCTTTGAAATATTTTTTCCATTTAAGAAAAAAAAAAAACTAATGAATCACCTACTCAGTTTTTAAACTGAAAAAATTTGACCTGGATACCACATACAGTTTATGCAACGGAGAAACGCTCCAGAGAGAAGTTTGTCTTTTTGTACATTTTTTCTGCCAAAAGTTGAAACAAAGAGGCTATTCTTAATATGATGTGAAAGATTTTTGTAAATGTCTTGCTGATGCTCTTGAAATGACATTAAAAACCGCAGGTGAAGTTCTAGCTTGTAGAAAAAGATCACATTTCCTGTTTCAAAGCAGTATTAATCATGATTAAGTGCCTGGGAAATATCGCGGGGAAATGCAGGGCTAGCCTACACGAGAATATACTTTAGTTTATCTTGTAATACATCCCATATGTGGCAGGAGAGAAATTCATTTGTACAAGTCCGTGAGAGCAGGGTTTTAGATTTGAAAGCAAGATTGGAAAGAACTTTACTATTGCCATTCCATGTTAACAAGACTTTGACCATTTATCATGAATGAAAGCAAGTTTTCTATTAATATTTTTCTGAAAAAAAAAAAAAGAATTACTCTATTCATCCCTCACCGGGGAAATTTGTGTGCTGCACTCCTTACACCGCAGCAGGCTGCCCTTCGACAGCGCCAATGGTGGGGAAAGCGGGAGTTAGGTGTCTTCTCCAAGGACCCCAGACGGTGGTCTCAGCGGGAATCGAAGTGACTTATGGTCATTTTCACTTCAAGTTGTTTTTTGTACCAAGTCAAAAATCAGCCATAAATATATATATTTGTACATTTTTGACAGAACAGAGAAATAATACTAAATGGTACTTTTCTACTATTTCTATTCCAAAGACAGAGAATGACTTAATGGAGGTGTGGAATAAATCAGGTCATCATGGGAACAAGTGGAACCAAGCAGAAATCCCTCTGAGGAAGCTCAGGAACTTTGAGGTGATCTTTGAGGGAATCCGATCCAGAGACGTGAGTGGCGGAGCTGCGCTGGATGACCTGAATTTCATCGACTGTGCTCCAAGTGGGTGCCACTAGCCAACGGGACTCACTTAAACTGTCCATTTGATAGAAACTTGTTCTGTATTCTTAATAATTTCCTACATTATCAACAACAAAAAATGGCACACAAAAATGGCACATTGACCTGATAATTGTTTTTCTATCTTAGTATGATGCAACAAAGCAAATGCTACATCTTAACATTTCCTGCTACTTAAGATAATCTAGAGATTTTTTACCCCTTTCATTTTTCTGCAGCTTCTGGCTAAACTTTCTAGTTTGGATAAGATACTGTTGGTTTTATCATTTATCTGTCTGATTGTATTTTAGGGTCACATAAACTTTTGCTGCTAATTTGGACTGATATCAACTAGAGACCGTAACTTTAACGCCCAAAGTCTGTGCATTCACAAGAGTCCAACTGTCCAAATATGAGAACTATTTTCAGTTTATAGTTGAAGTTGCTAATGAGAATATAAGACAAGAGCAAAACAAATGGTTTTGACCTTTCAAATTTCAAACCAAGCTAAATAGTTTGAGCTGATGCTAAATGGCTATCCGAAAAATAGAACACAAAATTTATTTGAAATTGTCAGTAGTGCACTCAGAATACCATCTTAACCACAGAAAGGAAGGAATCCTTATTTCAGTCCTGTAACTAAACCAGAAAAAAATACTTTGTTTTTTTAGCTGCTTGGCGTGTTGAACTTCAGAGTTGGAAGACTTTCAACCCTCTCTTTAGAGTTAGTGGTTATTTAATATTCTTTTTCCATTTACAACCATCACACATCATCAACAAGTTACCAAATCAATAAATCTCAGCGCTCACAATCCCACTGAAGCTTGTTTTTTTAAATACTTTATTTTTCATACACAGAAATCAGTTACAATTTAGAGAGCAGGAGTTAGAGAAGTCTGGATATTTAACCTCGTGATGTGGAACAGTGAAATATGGTATTTTTAGAAAAGCAGAAATCTCCCACACAGTCAATGTAATCAAAAATGCTGGCATTCTGCATAGTTTAGCACATAAATGATTCATTCTGATTGTTTGAAACTTCCCTAAAAGTTGGTGTATGGTCATCATGCTAACATTTATTTGCTGGGAAATTTTATTCAACCAATATAACCAAACAAAAGTTCATCCAAATCTTGACTTGTTACAGAGTTGAACCAATGCCATGGTGAGTGCTAAATGAAATTATAGTAACGTAAATAAACTAAAAGTGACTCTGAAAACACACAATTTGATTAGCTTTTTTTTTCATTCATAATGTAAACTAGAAACAATAGAGTTTTTCTTCCACTCTCTTTTTAATCAATGGATTCCTTCACATAATTAAATTGAGAATGCTGTGGAATATTTTATAACTTTTCCAGATGATATGGATGCTTTTAGCAGCAAACTAAGGAAGTGATCCCTAGAGGTTTTCTTTCGGAAGCCAGAAGGTTTCTTTTACCAGACAGTTGCTGACAGATGCTTTTTGAAGTTAATTTCCAAGACAGAGTCACATAAAAGAAGATGTAGCATGAGGCTGGACAACACGTGGAACATTTTTTCTGCTTTGCCAAGACTGCCTGCATCCTGACTGTACAAAAACAGACACACTAACCGAAACACAGATTTGTGGTGCAATGATGAAACTTTCATTTTGATTTAACATGTGGCAGACTAAACTTTGCTGACATTATGGAATGAAGAATAACCTTTTATGCTTTTAAATCCTCATTCCATTTTTCTGCTTTTGAAGTGTGACAACCCATGCACATATACACACGTGAATGTGATGAAGTTTTATGCATGCAACCTCTTTTCTACGCTGTTTCTCTTTCTTTCCTGTCTTAAATAAATGGGAGGGTTTTTTTTTTTTTAAAGTGATGTTTTCTCAGAAGCAGCTGCTTACTTGAGTAGAGTATGCTAACATGGTTTGCTTGTTTAGGTGCCTTGGATGATGGTAGTTGTCCTGCAGTGTCAGACTTTGTGTGTGAAAGTGGCCATTGCATTGAGTACCATTTAGTGTGTGACAACAAGGCCGACTGTGCTGATGAATCAGATGAAATGGACTGTGGTGAGTTAAAATTGAAAATGTCCCTCTTAGATAGAGGAAATAAACCCATCCAAGCAGAAAAATAACTTTCACTTTAATTTAGACTTTAAGTCTACTTTTTATCTTGCAGCACACTTACTTAGTTCACCGGGTGCTTGTGATTTCAATATGGGAGACAACTGGGAGGAAAGCTGCCACCTTTCTCAAAACCATGACGATGATTTTGACTGGCAGATCAGTTCAAATACAGAGACACCTGGAGCTGGACCAGAAACTGACCACAGCACAAGTTTGTCTTTCTTTGCTTTCTAACTTGCCCCATAAGGAACACACTTAGAAACAAGGAAATACAGAATTGCTTCAAAGAGTGTCTACATAGAATACCAGGCTGGAGGTTAATGTGTGTTTAGGATGTGATGTAAAACTGATTCAAAGATGATTGAAATAATTCTTTGACAAAAAATGTTGGGGTTTCATTCATTTTGAATAACATCAAAATACAATCTTGCAAAACACATGTCACTTTTTATGGATTAATACAGAATATGTGCAAAAAAAGGACCTAAACTCTGTGTTATGAAGAAAAGGTATAACAGTGGTCAAGGAAGAGAAGGTGGGAACCATTAACTTCAGCATGTGATTAAAAACAGGAATGGAATTTTCTGTAAGCAATTATTGTATAATCCAAAGAGTCAGTGTTTCACTTCTTACATTGGTTAAAATGATTGATTTTAGTAGTAAAACAGGTCTGCTTTGTTTTGCATGTTTCTTAAAAAGTGCCCACTCATTTTCCAGTGTTTTTTTTTTTTTGGGTGGAAAATGCTTTGTAATTCCTTCCTTCTGTGTGGAAGAGCTTTTACAAACTACTGTATATACAACACAGTTCCATTCATGCAGAATATACAGACATACAACCTGGTTAGGTCGGCATCTTAATAAAAATTGTTTCCAAATTTAGAGAAAAATATGAAAGATTTTTTTCAGGGAGCAAATAAGCAATGATCCCAAATTTCTAAAGCTAAGACAATTAACAGTACCAATTTACACAAATTTCTAATAAAATATCTGATTGTGCATGCATATATGAAAGCAATTGTATTGCTAAAAATGGCATTTTTTAGAAAATTATCTTATTTTAAGTGAATATTAAAAAGTCAACCCTAAAAATGAAGCATCATCAATGAGGCCACATTCTGGATTTGACATTTAAAACTATTCGGTGTCATGATTTGCAATCACAAAAACATGCTCCATGGAAAAAACTGTAATGTTTACCTCCATGGTTGCACATTTATGAGGTTAATCAAGAGAAATAATTAGGAGGTTAAAATTTTAGTTTGTGAGGATATGTTGATATGTAAATTGAGAATTTCTTGTTTTGAATACATTTTTTTATTCCGCATTTTCTCCTTTTAATGATTTTTTTCTTTGTGTGAAAATAAATTACACTGTCCAAAAAGTTTTTCACAAAATGAAAAACTCAGTCTTTTTATAGTTTTGACATCTTCAAGGGTTTTTAGAACTCTTTTACCGCAGTGCAGCTTCTTTGTAGTCACAGTTGTCAAAAGATAAACAGAAACTTCAGAAGTTAATGAGAAAACAGGGGTAATGAAGCATCCTGATGAATATTAGTCTGACTCTAAGAAAGCTTAATTAACTCAACTCGTTAATGTGTGCGGCAACAACAATGATGCAAACTTTTTTCACAGAATTAAAAACATCATATTTGCAATTTTTGACATCTCAAATCTCTTAATTTGGATTAAAAAAAGATTATATTTTTTCTAGCTGACAGTCTTTGTTGTTGCTGTTTTCTTTGCCTGCTGTATGAAGCATCAAAAATAATTCTAAGAACTAAAAGAAAGGGCTTAGAACAGAAAAAAACACAGCATGCGATGATGCTCACACAGTGGGTAAAATTTGAAAGGGAACGATCAGTTTTGCCTTATTTTAGAAGTGACGATGAAGCAAATCCAGCTGATTTTGGGACATACATTTATCTTACTCTTATTCTAAATAATGTATACTTTCTTTATTAATTTAAAGTTTGAAAGTTCATTGGTAAAATTTAATGCTCCACATTTGAAAGTTCTTGTAAATTTCAACATTTTCAAGCTAATTTCTACATTAGCTTAAGAAGATGACTTTTCATGTGAGCCATGAACTTTTTAAAGAGTGTGATGCATCATGATTCTTACACATTCTAATCTCAAACTAATTGACATGTTTCCTCTTCATTAATAATGCTGCCTTCAATTCCCCTTTAACTTCACCCACATTTCAGACGCTTCTCTTTGGCAAATTATGTTGGATGCATCTTTTTGCCAATCTTTAAAACTAATGATGGACTTGGATGTTATGTGAAAAAAAAACCCCATCTTTTTCAAGACACTGTGTGGGCTTAAAATAAAATCTTTAAAAATGTCTATTTTGCTGCAAAATAAAATCAGATTAGAGTTTGGTTTGATACCATTTTTCTGTAAAATGGGAATTCTATTACTTTTTTATTGGAAAAATGGAAACTCACCGTTACTCTTTATTTCTCAGGTGGGGGAGGAAACTTCTTGTACATAAACTCAGCTATTCAAAGAGAGGGTGACGTTGCCAAGCTGACAACTAGGAGTTCATTTCCTGCCAGTATTGGCATATGTCACCTGCGCTTCTGGTTCTTTATGCACGGTTCTGAGAGGATGGGAACACTTAAGGTGATCTAATCTCAACCACATTTCTATAACTGACTCTTAATGCTTTTTTCCCCCCCGAACGTCAAATTTCTGGCCGTCTTGCTGTTCTCTGTCAGAAAATGATCCATCTTAGAACTGTTACCTTATTATATTCTGCTTGCTGTCAATCCAAAAGACACCCACTGGAGAGTATAAAAGTATCTCTGCCAGCAAATAATTTATCAAAGCACATCAACCAACATTGGAAATGATCACACTGATTATTTCATGTGTTATTGGTGTCTATGTTCAAACGAAACTATACACGTTGCTGCTAAAAATACTCAAAAAACCTATTTAGACAGGACGCTTTCACCGTAGCAAAACTTTAAAATGTGTTCAATTTAGTCCTTACCTTGTTAGATACGGTTCACACTTAAGGAGGATCGTAAGTGTAGAGTGTATCCCAGCTGATAGCAGGGAGCAATAGGACAAGTCTGAAAAAGTCACCAGTGTACAGCACAACCACACATGCTCAGACTCACAAGTAATTTAGAATCACTGACCTCAACTTTCTTATCTTTTAGCCACATGAGGAGAAAAAATAATTGCAGAAAAACCTCAGCTGACCAGCAGGCTTTCCTCAAAATCTTGCTGCTGTGAAGCTAACAGTGTGCTCATTTATGTGAAGAAAAAACAAACGAAATGTCCATGTGAAAGCTCTTCTTGGGTTGTCAGTTCAGCTAGTCTTTATCAAACCAATAAAAATAGTTTGCAGGATTTTGAGTGGACCAATGGTTTTCACTCACCATAGGAAAATAATTAACTGATGTTTTCATAGTTTATTCATTAATTTTTTTAGTACACCTATTGAAAGCTTGCATCCACTCAGTAAAGGTAGATTTTAATATTATTCCAAAATTTTAATTAATAAAGTTTGCTCATACCGACCGTTATTAGGAAATTTTTCTCATTTGTTTTAGGTATCATTTTTTTCTAGCAGTCTATATGAACTGAAAGTGAAGTCTATTTTATTGTTCATCTTCTTATATAACTCACAAAGAGAGGGTTATGAAAGTAAAAAAGCACAAACTTATAGGTAGTAAGTGCATTTGAAAACAGAATTTTACTGTAAACCTAAAAAGCATCTTATATGAACTATTCAAAAAGGCAGACAATCTAATGCTGCATCTTCTCTAAACTGACCAGGTCTTTACTGTTGGATCACATGGTGTGCCTCTGCTGATGTGGGCGACCACAGGAAACCATGGAAAACAGTGGATCTATGCCAATGTCATCTTATCAAACCCAGAACCTTTCAAAGTGACTTTCCAAGCAGAAGTGGGTGGAGACATGTGGACCGACATTGCCCTGGACGACATCTCATACACTGCAGAATGTATGATTGGAGGTAGAAAACTTAAATTTTGTTTTTCTTCTTTTGCACTTGTGTTTCTCTTTTCATCACTTTCCATTCTTCGAGCTCTCTCCTCATTTTTCATCTCATTTATCCCAGTTTTCACCTTCTAACTGACTCAGTTTTCTCACAATTTCTGCGCCCTGTCACCTTCTCTCTTGCCTCAGTTGCAGTATAAACATTTAGAATGCCTCAGGGGTGTGTTAGAGGTAATGTAGCCCTTTTTCCTTCAGGTCTTTATAAATGTGTTGTGGAGACTAGGTCAGTGCTGAAGGACGACATAAAGGGCAATAAAGAGGAAATGCAATTAAATTCAAACTGTGTTGTTTTCTCTTCTTCACCACTGAGTTTTTCCCTCTCTTCAAAAATTTTTTTTGGAATAACTTTTGAAAAAAATATAGATGATTTAATTTCACAACAATAATTTAAGGTTTTACAGTGAATTGTGTTTAATATGCAAGAGCTCAAACCAATTTTTTTTTTTTTTACCTCAGGACCAGTGACCCCTCAGCCCCTGACTTGTGCAGTGGATGAATACCAGTGTGCACATTCATTTCAGTGCATCCCAGAAAGTTGGAGGTGTGACAAAGAACTGGACTGTGCAGATCAATCTGATGAAGAAAACTGTCCCACTTCCATACCCGGAACTGTTCCCCCTCAAGATCATTGCCTTGCTGGATTTTTTCAGTGCTCAGATCATCGCTGCATCCCTGCTTTACTGCGATGTGATGGAGTACAGGACTGTGTGGACGGAGAAGATGAGCACAGTTGTCGTAAGTTTCTTGTTTTTTCTTTGGAACATCTTGTTTGAAAAACTAAATGTTTTGTTCAAATATATATATGAAAAAAAAACAACAAGTAATAAGGAACGGCTCTACTCCCAGCTCCTCCTGGATTGCAGAGCTCCTCACTCTATCTTTGAGTGAGAGCTCAGTCCCCCTGCAGAGAAAGCACATTTCGTCCGCTTGTATCTGCACTTTTGTTCTTTTGGTCACCACCCACAGCTAGGGACCCTAATTGTTATTGTCATTGAAATTGGAATGATTCTTTGACTCCACTTTGAGATTGTTTTTCATAGCTACATTACATCTAAAGACAAACCTCTCATGTAAGTATTTAGGTGGAGGCAGGAATCTCAAACACAAACTTGTCCAGATTTGTTTGTCTGATTAAAACATTACTTGAAGCCTCGGGGCATTCACAAAACATTAAGATATCTCCATAAGCCTTTTGTTTTGACATGTCTAATTATTTTTAATGTGAAATTGCTTACTAAACCGCAGTGTTTTTCTGTTTAGTGGATCAGTCTTTGTCCAGGTATGAAAACTTATGATCAACAGACACAGCAGGATCCAAAAATTTATAGCAAATGAGTTACTAAAAGTAATAATAAAACATAAAACTAATTTAAGTAGTGCATTGGGGATTTTAACATGATTGAAACATTGTGCTCAGATGCTAAAAAAAAGCATGCACAGATACATTTTGCAAACCACAACGAACTGAAACACTTTATTGCAGAGAAATTAACCCACATGTCTCCTCAGCAATCTGAGTCTGAAAAGATAAAGAAATGATCATTCAAACTTAATATTACCAATAACTTTTTAGTTTGAAATGCAGTACATTGAGATGTTTATACTTGTTTTTTTTTTATATATTTATTAACCAAATTTGGGCTTTGACTGCGGTTTTGTTCTCAGTCAGCATTTAATTTATTTTTCAAAGGCGCTTTTTTTGTACATTCAACACTTCTTGTAGGAGTGAAAGCAGCAGTGCTTTGAGACAATCACGTACTGTCTGCTCAGAAACTCAGAAGGTGATAAGCAATGTACGGCTACGAGCCATAAACAAACTCCCACAGACCACTTTTATAGACTGAACTAAGCTTGCAGTATTTCCCATCTCTTTGATGCATTTGTTACTTTAATCTGAAAACTCAGAACTCTCCTTTATTCATATTTCATCATCTTCCCAACAGCTCTTCTAAAGTGTGAGCTGGGAGAACTGATGTGTGAAAGTTCACCTGGCTGTATCCCATTACTAATGCGATGTGACCACTCTACCGACTGCCTACCGTTCCACTCAGATGAATCCAGCTGTCATGGTAACACTTCTACATATCTTAAATTTTTTAACTTTAATCAAATATCCCTGACATGTGATCATTTGATCTGACTGTGAACTTTTCTGGTTCTTTGCACATATTCTAACTGGTCTGAGCTTCTCAGAAGCCTGCATCTAAACCACACTCACAGGAGCAGACTTTGAGAAAAAAAATATTCAAATCTAACAATATACTCAGTACGATCACATGATTAAACAAAGGACTGCCTTAGAGAAAATTCCCAACATCTTGGTCTCACAGTTGGTTATGAATCCTACAAAAGGGAAATGAATTTAGACACATAATTTGGATCTGATCGGTCAATCCCCAGCAGAGTCTATTCCTATGTTGTCCCACACCGTCTATTGTGGAAATTGTGCCAGTCACCTTTATTATTTTTCTGTAAAAGAATGAACATTCCCTTCCGTTGTCTTCCCCTTATCCGAGCTTAGGTTATAGGGTCGACAGCCTCGGACGGGAAACCCAAGCTTCTCTTCCCCCCGGCTGCATCCTCCAGCTCACCACGCGGATCTCCGAGGTGTTCCCTGTCCAGCTGTGAGACATAGTCTCTCTAGTGGGTCTACGGTCTGCTTCTGGTTCTCCCGCTGGTGGGAGGGGCCCAAAACACCTCACCAGCGAGGTGTTCGGAAGGCAACTTAAGCAGATGCCTGAATCACCCCATCTGTCTTCTTTCGACCCGGAGGAGCAATGGCTCTACTCTGAGCTCCTCCCAGATTACAGAGCTCCTCACTCTATCTCTGAGTGAGAGCCCAGCCACCATGCAGAGGCAGCTCATTTTGGATGCTTGTATCCGTCTTGTCATTTTTTTTTTGTCAACGCTCACAGCTGGTGACCATAGGTGGTGAAAATGAAATCATAAAATATTCTTCTTGCCAAATACAAGAAAACGTAACGGTTTAAAAAAAGTTCACAATGTGAGATTGGTTTATATATTCTTTGTTGTTTTTATTATACAGATTCAAATAAAGCTGTATGTGCCATCTGTCAGTAATTCAGCTCAATGCGTTGCGCTTTTACAAAAAACAGATCTGTTTCAAAACACATCCCTAATTACTTAGCAAATCTGGTTTGGAACCCAGTCTTTTCTTCTACCAATGAGGAAATGATATTTCCAATGCCCTCCATTCTGCAATTTCCCCATTGTGGGACAAATAAAGGTTTTCTTTTTTTCTTGACATTGTTCTCATATCGTTGCTTTTATGTATTCTTTGAACGTTTAGCCTGACCCGTCTGCCAATGTTTTATTTACTTAATTGCACATCATTTGCAAGTTCAAGAGATTGTTTAGCAAAATGTCTGACACTCAGCTTCTTGAAAAACTGTATTTGGATAGATATTTCCAATTGATATCTTTTGTGAAGTTTTAAAAGTTTTTCTTCCTCTTCAGAATGCCCACCACAATTTTGTCTGAACCATGGCTCATGTTTTGTTGGAAAATCTGGTCCACTTTGCTTGTAAGTTATCACACCTCATTCAGACAAATGCACACAAATCTATTCTTAAACTTGCTAAAACTCAGTAGAATATGATGTCTGCTCTTCTTTCTCCGTCTGCCATCCTCTATCTGTCCATGTGAGCCTTAAAAACATGGAAATCCAATCAGTCTTGCTTCTTCCCTTAAAAAGACACGCTCTGTGAAGCATGTGGGAATCTGCTTATCCCTTCCAGATTAAACAAGGCGGTTCGGCCTTCTTTTCTCCACCATGGGGTTTCCTGAGAATCTTTGATTCTTCCAGTCAATATTTAAACACAGACTAAGTTGCCAATGGCCATCTTGAGTTGACCACAAAAAAAAGGAGAAATGCAACAGTTAATCTGCTTACGTGTTAGTTTTTTCCTTAATGTAAAAGTAACTTTGACAAAAAGAGTGGTTTATTATTCTCACTGTTATAAGTTTGCAATTGTCTGCATCAGCAGTCTAGAATTTCTGCATGAAGATTTTTTATTAAAAAAGAAAGAATATAATTATGAGATATGAAGCTGAATCTGCTTGTATTGTTATATACCAATAAATAGTCAGAGAGATTCTCATTTCTACATTCGCCTGCCATAAGTTTAAGATCAGCAAAAAGATGAAATTCAATGTGCAGCAAAGTTTTATTTGACTTCACAATCTATCAACTTATGGGGTCCTTGGCATCATCACTTGTCAGATATTTACATCTTTTTGCTGTAAAATGATTTTTTATTAGATTTTGAATAGTGAAGTTTGCACATGACATTGCACAAACTATATTAATCCCTCATTGGGGAAATTACTTTTGCTGCATTGCACCGCAGCAGGTAGCTGTGACAGTGCCAATGGTGGTAGAAATGAGGGGTTAGGTGTCTGCCCGAGGGACACCAAGGCAAGTACCGAGTGGGAATCAAACCAGCTTGTCCTGGTCCAAGGACGGACATAAAAGAAAAAATCTTGTGTAAATTTACAGTATGTAAAATCTATCTCACTCAACTCAGCCAATTTAACTTAGATAAACCATTGTTTGCATTTTGTTGTTGTTTTTAGCACTTTTAAAAGTGTTTTCTATTACCATTTGTTCTTAATTTTAGTGGTAACACCAATTGCTATAGCAATTAAATAGAAAAAGCAAACATGCATTATAAATAGAAAGAAGTTGGTAGTTCCAAAACGTCTCGATAAAAGTCTGATGAAAAATTGGAATTCATTACTCAGTCATTATTGTCATGAGAAACATCCTGGCTCTCTGCCATCTGTTACGATGTATTTTCTATAGTTCTGTTCTTCTTCTTCTTCTTTTGGCATTTCCCTTCAGGGGTCGCCACAGTTCAGTTATTAATTGCCAATCAGAAGCACCAATTAAAAATGTTGGGGTTTGGCATGTTTGATTAACATTTGTTTCAAAGCCAAATAGGAATCAGATATATTGGTGGTTTGCTGTTCTCCAGTGGCATGGGTGTATACTTTCAAAAAGCTCGCTTTTGGTTGGCAAGGTGTTTACCATGCCAACCCAAATTGAACCAACGACTGTATATTTCTAGTTTTGAAAATTCAACACGGGTCCATCCAAACTGGCATAAAAATATTGATTGAATTGGCTTTTACTTGAAGCTGAACATTATGAGATTATTAGTGATGTCACATTCACTGGGTCCTTCCCTTTTATAGCTTGTGAATGAAACTCTAAGGTTTCATTTTCTGCTGGAGCAAAATGAGCATGATGGTAAAAAAGAAAAAAAAAAGGCTGGCCAGGAAATCATTTTGACTGCTTTTTTCATCACAACTGTTCCCTAAATTTTTTATTTCAGCTCTCCTTCCTGTTCATTTTCCTGCCTGACATTCCTTCTCTGCAGCTTCTTTTTATTATGTAAGATTTTACCACCACCATTCACTGCTTGGTGTGCTATGAAGCTCCTGCTATAGTAGTGCTCCAGGACTGCTCTAACAAGACGCTTCTGGCTTGGTATTTGCATCACGCTCCTTCAGTCTGCTGAACAGGACCCATCAGGGAACCGGGCCAGGAGCAGCCCACTGCCACCACAAGCCTGTCACACAATGGAAGCACTGACCACCTCTGAATAATAATGACACAGTCTGGCTTTGCTGAGAACTGTGTGTTTCGCATTAGTGGGTCAATGTCGCTCAAAAATTAAGCTGATATTCAACAGATGTTGACTTGGAGCAAACTCAGTCAAGAAAAAGAGGAACTATGTTTCCTTTCCTGGAGAGGCTACTGACTAGACCAGCCAAGTTTTTTTAGGCTTTCTAAGATAGATGTCTGACAGATTACTAACATATTGATTGAAATTGATTGAGTTTCAGGGTTTTTTTAATCTGTTTTTATGCAATTTCTTGTTCAGTTTATCCTGTAAATACCCTAAATTTACTCTAAGCTGGGCTGTCATAATTGTTTTTCAATTTTTGCTGATATAGTGAGCAAACTGATTACCCTAAAAGGCTTTTATGACGTTGGAATTTAGGTCTTGAAGATTTTTCCAAACAGAAAAACAGTCTGGGATGTTACTGGAGAGCGCCAAGTCAGGCAAATTACAAACTCCTCAGTCCCCCTCGCATTTTTCAGACACTGTTTTTATTTTAAGTATATAAATCTAACACAGCTCCTCACCATTGATATCACTGCAGCTGAGCAGCACAGCTTCATGAAAATGGAAAATGTAGAAGTTGTGATTAGTAATTTATTGATCTACTTTTATGTTTATGCCTTGTAATATTAAAAAAAAGGAAACCCATCAATATTTTCTTTCATCTAAACATAAATAGATTTTTGACTATGTCTACTGCACGTTATGAAAATTGCTTAAACATCTTGACTTTACAATATAAAAATGTATCAAAATATACGTCCAGTAAAAAGAAAACCCCGATCCCATTCATTTTCTTTTCTTTGACTGAGTTGTTTCTGATTGCAGATGTCAACAGGAATGGACAGGAAACCGTTGCCATGTGAAGCAGAAACCTCATCTTACTACCCCGTCACCAACAGCAGAGGACATGCCCCTGGGTAATGAAGTATCTCACCTCCTTACTCGCCTTAATCAAACTGCCTCATCTAAATTTAATCACCAGATCCTTGCAGTTAATATCTGTGCAGTTAAAAGAATAATTAAACGCCTCTCCTTTGCTTAGATTCCGTTTACGCTGGTATTGCCATCGGGTCGCTGCTGCTTGTGGCCGGACTCTGTGTGTGTCTGTTGGCCTTATGCAAAAAAAAATGCAACTTTAGGTGAGGTTTTCAAATTATTTTATTGTATGATGCTACTCATGATGGGAAAGATAGTGATTACATCTACTTGTTCAACAGAAAAGCCAACCCAATGCATTACGGTGTGATGGATAACCTGGATTCAGACTGGAGAGCAAAGGTCAGAGCCTAGAAAATGTTCAATCAATCACAAGTGAATGCATTTCACTTCCTTACACATAAATCTCTTCGTTATAGCAGTTCAAATTTTATTCAATAAGTGGTTTCAACATCAAAAGGTCAAAGGTTTATCACTAAAGCTTTCTGCTAAATTATTTTTCTTATTTAGAGTTATTGATTTTGCACTTATTGAGCAACTCCGCAAATGTTGTGTTATGAAGGCTGCTTAATGTTTAGTGCATGTCCACATATAAACTACCAATAATATCAAATATAAAACGCATTTGTAACTAAGCGAATAATCTGTTCAGTAAACATGTTTATTTCCAGTGTTCTGAGCAAACGTGATGCATTATAGGAGGTTTTAAAAGCAGCATGGTATTCATTCCGGGTGGTGTATTATCCCACAAGGGCTCCTGTTGTTGTTCTGCTGTCTGCTTGTTTCCTGCTATTTTAATCTCAGTTGTTATTCATGCTATCTCTCAGAAAGAAATACTCAGCAAAGGTGGTGATAGAATCACAAGTACACCATTCGTTTTGGTAAATGTGAGAGAGTGGACAAAAAACTCCCCAATGAATCGTGTACCATATAACACACAAACACATTTTATCTGTATGTAGGGTCATCAAATAAAAGTCAGGGTGAGAGAGAAAACCAGAACTGTACTAAAAAGAAAACTGATTGTATAGTGAAATGGAATAGATGTATGGTTTATCAATGACACACACAAAACAAAATATTTCTCTTTTTGCCAATATGAAAGACGTGCTTGGATTGAACTTTCTGTGTAAATTTCCATTTGATACCAAACACTTGTGTAAAATATAATGTACAGTTTTTAGCGGCTTCAACAGACTTTAATTTAGTTATTTACAGGATTGATTTATTTGTCACTTAAATCTATTCAACTACAATTTCTTTTTTAGTTTTATTGAGCTGATTATTTCATGTCATATGTAGGACAGGATTAGAAATGAGTAAATCAGAGGAACAGCACATGTTAAAGACTTTGAAGATAAAGTCAGAGAGGCCAAACTGAGATGGTTTGGACATGTGCAGAGGAGCGAGTGAGAGTACAGATGCCTGGAGGAAGACTAAAGAGGAGGTTCATGGATACAGTAAAGGAAGACATGAAAATAGTTGGGGTGACTGAAGAAGATGCAGCAGGTAGGATTAGATGGAAGAAAGTGACTTGCTGTGGCGACCCTTGAAGGGAAATGCCAAAAGAAGAAAAAGAAGATGTAGGACATGGACATATGTAGATCTCACAAATAATTATCATCAATTACACAATCAACCGTTCCTGCACTCTGTTCTAGTTCCTTTTATCTTGTGTTACAGTTCCACTTTCTATGACGACAATGAACAGATCTTATAAAAAGTATTTGCCGATATAATCACTAGAGAGAAAACCTCTCATGATAACATATTGAAAAACGTACTATTCTTATCAAGAATGTCAAGAGAGTTACTTTAAACAGAAATAAAAGCTTCACGTTCAGAAACTTAAGAAGAAACTAAGTTGAGAATTTGTTTTTGTCTAAACAATTATTTTACAATTTTGTAACATGTCTCTTAAGCTGTGGCAAAAATATATATTTATATATAAATTTGTATTTTATGAATGTAATTCAGAACAAAATAATTGCTTCTGATACCTTTTTAATGAAGCAGTGTTTCATGACCAAAATTTGTTTATGTCTCTGAATGTGGGCTCCATACAGTAGTGGTGCCGTGGTTAGCACAGTGACTTCAAAGCAAGAAGATCAGGGTTCGATTTCCGAAGTGGGGGTTAGGAATGCTGGTCTTTCTTTGTTGAGTTTGCATGTTCTCTCAATGTACGTGTGGGTTTTCTCTGGGTACACTGGTTTCCTCCCATCCTCCACAAACACATGTGCTAGGTTAATTGGCTACTCTGAAATTGCTCCTACGAATGAGTGAGTGTGGATGGCTGTGTGTGTGGCCATGCAATAAACTGGCAACATGTTTGGGGTGTTACCTGCCTTGTCTTAAAATAGCCGGGATAGGCTCCGGTAAATACTGCCTGATCAGCTAAAACATCAGGGATAAGCGGTTCAGAAGACAAAAAATGTCTTTGAAATAAAAAAAAAAAAATGTGTATATGAAGATCAACTCCATTGCATGTGATGATGAAAACTTTCTTTACAGAGCTATTAAAAAATTGGAAGGGATTTTTTAAAATCTTCAAATAGAGATGGTGGCTCAGTGGTTAGAGCGTTCGCCCGCGAACTGGAAGTTAACCGGAAGTTTGCGGGTTCGCATCCCACAGAGTTCACGTCTAAGGTCCTTGGAGAAAACACCTAACCCCCTGTTTCTCCCACCGTTGGCGCTGTCATAGGTGGCGGCCTGCTGCGGTGTAATGCAGCACACAAATTTTTTGGTGAGGGATGAATAAAGTATATTAAAATAAAAATGAAAAAAATATAAATAAGACATTCTGAAATAATTTTTCTATTCAATTTTATTTTAAAATTTTAAAATCCAGATGAATATACATTCCATAGATTATCTTGCAAGCCACTTCAATCAATCTGGTGTTGCAGCCATAAGGTATTTTAAAATTTACGGTATTTTTGTATCCTATATTAACATTGGCATGGGAATATATGTTTGCTTTCATGTTGAAGCCACTGAGAATGCAGCTATAAATAGAGAAATGTAGGTGTAAACTGTTTTCTGCCCCACTTCAATGCTTGCTTTTCTAAGAAGGTGGAGATGATGAAACGTTTGATTGAAGTTAAGGATGTAATTATACATGCATAACAGGTCAATATGATTACATTTACGCCTGCCTTTTATCTTTGGTGCGTGAAGAAAATTTTCCTTCTTTCTTTTCAACCAGCTCGCCTGTGTGAATAAAAGGCCAAGCTGCCGTACTGGCATTGACCCCAGAAGGATGCATGGTCGTGGGCTTTCCATTAGTGTTTACCCCTGGAGAAAAGAGGTAAAACTAAGGTGTATCTATGAGAGCGCGTGCTATTTTATTGTGACTGTCCAAAGAGTGTGGTGTGATCTATTTATCTATCACTTCTTTTGTCTTCAGCAGGATTCAAACTGGAAAGATGCAAAGCTGTCCTTCTCCAACCCTGTGTACAATTGCACCCCAGATGCTAGTACCACTGACAATAAAAGCTCTGAAGCATAATATTTTTAGACTTAATTATTTTGAGTGCAGGTGTCGAGTCAAAGTGAGACATCATTGAGGCATGCTTTGTAAAATATTCAACCTCTAGGGTCATAGATTATGTAGTCATCTAGGATGATAGAGTTGATCTAAATACCAGTTTTGGGCTGTTAGAACACATGGGGAGGACAATCAAAATCAGAATCAGAATCAGAATGCTTTTATTGCCATGTCAGTGAAAAACATCAGAGACTAGGAACTTGTTCTGGTACTGGTGTGCAAACATATAAAATAAAAATAATAAAAATAAAATAAATAAAAATAATAATAATTTTTACAAAACTAAGAGTGCTCAGAAGAAAAAGAAAAGTAGTGCAATGTCATAGAAAATAATAGAAAATAATAAAGATAGTGAAGTGACAAGAGGGAGATGACTAAGAGATGTGGGGATCCAGGTTATAAAGAGTTCATAAGTCCAACGGCAGAAGGGAAGAAGCTGTTTTTGTGGCGGGACGTTCTGGTCCGAATGGACCGGAGCCTCCTGCCCGAGGGGAGTCGCTCAAAAAGTCCATGTCCAGGGTGGGAAGGGTCAGCTACTATCCGACCTGCACGCCCCCGAGTCCTGGAGACGTACAGGTCTTCGAGAGATGGAAGGCTGCAGCCGATCACCTTCTCTGCGGAGCGCACAATGCGCTGCAGTCTGTGTTTGTTGCTGACTGTGGCTCCAGCGTGGCTCCGCGTCAATATGACAGCTTTGGAATATGTGAGCATAAATTGTTTTCTTCAGTTATTCTTGTTGTACTGGAGGACTTTAGATAACAGCACTCAAAAAGTCTAAAGAAATTTGAAGCTGTTCTAGTGAAAAATATGTTGTCAGATAAAAACAAGGCAGAGTTGGAAGATATTTTGGAAATTATCTTTCCAAAGATAAAAACCTCCTTAAAGCCTCCCTATCGATATTTATGTCCTATTTGATCTAAAGTCTGATTAGATTTGTATTTGTAAGCATCTTTTAACGTCAGCAAGAAACCCGCTTGATAAAGGACTGATTTAAATTTATTTAGGTCAGATATTTTCTTGCAATCAGCATTTTTGATAAGGTCTTTCCCTGCGTTCCAAATAAATTATTAAACTGGATAAATTGTCTTTTACTTCATGATCTCTCAATGTTAAATAAATCTTTATTTATAGCGGGCTGTAAATAGCAACTATTCCTATTCCTCATTTTGACCATATCATTTTTCACTCACTAATTTATCATTCATTACTAAGTACCACCAGAAGCCCCCGCTACGTTACTGGGCCATCACATTCGTCATGGAGACACAGAAATAAAATACTTTTTCTGCCTGATCAGCTAAAACATTCCAAACTTTCTGCCATTATTTCTCCTGGAACACCCTTCTGTTTGACATTTGTGAAATGTCAAACAGGTTGTATTTATTCATACCAGTAATAAAAACATGTATGGCTATTAATCTGAAATATTTCCCTGGTACTAAATGAAATCTGATCAAAAATACACTCCTGAAACTGTAACCGTTTCACTTGTAAATGAATATCTCATAATATTTCAGATCTACAAACTACTGCAATCTATACAGTCATCAGTGTGTCTCACTCTTTATCACCTCAGTCTGCTAAGTCTGTAATGGGATTTAGAGTCAGAGATTTATAAGGGGCTTTAGAATCAATTTTAGCTCCACTCCTCCCTCTTCTTATCCCTTCTCCTCTCACTGTTTTTTATTAATATGTATATCCCCTCAGTACAATAGTTAAATATTTTGGTTGTTTTTGTTTTTTTCAAAGGCCTGATGATGGAACATTTGGTTTGAAGATTTTCTAATTCTAAATTTTGGTTGTATGTTTTCTGGTATGGTAATTATCTGCAATCAATTGTTGCCATGGTAGCGCACTGTCACGCCGTGGCTTCCTGACTTGCCAGGAAACGCTCCTGCAACAACTTTCAAGTTGAAGTTAGCGCTAATTTCCCAGTCATATTGTTTGTATACCGTATGTGTACCCATGGATGGCCATCTGGGACATTTTACTTGTTACAATCTAGAAAAAGTTGAAAACTTCATTTGAAGGGAAGATGTTAACACGATGACCTCACAGCAAGACAGTCAGGGTTAGAGTCCGAGAGAGAGGGCGAGGCCTGAAACACTGGTCTTTCTGTGTAGCGTTTGCATCTTCTCCATATGTGCGCACGGGTTTTCTCCAGTAGTCCGGTTTCCTCCCACCCTCTAAAAATATGCATGTTAGGTTGTTTGGCCGCTACGAAATTGCCCCTAGGAATGAGTGTGCGTGTGGATAGTTGTCTGTGTGTGTGGCCTTGCAACAGAGTGGCGTACTGTTTTGGGTGTATCCTGTCTTCTGCCTGAAAGCAGCCGGAATAGCCTCCGGCAACCCTTGCGACCCCGTTAGGGATAAATGGTTCAGAAGACAAACAAACAAACTTCATCTGGATATAAGCAGCTGGACAATGCCATGGAAGTGGTGAGTTTGAACTTTGCCAGACTTTGGCAGACTTTGCTGAGTCTGCAGTTTGCTAGTAACATCATCTTTCATTTTCAAACTTTTTATAAGAACAAACTCAAATTCTGTTCTTCAAAATGCAAGTTTTGTAATATTTTACAAAGTTACTTCACTATATCTCAAATGAACTTTGGTAAATCATGTCGTAGGTAGACATTACTGTCTCATAACTAAAAACCTCCACCTCAGCCATCTACTGTTTGGTGATCCCACCCACTGTCATTATGCACTGGGTGAAACCTTTCCTACAAACATGTCACAACCTGCACACAATATCACTTTCCACCTGCCTTTTTTTAACTAGAGCACACATCTGTTGGTCTGCTGACTAAGAACATGCAGCTATCAATGTTTTTGTCCTTGAAAAGAACTCATTCTGGTAGTTTCATTGTTCATGCGGTTGAATAGTTCACGGGAGAGCTGCTTCGTACTTTTATCCTTTGCTCAGCTTTTCCCAACAGAGCTATTGTTGAAACTGTTTTGCTAACAGAATAACTGTAAAGGTCACTGTTGTTTTGTTGTTGTATAGCTCTCTACAGAGGTCATTTAAATAAAAAAGATGACCCAATGAGTCCATCTGAGACAACTGAGCACTCTTTTTGTCTTAGAATTAGTGTTCTATTTCCATCAGAAGATGTCCTCTTATTAACAGTCAGAAGCTCCCTGCTCCAGTAGCAAATAGAGCAAGTGTTTGCAATACGCTCCTCACCAGTTACAATGCTGGGTCATACTTTCAGACAGCAAGAGAAAATAGTCTCTACTACAGTCACTTGGTGCCCTGATGAAACAAAGAACCCATGGAGCTTTTTTCTCAATGTTTGTCTTTTGGTTTCCATGAACTCATCCCAACGTTATGTCTTCACAAAGAGCTATTGAGAGAAAACGCCACTGGCCTGCTTGTTGAAGGTGCTCTAACAGTTTGTCTCAATCTTAAGTGGTTTTGTGATAAATAGCTTGTGAAAATTATAAGAGTATAGTTTAACCAGGATGTTTGATGCAGTCATTTGGTTTGTTTTATTCTGCTGTAAATATTCACCACAAGCAATTCTGCTGTCTCTTGTTGCCCTAATAACACGTGACCAATTTTCTGTATGCAAGTAAAAGAAGTCAGTATTCAACCAGTTTTATTTAAATGTGGCATCAGGTGTTTGTGTGAAACATTTCTTCCTCGCAGGGTGGCTGGGCTCTCACTCAGAGAAAGGATTGGGAACTCGGCCGTCTGGGAGGAGCTCAGAGTAGAGCGGTTGCTACCTCAGGTTGAGAGAAGCCAGATGGGCTGATTCTGGCATGTGCAGCGCCTCAGTTTTGGACACCCCAGGTGAGCTGGAGCATCCAGCTGGGGTGTGAGAAGCCTGGATTTCCCGTCTGAGGCTGTTGCCCCCTCAACTTGGCCTCAAAAAAGCGGAAGACAACGCCACGGAACATTAAGTCTGACTAAGGTTGGAACGTGAACAATATTTTTTTAAAAGTTGATCAGAACTTCACCCTTTCTTTATTACAGTTTGAGCATCCAACTAACCACACACTGTTCAGTTTGACAGGATCTTCCTCTTTGGGCATTTCCCTTCAGGGATTGCCACAGCAAGTCAGTTTCTTCCATCTAACCATATCTGCTGAATCTTCTTCGGTTACACCTACTATCTTCATGTCTTCCTTCACTGCATCCATGAAGCTATCCATGTATCCATGTATGAAGATGTTTCCATGAAGGATGCACTCAACAAAATATCTCAAGAGTTCATTTCAACAATTACTCTTTCATTTGATTTGAGTATGTCAAAAATCTATTTGCCACCGGTATAAAACAAAAACGTCCACATGTGATGAAATTTCTGCAAAAGATTCTTATTTTTACCCAAAAAATTGGTAAAATAATGCAACTACCAAAATAGTTTTAGAAGAAATGCAA
Source organism: Neostethus bicornis (assembly GCA_902685375.1). Taxonomy (NCBI): domain Eukaryota; kingdom Metazoa; phylum Chordata; class Actinopteri; order Atheriniformes; family Phallostethidae; genus Neostethus; species Neostethus bicornis. Next base: position 15,876,644 of record LR738553.1, on the reverse strand, counting down.
AAAAAAGGAGTGTGCATGTACTCTGTGTCTTGGCTCAACAAAACCTCACACTGAGTATACTGGTATTTTTCACTCTGTTTAGAGGATTTAAGGACTCTTCCATTATTTTTGGCAGGTAGTGAAGCACTTTATTTTTGTACAAACTATCCCAGTTGTTTCAGAGAACCAGTCTTCACAAACTGTTCGTTCAGTCTGTTTTAGTTGGTCATGAAGTTATCCAAGCAAAATGTACCAGACTTCTCAAACATAATAAAAATAGACTGTAATATATTTTTACAAAAGGAGGAAAAAACAGAATACGGATGTTAAAGTGCAGTTTGAAAAACTCTTAACGACATTGACATCTTTCTGGATGTCACCTAAAACAAATCAAAACAACCAAAATAAGTCTGTGCTAAAGCTCCTAACCACATGGCTCCACCTGCTCTATTACAAAGTAGGCATTGACTATTGAGTAACTCTTTCTTGAGATCACTTCTCAAGAATTTGTGTCCTCAATATTTCAGACTTTGACATTTAGTTGCACAATTATGAAAACATAATCAGTTCATCTATAGTTGGTGCTGAGTAGCTGGGCAGTTGTATTAAGTGTCCTTCAGTGATATGGGAAATATGTTGACTGACAAAAGTGTTAGAGAAGCTCAGATACACGGATAGCCTGCGTGCTCAATGCCTCATTCACATTCTGTGGGTAGAAGCATTAAAATGAAGACAAACAAGAAAGTAATAATTTAATGAACAAAAAAGTCAAGCAAGATGTTTTCCAGACCACCACAGCACCAGTCTTTGTTTATTGAAGGGTTGAATCATCATGAACACTCTAAGAGAAGAACTAAAGTCTTACAAAAACGTGCTTACAATTGACTTTATACACCATATGTATGTTCCGTTTCCATCGTCTTCCGCTTATTCGGCCGGGTTGCGGGGGCAACACTCTCAGACGGGAAGCCCAAGCTTCTCTCACCCCAGCTGCATCCTCCAGCTCACCCGGAAGGATCCGGAGTCATTCCCCAGCCAGCTGTGAGATATAGTCTCTCCAGCGGATCCAGGGTCTGCCTCTTGGTCTCCTCCCAGTGGAACGTGCCCAAAACACCTTACTAGCAAGGCGCTCAGGGGGCATCCTGACCGAATGCCCGGACCATCCCATCTGGCTTCTCTCACCCAATCTCTGAGTGAGAGCCCAGCCACCCTGCAGACGAAGCAGCTTCAGCAATAACTAGGTCCGTCGTGGAAAAGAAAGAGTTGAGCCGAAAAGCAAAGCTCTCGATTTACAAGTCAAGCTACGTTCCAACCCTCACCTATACAAGCGGCCGAAATGAGCTTCCTCCATATGTATGCACTGTTGCTAATTTTACTATATTTCAATTTCTCTTTCTTTTAATATCCTCAAGATTTAATTCAGGGAGGTAAATTGAAATGGTCTGCAGCCAAGTAAAAAGTTCACAGCAGTTGAACGTCAACCTGTTTAATGCCGCACATTAAAAAGCAGAAGAAAGGCTCAGCAAGATAGAGTTAGAAGAAGGTTAGACAGATTTTCAGAGTTGCTTTTTACGGACTAAGCTGAACTCTCTTTTTCTAGACATGGTTCTTGACGATGATGAAAAAAAAAGCCTGGAATCCAACCTCTTCCATTTAATTACTTAGTTAATAACTTATGTGGAGCCCAGTTTTAAATCCAAATCATCTTGACAGAAAAATCTGAAGGAAGGATGTTTTATAGTTTAAATGAACCCTCTGTGTGTGTCAGCATTATCTCTTTTTATGAGGAGATGAATCACTGAAGTGAGATGTTGAGTATTTATGTCCTGGTGATTTTATTGGTATTTGTACAGCAGACATGTGACACACTCTGCTGTGGAAATAAAATGCACGCTGATCAAATCAAATAGAATAGAAATACAAGATGTAAAAATGTAATTTAATAATAGGTAGAAACTGTCAGGGGATAGCTGGGTTTTTTTTTTATTACAAAATTTTCATTTGAATAATTTGAATTTATGTTGAAACACTTACCTGGTTAATTCCGACTATTGTCTTTGAATTTTCTGTTAATATAAAATTTCCATATAAAAGAGATATCCACATATTCACGGACAGTCAATCGCTCATTTTCTCTTTCCCACACCATATTGATTTATATGCAAATGATAATTTACTCCTGCTCTGCACACTATTTTTTTGGCAATCAGCTCTATAACATGGGAGGATGGATAGTGAAGTTAATCAAGAGAATGATTTTTTCCATAATTAGTATCTGGAAAGAGTTTTTATTTCCTGCTGTGGAATCATCTCCAATATTTAGGTGAATATTTAAAGTACAATCTTTTCCAGTTTTTAAAATCCAGTTGTGACATATGAAAGCTATAATACCCTTGATAGCTGCAGAGGAGGATGATCATGCATGAATGACTTTCTTCCCTTAATAAAAACATTTCCATCACTGCATCACCTCTCCTTTCTTTAATTGGAGCACATTTGGTCCAAGATATCCTCCCTGTGTGGAACAAGTGAAGCAGTGAGAAAAACATGAAGTGTTTTCATTTCAAAATGCAAAGGCAAATAAAATGTCCCCTTGTAACAAGTTTCCAAGTACTTCCTGTCCGCATCTGGTGTGTAAGGTCAGTCAAAACCCAGAGAGCAGAAGGTTGACTTCTAAATTTCAGTCATGAAAATGGATGGAAAGCTAAAAACATTTTTTTTTTTTTTTTTACAAAGTGCAACATTTTGGTCAAAGTAGTTAAAGATTCAAGCAGGGTCTTTTAAATAATTGCTGTGACCTAAAGCACCTTTAGATTTATTGTTAAACTCGATGTTTGCACCTAATAAGGAGAGCAAAGGAACATGTGCAAATCTTACTTACAAACTGGATTCCTTTTGTTTATTTTTAGGTTAAAAGTAGAACAAAATACATTTCGGTTAAACATTCCCCTAAAAATTACTTATTGATATTTGTTGAAATTGATCCTCTTTATCTGATATGCCCATCATTTTTTTACTATTAAAATGTAATACCATAATATTCACAATACTCACACAATTAGCCTCGACAGATCCCCTTACGGATCTGAAATGCATGTTTTCCAAATATTTTTAATTAAAGATATTCTCATTGAAGCTATTTTTTGCATATATCCATACACATTTATACTGTATATGTTGTAGGACCACATTCATAGATGTAATCTACACACACAATCATTCCCAGGGACAATTCATGAACACATTTTGTGCCTCTCTGACTTTATCTCCAAAACCTCTAACATCTGCTGTTCCCCTGATATACTCATTCCTGATCCTGTCCATCCTGGTCACTCTCAGAGAAATCCCCAGCATCTTCATCTCTGTTACCTCCATATCTTTTCCCTGTCTTTCCCGGCCATGCTGTTTGTCTCTAGATCAAACAGCATTGCCGGTCTCACCACGGTTTTGTACACTTTTCCTTTCATTTTAGCTGAAACTCTTCCATTACACATCACATACTTGTCTCCACCCGTTTCCAGCTAGGCTGCACATGCTTCTTCACCTCTTTTCCACACTCTCCATTGCTCTGGACTGTTGGTCCTAGATACTTGAAATCTTCCACCTTCTTTGTCTCTTCTCCCTGTAACCTCAGTTTTCCATTTGGATCTCTCTCATTCACACACGTACTCTGTCTTACTCTGACTAATCTTCATTCCTCTTCTTTCCAGTGCAAACCTCCACCTCTCCAGTTTTTCCTCCACCTCTTCCCTCCTCTCACTACAGATCACAATGTCATCTGCAAACATCATTGTAAAACTAACTAACTAACTTCATATAAAAAAGTACATTCACTTTTCAGTTTGATTTTTACTTCTCAGATGGAATGCCAAATATTTGATTTTCCCCACAGGCACAGATGGAGCTATACCAAATCACTTAGATTCAGTTTAGCTCAACATCTTCAAGTGTGTGATTCAATATTGAATCAAACTTGTTTTGGACCACTACAGAATATTTACAGTGATGCTTATAGCATTACTTCCAATATCAAAAGATATAAAGATTGTTTCAAAATTATCAATATTCGCCAGACATGTGCCATGCAACAAAAAGGGATAAGAATGTTTTCATTCTGAGATATAAAAAAAAAATCAAAACATTTGATTCTGTGGGTTTTCATTTGATGGTTATAAGAGTGTAAATACACACACACAAATACACACGTACATGTTTTATGTCATTATATTTGATGTATGTAAATCTATAAAAACTGAATGTAATTATGCGTCTTTATGGTAATTATGGTTATAATCTAGGCAACAAATTCCCTATTCCGGCAAAATTCCTTAAGTTGTGTCATTTCGCATCTATAGGGGGCGCTCTTAATGTACAGTCATCATACTGATAAACAGAAAATACAAAGCGAGGAGGAATGTTATAAAAATGAATTTTATAAGAAAAAAACAGCGTTAAATGAGTGAAAAATCCTTTATAATCTAACAGAAAAACCAATCATTAAAAAATAGCTTTTTTGAAGAAGTCTGATTGATTAAATTCTTTTGGGATTAAAATAATATTTTAACTTTTATTTACACCCTTTTTAAAACATACAAAAGCACAGATTTGTGCTTTTCTTCACGCACTGAGGATCAAACCATAAGCTCTTAGGAATTAATGAGAGGGTGCACTTTATTTTTCCAAGGGCGCATTTGACTGCTCTCTCTCACACACACACGCACACACACACATGCACCCGCGCTGCACCCAGACCGGAGCGATGTTTTCACGTTGAGGAGGAACAAACATGCACCTTTCTGTGTTTTGATTTGTAGTTTAATTGGTGTATTTTGGAGGCGGGGTGCGCGTAACGGAGCGCGTATTGTGGCACCCTCTGGAAACAAAAGCAGTCCAAATCAGATCAGAGCAGGTCTGTCTTTTAAAAGCAGCAGGAGCAGCAGGAGATCTACAGACTCTTTACTGGACAGGAGGGTGAAACACACCGGAATATTGCGCAGAAATTTGATGAACTTGGATATGGCAGCAGCAGGGACATTCAACCTTCTTATTGGAGTTGTGTTAGTTTTGAAGAGTGTGTGGAGCGTGTATGCAGAGATCCCAGCTGGTGACGGTAAGAGCCCCCAACACACATCAATCCTACATGGATCGAGATCTGTTTGAACTCCTGAAAGATGAAAATAAATGCAGGTGGAAGAGCATCATTCCTGGTTTTACAATGACATTATCTTGTTTGTTCAGCTGATCAAGTGCTCTTTATGTCAAAATTAAAAAGCAAGGAGGAAAGTGATTAATGCATTCTATTTTTATACAAATTAGATGCCTTTTAAAAATATTTTAGCTCTTATATTTGCTGTATTTTCTTTTAATCAACTTGTTAAAAAATTACAAGTTAAAGTCAACTTAAAACCTGAAAAAAATTGTCTTCAGAATTGTGTCTGATTTTTTTTTTGGTAGTCTTTTTATTCTGCTGCACGGTGTCTTGGTGATTAGCACTGTGGCTTCACCGAAAGAAGGTCGGGGTACGAGTGTTGGGTGGGACAAAGCTTGAATCAGTGGTCTTTCTGTGTGAAGTTTGCATGTTCTCCCCACGTATGCATGGGTTTTCTTCAGGTTCCTCTCACCCTCCAAAAACATGCATTTTCGGAGGGTGAGATTAGGTGAGGATGTTAGGTGAATTGGCTGCTCTGAAATTTGCCCCAGGAATGAATGTGTGCAGATCATTTGTGTGTGTGGTCACGCAACAGACTGGTGACCTGTTTGGGGTGAATCCTGCCTATTGGCTCTGGCAACCCGTTAGGAACAAGCAGTTCAGAAGACAAACTGAAAAGCTTTTTATTCTGCTACCTGTTGAAAACCTTCTGAAACCAAAGTGTCATCCTTCTGCTGTTCTAACACCTCTGACTCAGGTGCTTCCTTAATCTACTGAGAGAGATGGAACTGAAAGCATCAGATCTTCTTCTTGACAGACAGACATTTAGATAGGTTCATGCCAGCATGCGCTCTACTCACACAGACCGACTCTTGTTTCTTGTGGCTTTTGTTGCTGGCTGGTTTTTCACCAGATAGTGGTAGGGGAAATACTAGTCTGCAGGCAGGCACAGGGAATTGAGCTTATTGTACACCACAGAGTCACAGAAAACTTTTGTGAGCCTTAAATGTTGGCATTTTTGGACTGAGTTGCTCTGAGCTGCACGAATGTATAAGTTGAACAAATAGAAAATGAAAGCTTGTTTTAAACAATTGTCTGTCCAGCATCCTCAACTATATTATCAATAAGTAAGTTGTACTTTATGTAGGACAGTATTTTTAGATGAGGTGCTTCTTTTGTAATGGACTGACCCCAGCTGCTGTTCTTCTGCAAGGGTTTAACCATGCCATTTCGATGCCTGCTTTAATTAAGCATGTAGAACCCAATGGGGAGGTATAACACACCGTTCACGCTTTCCAATCTTCAGTAAGTGTCTGAGCAGCTTGAGGAGAGTCTGAGCTGGGAGAGATGGGTGAAGAACTCATTTCCCCTCCTTGCATTTATTAGCTAGATGAGCTGTGGAGAACATCTGGGCAAAATTACACAACATCCTGTGAGCTTAGTGCATCTTTTTTTTTTTCCGTGAAGCTTTCAGTCTGTGGCTGTGTTGTGTTCACCCGGTGATACACAGCAGTGGTATTTACATGAAATGGAGGCTGATTTTCTGGGTTAATTTGCACTCCTGTGCTTTTTTTCCTGAGTGGAAACAGAGATGTTCTGCTCCAGTCTGGAGTGTCTGCATCTGTGATATGGGAGAGAGGGAGTGTGTGAGAGAGTCGGCTTTGTGTAATGATGTGGTCTGACTTAAGGGTTCGAGCTGAATGCTGTTAATGTGCTAAGATTGCGGTCTTGTGTGGAATTTCTTTTTTGTTGTGAATGCTTAGACTTTTTCCGGAAAGAGAGGGAGGATGATAGAGGTTGAAGTATGCTCACAAGCTGCAGGGAAGGGAATGTCTTCAGCTGTGATGGTCTCTTCTTCATCAATCATACTGCCACAAGCTGCCGCTGCAATCATGCTAACACGCTCGGGCCTATTGAAGTGTGTTCTGCTACCAAACATGAAGATGATACAACTTCATAACAACCAAAATGGATTTTAGCATGCTGTTTCTAAAATATCTCTGGCCAATGAGTCAGATTTATATTGATGTGTACATGTAAATCAATTTACTTGTTCAAAAGTTCTATGACTTATTTGGTAGACTGACTAGAAATAAATGGTTCTTTTTCAGCAAAGTCACTTGGTGAAACATGTGTGGTGGGTATGGATAACAAATCATCAAATACGCCTAGCATTAAAAAAAAATCCAATTCTGGCACATTAAGACTCAACATCTTGTGGTACCCAAATTTTTAATATTCATCAACTTTGAATTATGAGATGTTGTGAAACTAAGAGATAACTAATGAAACTGCATGGTGTCATTGCATCTGTGGCGGTATAATGATCCTACTTTGTAGTGTATTCTCTTCTTATTTTGTAATAGAAGTGTATCCTGTGATTTGGTTTCTATAGAAACAGGAATTCCTTCCTTGGATATACGTCACACCCAAATTGACTGCTTAAAAGTCCTCGATTGGTTAATGAGTTGGACCGTGTACATTTTTCATGGAAGCTATTACTTCCTCTAAAAGACTGCACAGAAAACAAATTGCCCTTCTCCCAGATTGTGGTTGAACAATTTTATGGTTTATAATAGGAAACGCTCCCAAGAATGACGTTAGATTTAATGATATGACTATAATTATGATCCCAAATGAGAAGCAGTTGGAGTTTGTTGCTAGTAAGTTGATTCACTGATGTGGAAATAAAAATTTAGAAAATGCAGTGATGTCATTTTAAAAATTGAGATTTCAGAAATCCATAATGTTCCTGTCATGAAGTGGTGTGCAGGTGCATAGAGGGGGACCCAATTGCAGACAGAAAACATGGTTTATTTGAATTGGGCAGTCAATTAATTCTGTGAAAAGAAAAAACAAAGTTTCAGTGGCATGGCAAAAGGTTATTGTCAGAAACATGTTCTTGGTCAGGAGACCTGGCTGGAAGGGTTGGTATGACCCGACAGGGAAGTCCGGGGTGATTGCCCGTAAATAGACGGCAGGGTCCACAGATGTGTGGCATCAGGAATCATTCTCAGCTGGCAGCAGGAGGCGGGATTATGACAATTCCTCAGTTTTGTCACCAATTGTTTCTATTGATTAAACAAAACACGACTTTCTCTGGTGGTTGGACGTTTAAATGTAAATCTCCATTTTGAGCATTGAAGAAGAAGCTGTTTCTGAACATTGTGGTCCTACTCCAAATGCTCCTCAGTCAGCCGCCAGAAGAAATAGATTAGAAAAGTTATGTTGAGCTGGATGAATCCTTCATGGTTCGAGGAACAAAACAGTATAACTGGTCTTCTTCTATAGTTTGTGGTCTCAGCTCATTTTTCTTTTTTGAGGAGATTATAAGTCTCCTTGGAATTCCACCACCATCATACCTCCCCCTTTGCCTCTTTCTGACATTGCACATTTCAGAGCAAACAGAATGAGTTAGCTCCTTTATTGGCCTTCTGAATGACCTGCTGAAAGGAGCGGCTATGAATGGGTGACGGGGGTGGGGTGCTGTTATGGGGTGACAGACAAGCAGGGGCGGCGGCTGTGGGTCTGGGTATTGTGCCGCCCTGTATGTGGCAGCAGCGGGCCGTGCCATATCCACCCCCCTTCGCAGTGTGCAACAGCAGCACCAGGTTCCTGCATTAGTCATGCTTGGCCCTTGTAGTCCAGCTCCCCACCCCCTTTCAGACTGAGCAGAAACTCAGTCTGATGGTATGAGATGGTCGAAGCGTCACACAGAGTTCAATAGGCTCACACACAAAGAGTAAAGAGACCACTAGTAATTGAAACTCTGAGAAGCTAAGCAACTCTAAAGATTTTGCTTACTTCTCGTTTTAAATAGTATTCAAAAGCTTTACCTCATCCAACTTTTGCAATACTCCTATTTAATTGTTAGATATTCAAATTCTGAAGAAAAAATCTCTTGTGTGGTTTGTTTTATGAAATCAAAACACCCAAAGTCTGTCAATATGTTGCGAAAAGGTCAAATATTGAAGAGTTATGGTAGTTAAAGCAACAGTGATGTAGAAGTTGGTGGTTTAGATAGAGCTGACAAGCATTTTCCACTTCGAACAAACATCTTATGTTCACAGATGACTGTAAAGCTGCTCGTAGACCCAAGTCAGGCTGATATCTGTTCATCCCATTCCCACCATTCTGCTGTGGTAAGAGGCCGCATGCGAGATATTAGATAATCAACCAAGGAGCTGAAAGCATAAATGATTTTTATTTATGTGGGAGGAGATGGGTTTTATCTGCCACGTGGGGAAAGTTTGACAGCATAAGAATGGGAGGAGGCTTAGATGACAGAGAGTTACAAGCTGTCTTCTAAGCTTCAGAGTGCAATACAAGATGATTACAGTAGAATAAAAAAATAAATCTGTCATGTAATAGTTAATGACTTTAATCATTAATGACTGACTGGGGTTTTCCCATGCAAACAAAGACATCCCTTTAAAAAAAAACATGCACATTGTGAAATAAAAATAACTGAACAACTATAGAGGTTTATAAGATGAGATGGAAAATAATAAAGGTTATTTGACCAGTTTGAGTTGGATTTGTCCCAGTTTGGATCAGCTGCAGAAACTCGGAGGGAATATTTTTTACACATAACACTTATGTGTCACAAAATTGTTATCAATTTAAAAAAAAAAAAAAACAGGAAGAAAAGTTTTGCTTTCTATACAAATTTAATTGGCTGGGGTTTTCATGTTTGACTGCTCATAGTTAATCAATATATTTTCAGTGTATATATTTATATGCATGAGTCCAACAATTTGAAGCAGTTTTAAATATTTGAAAATGTGGATTTATGGATATCGTCCGTTATAGTACCTTCAAGTTGGATTTTCAACCAGTTTGAGCTTGAAGTGGCGATGACATCATTTCTTTCAAGCAAGCACTTAATGAACAGTTAAATTATGTCTTATTGTGAGGTTTACAGTTGTTTCAAATCTGTTCCACATGGGTGACATAGTTTTTTCTAAATCCAATATCGAACTTCCACGTTGTTTGTGCTCAAAGTTTTTCTTCATCATGGAGTGCTGCTCTTTTGCTGTTGTTCTAACTTTTTACTGGTTTAATAGATTTTAACCTCTTTAATAACTGTGCTAGCTATTATCAAGTTGATTAGCTGCAAATGACCTGACAAATCAGTTGGCTGCTCTGAGTGAACACAGAGACACCTTGTGGAAAAGACTCTTAAAAAAGAAGCAAAAAATGGAAAAGAAGTTGCAGCTCTTGCCAATTAGCTAATCGCAGGTGTTGATATTGCGATATTGATTTGGTATAATCCAAACATTGTAATCCAAACATTTGGAATTGTTAATACAGTTCTTCTAGATCAGGGGTGTTTGGCAGGCCACATTGAGTTCTAACATTTGACGAGGACTCTGGAACAGGAGCAGTTGGACAGTGTGCTTTGGTAAGATTAGACCAATTGAATGGCGTGCTAGATTTTAAACAAGCGCGCTAAATGTTACATCAAACCATATTGTACAGTTCTCCATCTAGTGAGGAAACATCCGAATTGCAGGGGAAATTAAACATTAACAAGGATTTTATTTATTTAAATTTTCAATTTCGAGGGGCCAGAATCAAACATTTAACAGGCCGCATGTGGCCCGCAAGCCGTAGTTTGCCCATCCCTGTCCTATATTGTTTAACTTGTTCAGAGTTCAATCATTTCCTGTCTGCTGTTATTAAAAAAGTACTTTTGGGTCAAGCTTCTTAAAAAAATATCAAATACCTTTGGTAACTTTTAATTTCTTTACATAGACTGACTCTTTCCAGTTTGGAATTTTTCGGTATGTTTAGATACATACAGTGGCGGCTGGTGGTAAAAAAAATTGGGGGGGCGCACATTTTTCAAACACACACAAAATTTTTTTTTTTAGATATATTATATAAAAGTATATATATATATATATATATATATATATATATATATATATATATAAAATAAATATAAAATTATTCGTGACAATATGTGTCTGTTTTTGGTGACTTCTTCATTATGTTTCCTTATGCCAGTTCGGTAGCCTTCATTTAATTGTGCCAGGATGTTACTACTGCCAAAAACACCTAGCTTATAGCTACTATCAAAATGGGTGCGGCAAGTTTCATGACGTTTGCACTTTTCAGACAAATGCTTCAAGTCACTCACCCCTGTTGATATCCACACCTTTTCAGATGCTGCTGAACTAAATAATAAGCAGGGGAAACAAAAAAAGTGTTTCTCATCCAGTGTTTCTTATCCTCTCACATAAAAGCGGCCGCGATCTCCACTGTTTTGTTGCACAGTCAAATCTGGGGTGTCCAGTCAAAGCTCCTTCACTCTTCTTTTTTCTTCTTTAGAACGCTTAGAAAACGGATTCTGTAGGAGGGAGGACACTGAATTCTCTTTAAAATAGCCACTAGCTTTGTTAGCAACTGACTAGCTTCCAACGCCATGATGAAGACTCCCAGAATTCCGCAGTGAAAAGAAAGGGCGTGGCATGGGTGGGATTTATAGGTCAGCTTATAGCTAATTGATTGGTTCATGTAACAGACTGACAGAGAGGATAACCTATCACACACCCGATGGGCGGAAAATCTCTGCGCCCCGCGGGCGTGGTTATGGTTTGCAATACACATGAATGGGAAAAAATTTAGAGCTGACGTCACGTTTTTTCCATAAAAACCGGAAGCCACATACACACCAATACGTTTACCTGGGAGGGCGTACCTACCTAGCGCCCTCGTTCCGGTTTGCACAGGAAGTAAGAAAATAAAATAAATATATATGTTTCTTGGTCATCAGGTCGGGGGGGCGGCGCCCCTGCGCCACACGTCACCAGCCGCCACTGGATACATATTAAAGTTGATTTGGGCTCCGGGAACATCATTCATACTGTATGTCCACTGTCCACCTTTGTGAAACCTCTTGGTGCCTTTTCTTTATTGGTGAATAAATGTTTTTAGGTTCAGAAACTTGATGCTAATTGATATTCTTTTGGGTGACTCATCGAAGCACATTAATCCTTTGGTGATTTTCATACTGACACACATCAGTAAACAGCTGGTATTTGAAGAAAATTAACTTACAGTCACTGTATTTTATAAAATCCCCCACAGAAAACGGATGGATTATTGGTCCCTTATGAATAAAACATGTTCAAAATCCTTGTAAAAGTGAAATGTGAAACACAGATGCTACAAAAAGCGAACTTTCTTGACTTTTTAGAGACGCAAGTTTCTTTGTTTTTGTTAAACAATGAAAAAAATGTATGTTAATTAACCAGCAACTAGTTTTTAATGACATAATTGTCATTCAAATTGTGTTAGCATAAACTTGTTGAGATGACCTCATAGACCATGAATGTTAACATTTCATGAATGAAAGACAGCATAGAGAAAAACTTGTTTCTTTTCCTAAGACTATGTATTTTCATGTCTTGTGCCACATCACTGGTTGTATTTTAACTCTGCCCTTCAAAAGCAAGTGTTGCTCACAATCTTGACATCATATTGTCACATGCCTGCATTTCTCACACTGTCCTAATGTTTCTCTTTTTGTGGTGTTCCTCTCTCCCAAGAGTTGTTTTCACAAATCTTTACTTTCCATCTGTCTATTTTCTGAACCACTTTTTTAAAGCAAGCCCTTGAAAGAAAGGGAGAGGGTGCTAGAGGCGATCTCAGTTATTAACTAAGTGAGAGGCTGGGTAGACACTTGACAAGTTGGCAGTCAATCCCAGGACAGAAGCCCTCACCCAATAACCAATAAATTTGATGTGTAGACCCCAGACTAGACTAGTGAACCTATTCATGCATGAGGATAACATAGAAGTTTCCTGCAGAAAGGATTTGACAACAAAGATGTCAGTACTGATGTTTGGTATGACAACTAACCACTGGTGTCTTGTTGTGACACACATCGATAACAAAGCTTGTGTGAAATATGGCCCGTGTGTCTGCTCCCTCCTTTTCACTATTCAGTTTGCGAATCTGTCGATTGTTTACTCTGATATTTTCAGTTGTGTTCTCATATTATTCCTGATCAATGGTAAAAAACAGCTGACATCCAGGAGCATATACCCGCGAGGCCCATTCCTCCTTCAGAAATGCCATCAGTTACCTTTAAGACTGTAAAGACCCCAAATCACTGTTAATATCAACTGGTATTTTCTGTGATGGATCTGTGATTCAGTGTGTAATCTGTGACTGACCATCCAAACCATGCTCACTGTCTTTGATGTTTGGGCTTTTAGGGAAAGTGTCACAGACAAAATGAGCTACATCTGCTTTGGAACAGGCTTGCTCAAGAATGGTCAGAGCTAGTACACCACCAAATGTAGAAGGAAGATCCAGAGTCCAGATAAAACCCCCACCATTATTAATGTGTCCATTTGTTTGTTTAGACAACTCATTTATCAAACCTATTGCCTCCAACGTCACCATCAGTGCACTTTTGGATGTCTTGTTCATGCCACCAGTGATGCTAAAGAGTGCAAGTGGGTAAGAGAGCACTAAGCCAAGATCAAGTTTCTGGAACACAGCCAGGCATAATAGCCATCCAAACAGATCTAGAAAAATGACACCTGTAAGTACGAAAATTAGAATGAACTTCACCCCACTTTCTGAATAAATTCGTCGAACAGCAAAACCTTACAAATAATTCCCAATTATTTAATCTTTGGAAACCTTGTGTTCAACAGGGTCCAAAATGTGACGCTTACAGCAGCTTTGCGGAGATTTTGACCTCTCATCATCAACTGATGAAGTCGATGACGTGTTTTCTTGCAATTTGCTGTCAAAAGTGTTGGTTGCCAGTTAGTGAGGGATGCTCTTAGAAAGTCTACAGTTTACTGATGAGTTTGTTTTATATATAATTTGAACAAAATGTATTTGCAACATTTAAAAAAAATTCTCCATAATAGTTTGGTATGAAACATGGAACTACTTATTTCTAATAAATTATTATTAGATTCCTAATTCTTGAATCTATTATTGAATGTTATCTTTGTGCGTACTTAGATTTCAGGTTTTCTTCCGACTGGTTATGTATAAATTATTAATTTTTTAACCCTTCCAAGAACTTCCGGTAACTTTTTTTTTTTTTTTTAGCCTTTTTCTGGTTTGACAAATATTCCACATCAGATTATTTCTTCGTGAGTTGAAGTCAGAGTATTGTTTCGGTGCATTGTCAGGAGGATAAATATTTAGGTCAATATTTGATACCAGCTGTTGAAAGTGCTGAAAAAGTCAACATTAATTGTCAGTTTTCTTGTGTTTATGAGGTAGAGGAAAAATTATGTTATGTTTTTCCATTTGTGGATTTTTTTCAAATCTGTCTGCTTCCTGCATTTTAATCTTTTTATTCTCCGTTTTACCATGCTAATGAGGTTTTCCGTCCAATACCCACAGGCCTAAACTTTATAAGATCCAGCTGCACACTTCCTGCTAAGCTCCTTTTACAGTGGTCATGCTTTATACACTCATGTTGTGATATGGATTTGAATTGTTCCAAGCTTTCACTCAAGCCTGTATTTTTCCCTGCTGTAGGTCCAACATCACTGCTTTCTTCTTCTGCCTGAAAAGTGCCTTCCTTGTCCAGACATTTCCCAGCAGACTTGTTCTGATGAAATGCAAGCATGCTGTAAAGGAGAAGCTTTTCACTTTGAAAAACAGACTAGAAGGACGATACAGGTTGGAGCCTTTTTGTTAAACTCAGAGGCTCCACAGTATTCGTTGTCACTTTAAGCCAAACACATTATGAATCAACGCTTTAGTCTGATGCTTAGTGGCATAATTTGTTGCACTAAGTACAAGTACTTGATGTATTGAGCAAGTACTAACCGCAAATATTTTTATTGACTCATATTTATGAGCATTTATTGCTACAAAGAGTTGGATCATCAATTTTCACGGCACTTGTTAGGGGAAAGAATGGCCTACATTATTCAATTAGTCACAGAAATTTTACAATTGTGTCACATCAGCAAAGCTGGTCATCACGTCCCCATTCAGGAATTATGGCTGTAAGAAGCAGGAGAACCAAAGAATATTCCTAGACGCCAGTGGATCGGCTTAGTGAGATTTTTGTCTAAAGTGCACAGACTTCATTCCACTTCCACTTCATTTCACTCCTTTCCAGATTGCATATTTCACACACATCCTTATAAAGCAGCAAATAAGAAGTTGTTTGAGCGTTTTTCTTCTTCTTCTTCGTTTGGCATTTCCCTTCAAGGGTCACCACAGCAAGTCAGATAAGATATTTACAATGTATTTCTATTTGCGATACAGTATATCCCTCGTACATGCCTAAAAAAATATGTAAATTAAAATTAATTCTTGTATAAAAACAATATTTCTTTCTATTGTTTGTATTGCAATTAACAGGTAGAGCAATCAACACAGTTTATTAATGCTGAGGGCTGCAAGATGGAACACAGGTGAGCCAAGTGGCCCCACAGCAAGAAGGTTGGGGGTTCAAGTCCTGGATGGGGCTTGCAACGCTGGCCTTTCTGTGTGGAGTTTGCATGTTCTCCCTGTGTATTCATCGGTTTCCTCCAAATACTACGGTTTCCTTCCACCCTCCAAAAAACCCCATGAGCGTTAGGTTAATTGACTGCTACAAAATTGCCCCTAGGAAAGAAAGTGTATGTGTGTGTGTGGCCCTGCAACAGACTGGTGACCAATTCAGGTTGTACCCAACTTCTCAACTTAAATCAGCCGGAATGGGTTCCGGCACCCCACACAACTTTGTTAGGGATGCACGGTTCAGAAGATGAATGAATGTATTAATACGGAACATTTTTTGTTATAAGCTCATTTTGAAAAAGAAATTAAGAAATATTGTGGCGTGTCTCAGTACCCATTTTACCCTTCAGAATAAAGTTTAAAAGTCTGGAATAAATAGGACTCACATGCATAAAAAAAAAAAAACACCATCTGAAAACTTTGCTCTTTGAAAAAAAAAAAGAAAAAAAACATCTATCAATGTTGTGACATTAAATCTGAAAGATCCATCTCGTCTTTACAAGATTCATACCATCGGCTGAACCAAGAAATGGTTACCTTGGAAACCTGTCTATTAATGAGCTCTTCTTATGGAAAGGAAACAGGCAGAAAAGAAAGAGGTTTGCTAAATTACAGAGCAGCATCAGGTTTTATGGAGTAATACATCTCTCAAAGGGGCCATACTTCAGCATTATTGAAGCAACGGGTGATGGCAATGTCACAGAAGAAAACAAAAGATAGCAACCACCAAGGAAGAGTTGTGAAATGGCTTTTAAGAAGCCGGGGTAACTCTTCCAGGAGACTGTTTATAATTCTAAGCAGGCTTTATTTAAGAATAAAATGGTCAAACTGTAGGAGAAAGTCTGTTCTGCCTCTCATTTCTTTTTGCCTATTTGCAAATTGCTGCATATCTCCCACTTTTTTCTGAAAAAAGTTATTTAAAAAATGTGAAATATTGCCAAAATATAACGTAACCCTTTAATATTAAAAGTAGTTAAAATGTAAACATACTGAAAGAGTATTTTAGACTTGGTGATTGTAATCTACTTGATCTAAAGGTATGGATAAAAAAAAAAAAAAAAGCAAAACATGGTCAACAAATAGTTGTGGAAAAAGCTTTAATTTCTGCTTGTATTCAAGTTTCTGTGGATTTGCCAGCATATGCTTACTCAGAGTTTCTTCCCAAGCGTAAATCCAGTGACAAAGACACTCTTTGAGTTTTTGTGGTGATAAATCGTAAGGTGTATGAGTTGCATTTGTGGATGTGCACAGTAAGTGGAAAATAACCAGGAGCAGTTCTCAAGTTCTGCTAGATTACATGAAACTTAGAGTCACTAGTGTTTATCGTACTCACATAATCTAGCAAACAATGCTTTGGCTGTAATTTGGGAATTCTGAGATACCTTTATTGTTGCAGAGATTTTTCTAATGATCACCTTAAGTAACCTTCAGTTTTGGTCCAAATGTGCTCTCTGTAGTGAAGTTAGCATTTTATCATTGTTGCGATGCAATAAAGACCGTCTTTATATCCATGAATGTGTACAAAGTGTAATAGTTTTTTGCCAAGTGTTTGTTCTGATGCCAATGTCTTAAATACTTAAGACAATAATTTGCAGATGATGAGTTTGTTTGTATTTCCAATACAAATCAAACTTTAAATCAAACGTTTTCTTTTAAAACCTTCCAAAAATTAATAAAATAAGAGCCTTCTACAACAACAACAAAGAATAAATGGAAACCAGTAAACAGGAATACTCTTAGAATACCAACATAAAAAGGAGTTTTGTTTCATTTCATCTTCTGAATCACTTATTCCTAATGGGGTTGCATGGGGTGCCGGAGCACATCCCAGCTGATTTCAAGCAAGAGGCAGGGTACACCCTGAACAAGTCACAAGTCTGCTGTGGGGCCACACACACACAAAACCATACACACATGCACTAATCTCTAGGGAAAATTTTATAGCAGCCAAACAACCTAACACACATGTTTTGGAGGATGGAAGGAAACCAGTGTCAGTCAGTTATCTTCTTATCCGTCCATCCCTTATGGGGTTGCGGAGGTTGCCGGAGTTCATCCTGGCTGATTCAAGGCGAGGGTCGGGGTACACCCCAAACAGGTCGCCAGTCTGTCACAGGGCCACACACATACAACCATACACACTCATTCCTAAGGACATTTTGGCACCGGCCAATCAGCCTAACATGCATGTTTTTGGAGGGTGGGAGGAAACCAGAGTAGCTGGAGGAATCTCACGCAGACATGGGGAGAACATGCAAACTCCACACAGAATGGCCAGTGTTCCAAGCCTTGTCCCCACCCAAAACTCAGACCCACAACATTTTTGCTGTCAGGCCACTGTGCTAACCACTGTTCCACCATGCTGCCCACAAAAAGGAGTTTTCAATTGATATATGATCAGATAACCAGCAGATCATACAGTCACATACATTAGAACCAGGAAATGCTAACTAATCAAGTTTCACCTGAAGTTCCCTTCTTTTGCCAGTTTACAGTAGATTATTGCTAGAGGATCTCCATGCCGCTGACTCAGCTTCAGCTCAACATGTTCATCTGTGCCAACTTGTATACGCATGATCTGACTTCGGCAGGGCAGTTAAAATTCCTTGTTTAGTTTTTGGCTCAATAAAATAAGAGAAATTTTTCTCAACACAACATAAAAGATATCCAGTAAGTAAGGCCAAATCAGTTATGTATCCTTTGGAAAATAAAAACCATCAAAGTGCCAAAGTCGTAATGGAGAATAGCAACGTAAATGAATTATTTATTGTCACTTGTAATGATAATCAAGCACTGCCTGCCAAACATGCGAGGCTTTTTAAAAACTCTTTACCAATAAGTCAGACATTCTGTGATAAATTAAAATCTAGTTAAAAAGCAGGAAAAAAAAACTTAACTATTATTAACATGAGAGTTTATTAGTATTTATTGTAGTATTTCTTTGCCTTTCCACTTATTTGGGTTTGGATTGCTGGGGCTACAGCCTCAACAGAAAAGCCCAAACTTCCCTCACCCCAGCCACATCCTTCAGCTCCCCGAGAAGGATCCTGATAGGTTACCTGGCCAGCTCCAGACATAGTGTCTCCAGCAGTCCGAGGGTCTCCTCCCGGTGGGATGTCCCCAAAACACTTTGCCAGTGATGTGTCCTCGGGGGCATCCAATTAGATGCCCAAACCACCCCACCTGGCTTCTCTTTTTTTCTTTCTTTTTAAACACAAGAGCTAAACTTGAGAAATGAGAGAAAGTTAAAAAATGAAGGAGTTAAATAAAAGCCAGGATTATTTGAAATTTTTATGATTTTTGCCTTTGGTGGTGAGTGGCTGTTGAGCTGCTAGTAGAGTTGGTGGGATTTTTTTTTTTGTTTGTTTGTTTCAGGATTTAAGATCGACACTGATCAGTTGATTTGCTCAACATATGCAGACAGTTATGTTGGATAGAAGTTTGATTGATTCAATGAAAAGACAAAATATTTGTTCCATCTGTATCCATATGCTGGCTTGTCGATGTCCATATGCTGAAGTATTTTTATCGGCAGTATTTTGCGTCTATATAAGACCCCTTACTCTTTTCAAAGCTTTTAAGCAGCCAGTTCACAGCAAGTAATCATTAACTGCTGGCTTTAGGCCCGTTGGTACATAATGCGTTAGTGCTGAGAGAACTTAGGTTTTTTTTTTTCCTTAGAATTGCTCTGGCTATAATGATAAATGTTAGAGCCACATATGTAGCCAATCTTATAAAAATATTCTGAAGAAAAGCTGCTTTGCCAGGCACAGAGAACTGGAACACTAAAGATAGTTTTGTGCCTATCAGTATTGTTTTTTTGATTAGTGAGTCTACATGTCAGATTCTGTTTTGGGTCACAGTGTAAAGTTACAAGTATTGAGATAACAGGGCAACATAATAAATGACCTATCCTTCTTTAAGAAATCTGGGACACATACGTATGATATCACATCTGCAGCTGACTAAAAATGGCAAAAGGAGGTTTGAGTGTCCATAGGTAAGTTTACGCTGAAGTTATTCAGTGGTAGGTTTAAACAGGTACATTTAAACTCAATATTCATCTTCTAGGGGCGTCAAATTCCCGTCCTCAAAGTCCGCTGTCCAGAAGGTTTTCCATGTGTTTCTGGTTCAATGCAGCTGATGCATCAAAAGTGAAATCAACTGCCAATGAAATTTGGCACGATGACTCAATAACCTATTTTTACCTTCCAGTTTCAAGCAAGTATTGATTATTTTTGTGCTTTTATAATAAGAAGAAACCATCTCTATGACTCGAAATAGTATTATTGATTTTTCATCTCTGAAATGCATTACTAAAATTTTAACAAATCAAGAGTCACATAATTCTTTTTTACCACTCACTCTTTTCTTGTGTTTTTTCAAATGTACTTTTACATTGGCGTCTCATAATCTCACATTTTTCACTTTCTTATCGTCATATCTCTTACTGGCCTACTTTTGTTATTCCTGTGAAATGAATAATAATCTCTATCGTCCCAAATTGTGTCACACAGCCATCTCACTATGCATCTGCCGCTGGGCTATCGAGCAAAGTCTTGTAATCAATATCATACAGATAACGCAATGAGAAAAAAGATCTTGATCAATGTTGTACTGAAATTGCACCAGATCTCTAGAAACCAAGATAGATGGTGTAGACTAGGCATGCTGTAATCAGTTAAAAAGACATAATAAGAAACATTTTCTGAAAATCTTGAAAGTGTTCAGATGATTTGACTCGTTCACAAGCAAAGGTTAAATATAAATGTGTAATAAATGATAAAAGAGGAGAGATTTTAAATTTGCTCCTATTTTGAGACTAGGACTTTCAACCCCTATCAGGCTGATTGTTAATATAATTGTGATATTATGCAGTAGCTTTGCACTCATATCGTTGCGTTCTGTTGTCTTCTGGTTGTCCGGGGCCGGGTTGGGAGGACAATAGCCTCAGACAGGAAGCCCGGGTTTCTCTCTCACTGGCTGTATCCTCCAGCCTACCTGGGCGGATCACAAGGCGTTCCCGGCCAGTTGTGACACATAGTCTGTCCAGCGGGTCTTGGCTCTGCCTCTGGGTTTTTTAATTTTATTTTTTTTATTTTGGACCTTTTCTAAGCACACTTCACGATCTACATAACCACTGCTGTGCATGGTTAAATTTAAATTAGTCATGGACTGGACAGACAGTCGACATGCTTGCACGTCTCTAAATTTGACCTCCAACCTTTAATTTGCAGCAAGGAAAGAGTTCTCCCTGACTCCGCAGTCCAGTAGCTAAGCTCAAATGTGTGTGCGGGTGAGACGAAGGCAAACACTGTAACACTCTGGTGTCATGCCCTGCCTAAATAAAGCTTTGTAACAGAGCTCGGACAAATGTCCCGGACAAATATAAACATTAGTGAGCCAACAGTGGGAAAGGATTCATCTAATCATCCAGCAAACAGTTCTAATCACTTAATATATCACCACTAATGTCAGGAAAGTATTTGAACATGAGCTAAACCGAGCTGAACAGAAATATTTTAGTACTTAAAATCTCTTTACAAACTTAAAGAAAGAAAAACGACAAGTCAGAGAAACAGCATCAAATAAATTTCATGTTAAATGAAAAATGATGTCATCAAAAAACATTCATCCTGCATGGGTGTTTTCTCTATGCGTTGGTATAGAAAGGAAAATGAGACCGCAGAGCCATTTCCTCCAATAAAACCACATTATATTTCTTTTATAAGTTTGACAAAGTTTGATCAATGCCATCAGTTTTGATGTTTGCAGGGAACAAAATGAAAAGATTCAGCTGTAAATCTTTGTGTAAAGCAGAAAACAAAAGACAGAGAAAAGCTAAGAGGGAGGAGGTCTGCAGCATCAATCATGTCAGTGAAGCCTCATAAAACTAGTCTCTTTTGAGAAACCCAGACTTTGCTTTCCACATATTAACTGTGGAAAAGCCTATAAATCTTCTACACAATCATCCTATGACCAAACATTCATCAAATACAACAGCGATATGCTTAATCAGGAGACAAAATTGTGACTCTATGTTTACTGTCCTTAGAAAAATGTATGTTAATAAAAAGTTTTAATAATGGGGACCACACTAAAAGTTACATACTATTTTATTAATTACAACAGCATGATGTAGAAATAAATCTTCATCTGATAATTTTGGTTGCCTTGGTTCGTGAGCTCAGACCGTTTTAAATCTTCCATAGTTATTGGTCTTCATGCCTCTTATATATGAACAACACAAAAAATGACTTTAAGAACCCTGTTATCTTCTCATCTTTATATCATTAAGTCTTTTCAACCACTTATTTGAGACTAAGTTACGTGTCTCAGAAAATATTTGGATTCAAATAGATTCTAAAGCTTGCTGTATTAACAAGATAATCTGATTCCAAAGTCAGTTTTCATTGTCAGAAGGTCATTTTTGGGGTTTTGCTGAAAACCATGACAAGTGTAGCTGCATTTATAGTTGGAAGGAATGTTCAGTTTTCGGTTAAATCATGTCTGAAACGTCCCATACTTTTTCCGACAATGACCTAGACACGTTGCAAGCGGTCAGTTTTTGTTTTGAAATAGGAGATATATCAACAGTCATCATATACTTATAGAATGAAGCACCGAAAATAATGCAATGCATCTGGAAAGTATTCAAAGCCTTATTTCAAAATGGATTAAATCAGGGTTTTTTTTTTTAGATTGTGAGGTTTTTGAGGCTGAGATTTTTTTCTGTTGCCATTGATGATTCTTGAGATATTTCAACTGCTTATTTGAAGTCAAGCTGTGGTAAATTCAGTGGGTTGGACATGATTTGGAAAGGTACGACCCCTGTCTAAACATATATGAGGTCTCAGTGTTGACAATGCGTGTAAAAATCACAAACC
Organism: Neostethus bicornis; assembly: GCA_902685375.1. Lineage (NCBI taxonomy): Eukaryota > Metazoa > Chordata > Actinopteri > Atheriniformes > Phallostethidae > Neostethus > Neostethus bicornis. Next base: position 15,854,129 of record LR738553.1, on the reverse strand, counting down.
AAGCATGAAAGAAAAGAAATTGTCTGTAGACCTCTGAGACAAGATTGTCTTGAGGTACAAGGCTGAGGAAGTTTAGATAAAGGAAAATTTCTGCTGCCCTGAAGAATCCAATGAGCTCAGTGGCCTCCATCATCCATAAGTAAAAGAAGTCTGGAACTTCCTGGACTCTTTCTAGAATCATCCTTAGGGAATGTTTTTCAGCAGAAGAACGGGAATACTCTTCCGTATAAAGGAAAAGCTTAACGCAACAATTTACAGAGACATCCTCGATAAAAACCTGCTTAAGAGCTCTCCTGACCTCAGCCTGGGCAGCATTTCATCTTCCAGCAGAACAATGATCCAAAGTATACTGCCAGTACATCGAGGGAGTGGCTTCAGAACAACTCTGTCAATGTCTTTGATTGGCCCAGACCTGAACCCAATTGACCATCTATGGAGAAATCTGAAAATGTCCGTGCACCGACATATTTCATTTAACCTGATGGAGCTTGAGGAGTGCTGCCAATAAGAATGGGCAAAACTGTCCAAAGAAAGGCGTGCAAAGCTCTTTGTCTCATACTTAAAAACAGAATTATTCCATTTTTTAAATAAGGCTGTAGAAAAAGCGAGGAACTGTGAATACTTTCCATATCCACTGTACAGTATATTGCCAGTAAACCTCATTACTATTGTGTGACTGGGTGCTTGATTGTGTGATAAACAAAATTTTGCAAACCCCTGTTGTTGTATTTGTGTAAATGTCTTTATAAAATTTATATATGCAACATTTCTGCATTTGAAAATGCAATTCAAAATGTTTAAAACTGATCCATACCAATTTCATGTGAACGAGCCTTTAATGAGAAAACAAATACATCTGAAACTACTGGATTGTCTGTTCCCTAAGAGGAACGCTTAACCTTTATTTTGTTGTTACTCACGGTGTGCCTGAACATGCCTGCAGCCCCCAGATTTATCTTTGCAAAATACAGAACATGCATACAGATACGGTAAATCATCTTGTTTGGTACACTTCGTGCTGAGTTTTGTGCCTCTCCTGGGGTATTTGTGTCCAAAGGCAGATCTGCAATGACAAGCTGAGACATGACAGGAGACACATTGGGCTTGATAAGTAGCTGCGATCACCCTGACAGGATCCAATGAAAAGCACCAATGTCCTCAAACACCCTGACACCCCCATTGGGAGCATGTGTTGAAGTTGATTGCAAAATAATAAGTAGTGTTAATTTGCAACAGTTTGTTATGATGTACTTAAGCACCTGCATCTGCTCAAGTTGTTCATTTAAAGTCAGAGTCTTATATTGAAGCTTTACATTGAAAAGCTTTACATTCACTTTACATTGACCTCCAATAAAAAGATGCAAACACACTTATACAGGTTCAGACAAGCACAGCACACACTCTATTCTACATAAATAGCCAGCTTTACAAAAAGCTGCTGAATATCCGACAGATGTTTTGGCCTGTTTTTCTATTCTTGCTCTTTGCGTATCAGTGGTGGATGAAGTACTCACTTTTTGTACTTAAGTAAAAGTACAGATAATTGGGCCAAAAAAATACTTAAGTAAAAGTATCGATTAAAAACATCTACTTAAGTAAAAGTACAAAGGTAATTGGTGTAATTTTACTTTTTAAGTAAAAAGTAAAGTTCTTTTAAAAATAAACACAACGAACAACAATCTTCTGACTCTTTTTAATTTGTGCTATATTTGATGTTAGTTTTTTGGCGTTGAATGACTATGGAAAATGTTTACTCTTAATTCTGATTGGTCATCGATTTATTACTTCTTCTCCCTCTTGGAGACTGCAGGCGATCAACTGCTCCCTTTACAGGTTGATTTTGGCGATGCGGCTTCAAGATGCGCTAAAAAAATTGTGTATTTTTCAAATTTCTGACCGAAAATGTAACAAATAATGCAAAACACAGTTTTAAAAAGTAGTGGAGAATAAGTACGGACATTGGCTCTAAAATGTAGTGAAGTAAACGTAAAAAGTACAGGTCTCAAATTTTACTTAAGTAAAGTAAAGTTACACAATTTTTTTTAGTAAAGGACAGTAACAAAGTACAATTACTTTGTTACGTACTACCACTGTTGCCTATCCATCAGATGTGAGGTCTTTTGTCACCAAATATGTTTTTTTAATTCGTTTGTAGTTTTAGTCAAATCACAAGTATGACTGATTTCTTTTGTGTTTAGATTAGATTAGAATTACTTCATTGATCCCACACTTGGGAAATTTGTGTGTTGTGTGTGTTGTTTGTCACTTCTATTTCTCAATGTAATCTGGATGGGGTTTTTTGTTGTTTTTTCTGAGTTTTTAAAAAAAAAATCAATTAATTAAAGTTTTGTCTGATTTCAAGCATTTTGAGATTAAAGTTAAAGTCATTTTTGGCTATTATTTAAAAAAATATTTAAAACTCAAAATGCTCTTTGGGTAAAATGATGACAAATGTCTTTAATTGGCTTTGTCTTAATATTCCAGCTGCATTCTTCTTGCTTTTTTTTCTCCCCCTTCCGTTAGACACATGTAGTGAATAAACAGTGAGTTGGGGCTATCATGATGAAATGCACACATTAAAAAGGTATCAAGAAACGCTACTCAATTAAACAGACTTTTAATAAAATATCTAATAAAACAATATACAATAAAACAAACTGACACATTTCCTTCGTTGTGATGCCGATTTTTCCAAAAGCAAAAAACTTTTCTGGTTTCTTCACACTCTGTCATAAAGCAAACAGCTGCATTTTATTTGCCTGGCTTTATTAAAACTATTCCTTACCTAAATGTGAGTTTTTTCCATTTCTTCTGTTGCGTGTCCGCACAGTCTGAAGTGCTGAGTTTTATCTTAATTCCACCGAATGAACCAATATTTGTGTGATCTTAATCTTTGTCACTATCTACTGTATGTTTACATCTGTACATACATGTATGATAAAATCCACATTGATAGTGTTATGACGTAACCAGTTTGCGCAAATGTTTAGTCACAAACTGCAGAGATTATGCTTTCTGTGCATCAGTATAAAAACATGCCAGACTGTTGTGGTAATTTTCCAAGATTGAGAGATTCGGCTGTCTCCAGATTGCTTTTGGAGGTCTGTCTGGGTGACCCACTTCATTGGTCGACGACAACATAAATGAAACATACTAGTTGATTAGAAGTGCCAACAACCAAACTCTTATGTTTTTATAGACTATAAAAGAGTCAGGGGTATCTTTACAGAGTCTTTCACAGTGTTAGTTATGGGCTGCTGTGAGACAAGTCTGCACAAAACACACTTTGAGCAGCCCACAGAGAAAAAGATACGAAGGGTTCCTCTTCCAAACGGCCTGTCTACGCTCATTAGACTGTCCTTTCTGCTGTTTGGTGCCACTGGGTTTAACTTTGAGGAGCAGCTCTCATTGAATCATTCATAGAAAGTAAAATGATGTTAGTCATTGTGTATGGCTTCATTTTTTTAATTAGGTTGTGAATGCCTGGCTGGACAATAATGAAAAGCTAAAAGGAATAACAAGGAAAATCTCATTTTCTGCCAAATATCACGGTGACATTTGGCACAGAACCAAGGAGAACTGTGGATAATGTATTGTGTATCTACCAGACAGAAATGGTTGGCTAATGATGCAATCATTTTCAAACTGAAGTCTTTATTTTTTTTTTGCTTCTAAGGACAGATTGCATGATGAAAATACTAAATGTTATTGCCACAAGATCCTTTTCTCTCAACAAACTTGGTTTACTGATTTAATTGAAGTTCGTATATATAGCGATGCAAGTACGGTATCAAACACTGTAGCTTGCTGTGATTTGCAGAACCACCAAAGCTCCATGTTGTGTTTCAGAGTAAAGTATTCTGTCTTTTCTACCTTTGTGGCCTCTGGCAGTTTCTGTCCTGGCATAGGTTTTTTCAAGACAAGTGATATATAGTCAGTAGAGACTTGAGGCACAACGGCTCAAAAAACAGTGGTTCTGTCCAACACAAGAACACCTGAAGGTTTTTCCCACACACTGACAGTTCTATTGGTTTCACCTCCTTTATGATAACCCATGTTCAGCTTTTGTGATCTGAGAAGGACCTTTGTGTGAGGTGTTTTTTTTTAGAACTTGCTTTTGACCCTCTCTTGACATGTCAGAGTTTATTATAGGTGTGAGTTTCTAGATTTTTCTCAAGTCTAAAAAAGCGAGTTTGCTAAGGTTATAGTCCAGGGATTTTGTTTCAGGGATTTTGTTTCAATCTAAACGATCTTAATCTGTAAATAAATTTTCTTTTCCCTTTCTTTTTAAATTTATGGTACGTTTATGTAAATCAATGGAAGAAGTAAATTAGCTTCTCAAAGCACCTTAAGTGTTTGACTGAACCACATTTGCATGCGAGTGAATTGAAGTGTACCAAAAATACATTTTTCATCAGGAAAATGTTGAAATGGAAATATTTTAACCCATCCTCACTTCCCAAAACCTGATTTTTTATAGATGCGAAAAAGTTTTTATGCTGTAATGTGATACATATTTCTACAAGCAGAAGGTCAACATTATTCATACCTCACACACTGACCAATATTTACCTGACGGTCGATACATTTGCTCAGGAGTAAACTCTTACTATGCAAATGACTGCAGCAAGCACCTCTTTGGAAAGAAATCTATCACAGCACTCAAGAACATTTTTTTTCACAAAGTTCAGTGTAAATTTTAGAAATGATGAGAAGATAATTTCCTCTGCTTTTTGCTGTGTGTAGTATTTTAAAACACTTTACAATTCGAAAACCATCCACTAACCTTTAGACTCCCTAATTGCTTATTAGCATTGTTCAACATCAATCAAAACATTGGGTCCCAACGCATGAAAAGTCAACTTTTCATAGCTTTCACCTTTTTAAATGTGTGTGGCTTTTATTTGCCACAAAAGTGTTTCTAGAATAATTCAGTGTTTAAAAAAACAACTTTACTATTCTGTCTAAATTCCACTTACGAGCAAACACGAGCCTGTTTTAGCTACTATGCAAAAAGCTACATTGATCAGCTTCTTACGAGGAAGAAAACATAGCACACACGCTCCTTGGTCCCCATTTTCCTCCTGCTCTCCCTCAGCGGATGAGTGGTTCACTCAGGATACGTGTCAAATTTCTGAGACTCAGAACAGGTGGGGGGTAATGAGTATTGCTTTCACATTAATTACCGACAATTTTCTTGCTGGTAATTAAGCTTTATAAATCAGTAATACTTCACAACAGTTGTGTAATAGATGTTACGAAATCCCAAGATATGATTGTTTATTTCCATAAGATCCAATGCAAGAGTCAATTTGAATTTAAAACCCCCCAAAAGTCATATCTACTTGCACTGCAAGTTCACAATAAGACGGTCCGTGTATGCGGGGTCAAATATACTCAGGGAGATACAGTATTTTTGATCTTCCCGGGTGCCATGGCTCTCCTCAGCCTCTAAAACATGCATGTCTATTTAATCAGCACTGTTAAATTGCCACCGGGAAAGACAGTGAATGGTTGTCAGTCTCTATGTGGTTTCGTGACAGATTTGTGTCTTGCCCAGGGTGTACCCTGTCTCTCTTTTGATAATAGCTGGGATAGGCTTCCGCAGCCGCACAGCCTAGTGATGGATCATATGGTTTTAAAAAAACGAGGAGAGAAGAAGTGCGCACATTTTTTTTTCCCCAGAAAAATAGAAGAGTCTAGCAAAGGCTCGGTCAGCGCCATGGTCACCCTCAGATGAAGTGGCAGAACAGGCGAGCAGTAGTGGCAACTGGCCCAGAAAGATGGCTTCAAGAGTGAAATGTTAAGGCTTGCTCGTCACACTTTAAAGTACCAAAACAGGGAGAATTTAAAGCTCTAGTGAATTTCTGGCTCAGCTTCCAAAATATGTCAAGCTTTTGCATATAAATTGTGGCTCTACTTCTGTGTAGTCTGTTCAAAATTTCTTTTATGGTTTCTTGAAGAAATTTTTTGGATAAATTGAGTGAGTAATTTACCTCATCTAAATTTCATGGGCAAGTAAACTGGACCAAAAAGGAACATAAAGAATCTCAGCTATAATTTTTCTCATTAATACTCTATTTTGCCACAGTTTCTTACAGGTTTATCTAGTATGACTGCTGATTTGAGCCTCAACTGCAGGAAATATGATCTGATCTCTGTTTGGAGTTTCTCATGTGGATTCCATGTTAGTGCTCTGCCATACTTCCACCAACCAAAACTTTCTTTTTTTTTTTTTGTTAATGAACTCAATCATAATGAAATCAAAACGTCTTTTATTCTGTCGTATTGGTTGTAAATGTAGACTTCAGTTTAAATCCATCTCACGGTTCAAACTCAGTTTCTTTTTCTTTATGGAAAAGATGTCAGGATGTCAAAAAAGCATTAAAATTTATTTCACGCACAAATTAAGAGCCTTCATTTGTACTCAAACGTAACCGGCGTCTGTTGGTTTGTGTTTGGGAAAAACTTCGGTGTCACTTTGACCTGGTTCATTCCTCTATTTGTGTTTAGTATACTTGTTTTCTGCTCTTTGCAGATGATGTAATTCTGTTTCCTTATTAAGCTTGAGCTTTTCTTTAGGCTATGAACAAAGAAGCTCAAAGTGTCTAGTTTTTTCCTCGACTTTTCTTTCTAATTGAGGTCTTGTCCCAAAAGGAATATGTTTATGATTAAGTAAAGCAAACAGCGAGTTCAGCAGGTGAATTGATGGGGTATGTACAATGAAACGCATGGTATCGAAGCATCATTGTGATTAATTAGCATAGTTGAAAAGTGTGGCTCTCATTTTATCAGATGATTTATGTTTCCGTCCTGATCTATAAGCACAAACTGTGTGTGGTGACAAAAATAACAAGACTGCAAATATGAACAACCAAAAGGATTTTTCCCCATTCGATTGCCGGGCTCTCGCTTTGAGAAAGACTGAAGAGCTCTGCCATTTAGTCCTCTACAGAACTGCAACTGGGCAAAACGAGGTGATGAGGTGATGTGGTTAGAATGCCTATTTAGAGAGGTGTTTCTGTTGAGTCTTGTAGGGACATGACCCTAGAAGAGACCCAGTATCCCCTGCTCCTGCAACTTTGTACTGAGCTGATGGAGAAGGCAACCTGAACATGTTACCAGTCTATTACACAAGTGAATAAACACATCTGTTCACAATTTGTTCACTCAGAAACACCGGTAACGTAATAAGCTTTCAAAATATGAAAAAGTGATACAATATTGATTTTAAAAAGGTTTAGTTGGACAGTCAATTTAAGACCATTTGTCCCATATTAAGAGAAACCAGACTAGCAGGAAAGAAAGTACTGCTAAATATTGTTGTATAATAATTTAATTAAAACAAATTTTCTCTGTGTATAAATAAAGTTAATCTTATTTAAACGTGAAGTTTGTCAAATTATTTGATTCGACTATGATATTCGATATGTTTTGATTGACCATCATACCATGATCAATAAGTTTAAAACAACTTGCAAAGTCACTCCAATAAAAAAAAAAAACTACTTGAAATGTCTTCCATTGGGTTGAGAATTGTGTTTTAAATTAAATCAATAAACAAAGTTAATCAAATGATGGTGCAAACCACAAATGGAAACACGAGCATTCATAGTGACTGAAAGTCCCTCTCATTCAATCAATACAGAGTTGTTTCTTCCACCAAAAACCTGCATGGTAAAACAAATATTAGCCTGACAGGTCAGCACCAACATAATGAGGTTTTTCACCACAGTTCTGTCAGAGCCCGAGGGGAAAGTGGCAAGTGGGATCATGCAAGATTTTAAACTCTGATATCCTTGAACATGATGGTTAAAAAACAAAGAACTGGACAAGTAAATCCTACAAAACTTTGCAATCGAAACCAAAAATACACAACTTAGTACAAATTATAATGTCGAGCTTCTATGCGTGTAAATGATCAAACACAATGGGAACAGAGAAACTTGTAGTTAATTTGTACCTTTATTTGATTTTTTTTTTTTTAACATACTTTATTAATCCCTGACCGGGAAATTTGTGTGCTGCACTATACTGCAGCAGGCTGCCAGCTATGACAGCGCCAATAGTGGGAGAAACAGGCGGTTAGGGGTCTTCTCCAAGGACCCTAGACGTGAACTCAGAGGGATGCGATCCTGCGAACTTTCGAGGTTATTTTGATAGAAAATATTTTTGATCGAATGCATTTAGAAATGGTTTTGACATAACCATCAGCCCATGTAAGTACAGAAAATTATTACACAGTTTACCATTATAAAATACTGTACATTTTTACTAGCAATGTATTTTGGATCAGAAGAAGAGAACAATAGGTCAGAAACATATGTAATTTATCAAACAAAATTAAGTGGGTTGGTCACGCACTAAAACAAGAATAGACCAGTATTGATGAAGTTGTAACGCATTGTATTTTTGTATTTTTACCCTGAAACTAGACAAAAAACACATTGTTCCTGCATCTTGTTTCCCCAATGCCAGCAGCATTGCTTGAATTTTATGCAGCTTTAATTCTTCATGGTGTTGCCACTCAGTGAATGCAGATGTTATACACTCAAATGCTCTTGGGTAATTTGTGCTTATAAAAGTCTCAATTTTATGTTTTCAACGTTAAAAGTAGAAGATAACTTTTTTTATATATATATATAAAAAATCTTTGCATTCTTGGTAAGGACAACTTCAGCCTTTAATGTATCTCATCGTGTAATATGGACCAAATTGTTTTTAAATGACTCTTCCTTGTGTTTGGAGATAAGCACACAGTTTTACAGTAGCCCACTAGCAAGACTGTAATTACGGGCTCCAATTTTCATAAAAGACTACTACCAGACACAAAAAACATGCACAATGACTTGTAAACTTGTAGATAAACCTAATTGGAGCATAAGCAAACTTTAATGTTGCTCATTGTGTTTTTTCTTTAAAGTCATTGATTATTAAAAAAGGTTAAAAAAAATCTAATTAAAGACTTAAAAACTGAAGCAAAATAAAAAGTCATTTATTTCTTGAAATTTATTTTCTTTATTTTATTTTACAAGCATAAATGCCCTTTTTCCAATGTAGTAATTTGCAGCTTCAAATTCCAGATTGTTTTGTTAGCTTTCATATTTTATTGGTGAAAATAATTATTTACTGCTAGAGATGGAGATGGTGGCTCAGGGGTTAGATTGTTTGTCCGCGAACCGGAAGGCAACCTGAATTTTGGAGGTTTGCATCCCACTGAGTTCATGTCTAGGATCCTTGGAGAAGACACCTAACCCTCTGTTTCTCCCACCATTGGCACCGTCATAGGTGACAGCCTGCTGTGGTGAAATGCAGCACCTAAATTTCCTGGTGAGGGATTAATTCAATTTTATTTGTATAGCCCAAAATCAAAGAATTTCTGTCTCTTTGGGCTTTGCATGAAAGATTCAGGAGGAAAAAAAAAAAAAAAAAACAAGAAAAAGAGGAATGTATTAACACAAATACACAGCAAGTAAAATAACTAACAAATGTTAACTAAACTGCTCTTAGACTCTCCTTCACGGTGAGGGAAAACTCCTAAAAACCATCAGTGGGGGTCCACACAAAAGAGAGATCCCTCCCCCGGGACGAGCATCCAATATGTCTAAGATTATTGTTTAGATATTAGCTTATTCTACTTTACAGCTAAATATCCAAAGAAGTCAATAGATGTTCTTCATCCTGATGGAAACACGGGGGACTCCTCAGCCCGGCGATGTCCAGGACGGGGATGAGTAGATGTTCATCATCCTGATGGATAAACGGGGGACTCCTCAGCCCGGCGATGTCCAGGATGGGGATGAGTAGATGTTCTTCATCCTGATGGATAAACGGGGGACTCCTCAGCCCAGCAAGGCCCTGGGCGGGGATGAGTAGATAGATTTCATCCTGATGGTGCGGGGATGATGAAGTGCAGAGGTCTCCTCGGTCGGGCCATGCCCAGGACAGGAACGCAGAGTATCCATAAAGTATATTAAAATAAAAAAATATTTTGATCTGTCGTCACACACCCAACAATTTACAAGGGTTTTGGCTTATAGTCATGATCCATTTTCTTCTTTTAATTTAATTCAAATTAAGTTTTCAATATTAAATGTACTCAGATCCAAATCCACAAAATCTTCCTTTATTTATTTCCCATATTTATGATGTTCTTTTTCTCTTTGAAAGTAATTTAGATGTAATTACATAGGAGTGGTCCTATAGGTTTCCTAAAAATGAAAAATCTTTAGTAATGCATTAGTGCATTGCCACACTATTGCTATTGATTAATATTTTGGTAATAGCTAAACCATTTTGGTTTCAAGACAGCAACCATGAAAGCACGGAAGAAAATAGTTTTGAAATGGACAAATGTGGTGTGGTAAACAAAATTTAAGATATTTTTCTTGACAGTCTTGTTGGTCTCCAGTGCTGGAAGGAAAGAGACTGAAACAATTATACTGTATAGGACTTGGATGTGGTGTATAGTTGTCAACAAATATTTGATGTGTCCTGGAATGGGTTTGCAATGACAGGCCTGTGGAGCTCAGAATGTACAGCAAACAATGGAAGTGTGGAAAATATTCTATATATTTTGTGGTGTACCTCTGTTGGACCGTGCCTCTGTGCATTTTTCTTAAAGATTTCACAGCTGTTGTTGACTTGTAACAGAGGATGCCTGGAGATTGTAGAAAGGAGGTGAGATTTGGTGTGGTTTCTCTGTTTTGTGGATGTTTTTCTCCAAGTATGTAGGCTGAAATAAAACTTCTTGACATTTTTTCTACGAGCCAGAAGAGTTAAGACTTTACAAAAATGTATGCATATCCATTTTTTCTTCAAGATGTTTACTTACATCACTATATTTATTCATTTGCAACATTTTTATGATAAATTTTAAAAATAGAGATTCGGGTTACTTTAGCCTGGAAAACAGACTATCAATAAAGTCTCCTTTGAAAAGCAGTACTGATTACGAATGGGAAGATTTCTTCAGTTAAAAAATGCAGAAATGGGAAAAGTAAGATTCAAGTTGTTTATCTGTTAAAGTATTGACTTTGGACAAGTTGAATAAAAAGAGAGAAGAGATGTCCTGAGTATGTTTAGTTTAACTTCTTTTGGCATTTCCCTTTAGGGGTCACCACAGGAGGTCAGTTTCTTCCATCTAAACTGCTGCTGCATCTTCATCTATATGCCAACTATCTTCATGTCTTCTTTCACTGCATCCATGAACTTCCTCTTTGGTCTTTCTCCAGGTCTCTTTCCTGGTGGTTCCAAATGCAGCATCCTTCTGCCAATGTACTCTTTCTCTCTCTCCTCTGCACATGTCCAGACCAGCTCAGTCTGGCCTCTCTGACTTTATCTCCAAACCCTCTGACATGTGCTGTTCCTCTGATATATTCATTTCTAATGCTCTCCATCCTGGTGGGTTCAGTGCCTCCAACAAGGTTAAGAACTACTGCTCCAGACCAAACAGCATGGCCGGTCTCACCACGGTTTTGTACACTTTTCATTTTAGCTGAAACTCTTCTGTCACACATCACACCTGATACTTTTCTCCACTCGTTTCAGTCTGCCTGCACACGCTTCTTCACCTATTTTCCACACTCTCTATTGCTCTGGACTGTTGATCCAAAGTACTGAAAATCTTCCACTTTCTTTATCTCTTCTCCTTGTAACCTCACATTTCCATTTGGATCTAATCTTTGGACTAATCTTCACTCCTCTTCATTCCAGTGCAAACCTCCACCTCTCCAGCTTTTTGTCCACCTCCTTGCTCCTCTCACTATAGCTCACAATGTCGTCTACAAACATCATTGTCAGTGTGTTTAGTAAACAGTATGTTTTTCTTTCAACTAAACAGTGTGTTTAGTTTAACGATGAGCTAATTATCATTTTAAGACAAGCTTTTGTGTGGTTTTTCTGTTCATTTAACTGTGTTAAGCTCATTAAAACAACTTTCTTTTTGGGCTATATAAACAAAATTAAATTAATTTGTTTCTTGCACCTCTGCAAAGAAAATGACTCATTTGCCCAGAGTTGTTATTCTGTTGGCAATAAGGGAGAAAACCAAGAAAAGCTTCCTGGAAAAAGTGAGTTTGTATCATTTATTGTGAGAAAAGACTGCCTATTTACTCCAGCAAAACAGAAACTGAAAAATGAGCATAATTTAAGCAGCATGCTGTCCCCATCAGTGTGGAAATACTTAGACTTCAAATTTTTATTTCCAGAAAAGTTCAACCCAATGTCATACTGTAATTTGGAAGTTTGTGGCGCAGACTTGTTTTTTTTCTCACATTTGTCAACTTTGTTTGGAATAAATAAATACTTTTGCCAAGATATATTTCCTTGGTGAGGAACAATGACTCACTGGGTAGGGCACCTGTCCTGTAACCTAAGTGTTGCCGGATTGATTCCTGCTCGAAGTTCATGCCGAGGTGTCCCTGAGCAAGATGCTGAACCACCAAAATGCTTCTGATGGTGGTTTGCACCTTGCATGGTAGCTTCCACCATCAAGTATGAATGTGTGTGTGAATGGGTGATTGTGAGCTACTTTGTAAAGCACTCAAAGTACCAATGCAGGTAGAAAAATGCTGTATAAGTAGAATCCGTTAACCATTTATTATAAGAACTTACTATTAAGTGAACAAACAAGATGGTAGTGAAGTGAATAGTCTGGAGAAATTACCACTTGTATCACACGTACTAATTTGGGCTCAGATGTTTGAGAATAAAACATACAGGGCAAGTTTTCATTTGTTTGATGTAAGAGTAGTTGTGGGTTCTCAAAGTACTCAACCACACCCTTATTCTGACACATCCAATAAAAATACTCAGAGGTTTATGCCATTCAGAGTGGTGTGCAGAAAGGAGGAGGACAGGACAAAAGCAAAACATGGTTTATTTGTGTATGGCAGTGCAGTAATGCTCTGAAAGAAAAACAGAAGGCTTTGGTGGCATGGCAAGTGGTTATTGTTCTGAATGAGTATCATGGTCAGGCAACTGGGGCAACCTGGCTGGAAGGGATGGTAATGACCTGACACCTGAAGCGAAGACAGGCTGCCTATTTAAAGGCAGCTGCACAAAGATCTTCAGGTGTGTAAAATCAGGCAAATGAGAGATCCCTCTGGTGGTGGGCGAGGGATCCATGACACTTTATTTTTTAGCTTTGAATCCATCCCAAATCTACATTGGCACAATCATCTTAAACTAAATCTAATCTAAACTGACTTTGGTTTTATCTGATGTTGACTTATCAATGTTAACCAGTCATTTCCCTCATGGGATCCGCATGTTTTTTATTGGCTTTACCATGATTCTCTGTCAGGTAGCCCACCTTTTTTACCTTCTTTTCTCATTCCACAGATGCTTTCCTCTCATTCATGCTGGATTGTCTCATCATGCTCTCCTGTTAGCTGTTCTCTCCTGAGTCATGCCGTGGTTTTCAGTTGTATTGTAGCTATGTTATTAATAAATTCCTCAGTTCCTGCACCTGCATGCCTCCTGTGCATGTATTTGGGTCCAAACCATCAAGCACCTGCAACATTAACTAACCAAAGAAATGTAGAAAGAAGAGGTGGGGTTAAGTTGCTTCTTCAATTTTGCAAAGCCATGACATTAATAATGACTTGACTGCATTTATGAGCAAATTAGCTAGAGTAGTTACAGTTTCATATGAAGAAAAACACATTTCTGTCAAAACTATGCTGTGAACCTGCATTGTATTCCTACCACATACATTCATGGTTTCTAAGCACCTATTTGCTACAGTGCATCTGTCATGAATGAAAATAAGTAAATGACAGTTTAGATGATGAACAAAAAAATCTACTTGATGGCTATCCTCGCTACACTCGACAGAGAGCTGTCCATTTTTTGATCTCTGGGAAATGGCAGGTACGTATTGGACCTGTGTGTTTACACAAAGCATTGGAGTGTGGAGTGGTTTGGCAGAGTCGAGGCAGAAGAGGTTTCCTGATGTTGATGGATTAGCAAGTAGGCTGCGAACAGACCCAAGGGCCTCGCCTGGCCTTGCATTAAGCCCTCATCTCAGAGTGATCGAGGAAAAACAGGGTTAATACTCTCAGGCTGGCACTGAATCAATCTCTACCTGCAGGACTAGTCACATCCCTGTCACCTCTGCATACAGATGCACACATTTTAGGCACTTCAGGAAATTGCCTGTAATGAACTTCTGGTTGTTTCAGGAGAATTTTTTATGAGTGCATTTTGGTTCAAGAATTAGACTTAAAAAGCGGTTGTTACCAAGAAACTAATAAGGAATTTTGCAGAAAATGAAGAGCATTTATGTAGATTGTTGTCCAGCATGGATGTATGTTTTCTGAGCTTTCATCACCAAACCCCTATATGAATAATGATAAAAAAAAACAAAAAACAGAAGGAATCCCTGGTATCCTTATCCAGCTTCTTCTTTTTTATGAGTACCACATTGTATCCAGCAGATATCACCACAAAGTTGCAAATAGTTTTGTAAAGTGTCTCTCAACAAAGCTTCAGGTTAGGAAACCAGTAGACCAACACTCGTGAAAATCCTCCTGTGTTTTCCCAGAATTGTTCAGGCATTTTATGGACGCCAGTTCAGAACTGCAAACATTTTCTTAACTCCATGTTATTGTTCTTCATAATCAACCTGGGAATCCCACTCATCCAAGATGTGAGCATTTCCATTTGTGGGTTTGAGTCATTCAGTTGTTAGCATGCCGTAATGTTCTAAAACGTGAGTACCAAATGAGAAACTGTCAGGAACAACTCAACTGACTCTGCATTGACTTATCCCCATTTGATGCCAAGTTTTCATGAACTAAAGTTAAAGATTGTCCTGAAAACCAGAGGCAAGTTTTTATTGTGAACTGAAACATGAGTCAAACATTGTTTGAGTAAAACCATAAATTACAAAATGTCCATGTTAGCAAGGCCGCAGTCTGCTTATTGCCATCTCACTGGGTGCAGCAATGTTCGACTATTTGTGTCATGACCAAAGCATTTTTATATACACTTCCTTCACTGACCAACTTCACAGTCAAAATAACCGCAAGTTGCAATAAGAAAGCCACAGCGGTGACAGCCGGTTCTGTGATGGTTTACTGTAACACTTTAAACCCTATGTTTTAGTGGATTTATACTCAATGTTTGGGCATGTTTGAGGTACAGTTTGTTTGGATTGCTTGCCCTGTTTATTTAGTCGTTTCAAGCAAAATCACCAATTCGCAGAAAGAGTTGTGGCCCTTTCATTTGAAGCCTTGATTTTTTTTAAAAAAACCCTGAGTGGACCTGATGTCACAATTCTTCCCAGTGCTACCTCACCATTTCCCCCTCGGGTTTCTTTCAATCTGTAACATGCTGGTGCTGTCACCTGTTCCCTCCGTAGACACCATATTTCATCAAGAAGTGAGAATGTAGTTTGCACCCTTCTAATGAAGCTTTACATTTCTGTCATTATCACTTTCAGAGTTCAAAATGAGCTTTTCTATTTATATCCACAAAGCCAGTCTTCTTCTCGAGCTAACATGGAGACCTTTCTGTGTGTTTTATGACTGATTTTAATGTCACAAGAACCTATTCTAATTAAGTTTATTGTGTCAGACATGACAAATGAAAGCTCATTCTTTTTCAGATGTGACATCTGGTGCATCGTACTTAGTTTTTTTATTGTTGTTATTGAAATGGAAAGAGAAGTTATGAAGCTAATTTGTGCTTATAATAAAAGTTACAGTAGACTGTTGACAATGGGATGTTATCAACATACTCAGAAAAGAAAGAAAAATGCATGTCTCTTGAATTTTGATCTCTTTAAGAGCTAAAACTCATGCAAAGTTTGTTTTCTTGACTAAAAAAATGTCTGGGAAAAATCTTCACGGTAGCACAAAGTGTTTGTCAGGAAAGGAATTTCTTGAGGGAGCTTTTTTTTTTCTTTGCCGTAATCCTGCTTTGTTCTTTTGTTCACCTGCTCACCTTTGCAATATTTTATCTCATGCACTGACTCGTCTCCAGGCAAAGATAATCTAATATTTAGATGCGTTTGGATAAATCCGCTCCACTACACGAGCTTTGTTTAAGGCTGGATCTTCTATGCAGGTGCTGACTCAAAGCCTACCTGTGTTTAACTTTCTCCTGCAGTCTGCTGTTTGACTTTTTATGTGTTTGCTTAATGACAGGCTGCATTTTAAAGAGAGGATGTGTAAAATGCAAGACACAGCAAGTCAGAAACGCACACTTTGCTCTGCAAAACAACATCAGACAGATGCCTGTCTGGTGTGTTTTTGCAGAGGTAGCAGAATGTTCTCAGTTGAAATCTTTGAAATGTCTAGAGTTTAAATTATTTGCATCATATAAAAATAAACAAAAAAAAAATTCTAGTGTGTGAAAGTAAATTCCTTCCAATTCAGTTATTTTTCTCACATTCATGTCTAGTTTGTCCTTTCAGTCAAATGAAATCTAAACTGTGACAACTGATACTACTGTGAAAAGCTGACTTTGCAAAACTGGTACCAGAAATATGAAACGTGTATTCGAGTTGATTTTGAGGATATGTATAATGAACAGATACAACCTTTAGTTACACAACATCCTTGACTTTCTCTGGACCAAAATAAGATGGAGTAACAGGAAAAATCCTATATTCATCTCTTGCTGATCTGCAATTTCTGTCTTAAGATATTTAAGGCATCAAATGATAAAAGCTAAAAAAAAAAAAAAAAACATATAACATATTTTTCCTACTGTTAAGATTTTGTTTAACTACCAATGCAAATTTGGTTGAGATTCTTTAATGATCTCTGGTGTACTGATATTCAAAGCTCAAGGGTTTACAGTTACAGATGACATTGTGATCTGTAATGAGAGGACAGAAGAGGTGGAGGAAGTGGAGAGAGAAGTGGAGGTTAGCACTAGAAAGAAGAGGAATGAAGCGTAGTCAGAATAAGACAGAGTACATGCTTGTGAATGAGAGGAGTGAGGTTACAGGGAGAAGAGATAAAGAAGGTGAAAGATTTTAAGTACTTAGGATCAACAGTCCAGAGCAATGGAGAGTGTGGAAAAGAGGAAAAGAGGGGAAGAAGTGTGTGCAGACAGGCTGGTACGGGTGGAGAAAAATATCAGATGTGATGTGTAATAGAAGAGTTTCAGCTAAAATCAAAGGAAAAGTGTACAAAACCGTGGTGAGACCGGCCATGCTGTTTGGTCTCTAGAGACAGTGGCACTGAGGAAAAGACAGGAAACAGAGATGGAGGTAGCAGAGATGAAGATGCTGAAGATCTCTGTGAGAGTGACCAGGATGGATTAGAAATGAATATATCAGAGGAACAGCACATGCGAGAGGTTTTGGAGATTAAGTCAGAGAGGCCAGACTGAGCTGGTTTGGACATGTGCAGAGGAGAGAGAGTTCATCGGAAAAAAAAAAAATCCTTTTTCTCAAAACTGAACATACCTCAGCAGCCATGTCAGGATTGGATTTTTTGTTTTGTCTGTGTTCCCCCGTACATTCTGCATACCCGTGCAAGGACGTATTCAATTTTATGTTTCTTTTGGCAGTTTTGTTCTATTTTTGTCCATGTACCAAGAAAATATATTTTGAAACACTACAATTGTTTTAAGCATTAATTTTTTTTTTTTTTGTTCGATGCAAGATTGAGGAACCCAATCATACGATTGTTTTTTTAATCCCTAAAGTTTATTCCCGCCCCCCCCCCCCCCGTTATTGTTCCCTGATAACAGAAACAACTGTTTAGTTTATTTACTTTTTAGTTTCTGAGTAGATGAACAGAAAGCAAAAGACAAGCTTTAATCCAATTTTTGTTTTTCTGTTTGCAAGTGGTCATCAGGAAACAGCTCCGATCCTTATTTTTTTATCCCAAATTAGAAATATGATTGATAGCAATAAAAAATTTTTAATTATCTATCCTTTATTTTGATCAATTTATGCAAAAATTTCTTTTTCATGCACAAACTGTGCAAACGATCTGAAATGAACAAGTCTAAAACATTTTTCATTTTTATGTGAGTCACTATTGAGTGGCTGGAAGGGCACAGAGCCACAAAACGCAGTGGGGGGACAACTTTTTTTATTTTTTCTCTGATTGAATCATGTGCATTCTGTGTTTGTGTCTGGAACAAGGTTTGTGTGCTGATATCTATCTGCTTTTGTGAGTCCTTTGTAAGTAACAGTAGGTCAGGTGACAAGCATGTGAAAAGGGGGGAAGTAAGCTGAAAGCGAATGAAAGAAGAAACCCTCATGCTGCGATTTTATAAACCCCTCAGTGTCCTTGAAAACTTAAAGGTGGAAACAAATTACGGTCTCTCTGGTGTTTGTGAATCAGAAGTGTTGACAGGCATGATTCCAGCCGACAAGGCTTCTCAGCAGAGACAGGCCTAAGGTATGCAGGGGCTCACAGAAGCTCTGAAAGAAAACGAGAGGAGAAAATGTCCTTTTTACACAAAAGGTGAGAAGCAGTCTGGCCCTCGTGGGAAGTCCTCTCTTGTTGGGGGGTCATTTTAAGCATCTTTCCGGAGTTTTCTTTCATTGGCCTTGCAATTTTTTTTCCAAAAAATCCAGACATTCTTCTGAAAGAAGAATTCTCTAATTTTGCCACAAAGGATCTTGTTTTACTGTAAGTGGAATGCAGGTGAATACATCCCTTTATGAGGTGACTCACTGTTGCCATTCACAAAGAGAAATGCTGGAAAAAGAGCAGTTGATTAAGATGACTGCAGTGTTGTGGTTTCTGTGTTTAAAAGACCTCCTTTGTTTGCCAACAAATTCTAAATGCTGACTGGTATTCTATTAAGAATGAAGCCATTTTTAAATGTGAGTGAAGCAGTGTGTGGAAGTGCTTACAGTAAGTCAATAGTACTCCTCTGCTTAGTTTGTTTGGATCCATATGGGTTCAGATTATTCGGATTTTGTGTGTCAGGAAGAAATAACTCATACTAAGAATGAGATATGGTGTATACCATCAGTCTAAAAAGTTTCTGCAGAGACTTAACATACTTGAGATGATCCATACAGAAAGAAGATTTACTTTCATATTTAGAAAGCTTTAAAAAATTAATGTAACAACCTGCAAATATGTAAATGACTCCTTAAAAAGATAAATAGATCAATTACAAATGTGCAAACACTGAAACCAATTGAATGTTATGTTTGAGCATTTTTCATTTCTATTAACTCGTGAAAAGTGAGACTCAAACTCTGAGAAGGTCATTTAATTTCTGGATTGCGAGTTTTCATTTGCAAAAGAGTTTTTTTTTTTTAATTTAAAAAAAAAAGTTTGTCCCACCGATGTTCCACATGCAGGAGTTTCCATTTCATAAATATGCTTGTTTTCGAAGCAGCGCTGCATGAACAGCATTGACATTTGTTATAAGAGTTCATTCTGGCTTTGCAAATAAATCGTTCTGTCATCCGGGACGCTCATATATGGTACTATTTAGAAATAGTGTAGTAGGCCAAGTTTTAAAAGCCATGCAAGACTGTGCTGTTAAAAACGATGGCTAATTCCCATGCCTATCTTAATTTAGAAACATTTACCCATATTTTACCATGATCTATTAGGTTAAATATTTCTTCTAAAAATATTTTAACTGCATGTCCAGCTATATTCAAGTCAAATTAAAGCTATGCGGACTTTTGCAATTGCATATACCTTTTCCTCGATAAAACTGCCATTTAAACATCAGTTTGGTTGTTAAAATTCACTTTGAGTATATCATTTTGGCTCTGCCTTGATCTTTTACATTAGTGATTAGAGACAACAGATTGTTCTCTAAAAATGATGCAAATTTTGTGACTATCATCCAATCACGTTTTGTGACCATCATCACAATCAATCCCTTTAACTCTCTCAGTGCATATCAACCCCCCACTCCTGCCAGCAGATTTATCCCTTTGCCCTCTTCTTTGCCAACACTCATTATAAAATGAATCTGTCAGGCCCCCTCTTTGGGCGAATTAGCATCTTAAGCCTTTCCACTTGCTCCTTTTTTTCCTCCCCTTCAGAAAACCACTAGTCGGGGGCCCAGAGGGAGGAGGACAGCATGGAGAACTCAATGTGAGCGTGAGAGAAAAGAGACAGAGGGAAAGACTTCTAAAATACACTCTGGTAGTTAAACTCCGTGAACTTTGTCTCGTAAAAAAGACGCATCACGGGCTAATCGCAGGAATTAGCTCTTTGTTCTTTTCTCAAACCCAAACTTTATGTGGAAGCAGCAGCATTGAAACACTTTGTGAAATGAATGTTTTGATGAGACCTTTTTTTTTAAAACCCTAAGTTAATTACTAATTTCTGCTAACCGTTTAGCCTCATTCCCAGTCAGCATGTTTAATATTTCAAAAAAGCAGGACACTTACGGTATTACTTTGAGTCATGTCCTGAAGTGTCTAGATGACATTGCAATTGTTTGGTGTGTAGAAAATTAATTAGGGGAGGCATGCATGATTTCTTCAGCGGTGTGGAGATAATACAACTGAACCCTACAAAGTAGACAGTGATGGAGTTTTGCGGTAACACGTCTCCCCATTCACCAACTTGCAATGTTGACACCAAATTGGAAACGGATTCATTTGATGAAACTTTAGGTGTTCAGATGGACTGTTAATTGGGCATGTTTTCTCATACTGATGCTGTGAATTTGAAGGGTAACAGTGGACTTTTCGTCCTGACAAGATTAAGGTCTTTCGATGCCTGCAGCAGAATGCCAAATGTGTTCTATCAATTCATCATGAGCAACCCCAATCTTTTTCTCCCATTCATCCATCTACAAACAACTTTTCCAATCAGGTGTCGCTAGGATGCCAGACCTTATCCTATTGATAGGTGAAAGGAAGGGTATACTTGTAACAAGTCACCACTGTGCTGTGATTTGTTTTCTTTTTTGGAAAAATTGGTCTTTGAAATGACTTTTTTCTGAACAGCGAGCCACCAGTTATCATTGCTGAAACTGGTGTGAGGTGTCAGAAAAAAAAATATGGAAAACCTCAAAAGATATGGATTTTTATTCAAATCTTGTAGCATTTCACCTGCAGCATCCGGGATGAATTTGAACTGAATTATTCAAACCACCAAGTTTGTTTCTAACTTTGTTTGGAAGGACACCCACAGGTTATGTCATCTTTCATAATATACAGACATAGTACAAGTTAATGTGTTCGATTTACCAGTCGATCTAGTTTCCTACCTTTACCTATGGTCACCAGCTGTGGGAGAATGAGGAGGTCTGCAATCAGTCAAACAGTTTTGAAACTATGTAGTTATTTGTGTTGTCTTTTTTTTCAGGAGTTTCCTACTCATACGTTTTGGAGCAAACAGCAGAAGAGCACTCAGCAGTGGATGTGAAACTGTACAGCCACAGGTGGAGAAGATGGCTACCCCCAAAACCTCGTAACATGGATAGTAACAGGGCAAGTCAGGAGCAAGACCAGGACCCAGATCCAAATGAGCATGACGGTCTACCAGAGCTACCGACATCAGAGGAAACAGACAACAGCTCCCAGATAGAGGTGAACACGTCATGCACTCAACAAGAAGTCAAACATAACTGATTCTGCTTTAGCTGATTGTTAAGTTTTAAAAAGTCAAATAGTACACAAAATGTGCAAAGTGAAGCTAATAAAGTGTGTTTTTAAACATTTGTGTGGCAAGCTTAAAAAGACGAAAAGCCAAAATTTCCAAAAGAAAAGGCAAAGAACAAAAATAAAAATGCATAAATTTGAAGTGATCATTGTCATTTTATTTCAATACTCACTTAAATTATTTATTTATTTATTGCAATACTCCCTTTTGGAGGAGGCGATAGCTCAGTGGTAGAATGTTTGCCCTTGGACCTTAAGTTCACAGCATCGAATCCCACTGGATTCGTCTAGGGTCCTTGGAGAAGACACCTAACCCCCCCTGCTTCTCCCACCATTGGCGCCGTCCTGGCAGCCTAGTGCGGTGTAATGTAGCATAGAAATTTTCATGATGAGGGATGAATTAAGTATGTAAAAAAAAATAATAAAAAATTACAGTTTCAAATGATTGTTTCTGAAATAAATGATTTGAAGGGATTCTTTAATTATAAGCAAAATTTCTATAAGACAAATTAAAAAAGAGCTGAAACATGTCTCAAAAAAATATAAAAATAATTGTCATAACAAAAAATGTGAATCTTTAAATTGAAATTAAAAAAGCATTTTATGGTATGCAAATCATAGTTTGTCACATTTAGACACACAACTGTCTTGAAAGAATATTCATTTTTGAAGATAACGTTCATCATAAATGAAAGAGAGAAATTAGGCACAAAAAATTCTGTTCGCTTCAAATTTGTACTAGTTTTTTTTTTTTACTGTTCTTAACTCACACTGCAAACTTCATTCTTCAAAAATGGTCATTTATAGAAAAAAATAAAATAAATTGCTTTTCTTTGAGCTTAAAATATGCTTTGTCCCTCTCCCTGGAGCAATTATGAATCTCCTCAGAAGAGGAATGTTGGGTAATGAAAAAGAAGATGAGGAGGGCCTTTCAAGGTTTAATATTTTAAATCAAATTAAACTCAGCCCTCAAGTGTTCATCTATCTTTTTGTGAGAAAAGGTCCTCTTAAATCTGACCACAGACACAGGAGAACAGGAAATGAAGCCAGACTCCTATAGTGAGAACGGGATGGTGGACTTGTGGGGGATTAATAGCTGTGCTTGACCTGTGTTTGTGTCTATGGAAATTAAAGACATCACCCCTGCTTCTTGTTGTGGCGCCTTGTCTGGCGCATGGCATTGAGGTGTTTAGCTGTAATGATGGCGGCTGCAGGGGTTTAGACAGCTCATTAAGATGTACCCTAACGTCTAATCATCTCAGGTCCGCAGCCTTAGGTCTGTTACTGTAGAGGGATGAAGCTTTGATCGTCGGTTGTAAACAATCATCTGTGTGCTCTTTCACACACGCACACACCACTTTGACTTCACACAACCCATGCATATTCCTGTAGAAATGCTTAAAAAATTATGTGTACATAAGCATACGTTCATATCATCATTTACACACATGTCCTCCCTCTTTTTTTTTCAGTGTTGCATCAAAGTTTAGTCTTAAACATTCATTAATTGAAATAAGATGGATAATTTAATGCAAATTAGTATTAACAGCAACAAATTCTGTTTTGAAGGTTGAATCATAAATAGCATATTATGGTAAATTTATTTTGATTCAATTTCAATTCAATTCAATTTTATTTGTACAGTATAGCCCAAAATCACAGAATTTCCATCTTAATGGGCTTCACAAGAAAAAGAGGAATGTATTAACACAAATACACAGCAAG
This sequence comes from Neostethus bicornis, assembly GCA_902685375.1. Lineage (NCBI taxonomy): Eukaryota > Metazoa > Chordata > Actinopteri > Atheriniformes > Phallostethidae > Neostethus > Neostethus bicornis. Next base: position 15,830,839 of record LR738553.1, on the reverse strand, counting down.
AAAAATAACTAACAAATGCTAACTAAACAAGACTAGCACATTTATACCCTTAGACTCTCTTTCACGGTGAGAAAAAACTTCTAAAAAAAACCCATCAGCGGGGAAAAAATAAGAAACCTCGTGGGGATCCACACGAAAGAGAGATTCCTCCCCCAGGATGAGCAACCATTGTGTCAAAGATTATTGTTTAAATATTAGCTTATTCTACTTTACAGCTAAATATCTAAAGAAATATCTAAAGGGTCCGTCCCTTGATGGGGCCACTTGTCTGGACCTCTGACTGCAAGAACCCTCTTTGCTTGTGGAATCCGTGACGGACACCCAGTGTTTCTTTGCAGGGGGAGCCCTCGCCACACCGTAGTGAGTAGGCTGACACGCCACTGCGTCACCAGCCCGTACTTCTAAAGGGGCTCCCCAGTGGTTTTCTTGGCTACCGCTTCTGTTTTCCTTTGCTTCTGGTCCTCTCCTTTTATATAGCTGCATCTTATATAGCAATCAGGGACTGCACCACTTCTCAACAGCGGGTGAAGTAAATAAAACTAATCAAGACAATTAATGCAATAAAAATACTCCACCTGCTACACTATCAAAGTTAAACTCAAGTGAAAACTGTCTGGTGTCCAAAATACCAAAAAAATAAATGAATAAATAAAAATGTTGTAAATAGATCTTGGTGAAAAATGAAACAAAGTTTAATGACTTTCGTTTTAAATAATCAACTTGGTTTTAGGTTAGATTAGATTAGTTGATTGTTTTTAAAAAATCAATCGAAACCTTTTGGAATTTATTGTCCAATCGTATTGTGATGTCGTCAAAATGCACTCAGTTACATGAACAAAGGATACAAGATGTTTTAACCCCCAATTTTAATAAACACTGTTTTGCTTCCAATTGTTTTGTCTTTGAACCATTTATCCCCAATGGGGTGGCGGGTCCTTCCAATCAATTTTTTTTTTTTTTTTTATGTTTTGACAAGATTGTTTTTAAGATTGTGTTTTTATTTGTGCAGACAAAAGATTGAGAGGCGAATAATGCACTGTTATTATCTGAGCAGGTATGTCACAGCTTATGAAGCAAAAGTGGTGTACTGAAGATGCAACATCTGTGATTGGATGATATTGTTCAGACATATGCACAGAATATATGGAACGTCAGTGGTCAGAAATCTCTGCTATCCCACAGGAGGAACTATTAAAGAATTATTAAAGTTCTACATAAATAAATGACCTTTATTAGGCCATAAAAGTAAATATATTTCACAAAAGTATCACAAAGTCTTACTCCCAGTGTTCATAAATTCAAATTAAATCTGACATCCAATGACCTTTTCCTTACTTCCCTTCTTCCCTCAGCACTTATTAATGAAGCAAAATCTCATTATGCTCTACTTAAATACCAACATGACTGGAAATAAAACCCTAATCTCTATTTAAGTTAAAAATGGAAGAGTTTCACAATGTAAACTGGTAAAAGCCACACAGATGTCAAACGTACTGCAAATGAACATTTACTTATTGCTGTTTCCATTTCAAGTCTTATCTCGTGGCTGTCGGGCAGATGATTAATTGCTCAGTCTGATGCTTTTGTTAAATTCTAGATCATATTGCAGCCACAACACTGAAGCTGAGGGAGGGAGACAAATAACTTCTCAACTTCCTGTCAAAACTGACACGCATTTTCATTTTTACGGCTGACTGTTCATGTCCACACTGAACAGGAAAGACAGCCAGTCAGAATAACTTCACCAATGTCAGACATGTATTATGACATACAGTATAGAGGCATGCTTCATCAATGAGGTAGAAATGCGTAGAGAGTTCTCTACCCATCCTCTTGCTGCTTGTTTAATTGTTTTTTCAATGTGTAACGGGAAGTGTTTGGTGGGTGTTTTGAAGAGTTGTTTAACTTAGCTGATCTCAAGCATCTGTTGGGGTAAAAACTGTGTGACTGATGCTGTAACCTACTCTGATGTATAATTCATTTTCTCATAAAGGCACAAAAAAAACTGCATAAAAACATTTTGTAAGTCTTGCAATATAGCATATTCAGAAATAGATAGTTTAAGTATCAGGTGTGATGTGTGATAGAAGAGTTTCAGCTAAACTATATGGGAAAGTGTACAAAACTGTGGTGAGACCAGCCATGCTGTTTGGTCTAGAGACAGTGGCACTGAGGAAAAGACAGGAAACAGAGATGGAGGTAGCAGAGATGAAGATGCTGAGGATGTCTCTGGGAGTGACCAGGATGGACAGGATCAGACATATCATCAGCACATGTTTTGGAGATAAAGTCAGAGAGGCCAGACTGACATGGTTTGGACATGTGCAGAGAAGAGAGAAAGACTACATCGGCAGAAGGATGCTGGATTTGGAACCACCAGAAAAGAGGACTAGAGGAAGACCAAAGAGGAGGTTCTTGGATACAGTGAAGGAAAACATGAAGATAGTTGGCGTGACCAAAGAAGATGCAGCAGGTAGAGTTAGATGGAAGAAACTGACTTGCTGTGGCGACCCTGAAGGGAAATGCCAAAAGAAGAAGAAATAAATCGATTCCTCGAAGTCTTAGAGATGCGATAAAGTATTTTTCCCATATAAAACTGTTCCGTCCTTTGCACACTCATGATGTCGAGTTTGTGAGCGTGTGATTTTCTTTGTCATATTGTACTTTTTATGCATATCTATTTCTGTATTTCCTTTGGCATAAAATCCATTATGCAATCATATAAAAAGAGGATTTAAAATTTTATAATGGATTCTCTAATTCACCCCAGACTGCATGTTAGATTTATTTTCAATTCCACCTACAAGCTTGGACCATCAACCAGAGGTCAGGAAGCTTGAGGTTTCTGCACAGTATCTTTCAAGCTGTTCCTCAGACTGCATTCTTCAAAACTAATTTTTTTTATCTCTTTCTGGGGTTCTGCTTGAGCCACTCCTCCAGTACTGATCATCAATAGTACAACTGTTGATTTAACCTCTCAAGCGTTCTCTACCTCTTCTTTAAGCTGTTGGTACTTCTCCAGCTTCTTTTCCCCAGTTTTACCATCACTTTGTATTATCACATCCACCGCTACAACTTTCCTCTGCTCATTATCCACCACCATGTCTGGCTGGTTCATCATTAACCTTCAGTCTGGATCTAAACGTCCTACAGGACATTAGCTCAGCCATTCTATAACACCTTTTCTGTATTCTCCACTTTGTACAGTATACATGTACTGTACATATGCGTATATGTATAGATGTACAGTGTATTTAACCCCATTATTGGAACAAAAATGTAACAGCTTATGTATTTTTCTCAACTTGTGCTTTGGTTTAATTTTCTGGTGTCGCACAGCACTGTATGTTAATGTTTTACCTCCAAGCTGCTGCAAGTGGCAGGAGATGGAGTACAGGGGGGAATAATGGATGACAAGTCTTATCAGCTGTAAAAGAGCAGCAAGCATGAGCGATGGTGACATTAAAGCACATTATTCAAATACAGTCTTTTGTGTAATCACTGTACCAAATGGTTTCTTGTCTTTGGAAAAGCTAATTCCAGTATTTAGTCCCTGATTTCTTTCCTTTTCTCTTTACAAGCTTTACCAAGCGTTTTTTTTTAAATGTTTCCCAAGAATTTAATCAGCTTTTCTTTGTAATTTTGAGGGTTTTAAACAGTTTTATTAAAGTGTAACATCCAGAAAATCTCATAAGGGTGGAGCCATCAATTCTGTTTCTCACAGGCTGCCTTGAGATTTGGTGTCATTCATGAGGTAAAGTTATTCAGGTCTAGGTTTAATAAAATATTGATGTCGTGAACAGATCAAATAAAATATTTACTCATAAGGAGAGAATCTGGAATGGGTTTGTACTCTGATTTGTTTTTATATATCTTGACATAAAAGTGACCAAATGACTTTTTTTCTGCAGTAATTTTTAGTTTTTGCTTTGTTTTGTTGCAGTGTTGCACTTTATGAATGTCAAATGAAGTACTGCAGTGGACTGGAAGGGGTTCAGTCTCCCTTTGAGCTTTTTTAGTGCAGCTGGTTCACCTCTGCAGCATCTGTGAAGGGCAATTTGCTCTGAACTGTGGATGTGTGTAATGATAAATGTCTCTTTAACATTCTTTGACATGAAAATACCAAATACATTAGATTAAAAATTAATTAAAAGTTTATCCTTTTATTTAATTTCAAATTAAATTAACGTAACCAAAAAAAAAAAAAGACAAGCTATCACTGAGATTGAATTGTTTTTAAATACTACACATTAACTTATTTTGTGAAACCACATAAAGATGTCAACATTGCTGTTTCTTCTAGTTGACTGTTCTAGATTGTTCTAGACGTATAGATTCTGGATGGGTCTTCTCGATCAGCGTTTTTCAACCTTTTTTATAACAACGTACATTTTGTAATCTTAAAAAATCTGGAGGCACACCATCAGGCTGTGGCCTGGCTCTGTCATAGGCTGCAAACAGGACACTCTTGAAACAGTGATGGAGAGAAGGTTACTGGACAAAATTTTATCCATCATGGACGACCCTTACCATCCTCTCTACCCGCTTCTGAACAAACAGCGGAGCTCCCTCTCCAGGAGGCTCAGACAGCTTGGCTCAAAAGCCCCTTGGTACCAGAGGTCTTTCTTTTCCCACATGATCAGGCTCCACAAACTGACTGAAAGTCAGCAGATAACTGGTTGTTGCTACACACAAATTTCCCATGTGTGGGATCATTAAAGTATTTTCTGATTCTGATCATCAAAGATGGTGGAGTGAGTTGCTATGGTTACAGTGAAAAACCTATTGCAGGACAGTCCTGTCTGTCTGTAAATAAAAAGAGAAGATGTCACACTGAGAAAGATAAATAAATGTGCTTTAATCCCTTTTTCTCAACACAAACGCTACAAGATTGACCAAAACTACCTTTGGGAGCCATCGGTAAATCCTGATCACCATATGAGGTGAAATAGAATAATTTCTCACAACACACCGGATGATCGAACTCTGGTTGAAAAACTCTGGTCTAGATTGACTGAAGGTTTGCATCATTCAATTAAATTAGGCTAAATTTTATCAATTTGAACGGATAACTTTTTCTATCAATATTCAAGTTAAGTTACAACACTCTGTCTTGATCTGTGGTGGATCTTTTTTTTTTTTTGTTGCCACTAAATTATTTGTCTTTAACTACCGTCCTTTTGTACCTGTTCAAATGTGCTATTCCCAAAAATTTAACCATTCATGAGATACAGGGAATTTTTCCATGAACCAACACCTAATCAACAGAATAATAGATGAAAAAAAATACCTTGAATAGTCCCACAATGGGGAAATTATTTATTTATTCAATTCTAGTTAGTTTCTGATTGTTTTTTTGAAGACGGTGAAATCTCACCATAATCCTGCATCAATATTTAATGTATCATTGCACTAATTAGAATTTTATTTGTATTCAGATTAAAAACAAATCTTCTTAAAAACCTGTTAGAGCTTGAAAATTTGCTGAAGGTCATCCAAATAACTCCATGACTGCACTGCAGAAAGAAGTGATTGTTCATTATTCCAACCGACATAAAAAAGGGCTAAACCAGAAATGATGCATATTATATTCAAGGTAATGGCAACAAAGAAAGTGTTTTGTTTTTTTTTAGCCTACGGCGGAAAATATATACTGAAAGTCTGAGAAAAGCTTTGAAAATAATTAGTTCCTGTGCGTTTTGAATTTGGCTGGAGGGTAAATTTGCCTTGCAGTCAAAAAATAAAGTGAAACAAACAACCAGAAAATTTAGAGGACGCTTCAGGAAATCTCTGTCAAGCAAGACTTGGAATCTGAACCAAGTAGTCTGGACCAACCAGAAAATACAAAGTAGTTGAATGAGGAGGATTGGTTCATAAATTGGTTGAACTTGACCATGTCTGCCAAAAATAAGGAAAATAATTTCTAAAGCGAGGGTGTGTCCAGCTTGAGGGAGAAATTCCAAGAAGCACTCAAGGCTGCCTTCTGATGCATTTAGCCAAATAATTTTTTGGAGCTGCATGTAGAATGGAGCGATTCCAGAAGAATAACATACATTAATGCTTGTACAGTATCTATCTGGAAGAAAAAAACAACTTCATGAAAGCAGTTTTTTCAGTGTTTGCAAGCTGTCTGTGAAAGCATTGGGGTTCATCATTTGTCACCCCCACCTGATGCTCTCCACCTGAAGCTTGCATGAAACCTATTAACAACAATTTGTATTGTAAAATACAAAATGAATGAGAAAAAAAAGAATCAATTAAAAGAGAATTTTGCCTATTTTTATGACCACTCCGCTGCTTTGATTCATTCTGAAAATCGGACTCACATATTCACACCCCCTTGCACCTATTTTGATGATGGCACCCTGCCCGCCTTCCTCTTGTCCCTGAAGGCATGTCGGCCAGCTGGCGCCTCTTACCTCTAAAAAGTCTATATTTTGTTCAAGCCTTCTTTTTAACACTGAAACCATCCTGTGATGATTAGCAGAAAACCTCACAGCTGTGGGCTTGTGTCTAGTTTTTTTCAGTGTTTTTATGGGTATTCTTGTTTTATATTCTGGAAGTAAAGTGCTGAGCTAAGCCGCCTGCTGGGGGGCGTTTTTTTCCTGTGTAAACCTATGGATAAATTAGTTTTATACTAGGGCTGCAACTAACGATTATTTTGGTAATCGATTAATCTGTCGATTATTGGGTCGATTACTCGATTAATCGGATAAAAATGACTATTTAATAAATATTACTTTTTCGGCATATTATAGGATGTAATTGTGTAAACCACAACTCATAACCACATAAACAACACGTTGGGTTTATTACAGTAAGAGCAAATGTTAATCTTTCTGTCAAATAAAGAGGTAGAATATTATCATTTCTAGAAAATAATAAATCTACTTATTGTATACAGTAAAAGTAAATCATTGACAGCGGCCTCATATCGGACACGTTCATTTCCAAAATAAGAGTCCCTGAGAGAAGCGCGTTGCTGCGGAGTGCAACCGTTTTCCACAGAAAACAGTTCATGTTGGGTTGTTTTTTTTTTTTTGCAGACAATAAAAAGTGTATTTAGCAACCTGTAAAATTGTTTTTATTAGAAATAACATCGTGTATCGCTCCGGTTTGCCGTCGCCCGCTCCGAGTCCGACATGTTTTTTTTTTTTTCAGATGTTCGTGCAGCGTCGCTATGCTTCTGTGTCAAAACGTGTCCGTTTCGCAAACTATGCATATTAACGCGAGTCCTTTTCAAATTTAGCGGAAAATGATCCAAACTAGGGGTGGGCGGATCGATCCTAATATCGATAATATCGATACCAAAGCTAGTATCGATATCGATCGATACTCGAACCACGATATCGATACTTTGGTTGAAGTTTTACCCCTCGCACTTTGCTTTCGTTTTTTTTCTTTTTTTTTTTTTTTTTTTTTTAAAGTTAACCTAACTTATCTGTCTGCAAAATACGCGTAAATGCTGTGTGTCGCGCCTGTAACAAAAAAAAACGCAAGTTGGTAAAAGCAGAGAGAGATGAAAAAACGAGAGTAACCGTGTGGCTGGACTTTGAGGCTACCTGCACCATTTACAGAAAGGCTGTTAAATATAGGGGTAACACTACAAATTAAAGAATCACCCCAAAAAAAAACTTCAGAAACGGAGGAGAAAACCCTGACCCCTTCTGTTTCCCAGAGGCAGCGCTCATTAACAGAGATGTGAAAGAACAACATAATCATCTTTGACATTAGTTAACATTTGTTTGTGTGCAACGGGCACTTCTATCGATCTACCTACCAACCTGTGTTTATACATATACTTGGTCATACTATAGATATGACCCGAACCCTTGATGCAAAAATAGTCATTTAAAAAATTTAAATATCGGTATCGATATCGGTATCGGCGATATTGGTCTGGTATTCACTTGGTATCGAATCGATACCAAAACTTGCGGTATCGCACACCCCTAATCCAAACTTTGGTTAGTTTGGCATGTGTTTTTCTTTCCGCCATCTTGTTGAATCTGCCTGATCACGTGAGGCGGGGTGAAATGAAGGCCAATGATTGGCTGCTATCTTCTTCTCCTCCTATTTTGGTAGCTAGCATCGTCAATTTGCTCTCTACTGCCCCACATGGAGACCAATTTAAGTGCAGCTGACAGTAAAAGCTTTTTAAACAATTAATCGATGACCAAATTAGTCGACAACTAATTTGATAATCGATTATAATCGAATAAATCGATTAACTGTTTCAGCCCTATTTTATACCATCAACATTACCGAGATTCATTTGGAATTTTGATGGTTATCAGCATCAACTCTTCACGTTGAAAACAGAGACAGATATTCACTAGAAGCTTTGTAAAAGTCACAAGAGTGCATGAATCTCTAAAGCTAATTGTGTTTGGGTGTAAAAAAAAAAAGACATAGTGATGGTTAAATTACAATTAGTATCTCGTCTACTTTCGGTACATTAGGTTTTCAGTGTTTTAGGCTAAATGAACACTTTTGAGTCGCATCGTTTAAGGAAATGAAAAGAGATAACACCAGTAATCTACATAATTCTGTTCAGGAAACAATAGAAGCAAGAAAGCCTTTTTCACATGGTTATTAAGTCTGTAGACGATTCTATTATTTTGTGGCAGTTTGGATTTTATTTTCAGGCTCGGGGATGGCATAAGTGCAATATTTGTGCAGGTTAATCTTCTGGAAATAAAGCTGAAATTGTATGCATCACATTTGAATGCAATTATAAGTAGATTAAGCAGCTCACTAAAACTAATTGTATTTTATATAATCTTTTATTCTTTGTTAAAAAAAGTTGCCAACATTTTCATTATGATTTTTCTTCTAGGAGGACATGGACCACAACTACTATACATCAAAAACATATGGTCCATCAGATCCCATGAGCCGGGACTTGTGGGTAAATTTTGAGCAGATGGAGAAAGACAAAGTGAAGATTCATGGGATTTTGTCCAACACACACAGACAAGCAGCGGTAAGTCAGCAATTGCATGCCAGGAACTGCGCTTCATTTAAAATGATCAAGTTGGTTGAGATTTGTGGCTTTAGAAACAAAACATCCCACATTACTCAGAACGTGGTAATAGCTCTAAAAGTTTTCAGGCAATATTAAATTTAGGTTTTTATTATAGTGCATTTTCAAGGCTTAGTAAAAAGCCTGCAAATATGTTGGAGATCTGCAACAAAATTTAATCTTGTTGACATGAAAATGTATTTTTGGTACCATCTGCTTTTACCTCCTTTATATTTAGACTCAGCTCCAAAAGCCAAAATATACCATGCAGGCAATAGTTGCATGCCAGAATTTATTTATTGTAAAGACATAAAAATCTGTTAATGGTAGCATTTATTTTAACATTTTTTTAAACAAATTAACTAAAATGAAAATTAAAACTAGGCTATCAAAAATCTGAGAAATAAAAAAAAATACTACAAAGCGTTCTTTAAAAAAAAGAATAACTCACATTATGTGACATAATGAAAATATATTTTCAAAAAGCACCATTTTTCAAAAAAGTAAACCTTTTTATTCTTTTTTACTCTTGCATGGACAAACAATTATTAAACCATAAAATACATTTTTAATGAGTTATTTTGTTTGTTTTGTTTTGCCAACCTAACGTAGCAAAAACTGCCTGGAAAAAAGTGTATTTAAAGAAAATGTGTTCTCCATGCAGCTTAAAATCTCCTGTTAAAAGCTGTCTTTCCCACATGTCGGAGCAGGCAGGTGACCTGTGTGAGCTGCATACTGATGGAGCAGCGACATGGCAGCTTAGAAACATAAAAGTGAACAAAAGCCAGTGACGAGACAGAACAAAGTACCACATTTTGCTTTCTGCACCCTCACTTTCAGGCTGGTGATGATGGATTGTACCATACTTACTGAAACAAGCTTTAGAATTTCTTGTTGACCTTTTGTGAAAAATCAATAAGTAAATGGGCTACTTTAACGATCAGATGAGAAATTTGAAGTATTATAAATATTTGAGAACCTCAGCTGAAATGTGTGAGATGGAATGAAATTATCAGTGGTATTGGAACAAGTTTAATAAAAATCGATGGAAGTCCAGAGAAACTGCAGGAACAGTTTCTGCAGGAACAGGATTAGGCTGTCTCTTTCTTTTTATGCTGCTTGCGGTGTTTCACCCTCCGATTGGCTGATAAGGTCACAAAACAATACACAAATGCATAGGTCGACGCAACTGCAGGACACTTGTAGAAAAGTTAAACTCAAGATTGGCTTCACAGTCTTTTAGGTGTCAGGGTGGTTTGCCACAAAATTACCGATGGAGGACCACAACGTTGTACGGTTATCATGGCAGGTCAATCTCCATAAAATCCTCTGGCAAAACTGTGTCATGTTCAGTGTTAGAGCAAAATTAATATAAAATAAAATAAATGCAATCAGTGGAAAATGCAAAACTACATCTGCAATGTAGTAAATTTATATTTGTGACCAATCAGATGAGGTCTGAGCAATTAAAATGAAATATTGAAATATATAAAGGTGTTTTCTGTTTTTATGGTGAAATAAATTATTTTGAAATCACAAGCAAGGTTCCATAATTTTTAAAATTGATGTTATGAATTGTAGCTCGCTAACAACACAATTATTACCCACATTTTTTCTCTGACGGCAATTGTTTGTATTTAAATTTTATCCCCTCATTTTCCTGACTGGGTCATTCTCTCTGTTTTTTCCTCTCACAGAGAGTAAATTTGTCCTTCGATTTCCCTTTTTATGGACATCTCCTGCGTGAAATCACCGTGGCGACTGGTGGTGAGTTGGACTCTGCTCTCTCAGTAGTAGTTGGTGTTTTTATTGCACATACCATGTGTGCTCGGGATATTAGACTGTACGCAGACAGTTTTATTGCTGTGGGATTTTAGGAGGGAATGCGGTGAGCTTCACAAAAATGAGTCTGGAGTGCAGAGGCGTGTATGAAACTGTGCGTTGACACGTACATGTGTCTGGATTTTTCTCTACATGTGATAGTGCAGGAGGTTTTGACTGATCCCCACATATTATGCTGATATTTCAACCTTGAATTATGAAAAGAATAAAAAAATGTGGTTATTGCTATAGATTTTACCACTTTCAGAAAGCCCAGCCTGGCACAAACCACTACAAAACCACAAACAACCCTCTGACAGTTAAGCAGTCAGCCTGAAAGGAGACCATTTACAACTCTCACCTCCACAGAGTAGTCTAGGATTTAAAAAGAGAAAAAAATACTCCACATGAGTTAACTGGGATACAAACCAGACCAATGGTTTTGGATTGGAAACTGAAGCCGCTCTGCCAAATCGCACCCCGATAAATGCAGATAGAATTGGCGAGGGTATCAGAATATGTGTGTGTAAGGCACATGACCCATCAGACGTGTTCGTCAGAGTGTGTGGAACAATTTTCCACTTGAGTCTTGATGGAGAAACCACAAACACCCCAACCAGTAATTATCACATGAAAGACCAAAGCCCTGCGCTTAGAAGAATTTTTCAGAGCCATGCAACATTTAACTATTATTGGTAGAATAAAAAAAAATCATCTGTTTTGTAACTTGTTTTTATTACTATCGATGCCTTTTGAGGCATGTTTGGAGGCAGTGAGGGAAATGGGACACTTGCACTGAGAAGATAACATGAATTAACATTTTCCAGACAAAGATGGAGGAACAGACAAGAGGAGGTGGTGCAACTTGGTAAATCTTTCTTTCAGTCAATATTTCTGTCGGCTCGTCAATTTTTATTTCAGTAAATACAAGCCAACATGACAATTCCAATCAGTTTACAGACTCTACCTTGTCTGTTACCTTCAAACACAGTAATTGTGTGAATTATATGATTGAGTTTGGCTTTTGTCCACATTGAACATGAAGCTTCTCCCTAAAACTCCCATTTTTTAAAGTTACCGCAGCCTGTTGAAACCTTTAATCCCATATTTTGAGGAGGCAGAGAAGCATGGTGACTTGTTTTTGAAGCTGAAGACAGAGTTGTAGCAGTTAATAAAATGAATGGATGCCACTATGTGGTAAATGCAATAACTGATTTATTTACAGACAAATCTTCTGACAGATTTGTTTTTTACTACTTCATGTAAGAAGAAGTAGCTCAGAAATACAATATTTGCCAAAAAATAAAATGCCAAATTAAAAAGTGAGACTTTGAACTCTCCTCTAGCTCCACCGTTAGTTCCTCCAGCTGGGCATATGCATGACACAGTGTAAATTTTGTTTCAGACCACAAATATAATATAAAGCGTATCAAGTTGACAAACTACCACATGTTATTTTATGCAATTAATTTGCTGCATTTACATATAAATATTGTACAACCCCACCCTTCTTTGTTGTATAATCTTATACTGTACATTTGATCTTTGTTCCTACGCAGAGTGCATCCACTGCTGCTGCGAAAACACTCTTGAGATTGTTCAGATGTGTGCATGTTAGAGAACAAAGTCCGTGCTCAAGAACAACCTGGTGTTCTAATCGTATCCAAATACTGGATGGGAGAGCTCACGAATTTAAAACTACATTAGGAAGGATTTTGATATTAGAAAAATGTTCAAACATGGTAGAATCCTCCTAAAAGTTGGTTTTATATCATAGCCCCTCTTTAGCTCTGTTCCGTCATCTGCCCCTTATCTGGGGACAAGTCACAGTGGCCACAGCTTAAGACGAGAAACCCGGCACTCGCCCTGGCTGCATTGCCTTGCTCACTCAGGAGGATCCTTAGGCGTTCCCCAGCCAGCTGTAAGAAATAATCTCCAGTGAATCTGGGGCCTTCTTTTGGGTCTCTTCCTGGTGGGATGTGCACAAAACACCTCACCATCTCACCAGCGAGGCATTTGGGAGGCATCCTAACCAGACACCCAAGCCATCCGATATGGCTTCTCTTGAGCCAGAGGAGCAAGGCCTCTATGCCGAGCTACTCCTGGATGGCACTCCTCACTCAGTCCCTTAGTGAGAGCCCAACCACCCTGCGTATTAAGTTCATTTTGGTGACTATCCATGATCTCGTTCTTTCGGTCACCACCCACAGCTGGTGACAATAGGTGAGGGTGGGAACATAGATCGACTTGTCGATCGAAAGCTTTGCTTCTTGGCTTAGCTCTTTTTTACCACAATGGACCGATGCAGCGTCCTAGTTATTGCTGACGCCGCACCAATCCGCCTGTCAATGGTAAAGTAAAAGACATTTGATGAAAAATGCTCTCCTCTAAAATCTGACTTTTGATATAGATAAAAAAAATCACAGCTTTAACATTTAAAGACAAAGACTAATTAGGACTGGAATGAGTATAAAGATTCTGTCTCGCCTTCGTTTGGCTTCAAACTGATGTTTTGTTTAAATAGAAAATATCTTGTAAATTAAACACAGCTCAGCTCACAGGCTCACAGAGCTTATACAAACATGATGTCCCATAAATTGAAGCTTTAGTCTGGTGAGACCGATCGTTCCCGATTCTGTTTTTCTCGAACGTATACAGTCCGGCACTTTATGGAGGCAGCACACATAAACAGACTGTTAAACAAAGACATATTCCTCTCGATCTTATCCTTTTTTCTCGATCCGTCGACTCTATTATTCATGTCTCATCTATCCTCTATCTGTTGCTCTTTCAGTTTTCCATTTATTCTGTTCATTCTTCTGCTGCTGTAAAGCACAACCATAATGAACGAGGGCTTTCTAATGAATACCATCCAGCTCTCGTTTCTTTTGTTTAGTTAGATGCTATCTGCTTTTTTGTAGACTGTCAGTTTGGATTGTGTTTTTGGAGAGGCAGCTCTCAGGAGCACCAGAAATAAAGCCTTTTAGAACCAAATGCAAACAAATACACTGTTTGGTGGGATAAATTCTTTTTAGTCTTTTCGTTGCTGAAAAACACGCCGGGCCAACAAAACCTTGTTGGAATCAATGTCAGTTAGAAGTGGAATGTTTTATCGCTCAATCAAAGTCAGAGAAAAGACCTAAAAGTAAAATATAGATGTTCAGCACTGGAGCAAAATCAACTGTTTTGTCAAAGTCTGTTGACAAAACCCTTCTGCACATTATTTTCTAGATTTCTTCATCAGAATCTAACAGCTAATTTTTATGCTGTGTTTCAGAATCAGAAATGCTTTTATTGCTGTGGTCAATGAAGAGGATCAGAGACTAGGAATTTGCTATGGTTCTAGTGTATGGTACTAGATACAACTCAACACTAACACAGTAATGCCATGTCTAAAAAAATACTGTAATGCTCACAGCCTGTGGCCTCAAAGCAAGAGCTCAGGGGTTCAACTCCAAGGTGAAGCAAGATTTGAGTCATTGGCCTCTCAGTGTGGAGTTTGCATGTTCTCCCTGTGTATGCGTTTGTTTCTTCGGGTCCTCCGGTTTTCTACCACCCTGGATAAGCAGTTAAGGTTGATTGGCTGGTCGCGGGTTTGATTCCCACTGAGACCACTGTCTAGGGTCCTTGGAGAAGACACCTAACCTCCGCTTCTCCCATCATTGGCGCCGTCGAAGGGCAGCTTGCTGCGGTGTAAGGAGTGCAGCACACAAATTTCCCCGGTGAGGGATGTATAGAGTAATTCATTTATTTTATTTATTTATTTATAAGAATAAGACACTTAGCACTCAACTAGTGTGTGGTATAATTTTACATGTAGAAACCTCTGAATCATCTGAACTTGAACTGAGAATGTAAGCAATAAATTGAATGTGGACAGTGTTCCTGTTCTGTTACACAGAACTCAATCTTTCCATTAATTGAGTCGCCAACAAATTCCTGTTTAGATGAATATATGAAGTCGTATCTTTTATAGAAGCCCTGGTATTGCTTTGTTTTGAGATTATTCTCAGCAGAAATATTCTTTGGGAAAGATTGATTTTTTTTTTCCACACATGCTGTATTTTTTTTCTGGGGATAAATGTGTTTTTATTGTCCAAGCCCAATATGAAAACAAAAAAAACCCCATGATGACATAAAATGGGGCATCATAGTTATAAATTGCTATGGAAGCATTTTTTTTACTCTTTTGTTGAGTAAATGTGTATCTTATAAAGTCCACCGCGTCAAAGTTCTGACTTATATTTGGTACAAAGTTGCCAAAATGATCAAGATACCCCACCCTGTTTTAGTCCACTCTAAGACTCTATGTCATGTTGAATTATTTTTTTTCTCCAACCTTCCCCCCTCTTTAGAGTATAATTAAAACATTTTCCTCTAATAAATCTTGAAATAGCAGCAGGCTCGTTAAACTTCACTGTCAGCGGGGAAATTAAGAAGCTGTTGGATTCTGTTATCATCTTTATGCAAGGAGTTCCCCTCTTGTGATGAATTGAGTGCATTTCTATCCTTTTCATGGAGTCCATTAATAACCATGTTTACAAGCTCCAGTGTGTGTGTTAGCTGTGAACATCCCTCTTCGTGGAGCAATCTAGTTGTGGCTTTTCGAAGAAGTGCTTAAATTGGAAAAGAGAACAAAATTCCCTTTTTGATGTTGTGGTGTTTTCATTAGCATACAGCAAATGATTGATGGTGACAACAGGGTGTAACACAGTTAGTCTCAGAACGCTCCAGCAGAATATTAGTGCTCACTCAGCATGGTTTTTTTTAAAATGCTCTGATTTTGTCTTTTTTTTTCTTTTTAAAAAACATCGTAAGATGCTAATTATCTGCTTTTGTTTGTCTGCTTTTTTCTGATTTTTCAGGATTCATATACACAGGGGATGTCGTTCATCGAATGCTCACAGCCACACAATACATCGCCCCGCTGATGGCCAACTTTGACCCGAGTGTATCCAGAAACTCCACGGTTATCTACTTTGATAACGGTAACACCATTCAAGTCTTATATTGCTGATGAAGAATGTAGATTACTCAATTAACCAGTTTTTGCTGTCTTTCCTTTCTTAATTTAATTAGGTGGTAGTACACCTTATGTTTTATATGAAGAGATGACCAGATAGTTTCTGATTTTAGCAAAGTACAATAAACACGAGGTTGGTTCATTGCTCAACAAAGCAACTTACTGTATAATTAACAAGGGGGTAATTTTTGGGGGTTTTTTTGCATTTGAGACTGAGGAATTTTGTGAATGCATAAATGAGTACTTTTGTGTTGTTTTACTGTATCAGATTGATTTAGTTTGATGTAGCACTACAAAGGGGGTAGTCTTGGTAAGGGAAAGGATTCCAAAATAAGGAGTGACAGTTTTTTCTGTCTAAAAAAAATAACGGTCTTGCTTTTTTGGCATTGCATGTTTTTTTTTTTCAATCATGAAATTGAAAACAATGTTATTGCTCTGTTTTCTTCAGTGTTTTATACAGAAAAATTATTTACTTATTGTTCACAATCTGAATCTACTTTGTCTGTGGGGTTTAAGTTTCTAAATGAAGAAGCAGCACTACCTACATAGATACCAAATAATAGTAATTTTTTTCCCGTCATGATAATACGTCGTATCTCACTGAAATGCACATTTCTGCATGTGGCATTGTGATAGTCCATGCAATGAAGCTTCATCAATTAAACTGTTGTGTGGCTGAAGCTGTTGCCATCACACACATAAAAAATTGAAATTTAAATGATGGTGCAATCTTTGTTACTGTCGAATGTTTCTTAGAGGTCTTCATAAGGAGTCAAACCACCTCTTATTACCAATATACAGTACGTGCATGCTGGGCGTGCATGACTATAAATAAGCTATTTGCAAAATAAACAAATCTGCAGGGCAGAAAAAAATTGTCTCAGTACGGTACTGGTACTAGTACAACCTGCACATGCACACTAAGGGTTCCTGTGAGAGCGGCATGGCCTATTTAAAAAGACAAGAACATGTCAGACTTGAGCTACAGTTGCATATGGAAGACTTATTTTTGTCAGACTAACTTTTGCTGTATTCAAGTTTCAGGAAAAAATAGGGGTGTTCTTCTATTAGAAAGTGTGCTTCTTTTGGGAATACTATGGTATTCCAGCTGCTTAGATCCAGCTACTTAGATCTTTTTCTATATTTATTATGGAAGTTGTTTTGCCATACACCAATTGAACTTTCTGAGTTTGCAGACTTTTCTGGATACCACTCAGAAACTGGTTGATCGGAATGATGAAGTGGTGTAATTTTTTGTGGGTTAATTCCTCCATTTTTTATGTTGTTGCTCTGCTGAACTTTTTTTTTCTTTCAGTCAAAGAAATTCCCAGGAAACATTGGCTACACTTATAGTTTGAGTTGCTTTCTCAATTATTTGTTTGCAGAATAAAATTTGTGCCATTTTGAAACAATAAATGCAGTTCATTTTTTGATTACTGTGCTTAAAGATCCAGACATGGCAATGATGTGGCCTAAAGGTTCTAAATGAATTATGTTTATTAAACTTTTAAAAACTAAATTAAATTGTATAATATATCAATTTGTGCCAGCAAAATTCAGATGGACTTAGACATGCATGTTGCCATCAACTTGGTTGATCCAAATATTAGTCCCTCTACGATTATCTCCCCACTTTTTATAATACTGTCTCCAACCACCGTAAACATTCAAGCACATCAATTCAAAACACATTCATATTCTCCTTTAACGTCATTTATGAGTCTGATCCATCATTTCCATCATGACTGTCTCGCTTTCTACAGCAGAGGGGCAAACGAAGTGTGTGACCTTATACAGTGGAACTCATCAAACGCCAACCAATCAATTCTAAACTGACCTGCACCTCAACTTTCTGTCAGCATCCTGCCAGATCAACACAAAAGCAGCTTGGGTCTGCTGTACTGCAGAAACATCGCTGGAAAAAAAAAATCAAGCAATAATGCTTGATTAGATGTTCACAGAAAAAATATGTGTTCTCTACAAAGAGTTTTTAGGTTTTTGATGCTATGGTGTCTCCATTAAAGAAACCTTGTTTTTAGTACTTAGCTTTGATGGATGAGGCAGACATTGGCGTTTAAAACATCAATGCTGTAAATATTCACAGTGAAATTATATCCACCGGAAATCAGGCCAAAAGGATGTAAATGCATCATTTTAGCTTCGATAACGTCTTACAGTTGTAATCACCTTGCTATGATGTTGAGATTTCAGCAACATAGTAAGTGACAGATGGTGCAGAGAGTGCGCACCGTTCATCTCATTACTTATAAGACTTAAGCGCAGATAAAGCATTTACTCATAGTGGCATATTTAAAGATGATAATTCATGCTTACTGGAGGATGTAAGGCAGCTAGTTTCTTCCAAGGCCAAAATTAGGCCCTAAAATCTGGGTGCTGGCGATGCTCTCAGATAGTGTTTTTAGTGAGAATACATTCAGCTTGAAACTAAATAACTACAATTCAATCCCATACATCAAATAATGTATAAAAATGTGTCACAAACTATTGATAAAATTCTAAAATTGTGTTCGATATACTTTAAAAAGTTAATAAAAATGGACATCTAATGGTAAAATGTTCATTTTGTTTATCGGGGGTTTATGCTTTACATGTGCAGCTTGTAAGTGAAAATAGAAACAAGGCCAGAGTGTACTCCCTTCACACCCCATCACACACTCTTTATTTTTAGCCTGGAAGCCCCAGATAACATGGCAGCTATCCCTCCCTAAGTCAATGTATTTTAAGTAGATTTATATAAAGTTGGGCTAATTTTAACTGTTTACGTGCTACAAAGTTTAGCATTCCCCGTACACTTTATATCATTGCTGACAGAAAGTTGTTTAAACAGTAGATCCTGAGACATAAGACAATATTCAGACCAAGAGGTCTACCATACACATTTAATTTATTGTTGGAGCTCTTGCACTACAAGTGGTCCTTGCTCGACATGCTGTCAGCAAAGAATCTAAATCTCATAGTTGCTCTGGCTAACTCTCATAGCACTGTGGCTGTGTGACGGAAAAATTGATCGGCTGTGTTAACAAACCTTTATGGCTTTGGAGACGAGCCAAATGTCTTACTCTCGGGGTGGCTGGGCTTTCACATCAATAGGTTCTCCATAGTCCACAGTAAATCAAAATAGTGTTAAAGGCAAAGCTCGCTTTCTGGAGGGCAGAGATGAGAGTTGTGAGAGTGATTTATTTCTTTATTCGTCTACATGCAGATGATTTGTGACTGGGATTATTGAAACCACTGTGATGTAGAAATAGTTACAGCTGCAACAACAAACTTCTTTCTAGTAAAATATCACAGCAGGGATGTTAAATAGAGAAACCAGACGCAGATGCTCTTTTTAATTGGCTGAAAATAATGAACTTTGGCACAGTTATGCATGTTTTTTTTCTTTCCAGAGAAGAAGATCCAAATGTCTAATAGATCGGTTACCTTTTAAAATTGTTTCGTTTTTATCTCAAATCCATTTGAATTTATAGATGTTAAGTCCTAAAAGATTATCCAGATTTTGTCATTTAAAAAAAAAATTTCTATAATAATAATTAAAGAAAAGAAAGGCAATAAAAGTTTGTCTTGGTTTTGTCCAGAACTTGAATTTTATTGCTCTTCTATTTATAGATTTGTGGATCTTTCTCCATTGGTATTCTCTCACATCAGCACTCACACTCATTTGGCATGGGAAACTTAACTTTTTGCCAGAAAATACTACTTAAAAATACATCTTTGCTTCACTGATGTTTCTTATTTTTGCACAGACGGTGTTTTAATTTGAAAGGATTTTTTTTAGTCTCACAGACTAAACATGTGGAATTTTGTTTTCTTTTTTCTTGTGTAGGCACAGCTCTGGTGGTGCAGTGGGACCACGTCCACCTACAAGACAACTACAACCTGGGAAGTTTCACCTTCCAGTCCACGCTGCATAACACAGGCAGGATTGTCTTTGCATACAAAGAGGTGAAGACTCATTTACCACATTTCCCATTCCACTCTTTATTATTCTTTTCATTCAGTGTCTATCCTTTTTGTCTCTTCCTGTTCTTGTGAAAATGTTTATTACAGTGTGGTTTTGGCTGCTGTTTGTTCCTTTTCAAAGAGCTGTTTTACCATTTTTATTGAGATTTATGAGGTTCTGCGTGGCTGTGGTTCTGCTTTCCAAAGTCAGGACTAAACATGAAGAAGCAGTATCCGACCTCATAGACCACATGTTTGGAATGAACTCACAAACACTTGCTGAACAAAGCAATTGACAGTATTACTGTCTATGTAAATTTGGCAATGGCCAACACTTCCTCACTTCTTCATAGTCCTAAAAGTATGTTCAGTCATGTATTAATTATCATTAATCAATTCTTACCATATTTCTAACACTTTATTGTAATCTATATCATTGGAAAAAACACAATGAAAAGAATGTCTTGCTGAAAAGGGAGGAGGCATTGGCTCAGTGGTAGAATGACCGCCCTTGGACTGGGAGAAGCTGGCTCGATTCCCACTGGGCCTATGCTTTTGTGTCTTTTGGAAAGACTACTAGCCTCCAGTTTCTTGCACCATCATGGCTGCCTGCTGTGACGCAATGCAGCAAAGTAATTTCCCCAATTGAGGGATGAATACAGTACATTAAATAAAAAAGAGATGTCAAACTTAAGTGATAACAGCTGTTAGTACATCATCTCACACAATCTGTTTTGCTGCTTTTGTTTTTTTATCGCCTCAACATATTTCCTTCCTGTTTTAACTGTTTTTAACTTGTAGCGTATATCCATGTTCACGTCGTTGCCTTTTATGTCAGCTTTCACAGCACAGTGGTCTTCACATAACCAACAATGAGTTTGTTTTTTTAAATCTGTGTAAAACTATCGTCAAGTATCAGCAGTGATTTTCCACATTTAATATTGGAAACACTACTTCATTGAAGGGAGAGCCAGAGAGGTAATAAAAGATATTATCCAACAGAGACTGCTCCTGCAGGAGAGGGATATAAGTGATGATTAATTGTAATTTCAGCAAATGGAACAGCATGACCGTTTCTTTTGTGAATGAGGGTCTTTTTGTAATTTATTCGTGTTGTCAGAGGAGCTGATTTGAAAATTGTGGCAATCGTTTTTCTCGGCTTAAAACTAATAATATTCACCATTGTGTATTTTGTATGCTTTCGCACAATAATCATTAATATTCACTTTTTCTTACCAGCTAGTTAAATAGCTGAGGTTATTCATGCTCTTTTTTATTTGCTTCTTCTTATAAACTGTGAAAAGATTAGCAAAACAGGGCCACAGATAGCTAGTCTTGTTAGAGTTAATCTGTTAACTCTGACAGACTATTTTAACTTGTCAGCAATTAAAGATGTAAAGAAGAAACTCTTATAAATGAGAGTGCCTAAATAAAAGTACATATACTAATAAAATGAGGACTCTGTGGGACATTTAGTGTAAGAGGGACACGATAGCTCAGTGGTAGAATGTTTGCCCTAGAAGCCAGTTCGAATGCCACTGAGCCTAGGTGTCCTTGGGGAAGACACCTAACCCCCTATGTAGCACAGATATTTTCCCGTTGAGGAATGAAGTAGGTAAAAATTCAATTAAAACTTCAGCTGATCGATTTTGTCTGATGAGCAAAAACCATCGCCCCACAGCCTGTCTAGCTCTGCAATTTTTGGTTTTGCAGATTTCTAAATAGTTTTGTGAAATGAACGTGCGTTAAAAAGTTCTCTTTGTGATAGCAAACGCAAACGGTGAGTCTGACATACTACAGTAAGTAATGATACCAAAATAGTTTGACAGATGTAAGTGCAATCAATCATTTGTGTTACAGTGTGCATAATGCAGTTGCAGTGTTGTTTTTGTCAACGATGACGACAACGAAATGATTTTGTTGACGAAGCATTTTTTTTTTTTATGATGATGACGTAACAATGACGAAATAAATGCGACATTTTGGTGACGAAAATGTGATGAGACGTTTGCAAGTTTCTGTTGACGACATGAAAATTTAATGAAATAGGCGTCAGACTTTCATATTTCTGTCTGTGAAAAGAAAAGGCACAGCGGCTGCATTCTGTCTCTAACGGCGGCACGCTCCCCGCCCCGCCCTAGCCTGAAAAAGGTCGAGTGGATCATAATTTTTTTCTATACCCAACAGTTGCTGAGCTCTGAGCATTTAAAGATCTTCCACAGTACTTTTAACAGACACAGCCAGTGAACTCCTAAAAGTCTCTCTTATTTTCTTTTTCCTTTTCAGATCCCTATTGAGGTGTCACAGATCAGCTCTGTCAACCATCCAGTAAAGATTGGCCTGTCTGATGCCTTTGTAGTGGTCAACAAGATTCAACAGATACCCAGTGAGTTTCAAACACAAATTGCTTGGCTAAAAGGTTAAATCATGACAGTCTCAAACTGTGGTAATTGGCAAAGTGTTCCTATTTTTACAACATCAGAAAACTATTTGATAAGATCTGTGATGGGTTGGAACTCTCTGTTTTGGAAGTGACAGAATCTGGCTGCTGCAGTTATCCATTCTGTCATAAACATGAATTATATTATAATAAAGTAAAAACAGACACTGAGTTGTTTTAGATTCATTTTTCTCATTTCGACATATTTTCCTCTCAAAGGCTTGAATTCAAATTTGTTGCAATATTAAGCTGTCAAAATTGATTTATTGGAAAATTAATTTTGGATTTTGATCATTTGGGCGAAGCGTGAACAGAGTTTACCTTCAAAATGAATATCTTGGAGCATGCTGCTTTCTTTGTGTGTCATTTTTACTTTTAAATTTGAACATCGAGATCTTTGGATATGAATAATTTTTATAAAAAGTTACTTTTGTGAAGCGGTTGTTGGTACAAGAAGATTGAATATGAATGTTTTAACAACAGTGCTCTCAGATGTAATAAAGGTTGCTGTCTTTGATGCCTCTGACATGGTGTGATGAAATAGGTTGCAGCTGTTTTTGCAGATGTGATGAAATCTTGTCGAGACAAATTGAGATAGAGACGTTGCATCGAACATAAACGATTTCTTTGCAAGCCCATTTTTCTCATATTTAATTTGACGTTAGTACTTTCCTCTTACTCTCCTTTGAAAAAAAATGTGAACAAATGACTCTTTTACATGGAAACAAAGCTTTCGAATGTCTTAACATGCTCAAACAAATTTTAGATGTCTTGCTTTATTATTTTTTATGCTTTAACTAGCTAATTGTGGTAAAATGAAAAAAGCACGTCAGCTGATTTATTGACTATAACTCTGTTCCCATTAGCTCATTTAATGTTTGAAGTCAGTTTAATTTATGGTCTACAAAGTATTTTAGAAATAGGAAGGTCCAAACTGTGCTTTAAATCAAAGGCTCAAAACATTGGATCTGTGCTTTAGTAATGTGCAAAATGTTGTACAAAGAAGAGCTTCTCCTGTCTGATCTTGTCTGTATTGCTACCTCCTCCCGTTTTCTTAGGTCGTCTGCATCCTTCCATCTCACTGCCCTCCACGTCCGTCTTAGCACAATGGGGGGCAGAACCTTCAGCCGCTCTGCTCCCCAACACTGGAACGCACTTCCCCCTGACATCCGCAGCTTAGACTCAAAACTCACCTCGTCAAATCTGTCTCCTCTCTATAATCCTCTTCATTCTTCCTACTGTCCCTTGACATGTTGTGTTATAAATGTTTTTTATCTATTTTTCTTTTTATTCTTATTGTATAGTCTCCTTGAGTTCCCACAAAGGCACTTTTAAATAAAATGAATTATTATTCTATTAGATTTTGGTTGAAGAATCAACAGAACCTACACTGCATTAGAGCTGTTTGCATTTTTACTCTTTGATGGTACCGAAATTAGCAAGAAACCTTCAACCATACGTTTGTGGGTTTCTTTATCTTTAGGTTTTTTGGTTTTTTTTTACTGGACAGTTTTTTTAGATGTTTTTAAAAAGCAAAAAATTAGCTTTTTTTCCCGCTGTTTTATTTTTGCTTGTGAGCTTTTTTTGTGCTTGTCTGAACTGTGGGGATACCCAGTTGTGAGGATGTAGTGCCGTAAAGATGAGAGTGGTTGTCATGTGAACATTCGGGCTGGAACAGAAATGTATTTGTTTCTCAGTCTTTGTTAAGATGGCCCCAGGTACATACATGACAAGTGTCATCAAAATAGATAAAAACCTCACAGTTATACCATAAGATTATTATTTTTTACTACACGAAGGTCTTTGCATCATTTATTATAGATGTTTTTATCAGTCTGTTAGACACAATGCGGTTATATGCTGAAAGGGAAATAAAAGAAAATAAAAATTCTAATTGGTTTATTTGAAACAACAATAAAGAAGTCATTACAAAGCAGCAATAAAACGCATTACTGACCTGCTCAGCCTGAAAAAAAAAATACATCCAGTCCACAGATCTAACTTTTATGCGACATCTCGAAGGTTAGTTTAATTTTTAGGAGTAATTTTATGTCAAATAGCACAGTGGCCTCACAGCAAGAAGGTCAGGGTTTGAATCCCTGATGAGGGCGAGGCATGAAACCCTGTCCTTTCTGTGTGGAGTTTGCATGTTCACCTTGTGTATGTGTGGGTTTTCTCCAGGTGCTCCAGTTTTCTCCCACCGTCCAAAACAATTTGTGTTAGGTTGACTGGCCGTTACGAAATTGCTTCTAGAAATGAGTGTGTGCACGGATGGTTGTATATGTATGGCCCCACTACAGACTGGTGACCTGTTCAGGGTGTACCCTGCCTTTCACCTGGAATCAGCCGGGATAGGCACCCCTTACGACTCCGTTGGGGAATAAGCGGTTCAGAAGATGAGATGAGATGTTATGTCGAGCCAAAATCTTTAATCCAACTCTGTCCTTTTCAGTTATGTGATGTTTAAGGATCAATGTTATAACAATTCTAACCTCTTTGCCTTTCTTGTTAACATTTTGCTTATTTTAGGATTAAATTTGAATAAGGTAAAATTTGTGTATTGCATTGAAAGTGTGCAAACATATTTGTTTAAACAATATTTTGGGGTTGATGAAGTTTAACTTTCATGATGATAATTAAAACTTATTTTTCTTTTTTTTTTTGGCCAGGATTTATATATTACCAGAAAGGTAATCTTATTGTGAATGTATGTTAATCTCAGTAACATCTCCAGCACAGTCTTAGACTTAATTGATCAAATTTATGTTTTAACCAGACGGTCTGTTCTACCCACACGTCAGCGACTTTAAGCAGGAAGACGTGACCTTCTTCTGCCCTAAACCTTGTCATTAGGTGGCTGATAATCAGTTTGCCAAAAGCAAGAGGAAGTTAGACACCAGGGGAGCAGAGGGCTAAAGGAGATTTGTGTGATCATTAGGTTTAAAGAAATTGGCTTTCATCTGCTGCTTTGATCAGTCAACCTGGTTATAACCAGATATAACACGTGTCATGCAACATGTAGATTATGTTAAAATCCTGCGCAGTCAAACATTTCCAATTAGAGTAATAAAAAAACAACAAAACAAACAACAAAATAGAATATTACTGTGATTAATTACAATACTTAACAATCTAAAGCTTTTCTCACCATTTTTCTCAGTGTACTGTCTCCAGCTTTCACTGTTTTCTCTTTTGAATAAGACTTTTTTGTGCTGGTGAATGAAATTATGCAATCCTTTGCAAAAATGTTTCACACCAAACCCACCTCAGCTCAGATAGATAACCGCCCCAGCTGCTTTAGATTCCTAAATCCTTTTGACAGTTTTTTTTGGGAGGGAAGCAAAAGAAACTATTTCGCAAAGAGTGCACCCTTGTTTTTATTGAGACCTTACAGGTTAAGAAAAGACTGAGAAAAAATATAAAAACACTTTAAACTTGGAAAGACTACTTTGATTACCAATAGTTAAGATACATTGAATCTTGGCTCATTTTTTTGTTGTTGTGCTTTTTCTGGTTATTGTGTTTTCAAATGGAATTCACTTATTATTATAGATCCTTTCCTTCATGATGTGAACAAGTTTTACTTTACATGTTTTTTGTATTAATAAAAAAAAAAAAAAAAAGATAAAAAAAAGTTATTAAAAAAAAAAAAAAAGGAGGGAGGCGGTGGCTCAGTCGTAGAGCATTCGCCCGTGGACTAAAATTAACCAGAACTTTGCGGGTTCAATTTCGACTGAGTTCACATCTCCAGCCCTTAAAGAAGACACCTAACGCCCCCCGTTCTCCCACCATAGAGCCGTCATGGCAGCCTGCTGCATTGAGATGCAACACACAAATTTCCCTGGTGAGGGAGGGTTAGGTCAATGTTGTACACAAAAAAAATTGTTTTGAAACTCATTCAATAAGTGGATTAAAAGGGTTAAAAGGATTTTGGAAATTTAAAATATAATTTCAATGTTTTAAAGCAGGCTGGACTATGCAGTTGGCTAGCACTGTGTCCTCACAGCAAGAACATCTGAGGTTTCAGCTCCGGATAGGGCAAGATTTGAATCACTGGCCTTTCTGTGTGTAGTTTGCATGTTCTCCCAATGTATGCATGGGATTTTCCAGGTAATTCGGCCTCATTCCACCCTCCAAAGACAGGCGTGATAAATTGATTGGCTACAGCAAAATTGCCCCTAGAAATGTATATGTATGTGGATGGTTGTCTCTCTGTGTGTGGCCTGCAATTGATTGGTGACCTGTTCCGGAATGCTCACCGCCTCTCGCCAGCGATCAGTTGGGATATACTTTGGCACACCCGCAAACTTAACTGGGATAAGTGCTTCAGAAGATGAATGAATGTTTCAAAGAAAATTAGGATCACTGGTAAAATTTTTGAAAACCTTTTATGTTTGCAAGTAAGACATTTAGCAACGTCACAATGGCCTTTTGTTTAATTTATAGAGAACTTTAGGATCAACTCTAAAGCTGCACTTAGCTTATATAACAGAAAGAGTTCAAACCTAATTTAATTGCCAGTTCATTTTTCAGGATAATAGAAACCACTAACAGCAAGTTTTTCACTTTTGGTTTGTGAGGTTGAGTCTGCACATTCAATTACCTACAATTAGACCAAATCCATTTAGGCTTTTAAATCACTGCTAAATCATTATGAGATTTTTAAACTTGTGCTGGATGCTTTTTTTTTCCTGGAATATTTACTGTTTTATTCCTATTGTCTGTAATGGTAGGAAAACTGCTGAGCCTGCTGAAAAATGTGTCTGGATTCAAACTAGCGGTGATTCCGTGTGAGCCTGTGATGTATCTGATCATTTGCTCCATCGTGCTCCATCTGTTACAAATCACCCTGAGGGCAGCCTTTCAGAGAGGTCAGATTGATATTAGATCTCAGAGGAAAAAGCTCCCATTCTCTGCAAAATTGTGCCTTGACACTTTGGGCACAATGAGAGTGAAGAAATGCTGTAGCAGCGTTACTCATGACCTGATTCGGCTTTCAGCTCTCTTTCCTCTTCTTTTGAGGGAACCACTTGTCCCAGTTTTGGACCTCGGGATGTAGGATTTGCATTGTTTTCTTACACTTCTTTTTAACTTATAGACGTAAGGCGGAGGACAATCTATGAGTATCATCGCGTGGAGCTGACGAATACAAGGATCACCAACTCTACAGCATTGGAAATGATCCCTTTACCTAGTAAGACTTTACTGTTAAAAGCATTTTTGAATAATTTTGTCAAAACCTTATTAATTTCCTATGAAAATAAACCAACATCTAAAGAAATAAAGATGAGCTGGATGGTATGACCTATTTTGACCCTCTTCATTTGCAGCGTGTCTCCAGTTCACCAGTTGTAGCGACTGCATCTCCTTACAGATCAACTTCAACTGCAGTTGGTGTCATCGACTTAACAGGTTGGACCCCTTTAGATATTTACCTTTGCTGAGATTGTAGAAAATTGTGCAAAAAATATACATATGAAAGAAATTATACATACATATACTGTAAGTATGTCGTGTGTGTACATATAGTTTTGAAAAATGGGACGGCTAAAAAAGGTGGGGCATTTGTGCAAAATATGTCTCTGCGAAAGAATCAGGACAGTAGGAAGCTGACAGAAACTTATGATGAGAATTTCCCGGTTCTTAGAAAGAGGAGAAATACCGTACAAGAGGAACTACAGCAACTGAGATTAGTTTAAAGAAAAGTACAACCTGTCAGAGGCTGAAAAAGTCACCAATGAGTGAATAAAAGTTTGTGCAAAGTTACATTCCAGGATCATCTTTACATAAACAAAGGTTTTGCTTAGTTTAAGTTTTCCTTTGAATCACCATGAACTGTGCTTTAAACTTATTTTTCTTTAATTGAGAAAAATTGTTTTACATAATTCAGAAGCTTTCTTTTCAATCAAAATACAGCTTGCATGTCCAGTTCAAACAGCTGCTGATATATTTATTCAACTCCCACCTCATCTGTACAAAACTCCACTTTTATCTGTCCGGCCTCCCTGTTCTTTAAACAAAACTAAATATTTGATCTGTTATGAGGAAGTGTTGGCGTTCATCCCCAGAGTTTCCTGGCAGCTGAAACCCAAGCTCTGGTGAAGGTTTTTTTTTTCAGCGATGACAGTCAGAATTTAAAACATATGCAAAATAATGAGATGGTTTAAATGAAATCATTCACATAAGTTAAAAAAAGACTTTTAATTTTAGTTGCAGTGTTTGCTGTCTTGCAGAATGCATGTTAAAGTCTGTCTTTTCCAAGAAAACATTTTGATATTCTGTTGCATTTTGAATTTAACAATTTTTTTTTCTCCTCTTGTCTTGAGTCTGAATAATTCTGCGTAATAGGAAGAACTGAATAAATGTCCGACATCTTTTTTTCTGTCCTGTTAAATTCATAATTCTTACTCAATTCAGAGCTGGAAATTTGAACGTTGTTTCTTCTGCATCCCCAAAACCTTCTTCTTCTCTTTTTTTTTTTTTTAAAAAAGACAAATTAATTTACTACTCAGCAAGCTTAATAAATATTTTTTTTATTGCACCCGTGGAAAAATTCTTTGTGCTTGTGGCAGAGATCTCATTAAGCAGCATTTTAATTAGCTTTCGACTGTGTTACTATCGGAGTGTTCAACCTCCCCCCTGCCCTTTGTATCCATCAGACACATCCTTTTGAAAAAAGACAAACATGCTTTTGGCAGGCACTAATTAAAAAAAACTAAAACGAACTTGCAGGCTGCAGGGTTAATAAAAGACGATGGTATTTTAAGAAGAAAAAAAACCTTGTAACTTTGTCATCTCTTTAATGACAAAGTTACAAGCTGAATCAGTTTGTTGTGGTTGATGTAAGAAGCTCAGAGAGGAGGTTAATAAAGCACGGCAGGCACTGTGGTGGGTCATATGTGTCAGAGCATCTGAATGCTGATGGGTTTGGAGGAAGTGCATGGAATTGTTTATAAAAAGAAAAACAACTTGTGGTGTTTTGGAGAGTGAATAAAATGCAGATGAACTTGTACTTAAGTAGAATAACACGATAGAATGTGCTACAAATAGTGTGAAGTCTCTCTAGAAACACAACAAACCAGACAGATAATCTGACCATACCTTCTATAAAACAACATAAATAGCAGGTTGGTTTTTTTTTTTCTAAAAAAAATCCTCTTCTTTCTCTCTTAACATTGTGTTTAGACTTTCCTTCATGCCTGTGAGCTAAGACTTAACACTGGTAGTACTTTTTCTGTTTTGTGTTTACATCTACGCTGAGTCTTCACCTGACTCATTGAATGTGTTCCTGTTTGTATCACAGAAGCAGTCAAATTTATGATGCGTTTTTTTTCATCTGATTGTGTGATTTGCTAAAAGCTACAATATGTTGGGTTGATCAAGGAGGTTTTAGATACACTATTATCTATTACTAACTGGTTATCTGTTACAATAGCATTCATGTAACTAGATTCAACAGATGTAGATATTAAATCATTGAGCGCCTATCAGCTACACAAATCCAGATGTGTGCTTTTGGTTAAACTGCCAGAACCAAAAGTCCGGACACGTTTATTTACAAAAGGCTCTCCAAGTTGCAACATGTGCAGAAGCAAATCGTAGTCTGGTTTGATGAGCGTCTCGAAATCTAAGTATTTTTCTAAATTTCGACTAGACTTCCCTGTTATACACAGAATTTTTTTTTTCTTTTCTGAATACTGTACGGTCGAAGAGAAATTGTAGTTATGGCCATCTTCAAAATGCTTTAGCACCTCTACATGGGAGTAAAATGTAGAACGTGATTTTAGACATGAATTTCAAACCAAATACCCAGTAGGGCCAAATTTAATATTGGGACAAAGTGGCAGGCCAAGATGAATTACCATGTGAAATACAATTTTTCTCACATATAACACAATATAACACATCCTTAATTAACTTAAATTAACTTAAATTAGTTTCCTCAGAAACTTATGATGAAATAATCAAAGCTGATTACTAAACATCGCAAACATGCAAAATTGCACAGCGCGAGGACGGATGTAGGCTGCTATTTTATGTGGTAAAAGTTCAAATAATAAATTAACAACAGCTCATCATGCAAAGATTGCATGTTTCCCATAAATGTGTGAGACTATAAAAACTAAATTCCCAGTCTAGCCAGCCTACTTTGACTGTTTTAAAAGCATGAACAGATTTCTGCTTGGCAGGCTTGTTTTTATTCAAATGAAGTTTTTCAACCCGTTTCTAATTAACAACACTAGCTTATTGAAGCCAGGAGGCAACTGGCTGAGAAGGATGCTACTGAAAGGAAACAAAACCTTTCCTTCAGGGTGAAGTTAGTCTAGACCTGCTTTCTTATGTTGTGTCTCACTCTGCTTCCGTCTCAGTGATCTCTGGAGGAAAAAAAAAGAGGAGGATTAAAGAGAAATCTGATTGAACGTCTGGGCTGGGGGGTTTGAAGGGGCTTATTAGAAAGATACAAAGATGAAAATGGACTTCTGCAAATGGAGTTATTAACATAACAATGTGCTCATTAGACAAAATGAGGCCCTCTGGAGAATCCTCTGGACGTTGTTGCCCTTATAACCACACTTTAAACTAAAGCGTTAACGTTGCTGATCTCCCATTGTGATTTTTACTTGTTTGGATGTCTGAATCCATTATACTACCAGACTCTTGCTTTTAAGTGACAGAACCAGCATATGTGAGATCAATGGAGATATTAAATGTAATTACTTTTCCTAACCGACTCCAAGTCAAGACAAGTATGTGCATGGGGATTTTCAAGGTAATCGTTTTAGCTTGGCTGGGATTTGGATACTGATACGTTGTTAACTCAACAACACTTGTGTCCCAACTTCCTCTTGTTGTGATGTGGAAGGAGGAGGATCCAAATGCAGGACAAAAACAGGATTTATTAACAGATGTTAGGTAAGTCTGTAAAGTAAAGGGCACAACTGAGGACAAAAAGTTCATGTAATACAACAGAGTTCCAGGATTGAGTAACTCATTGTCAGGGAGAATAGTGAAGACGACGACCTGACATAGAAGTCTGAGATGATTGTCCTAACATAGGCAGCAGGGTCCACAGGTGTGTGGCATCAGAAATCAACCTCAGGTGTCCCTATTCAGGGTGATGAAGAAGGTCCAGGGCTCCCTCTGGCGGTAGGATCACGACACCTCTAAATTAGTGAACATTTTGTTTCATCCTCTGAACTGCTTATATCCTTGCGGGTTCATGGGAGTGCCAAAGCCTGTCCTGGCTGTTTCAAGGTGCGAGGCAGGGTTCACCATGAACAGGTCATCAGTCTGTTGCGGGGACACACACACACACAGCCATTCACAAATACACTCATTCCGAGGTGCAATTTCATAGTGGCCAATCAACCTGACACACATGTTTTTGGAAGGTGTGAAACTAGAGTGCCCGGAGAACACCCACACATACACGTGTAGAATAATGCTAACTCCACACAGAGAGGCCAGTGTTTCAAGCCTCATCCCCATCTGGGATTTGAACACCAACCTTCGTGCTGTGAGACCACTGTGCCAACCATTACACCATGTGCAGACAAAATTAATGTTATGTTTTTTAAAAAAGCTAATAATTTGATTTAGAAATACTGGATTTTCGTTTTCCATAGATGAGATTTTTACTCCTTCCCTATTTTAAACCGGACGGATAAGAAATGATGCAATTTATACATCTACCGTCACAATCTGGAGCAAAGCAATTTTTTTTTTTGGTGTTTTTAAACATATTACAAAGTATTTGAACATAACCAAATCTATGTTTTTTAATATTACAATTATTTTTAGCATTATTTTTCTCTGCCTCCAGATGTTCCAGCGGGTTTGATCGTCATCGGCAGGATTGGGTGGACAACAGTTGCCCCGATGAAGTAAGTGTCCCTAATGACGGATTGACCATTAAGTTTCCATCATTTGAGGCGTAATGAAACAATAACAAGTATTTTGGGGAATTTGCAGATGATGGATTCCTTTTTGCCGTAGTTTACAAGATGCTCATGTTGTCATTTTTCTTATTATAGTCCTCACAAAGTTCTATTTTTTTCAGACCAAGGACAAGTTGTGTGACATCATGGACACAACACAGCCGTATTTCTTCACCTCTTCTAATATCGCCAAAACAACACCAAGGAATAGGGTGACAACTTCCGGAAAGGACACAACCTCCACATCTCATCCTCCCACAAGTGTCCCTACTGAAGGTTAAAAACAAAAATATCTGGAACTTTCTAGATGTCCAAATCTTTCCTTCAAATAGTTTAAGAAAGAGCGATTATTTCATTTTTTATTCTAAGACATTTATCAAATTGTAACCTTTCATCATGTGCTTTTAGATCGTCAGGTTGAATTTAATCATCTTAGATTGCCAGATATGTAAACTAATATGCATTATTTGAACATAAATAAAAACACATTTAGTTGATATTCAAATCCTCCTAATTCAGCGAACTCTGTACAAACAGGAATCTAAATATTTGAAGATGATTTATTCATTGATGTATAGAGATCATAAATTTTATAAAGGTTTATTGATGACAAAATCTGAAAATGAATAATTTGGTATAATACTTGCTCTAAAATGGTTTTGATTTGCTCTAGTTTTGTAAGAACAAAAGCATGACCATGCCCGTTCGCTACTGTCATTTTATTTGTAGTTATTGTATATCAGAACTATCGAAGTGTTCATCCAAATTAGCACATCAGCATTGCATAAATTGTATCGACGCCACCAAAATAAACCAACACTTGGTTGGTCAACCAACTGTTGAATAACCAAGTGTTGGTTGGTGAACCAAGTGTTAGTTGGTGAACCAAGTGTTAGTTGGTAAACATTTGGTTCACCAACCAAGTGAGAAACCAAATGAGGATGAACTGTTTATTCACCCTCATTTTTGCTGTTTAAACACATGAGAGATGTTACTGTGCTTTGAAACTTTTTCTATTTTCATCACAATTTCTTTCCTGATGGATTTTATAGTGTTTGCTTTCATAAACCAAGAGTTTTAATCCTATGCAGATGTTGTTGCTTTGATCTAAATGAATTAGAAGAGGCCATTTTTTTTGTGTTACCATGTGATGAGATGGAAGTCATCTGTTTCATTGAGAGTAGAAGCAGACATGAAGCTCAAGCCAAATCCTCTCCAATTTAATTAACAAGATCTTAAATGTTGTCAGGAGGGAGGAAAGCTTCATGTGATGTTCGGGACGATTGTCTTGTGGAAAAAAATACCACAAAATCCTTTAATGATTTCTTTGTTGGGTTCGTTTCCGTTATTTTGCTTTGTGTGTTTGCACTTTCTTCCTTTGATACAGTGCTCCCCACATGCACCTCATTTTTACAAGAACGTTTTCTTCACATTCTGGGTGTGAGGCTGATCTTTCCCCAGTCACACCCACCTGAATGATTTTTTTTTTTTTGTTGGTGAGCTTTATGATAGACAGGTGATCACAGCCGGGGTGTTGGGTGGGCTGCTGTGTGAAAACAGTCCTGCCATGAAGGAAAACAGCAAGAAGTCTTACAGTGCAGATCAAACCAGGGTGTGGCGAGAGAACAAACTGGGAAATGAAATGTGTGGTCTGAGGGTGTGTGATGGGCTGTGTGTACAAGGATTTGGAGGGTCACAAGGTTGCCATGCGGTATTTGTTTATGTTATGGTTGAGCATCTGATACATACAGGGGATTACTTCCTTCAGCTTTCACCTGTCACCTCGGCTGTATTGGTGAAGGGTCAGGTCAGAGAACGGGTGGGGTGGTTCACGCACATGCCAGCAGTGCACAAAGTTTTGAAAGAAAAAGACACAAACAAGAGAGAAAAATGTGTGTGGGAGTTAGTTTGTTGTTTAAAATCTTTACCCTGTGCTTCATGAAGATAATACGGAAAAATGTGGAAAAATACAAACACTAGCAGCGGCTATGTTTGGAAAGTTCCCTCATTGTGAAGCTTGGGTTAGAGGGGTAATGACTCAGAAATGCTGATTATTTGTCTTTAAAAACTGCAATAACCTGATCAGATTTTCCCTGGGGTTTAATTAAAACTGTGTAGACAATAATTTGAAAACAATTACAGCATTAGGACTCACCCTGGAGTTGGGACACACCCCGAGGGTGTAAGCAAACCAGTCATTTTTCATTTTAAAAACAGGGAGAATAATTATTCTCTATATTTTGTGCACTTTAGTCACTTACTATTCTTTAGTTGTGAAGTAATGTCTGACAAACACTATAAAAACAACTATAAATATCTAACTCTATTCTTGAAGTGCTTTAATTTAGATTTAGATGACGTTATTAATCCCCTAACGGAGGGATTCAAGTGTCTGGTAGAACTCTAACCCAGCTGACAATTTAATGGTCCCTGGACGTTCTGGGAAGGGTTATTAAAGGTTAGCAGAATGTTCCTTAAAGGTCATTTTTGGTTCTCTAAAGGTAAATCAGAAAGTTTCATCATGGTGGTGGAACATTATTTTAGGTTTTTTCTGAATGGTTCCCCTTGAGGTTTTCAGAACGTTCCTCTGACCTTAATTTTTTACCATAACCTTCCGGGAACCATTACACAATGTTCTTAGAAAGTTCTCTGAACGTTCATGTAACCTACAAAACTAACCTTCAGGCAACCATCACAAAACCTTCCTGGAACCTTTTCACAACCTCCACAAAACCTTCAGCGAACCTCAGACAAAACCAACCTTCACAAAACCTTTGAGCTTCATGAGCTCCAAAAAAACTCAGTCCCTTGTTGGTGCTTGAGTTGTGCTTGATGAAGCTGGAACAACCACTTGGTTAAACAGCCATTTGGTGTACCAGAGCAGGAACAGCTGTTTATGACATCATATAACACCTAATATAATGTTGTTTTGTATTTTATCGATTGTTAATTACAGATATTCATAACAATTAATGCATTCGTTTAGGTATTTTTATCATCTATTTTTCACAAGTGAGGTTAAGGAAGAACTCGTTAGTGAACTGTGCTCGATCTCATTTGGAATCTCCATGGTGTTTATAATCGTAAGCGCTTAAAAACCAACTACAAAGAGAAACACTGATCTGCATGTCTGACTCTTGTGGTTTCTTGTTTTTTCTTATCTCCTCACAGATGATACCAAGATTGCGCTCCATCTCCGAGACAATCAGGGTAAGTTCTTGTCATCCATGGTGACTTCTTGCTGCGGTTTAAATTATTTATATTTTCTGCCTTCTGGCTTGGAGGTTTTTTGCTATAGATTGCTCTCATTTTTTTTTAATAGAAGCATGAATTTATTATCTGATACAGTAAGCAGGAAGTTGTTGTATTAAATTTCTCTTTGTGTTGAAAACCCACTTTCACTCAATCAGACCAGCAGGTTACAGTAATTAAACACAGTGAAACTTTAAAAACATTTAGACTTATTTTAATTAAATAAACGCAACACAAATCTTAAATTAGATTTTTTTTTGGATCATTTATGCTGCTGTTTTCTAGCGAGCAGCAATTGAGAATAAAATATTATGTTCGTCTTCTGAACTGCTTATCCTTCATGGGGCTATGAAGGTGTCAGAGCCTATCCCAGCTAATTTCAGGTAAAAGGCAGGGTACACCCCAAACAGGTCGCCAGTCTCCTGTGGGGCAACCTACACCAGCGTTTCACGTCTCGCCCCAACTTCAGGACCCTAACTCCGACCCTCTTGCTGTGAGGCAACTGTGCACCAGAATAAAATACTTGCGGATTAAAAATTGGCTTTCACCTTGTGGGGATGAGACTCTGTCTTTGTGTGATAACAGCATTTGCACACGGTTATCAAAGTGTAACAGTTCCTCAGGCGAATCATCGCTGATAAAATCCAAAAAGTCAGCGTTTAATTACCATTCGAGACAGGAGTAAGTCTCACCCTGGTTTGCTGTTTAGCTGCATTAGAGTGCAAAGGCTAAATTAGCAAACTGTTTTAAAACACATAGACCGGTAGACTAAATAATTATAAATATCAAAGATAAGTAGAAAATGCAAGTGTTGAAAACGAGAAAATTCTTGATCTAGTGAAGCGATGGAAAATAATGGGATTATTTCTGCTTGCAGGTTGTTATAGTGGCCAAACACAGCACATGAAAGCGCAATACTTGTTACATCAAGTATTCTCTACAGGTATAGGCAATGTAAAAGAAGAAAATGAGGCTTCCCCCATAACAGATTTTTTTAGCTGTGATTTTTGATTAATTGGATACAAACAGTATTATGATATACATGCTTATATGTAACCTGACAGGTATAGTCACATACATATGAATGTAAATTTATATCCGTATGTGTATAATGTAAAACTTTCATCACCATAATGGAAGTTTTATTCGTGCGGCTCTAGTGCCTTGTACAATGAAGTAATTTATTTTACTCAGTTAAACAATACAGCATCATACGATATGAAAATAGGATTGATAAATCAAGCCTTCTCGGAGGTGTTGTCTTCTATTGGATTGATTTTATTTGGCGTTTAATCATTTTTGCTCCAAATGCAGAGAAAATCCATCACAATAAATCTATGTCTTACTTTATTGATGAGTGGATTTTATAAAAAATATTGTAAATTGTTGTCATGAGGATATGTCTTATACAGTAAAACAAATTTAGAAATTAAACCTTGGGAAAAAAAAAAAACAGTTGAAATGAATAAAAATTATTTAAAAGTAGTAAAAAGTGTGTGTTTTTCTCTGGATCTGCTATGGCTACCAGATGTCTAAAACATTCAACTCTGTGAAATACCCTTGAACTCTATCAGTTTGCAAAGATAGCTCCGAAAATATTTCATTTCCTGCTTGAGAAGAATTGAAAATCCGTGACTTCGATCACACTTTTCATTACACAAACACTGCGTGACTCCCATCAGTTGTGCATTCAGCCGTCTCTGGCTGCTGAGATATCACTGCATTAATTTCACACATCTAACCCTCTATCAGCACATACATGAGTGTAATTCCTTTCAAAGTGAAAAAGCACTGAGAAGAAGAGACACGTGCCTTGACTGTGACTGGTGAAGTTTATTACACCGGCACAAGAGGAGTGAGTCAAGCTTTCTTTTCCTTCGTGGCCTCTCGTAGAGAAACTAAATTATACATCTGTTTGGTTCGTATTGCTAGTTTCCTGAAATCTTTTGGCTGAATAAGGGAACAGTTGTATTCTTTAGTCATAGCTGCTTGAAATTGATGTGAAATTGAAAAAGAAATAAAAAATTGGCACGGTTTGTGCAGCCATTCATTCTAGAATGTATTACACTGACATCCTTGAATTCTGCCGTCCATTAATGCTTTTTAAGCCGTAACTGAAAAGGACTGACACATAAAAATAACCACAAAAACCTCAATCAAAATAAGATTTCTTATTAGATTAAATGGACAGGATGAATGTGACTATGTTTTTACATCATCATTCAGCCTATAAACCCCTGGAACCAGGTGTACAAGGATAAGCTGGAATAATTCCCTTCTGCTTCTGAAGGTACAGTTTGAATATTTTTTTTCCAAATCTGAGCAGTTATCTCAAACAAGTCAATTTATTTTTTCACAGTTAAAATTATCCAAGTGCTGCACAGTGGTTAGCACAGTGGCCTCACAGCTTGACAATTGGGGTTTGAGTTCAGAAGTTGAGATGGGGCTTGAAACCCTGTCCTTTCTGTGTGGAGTTTGCATGTTCTCCCCATGTACTATGTGTGGGTTTTCTTCAGCTACTCCAGTTTTCTCCCACCCTCCAAAAATATGCATGTTTGTCTGCTGATTGTCTGTACAAAATTGCTCCTAGAGATGAGTGTGTGGGCCCTCGCAACAGACTGGTGACTTGTTCGGGGTGTACCTTGCCTTTCTCCTGAAATTATCCGGGATAGGCTCCGGCACCCACCACAACCCCATTAGGTATAAGCGATTCAGCAGACGAAATGAAAAAATACGCCCTAATTGATGAACATCTTCTTGACCAGAGATCTACGTACAACAAAAAGAATAAAGCATCCACATTAAAGACCTTTTCACTCTTAAGAAAAAAAAACTCATGCCAACATGCACCATATTCAAATCTTCAAATATCTCTGTTTGAGGACTCTAGGAAGCATTGTTGAGAAAAAAAAACAAACATTGTGACCACATTACCTACGAAGAAGCTTGTGAATTTTAAAGAACACAAAAAAAAAAGATTAAGTATCCTATTCTAAAACATCTTTAAATTGATTTGTCTCTGTATCGTCAGTTATTCTAAAGAAAATTTGGAGAACAACAAATCATTCTTTATGTGAGGAACTCAAGCTTAATATTTGGATAGATAGATTAAAAATAAATTTAGAACAAATGTTAAAAAATTCTGTATTTCTATTAAAGGTGTGGATCTTTGGAATAATTGTGATGATAAACTTAAATTGTGTTTAAATCTTTTCTGTTTAAAAAAGAAATTTAAGTTATTATTACTTAAAAAATATGCAAGTCTTGATGGTTAAATTCAAGCTTGTATAAAAAGTAAACAATTATGATGTGTTATGATTATGTTATGTGTTATGATTATGTGTTATGATTATGTTATATGTTATGTGTTATGATGTGTTTGATTATGTTATGTGTTATGATGTGTTATGATAATATTATGTTATGTGTTATAACAATTATGATGGATTACTTAGTATTTACTTATGTCTTTTTGCTTTTTATGATGATATAAAAAAAAAAAAAGGGTCGGCGTAATAAGCGTTTGCTTCAGCCGATACCTTTTCGGTCCTTTGCTGGAATATGGTTGTTTTTTTTATTTCATTGATGTGAGGTTGCACTGTGACCGAAATAAATAAAAAATAACACAAATCAATATATGTCTATGGCAGACATGGGAAAACTATGGCCCATGGGCCACAAGCGGCCTGTTAAACGGTTTAATCCGGCCTGCCGAACTTGAAAAAATAAAATAAACCTTGTTAGTTTTATTTCCCCTGCAATTCTGATGTTTTCTCAATAGATGGCACACTCTAGATAATATTAGCTTTGTTGAGAATACAACAACACTGCTCCCATTAAAATGTGTGTGTCTCCATGATGTGCACGTTGTCAAAATAAACAGTATGCCCAGATATGGAAAGCCATCGGGTCCAATACACGCACGTAAACAATTGTGTTAGATGTTAAAACAAGCAAAATATTATTTCAAGCACTTAGATTTAAATCCTAGAGCCACTAAATTTGAAATTTAACGCTCTTGATGTAACATTTAGCGTGCGTGTTTAAAATCTAGCAAGCCATTCTATCGGTCTAATCTAGCGCTTACAAAAACATGCCATCCATCTGCTCCTATTCCGGCCCCCTTGTCAAATATTAGAACTCAATGTGGCCCACGAACCGTTGGTCTATGGTGTGAATTTCTCATTAACAATGTGTTTATGATATATTCTAATTTTCAAAAAGTGGATTTGGATTTTTTTTTTTGAAAAACGACTAGTATATCACATGGCAAGCTGCCTGTTCTTTAACTTTGTTGGTAAAACTCTCTTTTTTTCTATTTTGACATTTAAGCAAGGCATTTTATTTCTTTCACCCATCTGTATATTTTGTTGCTATAGATTACAGGTTGAGTTTCCAGATTAAACTGTCAGCCTTCTGGGCTGCTTACATCTTTTTCCTTTCTGCTTTATTAAGCTGCTGGACGACACATTTCTCATCTTCCACATCTCTGTTCAGACACATGCCCCCTGCTAACCTTTCAGCACTGCAGGCCAACAGCCTGTCGTATCATTTGGGCTTCCAGCTGAAGCCAGTGATTGCTCATAAACAGAGGAGTCATGACAGATTAACTGGGGAAAAAAGCGGAATCCTCACTGTCTTTTTTGATAAGAAGCCAAAGAGCAAATTGACCGTGTGGATGGTTCCGGTATGAATTGATTATTGTCTGATTGTGACATATAGTTATTTATGTTTTAAACTAACTCCTTGCGTTTTAATTTTGACTACTTTTGTCTTTGTCTGCACACAATGACGACCACTACACACAGTAAACAGGTGCAATGGTTGCCTGGCTTTTTGTGTGCTGGAGATCAATGAGTCAGGACACCGGGGCAGGGGAAAAGAAGATGACAAGATCACTGGTGCCTACAAATGCTAATTAGAGGTAGAGAGGAGCCCTGACAAAGGTTGGATTGGGACAGAGAAAGAACTCCACAGCAATGTGAACACATATGCTGTAAATCTATGTGGGATGAACCACACCATGATGGTAAATCCATTCTGTTAGTTTCATGGTCAGGTCTGTCTGCTCTACAATCCGTTAGCCCCTGCATGGATGAAAAACACTAGTCTTTGTAAAAGTCTCCTGCTGGCAGACAAATTGAAGGTAAAGCTCTCCTTGCTCCGGAAATTGTTCCATCACAAATGAAAACAGAAACTTGCTGGGAGGTTTCCAGGATGCTGTTATTCTAAGGATATCTCAGAACACCCACAGGGTCAGGTTCAGATATGAATCTGATGAGGCCCATGACATTTGGCTCAGAGAAGGAAAACTTATTACGTACCTGCTCCATGCAGCCTAATCAGCTTGCAATGACATGTTTGAAGGCTATGAAAGACTCCATTAGCAGCTACAGACCTGCTTCCTCCTCCTATCAGGAGTGCACACTGCTAACCTTGTACGGGATTAACTTTCAGTCGTATATAGAGATGAGCATACATCATGAATACACAAGCAGACTTTAGGATACTTATTCCACACAAGAGTAATAACCTTGCTTCACACTAAACTTACATTTCCAAGAATATATTAATTTTCTATTAAAAATACAAATAGAAAAAAGTACGTAAATCATGCATAATTTCCAGAAAATGATCACAAACAGCATTAAAGTGAATGTTTGTGTATTCATAAAAAATTTACAGGAAAGCTCAATTTTAAAAATAATAATAATAATAATATTGATAATAATGTAGTTGTTTAATGATTCAACAGTGCCTCCTTCTGGTCAAAAACAAATCTGCAACTGACATAAAAAAAAATTTTATTTTATTTTGAATTACTCTATTCATCCCTCACCGGGGAAATTTGTTTGCTGCACTCCTTACACCGCAGCAGGCTGCCCTTCAACGGCGCCAATGGTGGGAGAAGTGGGGGTTAGGCGTCTTCTCCAAGGACCCTAGACGAGCTCTCCGTGGGACGCGAACCCGCGACCTTCCGGTCCGCGGGCGAACGCGCTAACCACGCGGCCACCGTCTAATCAAAATATAATTAATGTAATTATTTGAAAGAGTTAATCAGTAATCAGAGTAGTAATCATTGTGTCAAATGATACTTTTTTTTTAAAAAAAAAAGGGTATATATTTTTTACATGCATATTTTAATAGGCTCCACCACCTCAACCCAGAGTTGGTCAAGTGATTAAAATAATGAATGAATATCCATATGTGTATGATTATGTGCATTAAACCTGGTTGTATTTCTTTTTGTTTTGCAGCAACACCAGATGAGAGTACTGTAGACAAGATTTCGGAGAAACAGCCTCTGCACATCGGTCTGATTCTGGGCATCTTGTTGGTGATGATCATCATGATTGCAAGCGTGCTAATCACTGTGTACATGTATCATCACCCCACTTCTGCACCTAGCCTCTTCCTCATCGAGGTGAGTGGCACTACAAAGTTCCACCGTAAAACCAGCCATATTCTAATTACATACACCACCATCAAGACCACCTATCAAGCTCTCTGGGGTCTACTATTATTGTAGGAATACTTTTTCTTTTATCTCAGCAACCAAACCCTTTAAGATTTAAGATGTTTCCTAATTTAAACATGAGTGTGTTTTCTGGTCTTGTTTAACAACCAACCTCAAACAGCAACTCTTTTTTATGAATTTATCGAAAATACAAAAAAAGGTTGAAAATTTAACTGAACTCAAGAAGTTTATTAAATGTCTAAAACTTTAAGACATTTCAATAAAATTGTACAAAAAAGAAAAAAATTACCTGTTGTGATTGTCGAATAGTACAGCTTGGTGCATTTTGTTCCAGACTCATAAACTTGTATTTGTCAGTGTAACATGATAAAATCCATGCTTATACGTAGTTTACTAATGAAAACCTTCATTCGTCTAAGTTTAGTTCTTACTCTGTAATTCATCGACTCAATTCCACAACTGAAATCATGTTTTGGCATTTTTGTGTTCAATCCAAAAGGGATTATGTTGTGTTTAACCAAACAGTGCAACAGCAAAACATT
Organism: Neostethus bicornis; assembly: GCA_902685375.1. NCBI lineage: Eukaryota > Metazoa > Chordata > Actinopteri > Atheriniformes > Phallostethidae > Neostethus > Neostethus bicornis. Next base: position 15,788,357 of record LR738553.1, on the reverse strand, counting down.
ACATTTTCATTACATCATACTAGAAAAATGATATTTTTTTTTGTGTGTTTTTCATATTAAGTTACATCAGTCACCTCATAAAACAAAATGCCTCACAAAGACAAAATATTCATTTGAAATATTTATGTTTTGCGATGAATATCTGCACAAAATGGCTTTTACTAATTTTACCATTATAGAAAACTTTTAGAAAGTAACAGTCAGTCACCTTCTTAACCGTCTATCCCTTCTGGGGTTGTTGGCGGTGCTGGAGCCCACCCCGCCTGTTTCAAGGCGAGGGGCAGGGTACATCCCGAACAGGTTACCAGTCTGTCGCGGGGGTCGAACCCTGTAAAAAAGAAAAAAGAAAAAAAGAAATACTGTCATTTAAAACAAAAACATTGTTTCATTTTGTCTTCTCAATCGCGTATCCCTAATAGGGTTCCGGGGGATTTCAGGTGAGAGGCAGGGTACACCCCGAACAAGTCACCAGTCTGTTGCAGTGCCACACACAGATGCAGCCATCCACACACACTAAATTCTTGGAGCCATTTTTTAACTGCCAATAAACCTAATTTGCATGTTTTTGAACGCTGGGAGGAAACCAGAGTACATGGGAAAAAAACTAAAACGCAAGAACAAAGCAACCGGTGCAAAAATTATAGTGGCGGAATTTTGGATGAAAATGGATTAATTTGTGTGCAAGACCTTTTGTCAAAGTTGTGAAAAAATTCTTGCTTTGGAAACATACAAGTTCACTCATTTTAACAGTGCATAATTATTATCCTACTTCTCTTTATTCACAATATTTTAACCTTAATAACCTTGCGACCTCTAACCTTCATCCTAAACCCCTGTACGTGTTTCTCTCTAATCTCCACAGAGACGTCCGAGCAGGTGGCCGGCCATGAAGTTCCATCGGGGGTCAGGTCATCCAGCTTACACAGAAGTGGAGCCAGTTGGACAGGAGAAAGAGGGCTTCATCGAATCTGAGCAGTACTGACGGAGGAAGGGGCATTTACGACCCTATCAGACCTCTCCTGCACCTGGCTTCTTGCTCTCCGGGGATTTCTCATCTGAATCGGCCCATCAGATGGAAGAGCTCTGCAAACACAATGAATTGCCCCATTTAGTGCTAGATGAGACTGGATAAAGCAACCAGTGACATTGAGGATAAAAGAAAGGGTTTTGGGGAGGGCGGAGGGAGCCGGTGGGACGCTGAGAACTGATTCTAGACAAGCTCAGTGATCAGTCCCTGAGGGAGAAACTGACCTGCTGGGGGAAAATGACATTTACTGAAAGTTTGTACGGCTGCCATCATGTAGCCATGGAGCGATTGTACAGTCTGACTGCCTAAAAACAGGGAAACTTCCACAATAAATATTTTCAGAACCAAAACAGAATATTTGGAAGCTTATATTACTTTATTGTTGGTGAGGCTATATAAAATAGGCTTTTGTATATCCATCAGGTTTTTACTTGTTTTTTCTTTTTTTTTCTTGCTTTCAGTTTGTCGGCACATTTATCTGTACAGAGTGTCGGTATTGCTTTTCGATATCGTCACAGGGGCAATTGACTTTTCCAAAGGCCACTCTCCACAGAGGCTGCAGCTGTTTTCAGATGACGTCAGCTGAACTGCTGTCACCGCAATCAATCGCAGTTCAGAGAAACATTCAGCTTTGGTGGGAAATAACTGTGAGACATCTGTATGGTTTCTGAACAAAAAAGTAATATGTTTTGTCTTTTTTTCTAAAGGGTGATGGGACATGCTCTTACTTCTTTTGTCTTAATTTCTGCTGTGCCATTGTGTTCCATACTAGTTTGCAAAGAGTCTTTTATGCACATTTTCTTTTAATTTTTACTTGTGGTACTAATGCAAAATTTACAAGACAGGCGCTTGTGAGTGTGAATATATTTTTTGAAGAGTGCGTGGCTCATGTGAATTTAGAAGACCTGTTTATGGTAGTGATGGGAAAGCCACTCGATTTGTGACTGTGTAAAATCTGAGCTGGCTCTGCACCATTGTCTATTAATGAATATACACAAATGTATCTTAAGAGTGTGTGTGTGAGCCTAAAAACACACTGGTTAAATCAGATTGTTAAACAGTTTTACAGCGTGGTTTTATTTTTCTCCTGTCCTGTGGCTAAGCATAACCAGATATAAATTCATGTTTAAAAGATCGTTTGGCTATGCCGACGTGTATAAACCAATTCATGCCAAAACTTTTGCAGATTCGGGTATCTCATGGCAAATATTTTTAGTACAGCAGTGATAGTTCTGAGAAAAGTTATGTTTTTTATGAGTGGCCTTTTCTCTACTTTTTTACTTAAATGTGAATATTAATCCATATGGTTTTTCTCAAAAAAATACAAACACTCACTTCAACTGTTGACAATATTTTTACACATTAAAGGGTAGTATGGAAGATCTTTCGGCTCTGACAGTGCCATGGTAAAACTATACCACATTCTTTGGCCTTTTCTGACTTCTTCTGGATTTGATCCCCAAATAATAGAAACACTTGTCGCTGAGACCAGGAAGTTGGCTGTGGGTGAAATATTTTTGCTCAACAAAAATTATTGATTGAATTTCCTTGTCACACAGAATCCAAAATTGATCCTCTTTTTTTTATTATTCTATTTTAATTAACAATGTTTATTCATAAGCACGAGTCCAACTAGTGAAGGCAAATTTGAGTAATGTTCCAAGAAAATTAAATTTACAAAGATCTTCCATACCGCTTTTAATTGCATACTTATGTAAAGGAGGCTAAAATTGATTTCTTGGTATTAAATACTAAAGCCTTTAAGTGCAATATTTCCGTCTCTCTGGTACATTAAAAAGAATAGTTTGATTGTGATTATTTGACATTTATTTTATTTACACAGTTTTCCCATCACATGGAGACCAAAGATTAATCAAAATAAGTTTATTATATTTTCAAATAGCTACACTGCAGTTATGACTCGCTCCTGAGTCCTCAAAACTTTTATTTGAACATTCTTTCATTCGTGATTCCAACAGGGTCTCATTGTAAATAAACTGTACCTTTTTTTTGGGATCTGTACCATGCAAGTTCTTTCACATCATTTTGATGTACAGCAAGGGTGTCCAACCTTTTTGTTCCAAGAGCTAGTTTTCAAGTACGAAACCTCCTGAAATCTACAAGTCCTTTGTCAACAGTGTGAACCCACACAGACAGTTTCCAGCCTGCAGTAAAACTACCCGCACAACACGTTATGTTGTTGTTACACAATCATTAGGTATTACACCACAAACCCACCTTCTCTAAAACACACACAAAGACACACAAATTCCTCTCTCTCAAACACAAACACACTGACAAATTTATCTCGCTCTCTCCAACACACCCACAGACACAAACAAATTCCCCTTGTCTCTCAAACACACAGACAAATTCCTCTCTCTGTCTCAAACACACCCACAGACACAAACAAATTCCCTTTCTCTTTCAAACACACACATAGACAAATTCCTCTCTCTCTCTGTCTCTCTCTCTCTCAAACACACACAGATGAATTTCTCTCGTTCTCAAACACATCCAGAGACACACAAACAAATTCCCCTCTCTCTCAAACATATACACACAGACAAATTCTCTCTCATACAATTTCAGTCACATACAAACACTTGCCCACACACACACACACACACACACACACACAGAAATTTCCCTCATGCACGCAGTGCTTTGGGAGCGGGAGGAGCCACAGAGTAGCAAGTTCTGCACATCGAGAACAGGCTTAACAACATGATTTCATGTCGCATATACTACAAAAATCTCCAATGACACTAGAAAAAGTCACCAGATAGTCGCTTTTTTTTTTTTTAAAAAAAGAAAATGTCTCTGGGAGAGTCTGAATACTTGCTAAATATTCTGCTAAGGTCGATAAGTTGGCAACAATGACTTCCTGTCATTTCATTACTTTTTTTACTCTACTTACCTGGCGATTGACTTGGGACCACTTGGGCACCCATAATGTAGGCCTTCAATTTTTGCTAACGATCTGATACACATTGTTTGCCACTAATGAAGCAAGTTGGCAGAACCACATTCCAAAATGCCACATATCCTTGTACTTATGGTAACATAGAAAAATATGTTAATATCAGGACATGAAAATGCAGGAAGTCCTGAACATTTCTACCAATTTTATTGAAATGAACTAATTAAAAAATAAAATTCCAACTCCATAGGTGCTAAAAATAATGCTGTAAAAGAACTAATGTTCTTCAAGAAAAGTGAAACAAATCAACAAGAAACTCTACCAAATGAGAGAATTTTTTGCCTACTTTGCAACATAGAATCATTTGATTATTCAGCTTGAATAAAAACAACAATTCCTTGGAGATAAAACTATGGGTGCAGTTCAGCAAACAAGAAACGAAGTCCATCTATCAAAAAACACCGATCATTGTCAAAGACACATTATGTATTAAATAAACATCAAACATCTGGTCAATTTAAAACTCTAGCATTGCCCTAATTTAATGTTAACAACTGTATAAATAATCCTTTTCTCAGTGAGGCCTTAACCTCAGTGAATAAAATGTGCACAGAAGAGAACAGTTTCAACCCGACATGCTCACAAAATTCTGTCATAAATTCCTCTAGATTTGGGATTGCTTCTTGTTTTACACTGCCAACTGAAACTGCAATAGCTTTTTTTTGCACATTTTGAAACAGTGATTGAAGTAGTTTCAGACATTGATGAAAGGTAAAAATAAAAGAAAAAAAAAACATGAGTTTGTTTAGCAGTATAAAGTTATCACTCATATCAATGATCTCAATAAAATGATTTCTCTTTATTTCTATTCAAGTAATCAGAGTAATGTAGTTGAAATTTATCACTGATTATGTTTTATATGTTATTTCTTGCCTCATTTGAATAACACAACGATCAACTCCCAATTCTGCAACAATTGCAAAACAAGAAATTAATATAAAAATCAGAATAATTTTTTTGTCAATTTTATTTTTGTCTTATTTTTCAAGATTTCATACACACATCAAAAATCAATCAGTAACATGTTTGTGATTTCTGTAACTACTGTTGTTTTGACTATATTTTAAATAAAATGTTGGCAAAAAACGTATGAGTTGGTGGTGTTTTTTGCTGTAAAGCTTAAAAGTGTAAAACAACAGATGGGCAATAGTGTGAAAAAGTCAAAAATAGAAATGAAACTGGATCAAAAGAAAGTTAATAAAAATACTTGTAAATATATGCATGACATATATTTGCATATATATGTCTACAATTAATGACATTAATTGTAGACAATTAATGTCTACAATGTCATGAATGCACGCAATCAAGTCTAAAAGGCATAAGTTGGAGTTTTACCCCCATCTAGTGGACAAATCAAATTTTACATCCTACTGTAGAATTTTTAAACTGGAGAAATAAATTTACTAAAAAAAATTTAAGACAGTACTTAATTTTTTTTATACATTTTATGCTAAATTGTGTATGTTGTGATAGCTTTAAGGTTTTTTTTCCTAATGACAAAATAAATGAAAGGTCATTCTTCTTGCACATAATCAACTTTATTTCAAAAGCATTTGAAATTTTTTGTTTGAAAATTTTGTTTGAAAATATTCATAAATGTGAAACATTTATGAACCTGAAGAGGTGTCATTCAATCACCATACCATCTATTTAAACATATATATGCGTAAAATAAAGCATTCTATTCCATAACAATTTACTTATTTGTATGCATAAGTCTTGTGTCCTTGATTTTACAAAAAAAATATCTGCACAGTAAACAAGATTTTCAAAAAAAGGTCAATAAATTACTTTTCTATAAAAGTAAGCAGCAAGAAGTTGGATAAAGTTCAACAAAAGAAGGACGTTTGACAGAAAACATTTTAACAAGTTTTTTTTTTTTTATTTTGGATTTAAGCAGGAGGTTAATACATCAAATAATCAATAGGGGGAAAAAATTAGACGACAAAAAAAATAAGTGCAAAAACCCAGAAATGAACAACTTAACATTTAGAGTCAGTTTTAACAGTCTCAGCAGGATACATTTTAAGACAGGAGATACAATACAGATACATAGAAGTGACCTTTCTTTTTAAATAAAATACAAGGATAGACTTGATTTATCACTGCACCGAACAGAGATTAGCTCTCATCTCACTTTAAATACGTATAATGCAGATTGTACATATGTATTGTGACAATAAACGCATTCTATTCTATTTTCATGCGTTAAGAGGAGAGCATGTCTAATGATGGAACAAAGGAAGAAATGCTATATTTGATGCCTCTCAGACACATTTAGTATACTGTTTAAATTTGATTTATATTTTTTATACACTTGCCAAGGAGGATTTACTTCTCTGATCAGCTAGTCCGATATTCTTGAAGTAAACTTCTTCAGTGATTTTGAGTTTTCACATAGTCATTTAGTACATTTAGTATTAACTGTAAGCTTTTGGTTTCCGGCCATACCTCGTGTCAAATTAAAATAAATTGTTGCCTGAGTTTCTCTGAAAAAAAAATGTGTAGAGCATTATATGAATCTTCCAAAGTGAAATGAAAAAAATAAACCCATTTTTTTTAAATTCCCCTGTTCCCTCTTTTGCAGTAATGGAAAAGAGTAATGGACATCAATAAATATAAAAGTTATAATCAACGCTACCTGTGTAACTTAAAGTGAAAGTAACATGACATTTTTAGGAGATCTAACATTTATACCTTAGTTTTTTGTTTTTTTTTTGAAGGGCGGCAGGAGCTGAAGGGAGGGGGTTGTTACAACGGTTTCTGTTTTCATGCCGTTGCTCAGGGTCAAGAGAAGCCAGATCTCCTTGGGATCCTCCCAAGTGATCTGGAGGATGCAGCCAGGGTGAGAGAAGCCTAGGTTTGCTGTCTGAGGCTGTTGACCTCATAAACCGGTCTCGGATAAGCAAAAGATGACGTAAGAGTTTCTGTTCTTTGATCATGCTGTACGTTTAAAACGAGACATATATTAAAATGGTAAACTATCCAGGATGTGCCCCACCTCAAGCTTGCTTACCGGTTGGGATGGGCTCCCACATCCTTATGTCTCCGAGGATTGAGACACAGGAAGTGGTTCAGAAAATAATGCATTTCGAACATTTTTACAAGTTTTTGTTATCACTTAACATTTAGAAACTTATTTGTGACCAGATTGCATTTGTTTTTTATGAAGATGAATTTGTATCAGCTCTTACATGAGCACATGAGTGAGTTCTAAGACAATACACATTCAATAAAAAGATCTTGTGCTCATTAAGGATGTCCCTTTACTAAACACTATCAACCAACGGATTTTGATACAAGAAACCATCATAAACAATGGAATAGTTTACATTTTAAATTAATAAAAATCACAAAAAAGCTGCTAATTTGTATGGTAACATGTATTCTCGTTCAATGCCATAAATAAATATTGACACCCCTTAAAGTACGTAACAAAACAAAAGTGTTTTAACCTCCACAATTCTAATACCTAAAAAAGAGAGTGGATTTACTTTTTGGTCACATTAACAAGAAATATTCTGTTTTTTTCTCCAATATTCATTAGCAGAAAATAATAATGACAATTTAGTGCATTTCTGCTGTTGGTATTAAAAATACTAAGGAGTGCTGTGTTTAAAAGTTATTATAACTTTTTTTTGTTGAAACTGCTATTTGGCTTTAAGTTATCAAAATATCTCTATAAGACATTACACAAAAAAAAAAAAAAAAAAAAAATGGGTAGTTCAGTGTTGGAAAAAAAAAAAACGATGATACGTTTCATCAAGAATGAACACAGGGAAATATTAGATTTTTCTAATAAATAAGATAAAAGTCACACTTCTTCCACACTCACTAATATTTCAGCTTTTTTCTTTTTTTTTTTGTCTTGATACACGGTGAGCTTTGTGATCATTCAAAGGTCCACCAGTCTGGAGTATCTCATTAATCTGGAAAACACAATAGGTGAAAAGATTATGACAAGACTCAAGTGTACGTGCAAAACAAAACTTCTCTTTCAGGAATGTCGATGAACTTCTGGGACATTCCAGAGTGGTGTAGGGTTTTTTTCTAGGGTCATTATGACGACAGAATGAGGATGTCACAAATTCAGGAAGGTCAAATACACACAAGTCCATGAAAGACCAAGTTTAACAAGTATTATGTGAAAACTAGAAGACATAAAATGAAAGAATCAGCATGAGTCAGCAGTTTGCTCTCATATGAGGAGTTAAGTAATTTGCTTTACGCCTTGAGCCAAACAATTATTTTCTATGTACAACATGTCCTGAGAAATAGGAATTTCCAAATGGTTATACTGTGAAATTTAAAAAAAATGTACAGAAATAATCCATAAATACTAATGAGCGGTCGGTACAGGTATTTGCACTCCAACTTTTGAAAAAAACTGAGACGATTGCAAAAATATTTACTGAACAAGTAGAAAACCACACCATATATGGCATGGTATGAGATCTACAGGTCAGTACTGGCAACTCAAAGTGCTAAAATCGTCTCTTGCATTTAAATCGGAATTACTTTATTGATCCCACACGTTGGAGATTTGTGTGTTAGGGATAGTAAAAATAGTAAAATAGAAGGAATAATATCTACAGGAAAAAAAATTACGTGCAGCCTTATGCTTCTCTTTAGATTTCCATATTTGTATGCAAACATGTTGGGATTAGGTCAGTTGGCAATTTTAAAAATTAATTTTTTTTTAACTCTACTAACGCAAGGTTATAAATTCCTTTTTTAAAATCTAACTCATTACAGGAAGCTGGTGAAATCATAACACTGAGTGAATAATAATAATAATACATTTTATTTGTAATGCACTCTACACCTGAAATCAAGCCTGAGAGTGCTACAAGGTTAAAACATTAAAACTTAAAACAATTAAAACAGTACAGCACAATAAAAAACAAACATACAATGCAAACAAAATTTAAAAATGATAAGCTTTTGTAAAAAGTAAATAAATAAATAAAATAAGTAATAAAAATAAGAGGTCGTAATCACACTGAATCAGACTTTGGAACTTCCTGTTGCAATGATGACCTTTTAAATTGACGTAAATTTAGTCAATTGATAGATTTTGTTTGGGATGTATAAACAATGCAAGTTAATGACAACTCACTATGATTTGAATTAGATAAAAGCCACTTCTTTTCATAGGAGCAAAACAATATAGCGCTTCAAATGGCTAGTAGGTCTAATTTGACCTGTTTCCTCATTTTAAGACACACCACACACCATGCCTACGCTTTCATTTAAGCATCTAAAGATGCACTGGGAACTCAATGTTTATTTTTGGAGGGGTTTTGTCTGTTAGAGATGTGAAAAAATGATTGAGGATTGTAACAAAATGGCTAATGATACAAATAAGATTCTCCAGCAGGTTACTGTCACAATACCATCTACTGTTTTATGTGAAGAAACACAGCTCATTCTTTGAATTAAAGAAATATGTTAAAGTATGAGCAACAGATGCTCAGACCAGTCTTTTTGCTATCTTAGAAGTAAAATGTAAAACAAAATGACGTAGGTAAGGGTGTTCATGGAAATAAAGCAGATGAGGGACCAAAACAGAAAAACATCACAATTTAGCGGTGGTCATTCAGCTACTGCAAAAAACCTAACTTGTGTAAAAATCGTGCGTTCTATTATTACTCATATGGAAACTTTCATTTACATTATTACATAATAAATGTATTACTCACTGGAAAGCGGTTCCACTTTCATGCTTTTAGAAACTTCCAATCCTTGGTTCTGTTTGGGTCTTGCTCCCAGGTCCCGAACATCTGGCGAAGCCTTTTTATTCTCATCAGATTTCTTCTCTAATTCGGGATGGTAGTGGTCACCTTCTTCTGCCACTATCTTCTCCACTTTCTCCAGTAAGTGTCTAACCTGAGGGTGCTCCTCAAACAGTGGAATACAATTGTTTATGACAAAGTATCTTTTCTTACATTTCTCCAACACCCACATCAGTTCTTTGCCCTCCCTACGAATGTACCTCTCAATGGAAATGGTTCTCAGCACATCAGCCCATGTGAACACCACAATGGTGTGCTTCCACACCTGCTCACCAAAGAGGCTCACGTGTTCCTCAATGCGTGCGCGGTCAACCTCTGAAAACATGCCGACAGGGATCACCAGCAGGAAGGCATGAGGACCCGGACAGCAGAGAGAAGCACCTCTGACCAGCTCCTGTTTGTAGGAGGATGGTGTGTCTTGGGTGGAGAACCATCCTGGAGTGTCCACCACAGTCACCTGCCGCTCCTCCAACTCTGCCTGCCTCTTGACGCAGAACTCAGCTGCTCGTTCCAAATGAAACTCCTCTTTGCCCAGGATTGTGTTGCCTGTCAAGCTTTTTCCCGGCCATCTCCAGCCCAGCACCACCAGTCGAATTTCAGTCAGACGAGGGACCTCAGCAGCTACAGCCACAATCAATCAATAAAACAACAAATTTCAGTGTTAGTGCAAAGTTCATTAAAGCAAAACTACATCAACCAAATAAATTGGATCACAAGCTTTTTCAACTGAAGGGTGAAATAATAGTTGCGAATTTATTATTGCGTCTTCAAAACGTTTCAAAGTGGTCCAAATACTCCATTCGCAAGCATCAGTAAAAATGAGTAAACATCATACTAGTTCCTCTAGACAGGAAAAAAAAACCTAAAATACTTCAACAACCATCTTGAATATTTGTTGGTAACTTTTATTAGTAATTAATGAAAAAATTACAGAATGTAATCACTGGAGAATACTTTTATATACTACATATATACAATCCAACGTTAGTTGATTAGTTTAAAAATATACCTAAAATTATTTTGGGGCTGCACGGTCGCTCAGTGGTTAGCACAGTGGCCTCACAGCAAGAAAAATGGGGTTCAAGTCCTGGAGTGGAGCGAGGCTTGAAACACTGTCCTTTCTGTGTGGAGTTTGCATGTTCTCCCTGCGTATGTGAGTTTTCTCCCACCCTCCGAAAACATGCATGTTAGGTTGATTGGCTGCTCCAAAATTGCCCCTACGAATGACTGTGCGTGTGGATGTTTGTCTCTGTGCGTGACCCTGCAACAGACTGGCGACCTTTTCGGGGTGTTCCCTGCCTCTGCCTGTAATCAGCCGGGATAGGATCCTGTACTCCTCATTAGGAATAAAGTGGATCTAAAGACAAAAGGTATTTTTTGCATGCTTACTGTTATTTGTAACTAAAGTTGCCAATTGTTTCAAAAGAAAGAGTTGATCAATGATTAAATTCTTTAGACAATGAGGGAGACAGACTTATCTCACTTCAAACCCTGTTAACTAGTCTTAACTGGTGGTAATAATGGTCATTTTATTCAAATTTGATGCAACAAAACAAGAAATAAAAAAAATAAATCTACACAATATGTTAAAGGTTTACATTCATAATTCATCGTTTTAAAGCATTCACAATTTTACTATTTAAAGTTTTAGTTTGTAAAAAACTAAGATGATCTAAATGAGACTTTAAGTGTAATCAAAATGTAGTTTTAAATTGATTTTGTTTTTAAAGTAACTTTTTAATAATTCATTGCAGCAGAGGAAACAAGTCATTGATGCGGAAACGATCATTATTTCAACCAAAATACGTCATAAACTAAAAATATAACTAAATCAAGTTTTTTTTTCCATTATTAATGTATAAAACATGTTTTAACACAATCTGATTGTAAAATGAAAACTCTGCTAACTTTGAGCTAATTTAAACAAACCCGGAAACCACTTTTTAAAATTCACTAATGATGAGAAACAGAATTATTAGGACTCAGTCTTACCTGCTTTTTCAAGTGTTTTACTTGCTTCCATGTTTGAATTCAATTAGAACTACTGACTTTATTAATATTTTATTTTTCTTAGAGCGCCTCGATCTTCGATTAACTTCCTTTTCTTCAGAAGTTGAAAATTTAAAAGTATTTACACAAAAGTTGTTCCGAGTGTAGATATCAGAATAAAGGCATGATATGAACACCGGAAGTAGAACTACTAAAAAGTATTAACTTGGCAGAAAGTTAACTCATTTGCCAAAAACACGACTTAGGGTTAGGAAACAAACAAAAACTGTATTTTATATATATATAATACAGTTTTATTTATACAGTTTTATATATATATATATATATATGTAAATTTATACATGACTATATGCAAATCTGAGATCATGGTGCTCACCCACAAAAAGGGTGGAGTACCTTTAACAGTGCAGGTCACGGACAGGGTCCTACCTCAAACGGAGGAATTTGATTATCTTGGGTTATTGGTCACGACGGAGGGGAGATCGATAGACGGATCGGTGCCACGTCCACAATAACTAGAATGCAGCATCGGTCCATCATGATGAAGAAAGAGCTAAGCTAAAAAGCAAAGCTCTTGATTTTACCAGTTGATCTATGTTCCTACCCTGAACTATGGTCACCAGCTGTGGGTGGTGACCGAAAGAACGAGATTGCGGATACAAGTGGCCGAAATGTGATTCCGCCGCAGGGTAGTTAAGCTTTCATTCAAATATAGAGTGAATAGCTCTGTCACTGGGGGTAACTTGGAGTAGAGCCGTAGAGCAGCTCCATCGGGTCGAGAGAAGCTAGATGAGGTGGTTTGGGCATCTGATTAGGATGCCTCCCGAACGTCTCGGTGGCTAGATGTTTCGGGCACATAACACCGGAAGGAGATCCTGATGAAGGCCCCAAACCTGCAGGAGAGACTATGTCTCACAGTTGGACATGGAACAACTTGGGATCCTTGTAGGTGAGTTGTAGGATGCAGCCAGGGTGAGAGAAGCCTGGGCTTCATGTCTGAGGCTGTTGCCCCCGCAACCCAGTCCCAGAAAAGAGGATGGATCAAAACAAAAAGTATAAGCATGCTGTTAAAACATGCAATTCAAAAGACAATCTGATTTTACCAACTTACCAATGCTTAGGGAAAAAAGGTACGATAGTGTTTTATTCAAGGCATTCAGATAAAATGTATTTACAACATTCTGACAATTACAGCAAATATTTAAAGCACTACTAAATACAATTAAGTAGTAAAAATTTTGAGAATCATGTACCATCTGACACAATGTCTTAAAAAAAAAAAGCATTCCACATTCAAAACTGCACTTGTTAGAATTTAACATGATTTAATGAACAAAAACAGAAATCTAAAACAAATTTCTAGTTTCCAAAGCCACTTTCTTTTTTTTTTAGATATATACAAACAAATTGATTTAAAAAGAAATGCTTGATTTCCCATAAAAACCTTCATTAGTAATGTTTCTTAAAAAAAACAAAAAAAACCCCAAAGACTTCAGAAGCTCTTGAGCTCTTTGAGGTTACTTCCTTGGAGAGTGTTGATGTACTTAAGTTGCCCAAGATGACAGCATACGCATGTCATCATCTTCTTCAGCCCTTTTCTTTGTTGCTGTGAAAGACAAACATGTCATCAGGACATTACAGGCATCAATGTTGATCTGGTTTTGCAAAAAGGAAGATCGAATAAAATACTAATTCTAAGAAGTAAAAACACATGGTTTAATGTTTTAAAATTATTTCTTTTTGGAATGGGCTACTTTTTTTTCACTAAGAATCTTTTAACCCATGGTTCTTTATCTAAAACCAGATTATTTTAAATTAAAAAAAAGTTTTCCTTTGACAGACTTTTTGTACTTATTTGTATTAAACTTACAATCTAAAAATAATTTCTTTTCCTCTACTTTGTCACATTAATTGTAAACAAAGCACTGGTTTTATTGTTATACTTAATATAAACATGCATGGACACAATTTTTATGTCAATGTAGTTCAATCGACTTACTTGCACGTTGAGTCGGCCGAGATGAAGGAAGTTTGGTGTTGGGAACACTGGGAAGACCACCCATTTTCTTCATTTGGCTTTGTAGCTCTTCCTGCTCCAGCTCCTCAAGTTCTGCTAGCAACTCATCCTTAAAATAAAATAAATCACAAACAAAAAATTAATCAGAGATTAATGGCTGAGTATTTCTTCAAAATTTCAGGTCACATGGGGAAGAGAGCAAGCACAAAACACACACAAAAAATCCAGATAGGTAAAATGAAGTTTGTACCTCATCGAATGTATCGCCAAAAGGTCTGGAAATGGCCTCACTGATCTCTTGAGCCACGTCTTGTTGCTCTGTGATATCTTGCATTAGATCGTCTATCTTGTCAATGTCCCTTTAAAGAGAAAGAAAATAGATACAACATAATTTATAAGGCATTTCAAGTTAACACTTTAATTTATCTTCTTTCATTTAAATAGAACTCTAGATGTGTGAATACAGGGGAAAAAATTATTCAAAACTCCATGTTTCCAAAGGAGTACAAGTCTTTATTAACTTATGTCTGCATTTATTATTATTTTTTTTTTAAAAAGCGTCATTTGAAAGCACTGCGTATTTAAAGTTCACTGGTACAATCGATCAACAATAACCATTTACAACTTTTCATCTTCATCTTAACTCTGAAAACTGTCAGAATGTGTTTTATATAAACGCCTTGTTGAGATGTCCTATCACTATGGGAGGCCGTTTGAGCATTTATTCCAGATTATGTATATCAGGCATTACATTTTGTCAATAGTTTGGAGCATGTATACGAGTTAACATAAATTCACACTCAACTGAAACTTATTTGTTACTAGTAAAACTCAACATCATACGATGGACCTATTATAGTTAAATACCAACATTTTGTCCAACAAGTCAAAGCAAAACTCAAGAACTACAGTGGTGGTCAAAAGTTTACATACACTTGTAAAGAACATAATGTCATGGCTGTCTTGAGTTTCCAGTTATTTCAACAACTCTGATTTTTCTCTGATATAGTGATTGGAACAGATCCTCCTTTGTCACAAAAAACATTCATGAAGTTTGATTCTTTTATGACTTTATTATGGGTAAACTGAAAATGTGACGAAATCAGCTGGGTCAAAAATATGCATACAGCAATGCTAATAGTTGGTTACATGTCCTTTGGCCATTTTTACTTCAATTAGGCGCCTTTGGTAGCCATCCACAAGCTTCTGGCAAGTTTCTGGTTGAATCTTTGACCACTCCTCTTGACAGAATTGGTGCAGTTCAGTTAAATTTGTTGGCTTTATGACATGGACTTGTTTCTTCAGCATTATCCACATGTTCTCAATGGGATTTAAGTCAGGACTTTGGGAAGGCCATTCTAAAACCTTAATTCTAGCCTGATTTAGCCATTCCATTACCACTTTTGATGTGTGTTTGAGGTCATTGTCCTGTTGGAACACCCAACTGCGCCCAAGACCCAACCTTCGGGCTGATGACTTCAGGTTTTCTTGAAGAATTTGAAGGTAATCCTCCTTCTTCATTGTCCCATTGACTCTATGTAAAGCACCAGTTCCATTGGCAGCAAAACAGGCCCACAGCATAATACTACCACCACCGTGCTTGATGGTAGGCATGGTGTTAAAGGCCTCACCTTTTCTCCTCCAAACATACTGCTGGGCATTGTGGCCAAACAGCTCAATTTTTGTTTCATCTGACCACAGAACTTTCCTCCAGAAGGTCTTATCTTTGTCCATGTGATCAGCAGCAAACTTTAGTCGAGCCTTAAGGTGCCGCTTTTGGAGCAAGGGCTTCCTTCTTGCACGGCAACCTCTCAGTCCATGGCGATGCAAAACACGCTTGACTGTGGACACTGACACCTGTGTTCCAGCAGCTTCTAATTCTTGGCAGATCTGCTTTTTGGTGCTCCTGGGTTGACTCTTCACCCTCCTGACCAGTTTTCTCCCAGCAGCAGGTGACAGCTTGCGTTTTCTTCCTGATCGTGGCAGTGACAAAACAGTGCCATGCACTTTATACTTACAAACAATTGTTTGCACTGTTGCTCTTGGAACCTGCAGCTGCTTTGAAATGGCTCCAAGTGACTTTCCTGACTTGTTCAAGTCAATGATTCTCTTTTTCAAATCTGTGCTGAGCTCCTTTGACTTTCCCATTGTAGCGTTTGTGGGTGTTTTTATCCAATGAGCCCTTTTTAAATGGCCTCAGAGAAGTCACCAGCTGTAGTCACTCATAATCACTCACAAGAAGTTAAGAGGTCATGCTATGAAGCTCATGTCATTGACACAACTTTCTAAGTCTCCAAAATTGCTCATTCATGTTGCTGTATGTATATTTTTGACCCAGCTGATTTTGTCACATTTTCAGTTTACCCATAATAAAGTCATAAAAGAATCAAACTTCATGAATGTTTTTTGTGACAAAGAAGGATCTGTTCCAATCACTATATCAGAGAAAAATCAGAGTTGTTGAAATAACTGAAAACTCAAGACAGCCATAACATTATGTTCTTTACAAGTGTATGTAAACTTTTGACCACCACTGTATACACCAATTCCAATTGTTACTCCTGCAGAATATCAACATGTTCTTATTACATATATTTATACTTCTCTTACATGTTTTGGTGGACTTGTTTCATGGCCTTGGCAGCAAAACCCATGTTCTTCAGAACCTCCGTGTTGGTATGAGAGTTCTCCAAAGCCTCTCTCTGAAACTCAATGGTTGAGAGAGTTCCATCGATTTGGGTCAATTGCTGCTCCAAGCGCTTTTTCCTCTTCAAGGCCTGCAAGGCAGCTTGTGGAGAGAAATTGGGCACATCACTCATTCATAACGTAATCCGGATTTTTGGACATCAACAAAGAAAATGTACATGGTTCCTCCCTGTACACACCAGGGTTTATTTTTGTTTAGAGTGATCAAGCAAAGAAAACACCTCAGACTGCGTGGTGTGAAAGGCCAAGTTGATACTATGCTTTTTTTTTTTTTTTTTAGTTTAATTGAGAGCTATTTTTCTTCACATTGAAATTAGATCTGCATTTCATCTTTTAAATATTTAACATGTTAAATTCATCATTGATAAACAGGGACAGTAAAGCATTGGTTGAGAGTGGAACATACTAAAGAGAGACTCAAAAAAATCTTGTCATCTTTTTAATAAAAACTTATGATCAAATAAATGAGAGATATATTTTGAAATACTTTTCCTTAGCAACTTTAAATGTGTGTTAGATGTAATCATGTAAAACTGAATGTAACTAAAAACTAGTGAGGAGTTTGATGTTCATTCTGTGTTGAATAGCAGGTGCACAAACTTTATAGACATACAAGGTTCTGTAATTCCTCATTTGTTCAGCAGTAATCCATGATAGAAAAGACGTCTAAGTTGTGTTCTGGACAATTTATTACATGATGAAGACGTTTAAACGATTAGTCAGTCAGTGGTGTTCCACCTGGTTCTATACTGGGGCCTTTAAATAAATGCTTTTTATTCATAAGTCATCTTTGAAGCCAATTTATAGATTTACATACCCCTTTTATTTTTGGTGCCGTGCTTCTTCGCAGTTAGAATTTCTTGTTCGATCTTCTTTTCCAAGTAGTCCTGCTTCTTTGTTAGCATTTCCTCTGTTTCCCTGAGTCTGTGGATGGCTTCCTGTGGAGATGGGCCACCGTGTGATCGGTGATGTTTAGATTTAGACGAGCTGGAGCTCGAGCTTCCCTTAAAAATCTTTGAGATTTTACTCATTTTAAGAGTTTTAAAGTGAACTGAGTTGGTATTTGACGGTGGCAAAACTTTCTTAGAAGTAAGATCAACTTTGCAAGGGATTGTGGGGGCAGATCTTCCGGTTTGACAGCTTTTTCTTTTCAATTCAAACCAGCCAGTGAGCACACCTGTCGCCACACCTTGCAGCTGAATCTAAAACCTATTAATACTTCTGTCAAAATTTAAGAAAAATAAAATTCAAATCAATATTTGAATTTTATACTATGGTGCAGAAATCCGACAATTATAGAAACTTAAATAACTTTCTAAAAGTCATTTTTAAAAATTATGACGTAATTTGACAGTCGGGTTCAAAGTTCATGTTTACATCACAGGTCAGCACACTATGTCAGCACATAGCTGGATAATGGTTAGCTAATGATGGCTGAATTAAACATCGGAAAACATTGCCAGGTTAATTCTTGCAATCTTAACGGTCCGTTTGTGTTTATTAATTCGAATCATAAGAAAAAACTTTATGAACTTTTATTTGATCAATAATTTAATCAACGAAATGTTTATTTTAGCTTTAGCATGCTACATTAGCAACATGCTAATCATGGCCAAAATGTGTTGTCATTATATTTAATAATAGTAATTATATTTATTTAACTTTTATGATTCCTGTTTAGAAAGTGTCATTCAAGTGTTTTTTAATTGTGTGTTTTTTAGATTTCCTTCCGTTTGTGTGTGATTCCTGCAGTGGTGTGTTCTGGTAAGAAATCTGTTCAGTGTGAAGAATAACATGTGGTGTTTAAAGTAAAATCTGAAAAATATTAATGATGCCTGACAGATACAGATAGATCAGACTTTAGATTGCAGATTGTGTAGTTTATTTTAGCTCTATGTTAAAAATGTAAAATTCTGCTTTAAAAAGCTCAAGTTGTAGTTTACAAGGCTTTGTGATGTTATACTTCATATTTGATACTAATCTAGTCAGACTGATGAGGTGGAATTTCAAGCAAATCTGCTAGAGGCATATTTGAGTTAAAACTAGTAATAATTTACAATGGTCTATAAATCAATATCTTATCAGGAATCAAGAATATGTACTGCCATTTTCAATCAAAATTTACAGGCTAGGTACTTGCTTAGGCTTAGTGTGCAAGGTCAAACATAAAATCTGTCTAACAGTATAAAAATCACTCTGCATGCATGGAATCAGAAACGGTATTATTTTCTTTACAGGACAAATTCTGACCATAGAGAGCAATAGGAAAATTAGAGTAATAAATTAAAAGTAAGCAAAATATACAACAATAATTAAAATGAAGAAAGCATACAAAAAACTCAAAATAATAGGCAGGGGTACTGAGCCAAAAAAATACACAAAACTATTACAATTACGTGGGCAGCATGGTGGCGCAGTGGGTAGCACAGTGGCCTCACAGCAAGAAGGTCGTGGGTTCAAGTCCCGGGTGGGGAAGAGGCCTGTCCTTTCTGTGTGGAGTTTGCATGTTCTCCCCGTGTTTGCGTGCGTTTCCTCCGGGGACTCCGGTTTCCTCCCACCCTCCAAAGACATGCATGCTAGGTTGATTGGCCGGTGCCAAAATTGCCCCTACGAATGTTTGTGTGGATGGTTGTATGTGTGTGTGGCCCCGCAACAGACTGGCGACCTGTTCGGGGTGTACCCTGCACTTCGCCTTAAATCAGCCGGGATGGGCTCCGGCACCCCCCGCAACCCCGAACGGACAAGAAGATGACTGACTGATGACTATTACAATTACGGGTGGTTATCGAAAAGCATCTTTCAGTCTGAATGCCATGAATTTTAGCAACGTGTTTGAATAAATTGTTTGTGGTTTCACCTTTACATAAAAATACTCCATTGCACTTTAGAAAACGTGTTTTGTCAGCATCAATTTTGGTAAAATAAAGCCAAACTCAAGAACGCTTTGGACGTTCTGCCATCACGCCTCCCTCGGCTTTGAAATGGAACTTTGCGTGATTAGCAGCAACGAGTCCCAGAGGACGTGCCCACCGCCCTTTTGCGAGTGAGGGGGTAGTGTCAGCCAGGTGCTTCTGCTTGTAGCGAAGTGTGTTTCAGCATGGTGTGATCCGCACCGATAGCAGATCCGTTTGGACTAGCACTTATTGGTCCAGTCAAAATGACGGCCGTGGAACCGGTTCTGAAAAAATCTGATTCTTGATACTTATCCCCAATTATAATCAGTGTAATTACTCTAAACAGTGCAAACTGGGTTGTGCATTGTATGAAGTGACCATTTCCTTTTCTTTGGTCTGTTTGTTTCTTTGTTGCAATCTGTGTTATTGTTGTGATTTTATGTTTGACCAAATGAATAAATCTGAACTGAACTGAACTGAACCATGAGACATTTACAGTTTAGAGTTTAACAGTTTAATCCTGGCAGGCAGGAATGACTTCTTGTGTCTCTCGTTGGTGCAACGTCGGAGTCTCCTGCTGAAAGAACTCATGTAACTGTCGATCAGGCTGTGGAGAGGTTGGGAGAGGAAGTCCAGTATGATCTTTATTTTGGACAGCATCCTCCTCTTAGTTACAGCTGTCAAAGAATCCAGTTCCTCTCCTACAACCTGTCCGGCCTTCCCAATGATTTTATTGAGTCTGTTGGTGTCCCTCCCCCTCAGACTGCTGCCCCACATGACAGCGCTGGCCACCACCGACTCATAAAAAATCCTTACTATTGTCCTGCAGATGTTGATGGATCTCAGCTGCCTCAGGAAATAGAGACAACTTTAGCCCTTCTTGTAGATTGAGTCCACATGTTTGCTCCAGTCCAGTTTCTTATTTAAGTACACCCTTAAGTCTTGGGGTCTTTTTACCTCCTTAGGTCCACCACCAGTTCTTTTATCTTTGTCACGTAGAATATTGTAAACACAATATTTACTCCCCTAAGTGTTTGTCAAAGTACAGTATGTTACGTGGCACAATCTATTAAGAATCACAGTTTTGTTTCGTCTGTATTTGATTGGTTGTGTTGTTCTCTCTCTCTGACAGTCTTGAGCACAGAAGCAGAGAGGCTCACTCATGTTCAGAGGTAGGTCTTAGACTGCATGTTTGTCTTTGATAAGATTAAAATTATTACTAACATATTTTTTCTAACTTTGATCAAGAATATGCCTGTGATCTGTTATAATTTTGCTACATTCTGTTTTAGGAGTCAGAAAAAAGAGAGCCGCGGACTGAAGGTGGCAGCACAAGTTTACCATGTTCATTTGAAGACTGCAAAGGGAAAGAGCTTCTTCCTGTCATATGCCCACAGTGTGAAAAACATTTCTGTCTTGCGTAAGTTTAATCAATACTTTTTACATTTCATTTTGTCTTCTAAACCGTTTACCCATAATTGGGTGGTGGGGAATGCCGGAGCTTATCCCGGCTGATTTCAGCCAATAAGCAAGATACACCCCAAACAGGTCACCTGTTGTGCAGGGCCACACACACAACTAAAAACAGACTCATTCCTAAAACAAATTTTTGCAGTGGCCAATCAACCTGACATGCATGTTTTTGGAGGGGGGGAGTAAACCGGAATTACTCAGAAAAAACCCATCCATAAACGGGCAGAATATGCACACTCCACACAGAAAGGCCAGTGCTCCCACTCCAGGACTCGAACCCCAATCTTGTTGTGAGGCCACTATGCTAAGCACTTCGGCACTGTACAGTCCTTATTCTTTTATGTATCTTTTTTTTTTTAATTGTAAATCATAAAATAAATAACCAATAAATTAATAAAATTCTTTTATGTATTGTATTCAATTTTTTTTCTTTTTTTTATTAGTAACACTTTTTGTTTAGTTTTCTTGTAAAATGGTGCAAAATAATGCAGAATCATTCATTCATTAATTGGATGGAGGGAAAACAAAAGAGAAAAGAAACATGTTGATTAGATTTTTCTATTGGTCAGAAGAAGCTAGAAGCTACTGGTAATAAAATAAAAAAAAAGGTTAGAGGACCATTAAAGACTGGTTCTGAAGTGGAGATCCAGACTGGTTTAAATCCTTTTAAAAAAAGAATCCTGTAGGAGGCGTGATGGTGGTGACAGAGAGACCTCCGACTGTCCCGTCTTGTGCTGATGTGCTTCAAAAGTAATTGGTCTTTAATAACGTTTAAAGCTTTAATGTTTTGATATTGAAGCAAATGTTTTGTTTTTTTTACAGCCACCGTCATCAAGATGATCACAAGTGTGAGAAGTTGGAAATTCAAAAGCCGAGAATGGCGGCTACCAAAGAGTTGGTACAGAAGATAGTAGGTCAGTGACATTCTCTGGCAATTGTCCTTTTTTCCCAAATAAGTTTGGTGTTTAAACTAAATTTCCATCTGGCTTCACTAATGCATATTTAGTAGTTTGAATACATTATTAATACTCTCTGATATTCTTCTCTTACTGCTTAGAGTCAAAAGACGGGTCCAAAAGCAAAGGTCGCCGAGGTGCAAGGAATGCAGCCACTGCAGCCAAGGTAGCACTGATGAAACTGAAGCTGCACGCAGAAGGGGACAAGGGTCTGCCTCAGGTGAAATTTAAGCTCCAAACCACTCTAATTTGACATTATGTAATCAGGACAGCATCTTGAATTCTCATTATTTTATTTTGTAAACAAAATTATTGTTCATTTTTTTGGATTTTTTTTTTACTTAATAAGTAAACAGTTGGGGTTTTTTTTGGCTTTACAGGCTGAAAGGACCTATTTCCAAGTTTATCTTCCTAAAGAAGCCAAAGATAACAGCCGGCCCATGTTCTTCTGTTCCAAGTGGACTGTAGGGAAAGTGGTGGATTACGCAGCATCGTTAGCAAGCCTTAAAAATAACAACAATGTATTAACAGCAAAGGTAAAAAAAAAAAAAGTGGAAGTAACATGTTACACCTGTAAATACCTACACATTCATTTGCAAGCCTTAAAGAAAAAAAAAAAAAAAAAACGTGTTAAAGTGAATGTGACACAATGTACTACTGGTAGTAAAGCTTCTTTTTTTTCCAGTATATAGGTAATTCAGATTTTCATTTAAAATGATTACACTTTTTTGTTTTAGTTTGTTTATTTGATCTTGAAAAGTGTCCGTATTTGTGCCAGGTTGGCTCAAAACCGACATAATCTGATGGACTGAAAGAGGGACAGCATCTGGTTTCAGGTTTTTTTGTAGCAGACTTCCATTCCCATTTGTTCCATGAGGAACGTGGAGGAAGGAAAGAGTTCCGGGTGTAATGTTCAATACATAGAGACATGGTATGAGTGGGGCTCCAGTTAGTCCCGTCTCGTACACTATTTTCTCAGCTTCTCGTCTTTTGGGAATAGAAATATCTTCTCCTGGTATGTTTGAACATCCTGCCGCCACACATTGGTGATGGATTTCTGCAAAGTTCTGTTCAGTCGTCTTCCGCTTATCTGGGGCCAGGTCGCTGGGGCAACAGCCTCACACTGGAAGCCAGGCTTCTCTCACTCCAGTTGCATCCTGCAGCACACCTGAGAGTATCCCGAGGCGTTCCCTTGCCAGCTGTGAGCGATAGTCTCTTCAGCAAGTTTGAGGACTGCCTCTGGGTCTCCTCCTGGTGGGACGTGCCCGAAACACCTCACCAGCAAGACATTTGAGAGGCATCTTCACCAGATGCCTGAACCACTCCATCTGGCTTCTCTCAACCCAGAGGAGCAACGGCTCTACTCTGAGCTCCTCCCAGATGGCCGAGCTCGTCATACCATCTCTGTGTGAGTGCCCAACCACCCTGCGGAGGACTATCATTTCGGCCGCTTGTATCTGTGATCTCGCTCTTTTGGTCACCACCCACAGCTGATAATCTAATGTGAGGGTAGGAATGAAAATCAACTGGTAAATTGAGAGCTTTGCTTTTCAGCTCAGCTCTTTCTTCACAACGACGGACCGATGCAGCGTCCTCATTATTGCAGACGCTGTACTAATCTATTTTTCAATCTCCCGCTCCATCTTTCCCCTACTCGTGAACAAGACCCCAAGATAGTTAAACCCCTCCATTTACAGGACCACTCTGCGCCTGCAAAATTATTCAACGAAATATTGCTGTAATGTGATATTCCTGGAAACAAATACCCACGATCCCCTCGCTTTGTGTAGCTACGGTACATATGCCTCTCATTTTATCACGCTTGATAAGTATCAAAATGATCAAATAGTTTTACATTGTGTCACATACACTTTTTAAAGCAACGGTAAAATAAAAGTAAAAGTTTGATGTTTCAACTGTAAATAATTACACATTTACCTGCTTCTAGCTTGCTTTCAGTTTCTTTATTAGCATCTGCCTTACATTTTGTCTGACGTCCTTTTATTTGACGTCATTATTTTTCCATTGATTGGGATGTTTCTGCACTGACAAAAATATGATGTGGATAGAATGGTATGAGCCTCGCTGACTTTCTGTCCTTCTAATTTACAGAAACTGCGGCTTTGTCATGCTGATACAGGTGAAGCTTTAAGAATGGATGACACCTTACTCTTGCTACTGGCTCAGTCAGAAAATCCCCTGCATAATGGGGGTAATGTGATCTTGGAATATCTGGATAATGAGAGTGCAAGTCTGGAGGATGTCTCCGACTATATTAGCCAGACATAATCAATATGGAAAAGTTGTGCCACATTGAATTAAGTCTGCCAGGTCTTTTTTTAAAGCAAATAAACTCTTTTTGGAAATAGTTGATTTGACTATTTATCTTTTATTACATCGATTTTTTTAAGAATAGTATCATTTTGGCTAAGATGCATGTTGGTGTGTTTATGCATGCAATGTGTAATGCAATGAGTGCAACCTTAAAAAACTAATGCAAACCTGAGTTGGTTTATTTGTTGACGTTATACCAGTTGGAAAATGTTTTGTGCAATAGCAAAACAGCCTGCTTTATAACACTAACCCATTTCTGATTTTTTTTTTTTTTAATAATTCAGTTTCTAGGTCAAAGCATGAGATTTGACTCCAACCTTGCTTCAACCAATGTTGATCAGTGAAACTTTGATTGCTATACAGAAACGACCAATCACAGTTTGGCTTTGAAGGAAAGTAGGAGGGTACTGTATGGCAGTGTATATAAAGACAGAGGGGTTGGGATGCTTTGTACAGTGAAACCCTTGTTTTCAAGTAAATAGCGTCTTTTTGTTGACTACTGACGCAGGAATTACAACCACTCGCTTTTAAATTAATCACTGCTTTTTCTGATCGAGTCGCTTCAAAAAGAGCGACTTGATCCCGCAGTTTTTAATAGTTTAGTTAAATTAATTGGAAAGGGATGCCGCCGCAGATCGACTCAGACCGACGACGGCAGTCTTTGGATTTAATCTCATCGCATTTAATCGGGAAAAGCAGCTTCTGCATAAAATTAAAAGGCCTCAGAATAAGTCATTCTCGACCGAATGTTCTCTGTAAATACGTAAGCTCCAGTTCGTTCTGAAAAGGTGAAAAAATAAGTGTTATATTTACAAGAAGCTAATAGCTAGCACTAGCTTTGAATCCGTCATCTCTGACCAAACGGAGGGAAAAAGGACACCGCTACCTGACTGGTTTGGAGTTTTTTCTGCCTTCTGTCTGCGGTGAAAACTATTTTAGGTAGGTAAATGAAATCGATTGGATGTAATGAACCAGGAAGAGAGTGTTTTATCGAAGTGGGGGAGGGGTACTGGTTTCTATTAAGAGGAAATACTGTTTTGGTTTTAAAAGTGTCCAGAGGGGGCGCTGTAGGGTCAGTACTTAATTTTAATGTGTGTTTTTGTTTTCATATAGTATTGTAATGGTATTTATCTTTTACAGATAAGCATGAAACTGCTGGAAAACTCCATCTTTGAATCCCTCAGCTCCAGGCTGTGTGTGGAAAAAGGAGAGTCTCGCATCCTTGGCAGGTAAGCAGCTTGGAATCATTTTAGAACTATCTTCTGATTTCTGACAGATGGATTTTGTCTTGCGTAAACATGATTTCTGTTTCAAATTAGGGGATCTTGATGAATGCATTTCACAGAATCAGGGTAGTAGAGCAAAACTGCTCATGCAGGTTATGCAATGTACCATAAATCATCTCCTGAGGGCATACTCAGATATCTGAAAGATTCCTCATTGACTCTTTGAGGTTGCTGGGCGTGGAGATCAAGATACAGTGTCAGTGTTATTGCATAAAGAAGGTGGGCTGTAAAGTTATGCTGTCTGTCTTTCAGGAGGGAGTTGTGTGGGTGGTGAAACTCAGCTATGTTGGTTGTACCATAGTGACGCAGATCACAGTGTCCTTACTGGAGTATTTTGGAGACCGTTGTTAGGAGCTGTGTACAGACATGCATAGATGTTACATAGCTTAGTGGAGTCTGTCTCTAGAGGTTAAATTAATCCATGTAAGTTTTATTTGAAAGCATTTATCAAATAAAACTAATGAGATTGTTCCAACTTGATCATTGATTGGAATGAGTTTTAGAGAATATTTAAAATTTTGAATTAAAAACTGTGCACAGGTGAAAGTCTGACAAATGGAAACTATTTGGAAAAAATGTGGTTGGACATACGAACAAAATTTGACTTAACTTTTTTTTTTTTTACGACCATGAACAACTTTCCTAAAAAGAACAAATAAAATTAGATTATGCAGTTTTTTTGTTGTCAAGTGTGTTTTTTTTTTCTATAAGTAAATAAACAGTGTAGAAATAGCTCATCTATAAATATAAGTGTGTGTATGTTGTTAATCTTCACGAATGTCCCAGCAGTCATCTGGTTACTTGGCTGCTTGGCCGTGTTGTGTTTAAGGAACGGCATCGCTGCTATTTCCTGCATGCTGTCCTCTGAAGTTTCTATTATTAGTCTGTCAGTCAAGAGGCTTCTTAATAGTCTGGCATATGCTGCACAGTCTTGTGATCTTGTTTAGCCTTAGTATGAAGGGGGGCCACAAAATAAACACCAGTGCAGTCTGCTACGCACAGATATCGGTATCAGTGGTGTCTGACCCAGAAACCTGAAGACAAGAGACTGACGGTTCAAATGCAGATAAGGGTGACATGAAAAGACGTCTCATAAACTATGCACCAGCAAAGTGCTTTTTCATGCATCAAATAAACGCATTAAGATGACTCGGAGAAGTTGTAACTTGTTAGAGTGTTTTTTTTCACCCAATTTTTAAAATGATAATGTAACATTTTTATTTACAAATGCTTTTATTATTGTTGCATCTTTTTTTTGTTGGCTTATAGATGTTTTTACTTTGTCTTTTTAAGGATCGAGAGCTACTCCTGCAAAATGGCAGGTGACGATAAGCACATGTTCAAGCAGTTCTGTCAAGAGGGAGAACCTCACGTCTTGGAGGCCCTTTCTCCCCCTCAGTCTGCCAGCGCCACCAGCCCTTCACTGTAAGTACCGCAGCACCATCTGGTTCTTGGGAGAGTCGGGATTCACACTGTTCTGCCTCGCAGGCTGGGTAAGAGTGGTGAGGACGGAGAGAACCCACTGAGTGACAAAGTCTGCAGGAAGACTCTCTTCTACCTCATCACAACTCTCAATGAGTCCTTCAGGCCGGATTACGACTTCAGTGCGGCCAAGGCACATGAGTTCAGTCGAGAGCCCAGCCTCAACTGGGTGGCCAACGCCGTGGACAGCAGCTTGTTCTCTGCCGTGGGCGAGGAATTCAACTCCCTGGGGCCTGAGCTGTGGGATGCCATCGACCAGGAGATAAACCTGCAGAGCTGTGACATTTACAGGTTAGTCGTTGTGTTGTAAATACCACACAAGAAAAAACACTCCCATCTAATATTAATCTGTGTCAATCTCTGCACCTTTTTTCAGCTACAACTCTGATCTGGACTGTGACCCATTTGGAGAAGAGGGGAGTCTCTGGTCCTTCAACTATTTCTTTTATAACAAGAAACTGAAGAGGATTGTGTTCTTTACATGCCGCTCTGTCAGGTCAGTAACGACAAGCAATTTGACTTTTTTTTTTTTTTTTTTTATCACTAATAAGTTAAGATTAAACTATAAATAGGCTCATTTCAAATATTTGTTTACACTCCCCCAATCTGTTTGTTTTGGTTCACTACACCTACTCATTGGAGATGAAAAAAAATTCTCTGTACAGTGTGCTGAGTGGCTATGGCCGTTGCTGCCTGGAAAATGAGCTGGACATGGAGCTGGACGAGGAAGAGATGGACGGCTTCACTGAGGACAGGTTTGGTTACCATCCCTCTATCAGTTTACTCTTTTCACCTGTCAAAGAACCACTTCACCAACATTTTTGTTTTTCTCTTCTAGCTGCCCCAGAGCTCTTTGCGTTTGAACCCCTGGATTCCCTCCTTCACCCCTACACAGAACACATATAAAAAATATCTACTTCAACTGGTCTTGTTGCATTTTTCTAATCTGTTGCATTCCTGCTGTCTCAACCATTAGTTTTTGCACGTTTGGCCGCGTTTTCTTTTTGTCAGCGAGCAGTGTGCTGTGAGGTAATGGACATTTGTGAAGATGCCCCTTTGCATTATGCTCCAAGATGAAATTTGTCTTTTTCTTTTGAGCTATCCCAAACGACACCAACATTAAGCTCCTCTGCGTGCAATTCCAAAGAGATCTTTCAAGAGACTTGAGTATCTCGTTCTTGTATGGATTCATAGCAGCAGTTTGATTTTGTGCAACACAGATGAGTCCAAGAATTACCAGCAACAACTGATGGATTAACTCAGTCCTACACAGGATGAAACGAACCCGCCACGGGCAACAAAGACCCCTGAGAAGTACTTGTAAAAACTGTGTGTGTTATATTTGTTTGTGTGACAGTAACGTTACTGTGAATTCTTTTTCTATTAGAGGAAATGCTGTTCTTTAAGTTCTTCCTTTAAAACAACAAAAAAAAATTTTATTAAAATGTTTATAACTCTGTACCATTTTGACAGAAAAATAGAGCCAGAAGGAAACTCTTGGCTTCTGAGTTGCAGCTTAAAAAACATTCACTTTACTGTTTTTGATGTCCTTTTTAGTTTTTCCCTCTAACTCCTCATTCCTTAATGTGTCTTCCTGTTGTTTCTAATTAGCATAGTTTGTTAAAAAGCTTAAATGAATGTACAATGTAAGAGCATAGCAGAAATGACTTTTTATTAACTCTTTGTTCAGTGGAAAGTGGCTCCAGTTGAGCCGTTGTTTAATTTGTCCTTCAAATAAATCGATGTTTCCAATACAATGAGGTATTAATCTTGATTTTAATTAAATGAACAAATTGGTGCAGCATGACAATTCATTGAAAATCAAACGAGTCGGTAACATAATTGTTTAATGAAAAATTATACATGATCGACTTTTTTTTTTTCATTGCAATGGAAACTCGTGCTTAAATTGTAAACGTTAATTTCATAAAGTCAGTGAACAATTATGGTTAACCTTTCCTTTAAAAAAAAAAAAGTGGTCACAAATAAATTTAGGATTGACCTTAATACATATTTTGATTAAATTTGAAGAATCAAGAAAACCTTTTAGTCCCACAATGGGGAATTTGCAAAGATTTATTGGAAATCTTGCATGTTTTTTGTAGAAGCTTGAGGGTGACATGCACATATCTGATGGCAAACTGAAGAAATTGCAGACAAACAAAACTGAGAATTTTTTTTTCCTTTAAGGCTGAGGATGTTATGTAAATGAACCACAAAACCACTGTAACAGTTCTGAGCAACAACTTCCTATAAATGTGACACCTGCTTGCAGTGAAACATTGATCCCTTTGCTCAAAATACGAAATGTTTAAAAAATGCAGCTGTAAACGTTTGCAAAAAGAGCAGGAACAATTTGCTAAAAAAAGCAAGTTGTGTGGGAATAAAACATGCTTAAAAGCAAACTTGCGCATAAAAAAAATACAAGAAAACATAACAAAATCCACAAAGTTTAAAATACTGTTAAAACTGAGTCTTGCATTCGACAAAACATCCAGGTTAGTTTTAATTTATTCCAAAATCACATGAATGAGAACTTGCCTGGATGAAAAGTGACATTTTTAGTTTTCTTCTATTAAAGAAACATGATTTTGTATTTTACCACATTTCATAATGGCACCTTAAAGTTCCTGGGTATGTGTGAAATATATATGTAGCTTATGAAACTGTAACGCACCAAAAGTTCTGATGAAAACAAAACGGAGGGGTGGGAGGAAAAAAAAAAGTGCATTTAAACAATTTAATAACCATTAACAGCTGCTTCAATAATTACTGTTTCCCCTCAATTTGCCCTTAACTTTTCAGACTGATAAAAAAAATAAAGAAACTTAACATTTGAGTCTCCACACTCTGAAATATGAAGTGATGTATCATGATATGTAGTGTAAATAATGAGTCTTCTGATCTGCAGTAAAAATCTACTGCTCATTTCATCTTGACAGGACCAGCATCAGCTCCATGGAGATGGCAGTTCTTTGAAGCTCAATGTCAACGCTGTTAATCCTGTAATTACAGTTTTTCCATTTAAAAGGGAGAAAGAGGTCAATCGCGCAAAAGCCTGTACAGGTGAGATGTTTCGCCACCTCCACGGATGTGGAAGTAGTCAGGCCACCGATGGCAGAAGAAGGGGCTATCTGAGTCCAGCTCTGGAGGTCATCCACTCAAGGCCTTGGCATAAGCTGGAAAACAAAATTACCAGATATCAATTTGTGTATTTTATATTACAATACGGTCAGGAACAGGGTTCTGCTCCAAGTGGAGGAGTTTAAGTATCTCAGGGTCTTTCTTGTTCACAAATGGGGAGATTAAGTTGGAGATGGACAGACGAATCGGTGCAACACCCGCCATAATCAGGACGCTGCATCGGTCCGTCGTGGTGAAGAAAGAGCTAATCCGTGAAACAAAGCTCTCGGTTTATAAGTCGATCTACGTTCCTACCATCACCTATGGTTACCAGTTGTGGGTGATAACCGAAAGAATGAAACTGCGAATACAAATGGCCGAAATGAGCTTCCTCCGCACGGTCGCTGGGCTCTCACTCAGAGATAGAGTGAGGAGCTCAGGGTAGAGCCATTGCTTCTTTGGGTCGAGAGAAGCCAGATGGGGTGGTTCGGGGATCAGGTTAGGATGCCTCTTGAATGAGGCCCTGGGGATATGTTTCGGGAACGTCACACCAAGAGGAGACAAAGAAGAGCTGCTGGAGAGACCCCCGACCTGCTGGAGAGACCATGTCTCACAGCTGACCGGAGAACACCATGGGATCTTCCTGGGTGAGCTGGAGGATGCAGCCGAGGTGACAGAAACCTGTATTTCCCGTGTGAGACTGTTGACCTCACGACTCGGCCCCGAATAATGCGGAAGACAATGGAACGGATTAAAAAAAAAAACCAAAAGGTTACTTAGATGAAAGTATAGAAAATTACATTTTATAAAAGAGACATCTTTGAATAAAAAGCACTCCTAAAAAGTAATTATTAAAATAAATAACCGTTCACTGCAGACTGGGCAGCTTAAACAGTGACTTCTAGTGGCTTGTAGAACTCAATGCAGCTTCTTTTGTCAGAGTCAAAGCAGTTTAAAATATGTGCATCAGTTCTAAATTTAATAGCACAAAAAATGATTAATCTTGAAATATCTTGAGGAATGAGGAAATGCTTGTTTCTATTCCAAAATCCTAAAAGTAATTTGAAAAGTTTTAGCTTGACAGAGTCTTAAGAACGCTTTGAAGAACACATTCTTCTTCTTTTTTTAAAAAAGAACTATTTGAAACAGTGAAGCAAGCTTTGGTGTTTCCACATTATCAGCAACCAGTGCACGCATGCACAGAAGAAGCAGAAAAGAGGTCATAATGAAAACATCTGCATGCCATTTTTTTTTTTGCCTTTACTATCCCTCTGTGTTTTCTAGCTTAGGAGGCTAAAAGAAAGCAGTTAAAAACATCTGCTCAGGCACTTGTGGGCCTGGCGGAACATGGGAAAAGCCATAATGGAATTTCAAAATCATCTTCAAATAAAAGAAATCTCCAACTTTGTGCTGGTTTACCACGGCGGCCGCTCTTACCCTTCTCCTGTGAGTGCGCAGCATGACTGTATGTGCCAGGGGTGGTCTTTGATGGAGCTTAGAGTGAGGTATTTGGAGATTTCTGCAGCAGACATGCAGTCCTTCATATCCTGCTTATTGGCAAATATCAACACAGCTGCTTTCCGCAGGTCCTGTGGAAGAACATAGTGAACAATGAAGCTGCTCTTTCACGCCTTCAGAAACCACAGACTTTAAAACAATATGGCCAAACGGAAAGGTCGCACTCTGATGGAATATCAATACAAATCTTAGTTGTGTGTGTTGGGAGTCGTTTCCTCTCTGAAAAAAGTTATGATGAGACAGTTACCTCATGAGCCAGCATCCTGTAGAGCTCCTCTTTAGAGATGGCCAGTCTCTCCCGGTCTGTGCTGTCCACTACCAAAATGATGAACTGTGAAGGAAAATGGGGGGTTGGTGTCCTGTTTGATGGTCACACAATGAGCTGACTGCTATGTTAACAATCCTCTGAATGAGAAATTTCCTTCCATGACAAAAGAATAAAAGAGCATTTAATGCGGATATTTGGACCAAATCAACATCCAAGAAAAGAAACAAGAGGGTCAATGTGTAAATAACACACCGCTGTGACCCAGATTATTGTGCTTCTACATAACCAAATCTTTCAAAACTAAAATTAATAAGTCTTTAACAACACAACATAAAAGTCTGAGGGAATATTTGTCTGAGCTGTTTTTCTCACCCTCACAAACTATTTATTAGATCCGGTTCACATTGAGCGGTAGACTGGATAACACATTCCGAACAAATATGTTTGGAAAAGCTCTTTGAGTAAGATATTTTTTGTCAGTCACTTGTAATCTTGACTTATCATTTCAGAAAGTATCTGTAAACATTATAAATGTTTAAACAGGATTAAAAACAACATGTGTTGTGAGAAATGAGTCATTCAGATGTTAGATGATCCTTATTTAATTTTCCTCTTATCTGTGTGGGCTTTGTGTTACATTTCTGTGACTCCATGTGGAATCTTGTTTAAGTTTTCTCTCACATTTGCCTCTCCTGTTCTTCTTTTCATTGATGGGAGTCTAAATGCCGAGGCAGCTGACCCTTGCTTTGCTTCTCAGACAGGCCGCTTTGTGAAACGACTGACCTCTGACTTGCACAGCCCTCGCGGCAGTCTGTGCTCTGAACAAACACACCAGCTGCCGTGCATGGGAGGAAGTCCCATATGGAGAAAGAAAGAAAAAAAAAGACAAAAAAAAAACTTCTCACCTCAGTGTTTGAGTAGTAGGTGTTCCATGAAGACCTGAGAGACTCCTGGCCTCCAATGTCCCACA
This sequence comes from Neostethus bicornis, assembly GCA_902685375.1. Taxonomy (NCBI): domain Eukaryota; kingdom Metazoa; phylum Chordata; class Actinopteri; order Atheriniformes; family Phallostethidae; genus Neostethus; species Neostethus bicornis. The sequence continues at coordinate 15,755,512 of LR738553.1, read as the reverse complement.
TTAAGAAGTGGGTGTTCTTCACCACAATTTCTTCCACATTACTTCCAATGGTGGGCGAAGTATGGACGACTTCATTCATCAGACTTAATGTAGGGCGAAAAAAAACGCTGAGGTGAATAAAAATACATTATAAAAAAACGAGAAGACAAGTTGTAACAATACTTACAACTGGTAGAGGATAGTGGTTTTCCCTGCATTGTCTAATCCCACAATGATAACTTTGTGCTCTGAAAAAACAAACAGTCTGTTAACTGCAGAAGCTTAATCATCCAAAAAAATAACTACACTGTCACAGTTTGAAACAAAAAAAACCTTTGACTGTGAGTTCACCTAAAAAAAAGTGCTTCAGTTTGTAGAAAACATTCATATCAGTGAAAGCAACCCTTTGACAAATCTTTCAAAACAACGTTTTCTTTATGAATTTACTTTCATTTAGATGACAGTTTTAAGAGATGAGTTTTAAGAAAAAATATATTAAAAACAAGTTAAATCTTCCCTCTGTTGCAGGAGATCCCTCTTTCATAAGATTTCTTTTTTTTCTCTCTTCAGTCTTTTTTAGAGTTTTTCACCGTGAAGGAGGGTTTAAGGGCAGGAATGTGCCGAAATTGTTTAGCTACCTTTTTTTTAAGTTAGCTTTTAACTGTGTATCTTCATGTTTTCTTTTTTTATGCTTTTTTTTTCAATCTGCAACGTGAAGCCTGGTGTTTTGTGATTTCGGGCTTTACAAATATAATTGAATTAAGAAGTCAAGAAAAAAAATATTTCAAACTCTCATCTTGTCTTGTTTTTACATCTACGGCTGTAGGAGACATGGTTTGAAGTCTCACAATTATAGTGTTTTGTGTGAACTAGGGCAGCTTTTAGAATCTGGTCAGCTTACCTAACAAAATTCTTGTCTTGACGAAAGCAAAAAAAAAAAAACGATCTCAAATGCAAGATGGAGATAAATTTAGTCAGACAGAGAAAAAAAAAATCCATCTCCATTGCATTCCATGGTTTTGGAGTGGATTTTTCTTCTTCTGAAGGATCCCAAAATTGCCATGACAATCACATTTGCTATTCTAATTACAGATCTGGATTAAATTCATCATGACCATACTGAGGTCTTCTTATGACAAATCTAGAGCTTGAATGTGAAAGTAGATCTCTGTGTACATCACAGGGAAAATGAACAGTTTGGGTTTTTTGAAACGATCAGATTGTGTGTTTGCCTTGTGAAGAAATCTGAGGTACCTAAGAGGGAACCAAAGACAGCTGATTCACTGTAAACAACTTTTTAGACTATCCATAAGTTGTGCAATGATGTGTGTACTAGATAACCAAAGCTGATTGACACTAAATGGATAAATCCACTCTGGCTTAATGTAAATCTACTACCTGATCACCGGATTAACCAACATATAACTGCATGCAGTGGATAAAAAGTGAAATTTATAAAGTAATATTTAATTATGCAAGCTGGATAAACAGATCGAGATAGTAACAGAGGGAAGATTTTTTTTGGGAGATCATTTACTCTCTCCATCTGTTGTTTTGGATGTCGTTGTTCACTTTGTGCTAACAGGCTAACAGATCACCTCATCCTGGTTAAGCAGCTAGGAGAGGATGAGAAGCAGGAATGTATTTTTATTACACCCACCTTGATTACAAAAGAAGCTCCACAGTTTGGCGAAAATGAGGCCCATTTTTTAAAATAAATTCCAATCTATGTGCAGTCAGTAGAGCGGCCAGCAGCCTCCAGGTTCACCGCTCGTTCTCTCTCTCTGGTCCACGCCGTGTTAACATTAGCTACACAATGTTCTGTCTAAAAAACACGTCCACCAGATTTGGAGCACGGACTCCATGCGGTAAGATTAGGTATAAAACGAAGCGAGACTGAACGTGATAAAGGATTGACTTGATGTGGATTGCTCATAAAAAGCCGAACAATAACCGGGCTGTTTGTGCTTCTTGTGGCCGATAGCTGCTGTTACAGTGCGTAAAGCTACCGTGATTTAACTCACAACTTCCGCCTTTTCGTCATGACATCATCACGTTCTCTTATTTAAAATTATTTTTCTTATGTATATTTTTTTTCTTAGTATAAAATCAATTTAATTTTATATAACTTTTATTTTCATTTAATTCTATTTTTAAAAAATGGTAATTAAAAATACAAAATGTGGGGAAAAAAATCAACATTATTTATGTGTAAATAATTACAAAAATGTAAGATTATTATGATTATCAAAATAAATTATAAAATTGATCATTTGAAATGACTTTAAATTTAGGGTGACTATATATTTTACGCAAACCATGCTTTAATAAATAAAAATGATTATTTTATGAATTGTTATGACGATCAAACGACAAACATGTTGGTTTGTTAGTTTTTAAAAAGTATTATTAGTAGTGTGTACTGTTAATTAATTTTGCAATATTTTCAATAATTACGAAAAACAAAATGTATAAAATAGATTAAAAATGAAGAGTTTGTGACGTCAGAATGACGCGGTACGGAAGTGGAAGTAAAAATACCAGAACATGCTGTAAGTACTAGAAAAATAAAGTATGTTTTATTTTTTAGCATTTTTCCTGGTAAAGCACTGAAATAACGACTAGTTCTGTAGATTAAAATATAGCTTGCTTGCAGATTAAAGTCTCAGATAAACGTGACAGTCTAAAAGAATATGACGAGCAAATAAACTGAATGTTCTCACCAAACATAAAAACAAGTAATGTATCAAATCAGCAAATTATTAATGATTACTTGACACAATTCTAGAAAAAAAGCCCCAATAACTTTGTTTCTTTTCGTTTCCAGTTTTTTCTATGAGATGTGTACTGATCTAGAAACTTTCTAACTTCTTAATTTCTTTTTAAACAGAATAAAGTCTTGTAAACTTTGAGAAAATGCCTGTTTTCCCAAGAATTACTCTCAAGCCTGAAGTAACAGAGTATCTGAAGAGTGTCTTTTTAAACAAAGAGGTAAGACATTATTAAAAGTAGAGCTGATTTTAACATCTTCCTTCCAGAAAGTGATGTAGAAATCTTACAATAAGTGCTTGTTATAATTGGATAATAAGTGATCACTTGTTAAGATAACGTCTATTTAAAATCTGGAGCTGTTTAATACTGTATTATAAAGACAAGTCACAAGGAAAAATCAACAAGTAGTGTCTCATCTAAAAGTTTCTGCTTAATCTTGATTTGAAAAATCAGTGTTTGGATGCAAAAAAACTTTCTCCAGCTAAACTCAGACAAAACTTAAATCATTGTATTTGGTCCTCAGAAACAAAGAGAAAGTGTAATCAGTTACCTTCAATCTCTTTCACTAGAATTGAGAACTCAAGTTAAAAATCTGGGAGTTAATGAACTCAGACTTGAACTTTAATAGTCACATCAAATCAATTACATTAGCAGCCTTTTACCACCTTAAAAACATTGCCCAAAATTAGAGGTTTGGTGTCTAAATCAGAATTAGAGGTTCTTATCCTTGCATTTGTTTCCTGTAGGTTAGATTATTGCAATGGTCTCCTCTTTGGTCTGAACGAAAAGAACTTAAAACAGCTGCAGTTTATTTAAAATGCTGCAGAACCAGAAAATATGATGACATTAGTCCTGTGCCCAGGAGTCTGCACTGGCTTCCCGTGGATCAGAGAATAGACTTTGAATAGATTTTAAATCTGCTCTGCTTGTGTTTAAGGGTGAAATGTTAGTGTCTTGTGAACCATCTAGAACTCTGAGGACCTCTGGAACCAGTCTCCTGCTGGTTCAGAAAGATGAGTTAAAGTTTTGGTGGATTGTCTTTGAACAAAGAAAAAAAAAAGCAAAGAGTTATTTGGAGTATGGTTTTAGTTTATGTTACAAACCAAAAAGAAAAAAAAACAAACAAACAAAAAAAAAAAACTGTATGATTTTTTTTTTTTTTTTACAGAAAAAAAGCATTGATGTTTGTGTTTGGGTTGCAAACAGATTATTATTAAAGTGTTACTTGATTAATAAGGGTTAAAAATGGGATGTTTGATCATTCTGGGTCATCAGAAGTTGTTAGTTCTCAGGTTGTGCTTATGTTCTGGTGTCTACAGTCAGGACTAAACATGGAGAACAAACTTCTTGAGGCTGGGAGACAGGCTGACACTGTCACAATGTTTAGATCTAGGATGAAAACAGTTTGGTTTAATCATTCATTTGACTGAAGATTAATCACAATTTATTGCATTTTTTCTGTCTTGTAAAGCACTTTGAATTGCCTTGCGTATGAATCGTGCTACAAATAGCCTTGCCTATCTGATTATCTTTATTTATATGTGTTTATTAGTTGTTGGTTTCTTTGTACTATGACTAACTATAACAAGCTTTTCTTGTGCTTATGTTCGCTTGGCTAAACTGATCTATTAGTTTCATTCGTTAAACAAATGAAGGCAAAAGTTTGGATTCGGGCAAAGATAAAAATTAAAATTCCAAATCTTTTAAAGTTGTAGTATTAGCTTGTGCTAACCCCAGTTGTGATTACTTTAGGTGTTGGCAGCTGTGAGCCAACAAGAAGCCGAACATCGTTTTCAGAAACTCCTCACCTGCCTGTCCCATCCACCCTCGTTTACATGTGTGCGAGCCAGCACCCATCTGGCACCCTTGGAAGAGATCCGACACAAGCTGCAAGATGAGTTAAACAAGGTCAGCATTTATTATTGTTTTGTTGTTTTGCAGCAAAGAATATGCGCACTGGCGTCACTTAATGTGTTGTTATCCTAGCAGCAGATGTGTGGCTCATCAACAGAGGAGCCATCGCTTCAAATCTTTCCGCATCCACAACTTCCAGACATTCTGCTTCTTCCTGTAAATGGTCCAAGGTATGTGAGGAATGTTTAGACACAATAGAGAAATAAAGTCGTCCTTATGTACTAGTTAGACGTGAAGCCGATGATTAAAGAGACTGAGAACAAGAAGACATAGAGGCCTTCTGCTGTTTTTTTTTTTTCTCAGAAGTGTGAAGCAGCTGGACTCAGAGGTATTGGTGGGCGCTCAGTGTGGCAGCGCTGTGCTGAGGGGCGCTCATGTTTTTGCCCCCGGGATCATTGCCTGCCCCAAATGTAAGATAAGAAATACAGGAGATGCATCTGCATGTATTTGAAGAATTATTCCTGTTGTGTAATTTCCACTGTCTATTTTCAGACATGAAGGTTGGGGACAGTGTTTCTGTCTTTTCTGACTTGGAGGGTCGCTGTACCAGAGGAGCCACAAACTTTGAAGGGAACAAAGTTTTTGTAGGAAACGGAGTTGCAGAAATGAATCGCTCTAGTATCTTTTGCACAGATAAACCAGCCAGGTTAATAAACTTACTTTCCTCTAAATTTATTAATAAACAAATGACTGAAAAGCAGTTTTTCATCCCTGAAAAAGTCAGAGGATTTTGAAGTAAATTTTAAAATACAAGAATGTTCAGATTCAACATTAGAGTTTGGAAAAAAACAATAAATTGTGTTTGTTATCATCCTCTAATATAAAAATGAAAGTGATTCATTTGGGGCAGAAAGAAAAAACAGTTTTGGCCTTTTTTTATTTTTTAATTTAAAAGTTTCTTTTTGTTCATCCACGATTAATATCTGCACACAAAGTGTAGCAAATGTGGACATTCCATGTCTAAGATAAAAGTCTGTGTTTTTTAAGTTTGTGTTTTACATTTATTGTTGTTAAAGGTTAAGTCTGATTGTAAAATTGCATTCATTCTTTTGTTTTTTTTTTTCAGAGGTGTGGGTATCCGGATGTTGGAGCCACTTTATCAGAGTCCTTCTTTTGATGGCATTCTGCCTGACCTAGTATTCCTACAGGTATCTCTAGTGCTGGAAACATGCAGCACTTCAACTTTTATTTTAAAGAAGAGACTCCTAACTTTACTAACTTACATTCAAGAGTTTTTGGAGAGACTTGTTAAAACAGAGATTGTTCATTGTTTTGCAGAATCTTCCGTCTGTGGTTGTAGGACATGTGCTCGCACCTAAGCCTGGAGAAAAGATCTTAGATATGTGTGCTGCCCCTGGAGGGAAGACCTGCCACATTGCAGCACTGATGGGGGACCAGGTACAGATGTTACAGGTCTAACAGCTCATGAAATGGTCAAATACAACTTTGATCTCTGAAAAGAAGCATTTTCTGGGTATTTTAAGGGTTTTCAATGATAACTTGGTCTTCTTTTTTGATATATCGCATGTTCTTTTTCTTTAATATGCTTTCTTTTCTGGAAAAAGGGAGTAGTTGTTGCCTTAGATAAAATTCAAAACAAGATTGATCGAATTCGTCAGAACGCACAAATGTTGCGTTTGGAAAGCATCAAAGCTTACTGCTTCAACAGTGCCAAGGCTGTGTGCGGGGATTCAGCTCAGGAATCAGAGGGTAACACACAACTTCTTTAAACTTCCTCACTGATGAATTTAAACTGCCATCTAGCTTATCTATAGAGCTTTTCCAGGTCCTCCCTTTCCTCCCGAGAGTTTTGATCGAGTTCTCCTGGATGCTCCATGCAGTGGACTCGGACAGAGGCCGAACATGGCCTGCACATGGCAGCTAAAGGAGATCCGCTCCTATTCGCCACTCCAACGCAAGTTGTTTCAGGCTGTAAGTTTCACTCGACAAAGGCAAAATACCACTCGACAAAGGCAAAATACCTCATTCATGTAGGGAGTTTGGGTAACTAATGAGGGAGTTCAGGGAGTTTGCAACGATACAGTTTGTCCAGTAGATGGCGGCATTGTGCAAGTTTTAATTGGCGTACAACATTATAATTTTTTAAACAGAATTTCTCCCTCCCCACATTTTTTTATTGCCAATATTACTTTAAAATAAATTAAACAAAAAGGGCCAAATACGACTTTTCAATTTTCTTATTCGAGTAGGACTTTTCTAATCAAATATAACATTCCAAAGCAGCATCTTCAGCAGGAGATGTTTTCATTTGATTTTTTTTTTGTTATTTTGGCGTTTGTTTTAAGCTTGGCTTGCACCACAGCACACATCTTTCATCCTACTGGCACTCAGTGTTTCATCAGAGTCCACATCTTCTCCTCAAGGTTACTTAAGGAGAATTATGACACCTCCAAAGATTCATGTGCTTGTATACTACACACATTCCCTGACTATAAATTATGTGACAAGTGAGAGTTAGACTTATGACTGCTCAGGCTTTAGGTCACCGGGCTGAATACAGCGCAGCAACACTAACCCACCAAGTTGAAGTGGACGTTCAATCACCAATCAAATCTGGCTTTATAGCTTTTGCACCATGTTTACTTCACTTGCTTGCTTTTTCGTTCTATCCTCCATGTTCTCCATGTTTAGTCCTGATTCTAGAGACCAGCAGAAGGTTGGTCCGAGAGGTCTCCAGAGTCGTAGATGGTTCATAAGACACTAACTTCACACTTAAACACAAGCAGAGCAGCTTTAAATTTTATTGTCTGAGCTACAGGAAGCCAGTGCAGAGTCCTGAGCACAGGACTAATGTCATATTTTCTGGTTCTGCAGCATTTTGAATAAACTAAAGTTGTTTTACTCACTGTTCAGACCAGTGAGTAAATCTTTGCAATAATCTAACCTACTGGAATCAAATGCATGGATTAGAACGTCTAAAGTTACTTTAAGAAAACTGTAGTTTTAGATAATACAAGTAAAAATCTGGATTGTGGGGCTGGAACAATCAGTAAAATACTAAAGTGGGCAAACTTGGAAAGGATCTTATCTTATGTGGCAGAAAGATTTTGGGTTCTTTTTTTCACTCGCTCATGCAAATTTGATCAAATTGAACAAGTTTTAAATTATGTTTAAGTAAAAAGTAATTCTATTTTATTAAGTGTAGTTTTTTCTGGAAATTATTAATAATAATAATTTAAAAATTGAAGTAAAGATATTTTTATGCAATTATTCTTTTTACTTCTTAAGAAAAAACCGTTAAGATTCTAACGGATTCGTGATTAACTCTTTGTCGCCCCCTGTAGGAACAAAAAACAAACACAAGGGCAATTCCCTCGGTGACCACAAGAGGGCAACAATAACCCAGAATTTTTCAATGCAACTTTTAAAAGATGAAGTTTTTGCAAGTGTCACCTTATGTTTTTTAACCGATCGATTATATTTACTTATTTAAGTGGTTGATAAAATTCAGTAGAAGCAGCCATAGTTAAACAAAAAGCAGTCATGTTCATTTTTTTTAAATTACTCCTCACATAAGTGGAGACGGTGGCCGCATGGTTAGCGCGTTCGCCCGCGGACCGGAAGGTCGCGGGTTCGCGTCCCACGGAGAGCACGTCTAGGGTCCTTGGAGAAGACACCTAACCCCCGCTTCTCCCACCATTGGCGCCGTTGAAGGGCAGCCTGCTGCGGTGTAAGGAGTGCAGCAAACAAATTTCCCCGATGAGGGATGAATAGAGTAATTCAAAATAATAATAAAAAAAAAATAACCCTCTTGCCTGACTAGGTCATTAAAATAATCAGTACAAACATTTCTTTCCCCATCCGTTAAGTCATAAATATGTACCAAATTGAAGCAATCTTAAATTTGAAACCCTCATTTGAACTTGTATAAATAGAAAAAAAAACAAAATTTACTTATGTGTGAAGGAAAAAAAGACAGGTCTGTTGGATTAAGAGTTTGACAACAATAGACGATCTGCTGTCATAGTCAAAGGTGATGATTGTAGTGTTTGTGCCACAGTACACTGCTCCCATGTCTGCTTTTAATAAAGCAGTCCCAAAAGCATGGAAGTGTGATTCACACACATGAGCTTTTGGTGAACCCACCGGCTGTTTACAAAGCGATTACAACAAGTCAATTCGTCAGTTTGTTCGGCTTGCATTAGTAATTTTAACTGATGAAGAATGGCTGGTTAACTGGTTGCATTTGTTTTTGTTTGATTGAAAACCCTTTAATTTCATTAAGACAAAGCTTTGCAGCCACTATTTTTGACCAATTCCGTGTGACTCAGTCATCAGCCTCTGTTCAAGTCAAATTTTAGCAATTCATAATTAAGTGGGAAGTTGGTGTACACTTCTCTAAAGCAGAGTTTTCTTACCTTTTTTTTCAAGGTACATTTTTTTCATTTAAAAAAAAGTCTCCAGGCACATAACCAAGCAAAAATATTTTAAAATAATTTTCTATAGCCACCCTTTATTAACAATACTTATGCAACCATGTGTCATAATGAACACTTTGTTATTCTGGACTTTTGAAAGTTTTGCACCTTATTTGCCATTTTAACATGTTTAATTCCAGCCTTTAAGAGGATTTACCCAGAATGCAAGAGAAACTTTTTCATCTTTTAGTACAACACTTCACAGGAAATTTGACATTTCAGAATCAGAATTACTTTATTGATCCCATACGTGGGAAATTTGTGTGTTACAGCAGCACAGTAACAAAGAAAGAACGTACTTTGAAATGATTCACTAACTAGGGTAGTTTTTGAGAGGGATGGGCCAGAGCATGCAACAAAAAAGTAGAGAAGAAGAGTGGATGGCTATGGTTACAGGATAGCCATATGAGATGAAATAGGATAATTTTTCACGGCAGACATAATGTGCTACGGAACACTGGTTGAAAAACACTGCCCTAAAGACCTTTTTTATTTTTTTATCAAGAGTTCCACAAACAGCAAAATCCTTAACAGTCTTTTAAAAATATTCTTTTCTGAGGTAGTCTGGAAAAACATACATATAAAAGAAAAACATCCTGTTTGTTTATAGTTAGTCACATTATTCCTTCTATTTTGTTCTTTTATTATTTTTCACCCCAAAGCTGTGCTGACCAGAGAAAAAAAAAACAAGAAACTCTCATGATTTACTTATCGGACAAGGAGCGCACACCCCAGCACACTTTACCAGAGTGTCAACAAGGAATATGTATACTTTCTGCTTTATTTATACAGTTGTTGAAGGTGTGAGGGTGAAGAGAGATCACACAAAAAGGTGTATTTTCACACAGAAATGGAGACCCAGGTTATACTGTTATGGGTTTGACATAGTAATGGAGAACAAATAACTGTGTGATGCAGCTGTGAATTACTTTCAAACTAAAAGACACTTTTAAATGGTAATAATAAAAGAAGTAACAAAAGAAGTAGTAACAAAAGAAGTATACAGAGATTTACATTTTCTACCTGGCAAACGTAAAAAAAAGGGCCTATGAAAGCAAATTTATCAATTTTGTCTTAATAAATGTCTATTATTTAATCAGTAGTTACCCAAATTAAAAGACTATTAGCTGATTGTGAATGTTTGAATTGACGAATCATGCACAAAACTCAACACTGCCTAAATGTTTCAGGCAGTGCATTTGTTGAAGAAAGGTGGGATTCTGGTTTACAGCACCTGCACAGTGACCCTTGCAGAGAACGAAGAGCAGGTTGCCTGGGCTCTGAAAACTTTCCCCTGCCTGTCTTTGCAGCCACAAGTAAAACATTCACACATACAAATTCAAAAGTTATATAGATGTATTTAAAAAAACACAAGACTTGAATTACTTCCTTCTTTCCTAGGAGCCCCACATTGGCTCAGAGGGTATGCTGGGAGCTGGTCTACCGCTGGAGCAGCTGCGTCTCCTACAGAGGTTCTGTCCAGAGTTAAGCTGGAATCTCAAAGAAACTTCTATCCCTCTCTCATGCAGGGCTGACGCAGACACCATCGGCTTCTTTATTGCAAAGTTCCAGAAAAACTAACTGGAGTGTGTTTTTCCCTCTCACACTGAAAAAGTGTTTACAGTACATTACCCCACTCTTGGTGCTCTGATGGGCCGGCATTCTCTTAGAGCTCATCTGCCTCCGTACAGCTGCTCTGCAACGCTGGGCCATATTGGGATAGTCTTTACAGACACACTGGGCAGGAGTAAGGGAGGGGACGGTAACTGGACGAATGTTGGCAAATGCATCAGGCCTAACGTTGCCATAACAACAGTGACGACACAGCTGCCATGGTGATGGTAGATTCCCTGTGTCTGGGAGAGCAGATCAGGAAGTAATGTTTAGAAAGAGGTCATGAGAAACTTTTAACTATTTAGTGTTCGTAGCAAAGCTGGAAAAAAACCTGGATGTTTAATTTAAGTGATGCATCATTGTAAGAGGAAATTTATATTCAGTACAACATTAAATCTCATTGTGAGGATTTTTTTTACATGTCTTTATACAAAACGTATGCAAAATCATTTAAAACTTATGTTTTGTTTTTTGACGCAAAAGCTGTACAATGTAATTGTTATGGTGTGCAATCATTATTAACTAGAATAATGGCAGACCCCCTCCACCCCCCACTTCTCAAATGGCTTTGCTTTTTGTAGTATATGATTTTTGATCATCACACTGTTCTTCGTCCTTCTATTCAGAGTCCACCTGAAGCACCTTTCCTATCCACCACTGCAGTCATCTTGATGCACCATATACCGCTTTACTTGAAGGCGCATGCCCATTTTTTAACCAGTGTGTAATAGCTGTTCCCTGAGTTAACGCTTTAAAATTTTGAGTTCGACCATGGCTTTACTTTTAATTGCAGACATGTTTCAGTGACTTCGTAAATGTGCACAGTTTTGGGTCTGTTCTCCCTTTAAAGGCTCGACCCAAGCATGGATAGTGTATTTTAAATAATTTTTAGAAATGTAAAAACCGGTTTGGACTTTTATGTACTGTTGTGTACTAATTGCACAAAGACAATCCATTACTTTGTGAATTCTTTCACAGTGCGCAATATTGACCCGTTTGAGATAAATGTGCAACCATTAACTAGAATGATGGCAGATTTTTTTCTTGCCCACTTCTCAAATGGCTTTGTGTTTTGTAGTATTTGATTTTAGATCATCACACATGTTTTTCGCCCTTCTTCTCAGAGTCCACCTGAAGCATCCTCCCTATCCACCACTGCAGTCATCAAGATGCCATTACTGACTACCGCTTTACCTGGAGGCGGTTGCCTTTTTTCTAACCAATGTGTAATAGCTGTTCTTTTTAAAATTTTGAGCTTGACCATAGCTCTAACTTTTAATTGCAGACACGTTTCAGATACTTTGTGTATTCTTCATTGTGCACAGTTCTTTTTTGGAGTTTTAACGGCAGAAGTCTCCTCATGGAGTATTTTCGCCAACTATCGGACCACTCTCATAAAAACTCGTCACCATACCCCTGTGTTCCACACTTACCCCCGGAGAAAAGCCCAACGCACCCACCAACTAATGCCTAACACAATACTGCATTCCTCTCATCACAATTGCTCAAGTCCCACCACCTCCAAATTTCTTTAGACAAACACCTCACCATCAGCCGACAAACAACACCCGGCTGACCCAAATTTCTGCCAAAAACTCACAATACCCCCAGCAATGCTCCACTAAACACCACCATGGCTCACGGCCCCGTGCACATCGGGTCCACACCAGCCTGAACCCGCAGCTTGTCCCTCAGGTTCTCCCACTACAGCCCCACCAAACCAAAATGGTGCACTGCCGCTATCACCAGAACTTGAATGCTCTCAGTCAATGACGTTAGAGAATAATTGTGCAACCTTTACCTAGAATGATGGCAGATTTTATTTGATTTTGGATCATCACGCATGTACTTTGCCCTTCTTCTCTGAGTCCACTGAAGCACCTGCCCTATCCCGCCACTGAAGTCATCATGAGGCCATTACCGACCATGGCTTTACCTGCAGGCGCTTGCTTATTTTTTAACCAGCGTGTAATTGCTATTCTTTTCATTGCAGCCATGCTTTTGCAGACATGCAATTAAAATGTTTGTTGAAACAAACATTTGGTGGACTTTTGTCTCTGTCTATGTTTTCTTTGAGACTTCGTGAATTCTTCACAATTTTGGGTTCTTCAATTCTTTGCTTTGAAGAATGGATCTAAGGATGAATAACAGCACCCTCATTCTACCGGAAATCTTTTTTCCCTGGTGTGTTTGCAGGGGATTCAGAATATTGTTTTACCTTTGTCGTCCCAAATCCCATAATGATTATTAGTAACATTTGCCAACACCAACATGCAAAGCTTGTGTTGCATGTTGTTTCCATTAACCTACCCGTCCTTGAATGAAGAGGAAATAGAAAAACATTGTATAAATGAAATACACACATATTCTAATTGACCCAACTAAACCCAAATGGTGCACTGCCGCCTTCACCACACTACAACTTGAATTCTCTCAGTCGTCAACTTAAAGAATAGTTTTGCAGTCATTATCTAGAATGATGTCAAATTTTTTGCCCACTTCTTAAGAGGCTTTGTGTTTGTAGTTGGTTTGGGATCATCACACATGTTGTTTGCCATTCTTCTCAGAGTCCACCTGAAGCATCCTCCCTATCCACCACTGCAGTCATCGTGACGCCATTACCGACTACCACTTTACCTACAGGCGCTTGCCTATTTTGTAACCAGTTTAACGTGTGTGTGATAGCTGTTCTTTTAATTGCAGACATGCTTCAACAAACATTTGGCTCTGTCTATGTTTTCTTTGAGACTTCGTGAATTCTTCACAATTTTGGGTTCTTCAATTCTTCCCTGTGAAGAATTGACCTATCCATGGATAACAGCATCTTCATCCTACTGGAATTTTTTTCCTGGTGTGTTTGCAGAAGATGCAGAATATTGTTTTATCTTTGTTGTCCCAAATCCTACCTGGATACTTTCCAGTGCTTGGTTACAGACAGTTCTATCAATCTTGCTTAAAGTTTGAATAATTTTCCCCATAAAGGCAAAAACAACCAAACAAAAAAAAAAAAACACACATCTTGACAAAATAAGGTTAGTACACAATGGTTCTTAGTAACATTTGACAAAACCAACATGCATAGCTTGTGTTGCTTGTTAGTTCCACTAACCTACCCGTCCTTGTATGAAGAAGAAAACAGTATATAAATTAAATGCAGACACATATTCTTGATGATATACTCATAATGTATATAAAAATTTCAGGAACAAGACAGCAGACAGGATGACACTGCCACTTTGAGGCACATGGAGTGAAAAAATAGGCAAAATCGAACTAACTTCGAAAAGACTACAGTTTTCAGAAATAGTATCCTGGTCACCATAATTAATTTTTTGTTGGATGGAATTTATACAGGAGCTGTCGATACAACTAGAGCTCAGGTAAAAATGAAAAAAATAGCTGAAAAAACGTTATTACGTGATATTTTCATTTTAATAATTGGGAATTGTTCAACATCTGAGTTGCATGCTCAAATTCCAAAACATTGCAGTGGTAATTAGAGCAGAACTTGAATTCTCTCAGTCTTCGACTTAGAGAATAATTGCACAACCATTAACTGAAATGATGGCAGATTTCATTTGATTTTGGTTCATCACACATGTTTTTGCCCTTCTTCTCAGAGGCACCCACTACTGCAGTCATTATGACACCATTACCAACTACCACTTTACCTGCAGGCACTTAACCTGTGTAATGGCTGTTCTCTGATAGTTAACACTTCGAAATTTTGAGCGCAACCATAGCTTTACTTTTAATTGCAGACATGCTTCAGAGACTGTAAATTCTTCATTGTTCACAGTTTTGGGTCTGTTCTCCCTATAGAGAATTGACCCAAGCATGGATATTGTATTTTACATGATTTTAAGAAATGTAAGAAAACGGTTTGAACTTTCGTGTACTGATTGCACCCACTCCTTCAAGACTTTGTGAATTCTTCACAGTGCACATTTGTGACCTGTTTGAGATAGTTGGTGAACCATTACCTAGATGATGGCAGGTTTTTTTTATTTGCCCACTTTTCAAAAGACTGTTTTTTGTAGTATTAGATTTTGGATCATCACACAAGTTCTTTTCCCCTTCATCTCAGAGTCCACCTGACGCACGCTCCCTATCCACCACTCGAGTCACCGTGACGCCATTACCCCAAGGCGCGTGCCTTTTTTTTGTAACCAGTTTAAGATAGCTGTTCTTTTAATTGCAGACATGCTTTAACAGACATTTGGTGTACTTTTGGCTGCATGTGTTTCTCCTGGTGTGTTTGCAGGGGATGCAGAATGTTGTTTTATCTTTGTTGTCCCAAATCCTACCTGGATACTTTCCAGTGCTTGGTTACAGACAGTTCTATCAATCTTGCTTAAGGTTTGAACAACTTTCCCCATAAAGGCAAAAAGAAAAAAACAAACAAAAAAAAACATATCTGACAAAATAAGGGCAGAACACAATGGTTCTTAGTAACATTTGACAAAACCAACATGCACAGCTTGTGTTGCTTGTTTGTTCCACTAACCTACCCGTCCTTGAATGAAGAGGAAATAGAAAAACATTGTATACACACACACACACACATATTCTTAATGGCCCACTCATAATGGATATGAAGATATCAGGACCAAGACAGCAGAGAGGATGATACTGCCACATTGAGGCACAAGCAGTGCAAATATAAGCAAACTCTAACTCACTTCAAAAAGACTACAGTTTATAAAAACAGTATCCTGGTCACCATAATCATCGTTTTGTTGGATGGAATTTATACAGGAGCTATTAATACAACTAGAGCTCAGGTAAAAATGAAAAAAATAGCTGGAAAAACATTTTTTACGTGAGACCCACATTTTGATAAATGGAAATTGTTCAAATTCTGAATTGCATGCTCCGATTCCAAAACATTACTGTAGAGTAAAGAAGTAGTAACTACCGCTTTACCGGAAGGCCCTTGACTATTTTGTAACCAATTTAACCTGTGCTATAGCTGTTGTTTTAGTTGCAAAGATGCTTGAACAAACGTTAGGTAGACTTTTGGCTGCATCCGTATCTTCTTCGAGACTTCGTGAATTGTCATAAGAATTCACAAAAATTAGTACACAATGGTTTTAGTAACATTGGCCAAAACCAACATGCACAGTTTGTGTTGCTTGTTGGTTCCACTAACCTACCCTTCTTGAATGAAGAGGAAAAAAAACATTGTATAAATTAAATACACACATATTCTTAACGACCCTCTCATAATGGATATGAAGATGTCAGGAACAACAAATGTTGAAGACAGTGGAAAGGATGACACTGCCACAATAAGGACAACTTGCTGCTCGATGGGTATAGAAAACTTTATACTGCTGCTGGAACATGGAAAAGAAGCAGAGGCGTTCATCCGGCAAACCATCTCTTGGCTGTGCTTTGGGATAGTGGTTGGCTTTGCGGCTGCGTGGAGTTTCCATAATTTGGTCAGATTTTTCTGTTATGGTGAGGTCTGGTACAATCTAAGTGCAGAACACAGTTAAAAACAGATTCTTTGAAGCAGGGGGGCATTTTGAGGCAGGTTGGTTTCACAAGGAATTCAACAATCTGACACAGGCAGTTCAGTTTTGAGTGTTGCGAAAGCACTTATATTCATGCATATACTTTATTTTATGCAACTACATATACTCTGCACAACTAACATCCTTCTCCTCAAGGATCACTGCGAGCAGGGGACCAAAACCATCCCCTGCAGTTATAAAAATAAAAGGGGATCATAGCTCATAGAGAAGGCACTCATCTGCAACTGAATGTAATGAGTCTGACACAGACTGGGGGTGGAGGATGGCTTATGTAGCTTGCTGATTGCTGATCATCTGCAGGTGGTGAGCAAGTTGCCATGGAGACAGACACCCCATTAGGAGCAGGGATCACAACAGTGTTTAATTATGTCTTAGTGTTTGCGCTGTATTTGAAGAGTTTTTTTATCACCACCACCCTGAAAATACAGATCTTCATCCTTTCATATACTGTTTTTAGGGTTATTAATAATTTTAAATTGCAATTTAAATTGCAATTAAAATATGTGATCACTGCATGTATATTGTTTTATGTTCACACATTCTTCTACTCAAATGAGCTCCATTAGTTTTAGTTTATTGCACCTGGTTTTGTGAACCATCACAATCTTATGTTCATTATACTTCAAATGGAAACACATTAGTAATAAAACACTCATTTAAAATTGCTGCAGGCCTTTAAAGATTATTGATTAAAATGAATTTAAAAAAAATCTCCCATCAAACGGCTGCTTGTTTGCTCTGACAGCAGCTGTCTGGCAAAAAAAAAAAAAAGCTTTCCTTTTTTAGATGCTTCCCCTCAGCATTGCTATTCATGTTGAGGTTGTCATGACTACATGGGAGACAAGCCGGTGAGCCCACCTCAGTTTCTCAGCAGTTTCTCATGTCTATTTATAGTTTTCGCCTGTGTCTGTAGATTTTGACAAAGCACACATCAAAGTCTCATCCTGCTGCATCGGTTCTTTGTCGCCAACTTTATTCTTCATAGCTTTGCATTCTGTACACATGTACACAGTTAGAAAACCTGCAAGGCTACAAATGTAGCTTGGAAAGTAAGGGGTTTTAATTACATAATGTAAACAGGTTCATGGAGTCAAATGTAACAAATTATTCTATTTGATTCGTAGTGTTAAACACTTTCAAATTTTGAATTCCACAAAGTCTAAAGTTGAGAATGGCAGAAAAAACTTAGCTGGTAAACTTTCCTTTTATTATTAGAGCGTTATTCTTTTTTATTTAGAAGAAAATGTATTTTTAACATTCTTTGTATTACGAAGTCAGTTCAAGTGAGAATTAAAACCATGTTCATTAGAAAAAAGGTTAAACCTGATACAAAGATGAACCAGAACGAAGTTTTACTAACAGATCTACACACAGCTGAATTTCTTATCAAATGGCTTTCACCTGAATCCAGAGCAAGTCAGTAAAAGTGCAGAATAAAGTGTGTTCCAATGGTATAAAATGTTTCTGGACCCATACAAAGAACAGTACTGCATGTTAGAGAGGAAGTTACTTTTGAACTTGTTTGTCTTGTAAGGCAAGACTAAGGTGCCTGGAGTGGGCAGAAAAATGTCAAAACCAAATGGTTGAAACTGGATGCAAAAAGGAGGAAATGTTAAACATAAGGGTTATTACGATTAGTCTGACACTTTGGGAAAAATACTTTCTTGTAAAGTGAATGGAACCACTTCATAGGCAGAGGCTACATTTTACAAAAAAAAAAAAAAAAGATCAGTTGGGTTTGGTTTTTTTTCATTTTTTAAAAAAATAGGTGATGTGTTTTGTTTTACTTTCCTCTCATTTCATCACAATTCTTAATTTTATCTTTTATCTATTTTTACACTATGAGAATACTATTTGAGTTAATCCACCATCTAAAGTAAGTTAGCTGAGTTTAATCAACTTCAGAAATGTCAAATTTTAACTTGAGTGGTTCTTCTGAATGTGATTTCCAGAGCAAAGCAACCATCTCGAAATGCTTTACATCTAAAATCTGACATGGAGTCCAACTGTGCCACCCTTTAGTCACAATCTGAAAACTAAATGTGAACCGACTAACAGGAGCATTCTTGGAACCCCAGTAATAAAACTTTACTCTCTTAATTTGGACCAACTTCTGTCATGGATCCTTCTACTATTTATAACACACTGATTAGTCAGAGCAATGTGACAACTTCATATTGCTCAGACCAAAGAGCCCTAAATGAAAGGTTAAGGATTTTAAGAATGCTCTTTTTATCCAGCATTATGATTAGAAATCAACTGAATACCAGTACCAATATTTGAACATTTCACATGATAAATTTCTTGATCCAGTAAAACGTAAATGCAAAAGCTCTTCGGATAGAAAAAAAACATGCTAGTGCTCAACATTTCACAATTGCATCCCAAACTTTCCATCAAATCTTTCTCACGTACCTGAAATCCCCATCTCATACAAAATCAACTTATCAGTGCTTTCTGCATTCTAATAGTGATCTGTAGGTCTTGTATTGTCAGAATGATTCAGCCATTTTTTTTAAAGTATAATCTCAGTCCACTTCCCACGTTGCATGCTTCTACTCCTCTGTACATAAAACACTCACTCACTCTGGACTCGTGTCAAATTTTGGGCTCTTCAGAATTTTGGGTTTTCTCAGATGGTCGAGGATGAGCAGTGGTCTTTCACACTTACTGGTCTGTGACGTTTATTTTGCACAAGATGGGACCCCTACACAGTGATACAAAATGTATCAGCTATGCAAATAGCTAGCTTTATTCTATCTATATATTTTGTCTCACCAAATCAGACTTGATAGAAAATAGAGCTGAGAATGGCAGCTTGTTCTGGAGGTAAAATCAGAAAGTTACAAACAAATTTTAGCAATTACTGTTGCTCACAGGTGCCCATGCCGCCATTTCAACCTTGTGAAGCCCGTTGAGACAGTTATTATGTGATTTCAGGCTATACAAATATAACCAAATTGAATTTTCCAATGTTCGGAAAATCAAATCTTATTTTACTGGTCTATTACAGCAGATCTGAACATCAAGTAATGTGGAGAATACTGTGTGTTTGAGTGAAAGCCACATTAAAATTTCTGCAACTAATGATTTTGAATATTGCTGAGATCTGGTTCTTTTATTTGAAAATGAAAAAAATCAGACTGTAAAATTCAGAAGGGATTTGTCTGAACGTAATGGTGTGATATTTTACAGGCTGTTTGTATTCTGTTAATTGAACTCGTGTCATCTATTATACTTGTTTTCACAATTTTTTACTTCAAATTAATATCAGCTCCAAAAATTGGTAATTGGCCACATACAACTACAAGAAAGTGCCTCAAGGTGGCTGCACGTTCTCAGTCTCTTGGCTCTTAACTTGTGTTTTAATTGTTTGTGTCTACATCTCAAGACAGCTGTACTGGAAATGTAATTTCCCTGTTTCCTTGCAATCTAATGAGTCTTCTATGTCTGATATCAGGACTGAAAAAACCATACTGATCAAGAAACTTTGGACATTGGGGGTTTGAGAACTAAACTTTCAACTGATCCGACTAGGTTGGATGATACCTGTATACTTCATGTTCTTTATAATGTTGTCTATAGTCAAATATTGGACACTGGAAAAATGTTTAGAAATGACAGAAAACATTTTTTTAAAAATGTAGACAACTCAGAGTAGTATCAAGATAGGTGGCACCTTTTTACCTTCCAATGGTTTGAAAATGGGATGATTCTAATACAAAACAATTGTTCCAAACCATGAATGTCTTGCCAAAATTTAACATTTTTTTACGCTGGAGTTATTGCTTCTGGAGTTAAGTTAGTTTTCACAAGCAAAGAAGCAAATTTCCCAAAAGGTCAAACTAGTCTTCATTAAACAGAATCTGGTCAATCCTCACAGTAGTCTGAAGGAACAAATGATGAAAGTGGTAGCAAGCATTAAAAAGTAACATGAATTAAAAAAATGACGCTAATCACAGAAAGCACAGCTCAGTACAGAAAAAAATTCTGCTTTTGTGTCATGCTTCATCAAACACAGGTTTAAAATATGCATATCTGAGAATATTCATGCATATCCACACATAAACAATGTCTATGCATAGATACACACATTTATATTTGTATCTATGTAATCAAAATCCTGCAAAATATGCAAGAGCATTTACAAAGAAGTGTACATAAATAGAATGCTGTGGTTTGAGGGTATAGCAGCATGACGGGAGAACAGAAGAATCTCAGCAGGGTTTGTCTTGTCACTGGTGGATGTACGAGTCCCTCGCCCACTCCGCTGCCTCCCCCCTCTTTTTTGGAGCCACCTCCACCTCTCTGTCCCTGTCCCGGTCGTAGTAGTGGTGATGGTGGTCCCGCGCTGGTCGGTGGTGGTGATGTGAGCGTTGTTTGTTTCGCTCATTGTGGTCCTGCTCACGCTCTTTGGAGCGCTGGTGTCCTCCACCATGTCCGGCCTCGTCCCCTCCACTGCGATGGTGGTGGTGGTGGTGATGATGATTATGGTCCCGATGGGGCAGCGGCTCATATCGCTGCTGCTGCTGAGGGTGTCCCTCCCCCTCATCGTCCTCCTCCAATTCCTCCTCTTCTAACTCCTCCTCTTCTTCCTCTTCATCCTGGTGGTGGAGTTTAGCTCGCAGCTCGATGTAAGCCGAGTCCTTACTCTCTCTGCTCTCAGGTGTCTCAGAGTCCAACGTCTCCTGCCTGGAGAGGCCTCTTGTTTTATTGCTGTGATGGTGGTGGTGGTGGTGATGGTGATTGTGGTGCTCAGTCCTGGTGGAAGATGACCTATGATGGATGTGTTGGGCTCTTTTAGAAGCCTCTGTCCTAAGTGGTCTTTCTTCTTCATTGCCTTCACCCTCAGCTTCTGCATCGGCAATGTCGGGGCTCTGATGGTGGTGGTGATGGTGGTGGTGGTGATGATGGTGCTGGTATTCTTCTTTAGATCCTTTCCTCTCCACTAGAGCCTTTTCTCCTTTCGGCTCTGAATTGTTGCCCTGAAACAAATAAACATTGGTAAGTAGGATGGAAACAACAAAGACATACACACACACACACACACAATCCGCACTTCAAACACACAAACGAATACTCACCTGATCCTTCAGCACAAATCACTAAAACTCGCAGAGGAATTGTCACGCTAAAACTCAAGATACACACTCTTAAGATGAAGGTTTTCTTAACGTGCATCACTTTTCAGATCCATCCGTTGTCACACGGCATTTCCTAACTTACCACACATGTAATCACAAGCTCATTCCTCCTCCTCTTCCTCAACATCAACCTTTCCCTCATTCTCAGTCTTATGTTTTCCATTATGTTGGCAGTAGATGGAGAAAAGATAGAAGTAAGGACTAACAGAAAACTGACTGGTTATTTAAATGACCAACAAAGAGCCGATTAAATAAGCAAACAAGACATTTAGTATCAAAACAGGCATCAACAGTGACAAATCTGCATTTTGATGTCTAATTTGATTACTTAAAATCACATATTAACTAATGCAACACACTTAAACACTCTTTATTTAAATTTTTAGGGTTCAGAGTTCAGATTATTTAGAGTCAGGGTTGAGATCTAAATGGCTGCAGGTGAAAAACAGTATTTTGTCACATTTAGACATGCAATATTAATCAAATTACTTGTATTATTTATCAAATATTTGAATAAACTGAAGTGTCACCATTCTGTTGTGAATTCAGTTTATTAAAATTGTTCTGGTCTTTAAATCTGTGCTTATTTAAAAAAAGAAAAAGCTGCAATCATGCTACTTATTTGCTTTTAGGAGCATTAAAGTCACTGTTTGGAGGTCAAACAGGTTTGACTTTCATTTAAATAGTGACTGGCAATATTATACGGGGTGGTTTTGGGGGAACGACTGTACTATGATGGATTCAACTCTGAATTTAGATCATGGAAAAAAAAACAAAAAGATAAATTGTTAAGACAATGAGATGGTGGATCAGTGTTTAGAGCGATCGCCCGCAGACCGGAAATTCGGGGGGGGGGTGCATCTGAGTTCACGTCTAGGGTCCTTGGAGAAGACACTTAACCTCCGTTTTTCCCACCATTGGCGCCGTCTTACTGTAGGTGGCAGTGTGCTGCAGTGCGGTGCAGCACACAAATTTCCCGATCAGGGATTAATAAAGTAGATTAAAAAAAAAAAATTATTGACTGCTTTGTGAATGAGTCTTTCATGACAGTCGATGCAATGTATTTTGTTACCGAAAAAAAGCATTTGAATACGAACCATCAATTCACCTTAGGAGCAATATCCTTGTTTGACACTGCCTATTGGCAAAGCTGGTTTGACAATGGACTGTTTAAATCAGTTAATGTAATTTGGTAGTTGAGACACTTGAGCAAAAGTTGACTTTTTTTTAATCACATCCTACGTTTTTTTTTGTTGTTGTTAAATTTGGTGTAATTTAATTTCTTTTAGCCCTACATACCCCTTACTTCATTGGCAGACAGGGTTCGTTAGAATCCATACCTGCAGAGCATTAGCTGGTGTTAGGTTGGAGGGCAGCGCATCTGTGGGCTGGTCTGATAGCTCTAGATCATGTGGGTTACTGCTGCTGGTAGGGTGCGTGCTTTTCCAGTAGGCCTCCAGGTAATCCGCCATATGCTCACATGCGTCTTCAAGTTGGTTCTCATCAAGAATGATGTCAAACATCTCCTGAGAAAAGCAAAAAGTTTGCAGTTCAAGGAAATGAAAAAAGTAAAAAAAAATCTGGATGATGTTACATGACTTCATGAAAGAAGCTTGGATTAAAAATAACAATTGAAAACCGCAAAACGTACAAACAGAAAATGTTATGCTAACAACACACACACACACACACACACACACACACACACACACACACACTCAAAGACATACCACAGCACGAAGAAACAAAAATCTCAAAGAGTAATTCCCTTAAGGTTTCGCCCACTGTTTTAATTTAAATTAAGTCAGCATTTTCACAAGCCTGGGAGGTGCTTGTTTTACTTTCTAATGTAATAATGAAACAAATTATTAAGGGATGAAAATAGAACCGGCAAGAATTATGAATCTTTCAGCAGAAAATAAAAATGGAGCCAAAGAGCAGAAAAGTGCAGGTTATTTTAAGCATTGGAAATAAATCAACAGTAATTTGGTCCCAGTGTGGACACTCACAGTTTGGCACTGAGCCAGCTTGTCGGCAGCCACCATCTGGACATTGAGGTGTTTGGCCTGAGACTTGCCTCTGGATTTGATCAGCCGCTGCAGAACCTGAAGGTGGAATGAAGATGGACAAGATGGTCAAACCTTCAGGTCTGATTACAGAATACAATGACAACAAAATCCAACATTGAAGCTGTTAAAACAAAGGACTGCTCACGTCCTCCTCCAAATGTACCAAAACTTGGGGAAAAAAATGACCATATAAATCACGAAGCATCTAATAAAAATGTCGTTGGGTTTTTACATTGCCTTCACTTTGGGATGCCTACACTTTTTCAGCATTTGAGCTGAGCTACTTTAAAAAAATGTTAGTAAAAGTGATCTACGGACAATAAAAAGTGACATTTTTACATGCCCAACCACATTACTATTATTAATGTTATTTTTATAGTGATATATTAACCTTGATTTTAAATGTTTTTTTAAATTATTATTATGAGCAATAGTACAAAAGGTTTCAAAGTTGACTTCTGGACAGTGTATTTAATCATCAAGACATTTTTACTTCCATCTGGAAATCATTTTTAATCTGATAGGACCTGAGAGCTGGTTCTTTTATACCAATGCGAGTTTGGCCAACCCTTTCGGAGGAGCTACACCCCAACAATGTTATGTGACTAGTTGGGGTAGCTCCTCTTTGAGGGTTTTGGCAAACTCAAGTTAGTATATATTACAACAACCAGTTCTCAGATGCCTTCTATTACTTTGAAAAGATTTCCAGGTGGAAGTCGAAACGTCTTGATCATCAAATACACTGGCCAGAAGACAACGTTGAAACCTTTTCTATGATGGATCACCACCAGAATGAATGAGGAATTACATCGAAAATTATAAGCAACCATTTTATGCGAGCGTGTTATTTGAACACGGGTTGGGTTTTTTTCACAATATAGTTTTGGTTAACTACGTCATGTTAATTTGGAGTTCCAAACAATAAACCTTAACTTTTAGGAGGATTTACCCAGGCTGCAAAAAAAAATAAAATAAATTCCTACACTTTTAATGTAAAAAAGAACACATGGTTAAGAAAGCACAACATTTTTATGACCCTCTAAACTTGCGTAGAAACAAAATTTTCTTTTACAAAAAGTACATTTTGATAATTGTTCAGCTTAAACCAATGAGCAAGACACTGTTTCTGACAGAACACAAGTAAGACAAACAAAATAGAAAGTCAGTTTTGGATCAATTAAAAAACAAATCTACAAATTATTAAGTATATTTAATTTGTAAAATGTATGTCAATGTAATCTGAAGCTAGTAAGCATGTAGCAGACCTGGTTTTCTATAATCAGAGTGAACATTTTACTCCAGAGAACAGCTTGCACGATGCCTCCAACCTCCATAAATACTATGATGAGGACAAATTATGTCTTGGAGTTGTTTTTACCACCGAACACTTTTAAATCATCGAAGCACTCTATGAATTTGTTATGCACAGAGATGAATCGTTGCAAAGCATTTTGAACTCTATTGAGTCATTTTCTGAAAACCACAGAATACGAAAGTAAAAATAAAAACAAAAAAAAAACTTCTTGCTATAATTTGGCAGGGCTTTGGCTTTAACGGGAAGTTGCATTTTAGATGACTAATCTCGATTCTGATAAGAGGCACAGTGAATGAATAAGATTAGACTGATTGCCGGGCTGGGACAGCAGAGAAACAGGATTTCTGGCTCCTGGCTTTTTTGTTTCCATGTAAAAAGTTAATCAAGATATAATCTAGTAGTTAATCTAGATGTTTTTTACATAAAAAGTTTATACATATGAATAAATTTTTCCACCCTTCTTGCCCTATCAACTGATCGGCACTTAGGGCATTTTTTGGCAACACTCACTTTATCGTCAATAATCACTGATGATATTCTACTGTAAGTTATTTCATCTTCTGAATTTATTTATCTGTAATGCTGTTGCGAGAGGTGCCATAGCCTATCCTGGCTGATTTCAGGCGAGAGGCAGGGTACACCCCGAACAGGTCGCCAGTCTGTTGTGGGGCGACACACACTTTTGTTCTCAGGGGCAACTTTGTAACGGCCTGTAAATATTTATCAAATACCTCTCATTTTGTCTCTCCGTTCAGAGCCTGTTTATGCTGTTTTATCTGTTCCCTGTTTTATTTTTATTTCTGTTTTTTTTTATATACTATATATGTTTTATACTTATAGCTGGGAGTCTGTAAAAATTTCTTTATGCTCACATTGTGACAAACAATGTTGACTCAAAGCTTTAAAGTTTAATCAGAAATAAATACACACTCCTAATCAAAAAATTGGCAACTCACTTGCCGCAGTTCAAAAGCAGGTTTGATAGATGAGGAACACAAAGGAAAATCTGTAGAAGTGCTGCAATGCTGATAAGCTTCTTAGATTTTGAAGAAGTAGGAGAAAATCTTCAGGATGGTGCGAAATGCAACACAATCCGCTATATTTCTGTACCATAAAAATAAATTAGGCCGGTGGATTTTGTTTCTTTACTACTGATCCTCCTCAGATTTAAAAAAAGAGGCATTTGCCACAGAATATGATAAAAACAGCCTTGTTTGTGTTTACACACATCAAGCCGTACTGACAGAACCAACATTGCTTTTGTCACTCAGCTGATTCTGTGGCTCCGGCTTTGGCTGGTGTCAGACTAGTCATCCTGTTTGGCACATGTGAAACATCAAACAGAAAGGCATAAATAAATCTCTTTTTCTTCCCCATTAAGTCACAACCAAAGAACTTCTTAAACTGAAGGCAAATGGCTTTAAGATGTGAGCTTCAAGGAGTTTTACTGTATGGAAAGCATAAAAATCTAAAACTGTACACAGTTTTCAATGAGAGTCGTAAAGATTGTTTTTAAAAAAATTCTTAATCCAGCACAGCTTGCAAAGTTAAATTATAGATAAAAAATACACTGTCATTATCCCTTTAGGTCAAATGAAGTGACCGCATGGTGCAATTGAAGGGACGAATGATAAAGAGCAATTTATTTGATCCTGCTGTGTTGGTGATTCACTCCGCTGCCATCCTGATTTAAAGCCTACGTCTCACGTCTCTTTAGGGGGCCTTCTCTCATTTTCTGTGTTACTAAAATGCCTGTTTTTTATTGATATCTGAATCATGAGGGGTTTTTTTTAAGACTCGCTAAAGGTCAAAGCTGTGAATCAGTCCTCTCCTGAATCTTGTAGCTCATTTTCATTTACAAAATTTTGGATTTAAACTCACAGCCGCAAAGAGAACACTCAAGCTGAGATGAAACACAATGGTGAGAAGGATGTTAATGTGTTTTAGTTCAACTCTGTAGTTTTATGACCTTGGGGGAGGTGATCTTGACGTAGACGATGATGGGAGCGAGGGAAGTCTTTCCCAGCTGTGACGGGTGGTTGATGGTGTCTGCATCTAAAACCACCAGCTGTAACGTCCGGGCCAGTTCGAAAATCCGCTCGATTTCACTCTGGACCTCAGCTGCAGAACAAAGAAGAGGTTTGAAGTTATTATTATAACAGATGCTTCTGTATAACCATCATAAATTCTTTTAAAAACACATTTGTCTTTGTATTTAAATCATCTAAGCATTTTTTAATCTACATTCTGTTTGAATAGTGCCAAGAATGACTTGATTATCTTTATTTAACTATAAAGTCTATGCCAGTCCCTCTAGCAGAGTGTAGAATAAAGCAGTTAGAAAAATAATGTATGTTTGAAAAAATATTCCAGTCCATCAGGCCATCTTTCGCTTATCCGGGCCGGATTGAGGGGCCAACAGCCTCAGACAGGAAGCCCAGGCTTCTCTCACCCCAGCTGGAACCTCCAGCTCACCCGGAAGGATCCAGAGTTGTTCTCCAGCCAGGTGAGAGACATGGTCTCTCTAGTCGGTCCAGGGTCTGCCTCTTAGTCTCCTCCCGGTGGGACGTGCCTGAAACACCTCACCAGCGAGGCGCTTGGGAGGCATCCTGACCAGATGCCTCAACCCAATGTGGCTTCTCTCGGCCTGGAGGAGGGGCTCGACACCGAGCTCCTCCCAGACAGCAGAGCTCCGCACCCAATCTCTGAGTGAGAACCCAGGCACACTGTGGAGGAAACTCTTTCAGCCGCTTGTATCCGTGATCTGATTTTTTCTGTCACCACCCAAAGCTGGCGACCATAGGTGAGGGTGGAAACGTAGATCGACTTGTAAATCGAGAGCTTTGCTTTTCAGCTCCGCTCTTTCTTTACCACAACAGACCGATGCAGCATCCTAGTTATTGCTGACGCTGCACCAATCCGCCTGTCGATTTCCCACTACATCCTTCCCCCACTCGTCAACAAGACCCCGAGATACTTAAACTCCTCCAATTGGGGCAGTACCTCGACCCTGACCTACAGGGGGCATTCCACGCTTTTCTGGGCAAAAGGAAATGTGTGTTTGTAATTTTTGGTGTTTCTTACGTCGTCTTTATAAGCTAATGTATGTGGTTGTACATATGTGTGTTTTCAATACATGGATTAAAATAGGTTTTTAAGGCTAGTCTATTCAAGCTTACAGCTAGTTCTTTATTATTAAATGAAATAAAAACACTTTTCACTGAATAAAAACACCACAAAAAAACAGACAAAGATTATATTATAATATCTTGAATCTAGATGTTGTGAGGTACAAAAGTTTTAAGTATTTAATCCTCTTGATTGTAGGGGGTGTAAAATGATCACAGAACTTTACAGTGAGTTCTAAATGATTCTTGCACATATTTTTCTGCAGACGTCTCTGCAGAACTGCAACAAATAAATCTCAGTGAAATCAGTTTCTTCTTGAGTGTTTTTGCAATTCTATTATTTTCTTTATATAAACTAGTTTCCTTGAAAGCATCATGAATCAAAAATACCAGATGTTTGCTGGCATTTGGGAGTGAGCTTACCGAGGTTTGAGCGTGTGTTGGAGCGCTCGATGATGGCGTGCTTGCTGGGATTGTTCAGGACCGAGCGTTTGGCGAGAGAGATGTCCGCTGTGACGCGAGTAATTGATATTCTGACAGAAAGAAAAATAGAACTTATTGCATCTGAAATTTGATGAAAAGTCCAAAACATTTCTTGTTTTTCTACTAAACTCTGTAGAGAATTTAAAATCAGTGTGGCTCAGACCAATATTGAAACATTTTATGAATAAATCAGATCAATAATTTCAGGTGATCGATGATGCTGAATCAGTCTTTGTTTCTATAATTACACACTTAGAATACATATGCATAAAAACTGAAGGATATAAAATAATAATGTTCAGGTTCCTGAAATGGATACAACAAACGGTTTTTGGCCCAGTTTTTTGCTGAAGAGTTTACGCCCTGTTGTGCTGCTGTGGTGTGTCCTAGCTGGCAGGAGTTGAGTTTAGGATCTGTTTGTTGGATGAACACAACGAGAGGAGACCAAATGCAACCCATCTGCTGCTTCTTAATCTGAGTATTGTCTTGTCTACTTGTTAAAGCCAAGAATATTCACGTTTTTTTATAATGTCATAAATTATACATTGGAAAAATGATTTGTTTTTCTAAAAATTGCCAGCACATCGTTACTGGTCAATGTGATTTAAGGGGATTCTGTATTTAAACTTTCTTTCATCTTCATTTTAGATTTTTACGATTACACTTAAATTCTCTTTTTCCACAAAAATCCACTCAAAAATTAACACACCTTTCCTTTTTTAATTTATTTTTGCTATCTTGGTACTTTAATTATATAAAAGATATATATACATCTGGACATTGTTTTTTCGGTTCTTCGTTTTTCTCTCGCCTCCACCGTTAACCAGCCAGTACTTATTGCCCTAGCTGTTAGATCAATCTAAATTATCCCTTGGAGATAAAAGGAAAACACTTTGGGGTTCAAATTTGGGGTAGTGCAGCTCAGTGGTGCAATGGTTGTCGTTGGACCAAAGGGTTATCGATTTGATTCCTGCTGTGCTCATGCCTAAGTGTCCCTAGCGCAGAAACCTAACTCCCAGTTACTCCCACACATTGGTGCCATCATTAGCTGCACTGCTGCGGTGCAATGCAGCAAAAGTCATTTCCTCACAAGAAATTAAGTATAATTATTATTATAAATGTGATCAAGAAAAAAAAATCAAATGTTCTACTTTTTTTTTCTTACGTACTCTATTGATCCCTTACCGGGAAAATTTCTGTGCTATACCACTACACTGCAGCAGGCTGCCACGACAGCGCCAATGGTGGGAGAAACGGAAGGTTAGGTACAGTATCTTCTCCAAGGACTCTAAACGTGAACTCAGTGGGAATCGAACCCGCAAACTTCCGATTAACTTCCAGTCCGCGGGCGAATGCTGTACCACTGAGCCACCGCATCCCCTTAAACTTGTGGGTGTTACAGACAGTTTTACTGAAGAACAGAATGATTTAATCATTTAAACTGAAATTAAATGACGAAAACGATGTGACAATGAAGAGATACTTTAAAAAGACTAAACTGAATTAGTAGTTAAGCAAAAGTGGGAAAAAAATGATCATTTCAAACACAATAAACTACTTCCATAATAAAATAGAATGGATAAGCAGCATATTTAACAAAAAGTTAGAAAACCCTCAAATCTGATCCATAAAGTTATATATAAAAAAAAAGAAAGAGAGAGAGAAACCTCCTAAAAAGCTTAAACTACATTCACAGCTGCTGCTTATGGTCTGAATAGATTTTTGTCTTGTGTAACTTCATGACTTCAACATTGAATAAGGAGAATCCAGCTCTCCTCCAAGGCCCATGATGGCCTATTAAGGACATGTAGAGGGCCTATTTAAAGCAACAGCACACATCTTTAGGCCAAACAAACTTGTTACACACTCCCTCTGCAAAGCTCAGGGGACAGATAAATACCAGCTTATGGACGTAGACAGGAGAAAAATAAGGAAGGAAGGAAGCTTAATGGGTCACTTAAACCTTACCTTCCCTCAAATCTGTGTTTCAAGAAGTCAAAGAGAGCTTTTTGCATCATGTCTGTCACCTGCGAGCAGTCGATTGAAGGACAGAAAACAAAGTTTACTATGAAGTTTGAGTTTGGGAGTTGAAACGTTAGAAATTTTAAACTGACCTCGTAGCCCTTCAGTGATGGTCCAACCAGAACCACGGGCCGCATAGAAGGCACAACGTCATACGGAGGAATGTGTTCCGACTTCGGGGAAAAAAGGGAAAAAGTTTCACATTTAAAATAGTCACAACTCACATGAAGGATTAAAAAAAGAGCAAGAAAGTCAATTTACAAACAAACCATGAAAGCATGAGACAAGACGTCGGCCAACTCGACAAAACATGGCCGAGCTTCTGTAATAAATCAAACCTGACAATTTGCTCTAGTTTGTAGGAAAGTAAACAATGTGTTATGGACATTAGTTAATAATGGCAATTAAAATAGAAAATTTCTTTTAGAATAATGAAGTTAGGTTTTTATTAGATGTCATGTCTCGTCTCATGGCTTCGATGACACTGATAAGGAATGCGAAAAAAAGCCAAAAAATGATAGGAAAGCAGAGTAGGAGGAAAAAAGAGACAGTAGATCAACAGAGGCTATGAAAAACTTCAGGGCATCATTAGAAAAACATGCTCACTGTTTATCGTGACTGAGTGAGAGCTCAGTTTTGGCAAAAGGCCTCTCTGGTACACGTCAGCATTTAGATTACTGTAGACGCCTGACCGTTATTACAGCAGATACAGACAGAATTAAGTGGAACGGCTCAGTGCTTTATGTGATTATTACCCATAACATGGTTATTTTCTAAATGTCAGACAGATAACTCTTTAAAAGCCTTGACCTCAGGAACATTTTTGAAAACAAAAGTCTTTTTTCCAAAGAAAAAAGTAAAACATTAAACATATTAAGAGGAATACATGAAGGAAATAAATTAACTGTGTTTTTTGATGGGATGTTAAGGGTCAGTGACCCATCTAGCTTGTGGATATAAAATGTTATTCTTTCTAACCCTAGTTATGTATATCTTAACTTATATTCTTATATTGAATCTTTGTGTTCATTCTTTAAAGCTAGAAGAAGCTAGCAGGAATTTACAACCAAGAAGTAATAACTGCATACAAACTTTGTTATTTCCTGTAACGTCGTTATTTTCTTAATCAGCTTATGTCAGTGATACACCTCCTAAGTTGATTTGTACTGCAGTAAAAAAAAATTCCACACTTAAAATTTTTTCATTTTCCCAACAACCGACAGTGCACCTCATAATCAAATGTGCCTTAAATTTAGATTTAAAAGAAAAAAAAAACAGTGTTACATGAATATAAATTTACATGAGTATGTGTTTTTTTTTTATTATTTCACAAGAGTGGAAACTCTCTCTAAAAAAAGAAAGAATCATTTTACCATTTAGTGAGAAATTAAGTTATTAACAAAACAACTGCATAAAAATGTGGGGCTGCACAGTGGTGCAATGGAGCACAGTGGCCTCACAGCAAGAAGGTCAGGGTTTGAGTCCGGGAGTGGGCGTGGTGCTTAGAACACTAGCCTTTCTGGGTAGAGTTTCAATGTCCTCCCCGTGTATGAGTGGGTTTTCTCCAGATACTCCAGGTTTCTCCCATCCTCCAAAAACATGCACATTAGATCGATTGGCTACTACGAAAATTAAAATGAATGTGTATCTGGATGGTTGTGTGTGTGTGTGGCCCCGCGCAAACTGGTGACCCATTCGGAGTGTATCCTGCCTCTCGCCTGAAATCAGCCGGGATTAGCTCCAGCATTCCCTGCAACCCTGTAGGGATAAGCGGCTCAGAAGACAAAACGGAAGCTAAAAACGTCTCCTGACAAACTTATTGTACTAAAGTGGAGTTACTTTTGTAAAAGCAACGGCATCTGTTTAGAGCAATATTTAGATGGATAGCACTAAAAAATAATAATGCTAAATAGTTTTATCTTAGAATTTTCTAATAAAAAGTTATGATTGTTGACAGTAAAAGTAAATCAAATAAATTTTAGATTCAAGTTATTCATTGGAGTCTTTGTGGTTTACAAAAGAACTTAAGCATAAAATAAAAATATATCAAATATATATTTTATAATAATATACAATATTTTTATAATATAATATAAATATACAGAAAGTTGCTCCCACTGAGATCTCACCGAATCAGTTTTATAAGATCACGTTGAGTCACAACACATAGGTTTGTAAAACGTAAAAAATGCGTCAATGTAAAAGTAGAAATTTGGCTTATGAAAAGCAAATTTTCTGAGGAGACCTTTCTCAGACCTTCTCATATGACTTCATCAAACACCAAAACTTACCGACTTCTGCTTCTGCTTAGCTGAGACGGAAGAGGAAAGAGAGAGAAAGATTAAGAACAGACATGCATGCTTCTGTGCATCTAGAAGTGGACACGCCAAAGAACAAGGGCAATGGTGTTGACAAACAGGACGGGCACTGAGTGAGGGCGAGTGACCGCAGGCAGAGAGGTCAGAGTCATACCAGCGGACAGAAGAAAAATGGAAGCGTTAGGGTGATCCAGAATTTACCTTCTTAAAGAAGGGCATTCGTTTCTCTTTTGCTAGGGGTGATATGACAGTGTTTGGACTGGCTTTAGGGGAGCGCAGGTTGACTGGAGGCTCATTGTCCTCGGGTTCTATGCCTGTGGCATCTATATCAACAGCTGCTCAATGTAGACAGACAGAAGCACCACCACACAGAGGGGAACACAGATGATGGGACAAATTCACATCAATTCTATCAACAAATCTTAACACCACACAGAAAGGATGGTTAACATAAAAAGATGGACTACATACTTAATGGATCAATTGTAAAATTAAACGTTCAGTTTTATTTTATATGTTACTTACCAGACGAAGGAGGAGTAGATTTCCGTGAGTTAGGAGCAACTTCACCTAAACTAGATGATGAATTTGCTCCCAGTTTGCTGCAACAAGACAAATCAAATGAACTACACTAAACAAAAACAAGTCAGAATTTAATTTAAAGAAATAGTCCAGCTTAACGGGTTTCTAACCTGGAGTGAAACTTGCTCTGTTTGCTTTTCTGATCCTGATGGATGCGAGTATTTTCAAGCTTCACTGGACTGGGGATGAAGCCGATTTCACAACCTTCTTTCACAAGGCGTCCTATCCACCAGTCATTGTTGAATTTCTAAGGAAAAGGGAGGCAGGACAGCTGGAACTGAGCATTCTTTCTTCTGAGCGTGATAATCTTCAAAGCGAACATAAACTGAGAACCTAAGTAGCTCACCTCTTTGACATGGAGAAAGTCTTTAGCCTCAAAGGAGATAGCCATGCCTGGCACGGGGACGTCATCATCATGGTTTGGGCTGTAGCTGACATTTGTACGAACAGCAAATGCAACTGGTTTTGTCTATCATCAGACACAAAACAGGAAGAAAAAATTATTTAACTCTTTAGTGTGAGTTTTAATGTTCCTTTACAATAACAAACAAACAAAAAATATCCCAAATGTGCACTTTAGGGTCAGAATAAAGTTCTGCGTAATTCTAGTTTGTGAGTCATGCAGGATTTCCACAACAGTTTTGGCTGCTGCATGAAAACAAAAAAACATTTCTTATTTTTATTTAAATAAAATGTTGCCATTTTTAGTGATCACTATTTTAACACCAACTTATAAGAAGCACAAACACCTCTGTTATAAATGGTTCATAAATCAGTCGCACAATCTTTTCAATGGCAGAATCAATACTGACCTTCCTGCTGATAACTGCTGGGGATCTTCTTCAGGACAAACAATCATTGAGATAATGCAAAAATCGAATGAAGTATACCTCCACAGGGTGATATAACCATTGTTTACTGCTGACTGTCCACACATTTTTGTGTTTAAGCCCTGAGATTTATCCACCAAACAAAAAGTGCATCCTTTGTTCCCAAAAAGACACAAAACAAAATCTAATTTAGGATTAAAATGAGGACAAAGTTGATGAAGCAAAAAAATAATTTTATTTTTCAGAATCGTGTTAAAAAACTAGTCTATCTATTTCAGAATTACATAAAATGCTTTTAGAAATAATCTCACAGCCAGTCTGGTGTCTGCGACAATTGGCAACGTGGCAAATTCAGATTACATTTGTTCTGCTTTTGACAGAATGACAAGCACGACCAAAGAGGACTGAAAGGCTAAAATGAGTGCACACAGATGAGGGATCTCTTTGCATAAACCCACATAAGAATTATTTTTCTGCAAATAAAACAAAAACAACCCACTAAATTAAAGCAAAGAATTATTTTTTTTTTTAATGGTGTTGGGGCAAAACAAAGTTGTATTTCTGGGGGCTCCCACCATGTTTAAGTATTATTCCCTCATCAAAAACAACCTTGACGTGGTTTACAGTTTCATTGTTTGAGTCATTTGTGAGTTCTACTATCCAGTATTTGAATACTTTTATTAAAGCCATATTGTTCTTTGCTATGTCTTTTGTTCTCCACCAGACCTACATACAGTGTGTAAAAGCAGAAATCATTTCAGTGCATGCTTTGTCCAAACAGAGATTACTGACAATATTTAAATGCACAAATATAAGAATAAAAAGATTTGTGCTAGTTTTACTAATTTGATGCACTTTCACTGTATTTGTGGCTTCAACCAAAATTTAAGGTGTCTTGCGTGTGCCCAGGCATCGGGACAGGCTGCGGAGTGAGAGGAGAGGGAGGTTCATTGTGTAAAAAACAGAAAATAAACTGAATAAATGTATCTACGAGGCTTTTTTGGCCAAAATCAAACTCTGATTTAAGAAAACATATCCTAAAGAACTATTATGCCATATCCCAAACACACCTCTATTTAAGTTTCTGTAAAGTCTTCCCTTTTGGGGTTGTTTCATCAGAACAAGTTGAAAGTCATACAGTAGACTCAATATCGTTTTTAGCCATATGGAATTTTTTTCAACCAATCTTAGTTCAGATACGCTAAAAGATAAAGATTTCAAACAGCAATACCTTGTAGAAACAATTTTCTTTGATTGTTGGTGAGTTGGGTATTCTGCATATTTTAGAACACTCTCTGAATATGAGAGTGTCGTCAGCAAACAGGAGAATATGCAGTGAACATCCCAACATGAGCCAATATGTCAAATACTGTTTCAACTAACACAGGAAATTTAAATTACTAAAGCATGTCGAATCCAGCAAGGAGAATGTCAAGCGATCCTCATTACGCATTTTTTGATTGTCAAAAAGATGTAGTTCCATCAAAGAGGGTCAATTAGTCAACAGTGCAGAGGCATAGAAACAATGGGGATCATTTAAACTTGAAAACCGGATTAACAACCAGGAAACTGTAATATCTACAAGTTGGTTGGTCAGTGGGGGAAAATGAACTTTTTACTCCGAACAAAAGAAAGAAAAATGTCCTTCGGCAGATGTGCCAAATTTACCATCGCAGTGAGGATTGCTCTGTAGAGAGATGGTTGCAAACTGGTGTAAGCATGTGAGACATTTTTGATGAAAGAAAGTAACCCCATGTAGTGTACTGGGACTCACAGAGAGGACAGAGAGCCTTTGGCATTTTCATACACAGAGTCACATGACTGCACAAAGGTATGAGAGAGATCATTTATTTATACATTTGTGCACTTTCGTAGTTAGCTCATGGATGGGTGACTCTTTCCTTCCGTCCTGCTGCAGTGCCCGCCTTTATCCATCATGGCTAGCTGTCAGCTGAGGGTTTCTATAACCTTAAAGTGAGGTTATTGTGCTTTAAGATGTCCTACAAACTGAAGGCTATTGGTAATACATATGTCTGAGTAAGACATCTTACATAGCAGGTGACTGAAGGATCTAGATGCAGTGGCACTTTTACACTCATGTACAATGTTTCTTCATCTGCAGATTGGCCCAGACTGCTTCTTATGTAACGCAGGTGCTAACTAAGGATTTCACATTGACCAAAGCAAGAGAGGAAACACGAGATCACCACGGAGAAGGCAGGTAGTAGATACAAGAGGCAGACTAAGAATGAGACACTTGATAACCATCTAAAGTGAGACGTCTGAAACTGTGAACCCTGTGAGGCAACGCTACGAAGCTCAACCAATTAGCCACCGACAATGCTTGTTACACTATCACATTGCAGCATGCATCTTTCAGAACATCATACCTCCCGGTTCTCTTTGCGATTAACACTGAATGAGTGAACATCTACCCCTGTTGCTGCTTCTGATTTACCATGTGACACGGCACAGACTTTCCATTAGCAGGAGACACTCAGCACCTCACGCTTTAAATCAGGATTCACACATTGTTTCACCTTGAATATTTTGGATCGATTAAAAATAAATTGTTCTTATCTCTCAGGCCCTTAGGTGGTGCAGAGAGCAAGCAATATTTGTTATTAGATGGTACCTTAATAGCTTTTCCTCATTTATAATTAAGAATGAATTCTAAAATTTACTCATGTTGTTTGGGTATAATTCTTTTTTTGCCTGGTATATTTTGGGCAACATATATACACAATATAGATTAGATCTAACTGGACCATTGTGTTACTAGTTGATAATACAAGAGAACCATTTACAGTAAGTATAGAAATATAGTTGGCTTCGTGACTGTTTCTTTTTAAAAAGTCTAGTTTAGTTTTTCTGGCGATTAAAGCAGTACATTTCTTGGCAGGAAAAAGTTGTCTGCTGTGACCATTGACGCCACAAATACAGAAAATGCTCTCACTTTTAACTGCTTAAACATTCTTTGAAAGATTTGGCAATGCTTGTGAGAGTACTTTGGTAACCTGCTCAGAATTTGCTATTCAAACTCAATTAAACTTCATTTATAGTTCAGCCTAGCATTTCAAAGGTTCTCCCACACTCGATCCAGAACAGAAACAGATTGAGAAAAATTCAGTTAGGAAATGAAGTAAGTTAAAGGAAGTATTCATGCTCCAAGTCAGCTGATGCATGGAACAGTTCTTCACGTGTTTAACCTTATCAAGTTTGTTCTATCCTGCTTATTTTTCCCTTGCTATCACATTCACCTGATTCACTTTATTAGATGCCAGCCCTCTTCGGTGTACTTGCTCAGCTTTAGTTTAAAGGAAGTGACTCTGACTTATCGCTCATGGAGGCACACAATCACAGACTGCACTTCCTCTGACCTCAGCCTGCTTCGGCTCTCGTTGCCAGACAACTGAGAGGCTATTTTTGTTTTTAGAAGTCATTTATCATGTAAAATGCCAGCAGGGATAATGTATGCCAGGTTATCTGTAAAGTCAACTTATCTTTTTAATTAGTGTGCCATAGAGAGTGACTGGGAAATAGCGGTATAGATCTCCTTGAGTGATCTGTGTTTGCCAGTGAAGAGCCGCTCAGAGACACTGCACCGGAGCAAATGTCTGCTAAATGGATGAACAGCCAACAGCTTAAGCCTCACAGCTGATGAGCAAACTAGCTGTTATAGACACTAAACACCCAATGAAAAACAAAAATCCCATTTTTTGGACACTTGCTTCGACAAACATAAAAAATGAAGCACAAAGAGCAACTCAATGAGCTGTAAAGCAGGAAGAGAACAGAATGCACGCTGAAGATAGCAGAATTATTTCACAGATCAAAGGCACGAATCTTACCCGCACCGGCAATTTAAGTGATTTTGTGGAAGTAGACTCTGATTACAATTCCTGTTGCATAACAGGGGACTTGTTTTGTCATGTGAAGTTTGTTTACTTTTTTTGCCAATTGCAACCAATAGGCAAGGTCCTGATTAACTCCTTTGTGGCCAAAAACCAACCAAACTGGTGGCATCTAATTGCTCCACTTTAAGTAAAAAAAGCAATCATTAAAGAAGAAAAAATTCTGTACAAGCAAACAATACAAAGGTATTTTTATACATTGTTCATTTTTGTTTACTTCTATTTAAGATCCAAGTTCCCCCTTAGATTTTTATGGCAATATTTTTGGGTAGACATATTGCTAACAACTCTAAAGAGGTCAAGTGAGTGCAGAAGGAAGATGTGACCAAACGTTTCAGGGGTTATGATATCTACCTTGGCTTTGTCAAGTTGTGCCTGGGCCTGTCGCTCTGCTTCTCTGCGTGCTGCCTCCTTATCCTCCTCAAGAGACACATCGGAGTCTGATGGACGGCTGGTGTAGGAGTCGGCCGAACCCTGCAGAGATACAAACAGGAACAACTTAAAAACCTTGTAGAAGTTGTGGGTCTCACATATTTGTGAAGATTCCTAATTTGCTTTTTGTTGCTCTTGTGTTTTGAAGAAATACTGAACTTTGTGCATCGCAAAAAAAAAAAATCACACAAGCTTGTTGTTATATCTCTGATTATTGAAGCCCTCTTGATTACCAGTAATTAGATTGCATAAAGAGCCCAGTAAATTGGTAGAATGAACTTGCTATAAGTAAGCAGTTAGAATTGATCAAATTAAAATATGCAGAACAACATACTGTATACACGCAGTGATTCTTCAAGAATAAAACAGAAAAAATATAAGGGCTTTAGAATATTAATAACTGCTCCTTCTCTGTTCGTATTTTTCTCCATCACCTGTTTTTTTGTACAGTTAAACATAAAGGAAATATGATGGAACACCAGAGACTAGTTTATGCCTGAGATGTGTGATCATACTCGTCATCAACATTCACTCACAAATACCAAAGCACTATGGATCACTATCTTACACACGTTGCCCACCATAGTCATTGATGCATAAAAGGACAAGCAACACTGATGTATTGAACCATACAGGTTAAAATTATGTGTATTAATCCAAAGTGCAACTATTGCTAGACACAAGTATAATTAAAGAAACCACTTTTTCACAAACATGAGTAATGGTGTGAACATGACAATTTAGTTAAAAAATGATTAAGTCAAACAAATCACAAAATATGTATTTTATCATCTATTTTTTCCTCCTAAGCCACAATTTTTTAAATCAGTACTGTAGTTTTTTTTTTGACAAATAGCGCCTCGTTATTTATAAGATTTATTTTAATGTGCCAGAAATGTGCTACAATTGGTTTTGCCATAACTTTGTTTATTAGCTCATGAATTTTTGGTGTTTTGCACAAATTAATTGAATTATTTTAACATGTATATAAAAAAGCCCAAATAGAGTCACAAGAACTAATATTAGGTGAAGTGTCCCATGGTATGCAAAAAAAATAAAAATAAAAATCCATTCAATTAAATTTTTATTCAATTAATTTCAATATTCCAACCTAAATTAACTGGGCAATTTCTTTAACATTCATCATTTAATTTGTGCCTGTCAAAATATTCATCAAGATTTTCAAAGTTTTCAGGATATGGACAACAGTTTTTATTAACTAATCATCAGAAACTACTTCTAACTAAGGATTTTTTAATTAAGTGGTGTCAGTATGCTTCTTCTTCTCACCTGGATGCCACTACACCACCCACACAAGGTCTTTCATTCATCTCACTGCACCATTACATTCTGCTGTCTGAGTTAAAAATAGCCTCCCTCACTCTGTGCCTCATTAGAATTACCCAGCCATCACGTACGTACAAAGGAGGATCATAGCACTCCCTCCACTCCACTTACACTACCTGACTCGTGTATGGGGACAACACAAGTCTTGTTGTTGTTTAGAATACCAGGATATTTATATTTATTCCCTCCATCTTGCACAGAACCCTGCATTTCATCAATCGTCTGAATGTCCCTCATCGCTCCTGGACTATACCTGAGATAGTCAATTTTTATACAGACTTATTAACTATGCATGAGCTGTTTTATTACCATGGCAAGCAAACTATATTCAATTTTAATATACTGACTAGTTGGTGTTCAATGACTTAAATCTGGCCTTGAAAATACAGGTGAACCCATTTAGCCTGCTGTACATTTTTCACAATATCACAGTTAAAATTGAGGCGTGACAGAGAACATCAGGACAGTGGGTCAGATGGAGGTGATATGAAGCCTTGCACAGATTGAGCCGTAACTGATTAGAACACACCATTGCTCATCATTAACAGGTGATACACATCTTTTCCATTCTGGTAATGGACTGGTAATGGATGCAGCAGAGAGAAAAAAAAGTAATGCATAAAAAAGTGCATGCACACAAAAGCCCACCAACTTCCATGTAAACACGCTTACACACGCATCGGAGCTCTTGACTCGACCTCCTTTGGCTCGTTTCAGCAAGCGGATCCAGGTGGCCTTCATCAGCCACACTGGTCATTCAGTGTCCCAGACCACTGCCCCCCCTGCTACTACTATAACCCCAAATAACTGCACTGCTATGGTCACTTTTGCACTGGTGTTGCAGCTACTGTCACCTCTTCGGCTACAGGTAACACAGTGGCTACATAGACGGCCGGTTTCTCTTACACATCGGCCGTCAATGCTACATTCATCTCTGAATAAATGAATAGCTTTGGAGTCTGAGCTTCTTGTTTTGTTGCAGCTCCAGCTGACTCTGCTACTGCCTGTACAGCCAAAGACCCCACTCCCCCTGCTGCTGCTGCTATTGCGAAAGATGGGGAATCCACCGGAGCTCACTGCCCCGTGCATAATCTCAGCAGCTCTCTCCCTCCGTCTGCACCCAGTCTCCTTGATACCCAAAGAGCTCAGTCTGCCACTGCAGGTGCTGAGGCTGACTCCCGGTATGAGTCAGGTGGCTCCAACGTTTCTCATCCTCCACTCCAAGCTTTGTTTTCCTCCTCTGCAATTGGCTCCCGTGCAGCTCCACAAGCGATGTGTAACGGTTTATCTACGAGCGTCCCGGTGTGACTGCCTGTGACCGACTCTCCTCCTGATGCTAATAAAACTGCAGCTGCGAGGCTCTGCCCGTCTTTCCGCGTGTCTCAGACTGTCAGCGTGTGCCTCGCTCTCTCTTTTTCATAAGCTCTCTCCTATGCTACTTCAATGATTCTGCCTCTCTATCTTTATCTCTACCCACGTCTCCTACACCTCCTCCTCCTCTTCTCCTTCTTCTGTCACTCCTTGCTTTCTCCGCTCTTCTGTTACCCCTTGCAGTCAATCCATCTGCTCATGCTGTCTCTGCAGTGAGTACGTACAGTGTGTACATGCAGTGCCAAGCTTAATGCATACATATGTGTAACATGTACAGACATGGACAGGATCATTTTTATGTTGTGGATATTTGTTTTGTACTGTGGCTTAATTTTGCCCTAAAAAAACAGGAGAAATTCTAAAGCAAAAGTTAAGTTGATCATATTCTGTGATCATTTTTATCACAGCGATTATTTCATCAATATTTCATTTTATGTTTCAGTTAAATAATATTTTATTTAATTCAAGAAAGTTTTCAAGCAATATTTGAAAGACATTTGTGAAATTCTAAAAAAGTTCAAAGGATGTGGACAAATAATCAACTTTACAAGACGAGCGTATGAAATCCTCAAATGCATTTTATGATAACGTAGACCCAAAAAGTCCCATGCAAAGAGTTGCTTTGACAGTGTGTGTACAGCATCTATTCCTTTGATTTGGAGAAAAATGTGTATCTATATGACACATTTTTTGAGTAACAGGTGGTCCATCACAGATTTATACAGCAGGCGCATCGGTAGGGTGTTGTAAATGATGAAACTGATGTCACGCAGCCATGAATTAGCTTTCACTGTGCAACAAAGAATGACATGCTAATCAGCAGCACTAATCATAAAGGATCAGTGATAATGATCCATTTATATCCGGTTGTTTCAAACAAGGCAAATAATTAACAATATACTCTTGGTGGAAAAGAATGAAGAATAATAACATGATTTCATTTCAATTAACCTTGAGAGGACGTTCGGTTATGTTTGGAATATAAATGTGAAAAGTAGACAAAGGAAAATATTTATCACACGTCCAACCGCTGAAAACAGCCTGTAGATTTGTGCAATTGTCACATATGTTATCATACTGCGACTTGACAGTTGATTCCAGAGCTCTCAGGGCAGGGCACAGATGCTCTGACTATGAAGTTGTGGAGACCAGAGGAGCTGTGAACGATAACCTAAACTCAGAGAGACAGAAAAAGCCTCTGGCCACTTGACACAACCGACTTCTGAACCGGCTGCGGCGCTGATACTGACAGCACAGTGTCACCCACGCTAAGGCAACTAATAATAATCTAACAACATTACTGAGATGATTTGATCTTTAAGGATGGAAACTCTTTGGGTTCACCGAGCATAACGACAAGTAGTTCGGTTTAAAGTGAAATTTAATTTATGTAGCTCTTCGGAGAAATATCAACAAGTCTAATTCTTGGAAAGAGAAAAGAAAATCAGTTTATAAGGAATACTAACTCCTTCTTTCATGGATGGATGGAAACTAAGATCTGTTCAAATTTGCAACAAGAGGCATCCAATCAGGCAGTTTTGTAATTTATTTGCTTTTGAAAAATGTAAGTCTTCCCACAAGACTTATATTTTTCAAAGAAAAAAATAACCCAGTGTGCACCTAAAGATTGAATAAGAACCAGTTAAATTTGATTGTTTCCATTAAATATGTCCCATGATTCCCTACATTTAATTTTTTTGCTTCTTGAGGCTGACATTTGAGGCATGACCCACCCAGGACACGGCTAAAAACAATGGGCGACAGGGCCTTCAAGGCTGCTGCTCCCCACCTGTGGAATGCCCCCCCAGACTACCTCAGGGCCCCACAGACGGAGGATGCCTTTAAAAAAGGACTAAAAACCCACCTTTTTTAGTCCTTTTATCATTTAAAAATGATAAAAGCTTATCATTTTTAAATTTTGTTTGCATTGTATGTTTGTTTTTATTGTGCTGTACTGTTTTAATTGTTTTAAGTTTTAATGTTTTAACTTGTAGTACTCTGAGGCTTGATTTCAGGTGTAGAGTGTATTACAAATAAAATGTATTATTATTATTATTTATTTTTCTAAATGAACTTTTTGATGAATTGCCCACAGTAAACTTGTTAGAGGCAAATTACTCACTTATTTACTTGTATTTTGTATTGCAGGTAAAAAAATTAATTTAGATCTTCTCCTTCAAACTGACATGCTGTGTTGTGTATAACATGCTGCATCAGAGGAAGAATGATGAAAGGGTATTTGAAAGGCCAATGGCCCTTTGGTCGCCATCAGCCTTATGGATTTTTCAAGCACGGGTCTTTGCAGCAAAACCTCTGATGACCTCTACGTGCAGCGATGGTGCAGCGATCATTACATTAGAACATACAAAGCACAGTGGTAATAGGACAGAGAGAAAAAAATCTGAGTCAGCTGATGTCTCCTACATCTGGTGTACTTCTATAGGTGATGGAGCAGATCCACTGGGGATATTCTTCACTTCAAAGCTTTTATTTGTCATTTCTCCTCAGAAACAGGACACCACACTTAAAATAGTTGAACACGTGTAAGAGAAAGACAATTTTAACAAAAAAGAATTCTCTTTTTTCTGAGTTTGTCTTTAATTTTTTTTCTTCCTGTCCTCTTCAGTCTTTCTCCCTTTCGCCTGTTTGTACGTTATCTTTCTTATTGCCAGCCGTTGTATATCCTCATCGCTCTTTTCCTGCCTTCCTTCACATCAAGTTCTCATTCAAGGACTATTTAGACAATTAACTCTAAACATATTTCCTACCTTGAGTGTATCTTTGATTTATTATCTTCCAACACTTACTGATGCCGCCGAACTAACTCATTTAAAGAAATGATGTTTTCTTTTGAAACTAAATGAACCAATTAGCAGACTCTTGTATTCACGGAGAAACACCTCTATTATAACTTCATTATG
The DNA here is from genome assembly GCA_902685375.1 of Neostethus bicornis. Taxonomy (NCBI): domain Eukaryota; kingdom Metazoa; phylum Chordata; class Actinopteri; order Atheriniformes; family Phallostethidae; genus Neostethus; species Neostethus bicornis. The sequence continues at coordinate 15,711,378 of LR738553.1, read as the reverse complement.
CACGGATTATCTAACCTTAGACTAAAAATAGCTGAATAGACTGGTTCTAATAGGCTAACTTAATTACCTGTTGGCTAAGTAAGTACAGGACGGAACAAGATGATGCATGGTTTGAGCTTGAGTCTAGTCAAAAGAATAAAAGAATTATAACATGCAAACAAAAGTTTAATTCAAAATTGTCACCACGTTCCACCTGAATTATCTAGTTTTTATCTAAAAAAATATCCATTATGTCCTGTCAACAATGAAGCAGAGCAGTCAGGGTTATCTGGTTTATCATACCTGACACATCACATCTAAAGAACAAATATAACTGCTCATACTAGGTACAATTCTGAGTGATGGACTGCAGCGGGCATACAATGGGCCGAGTGTGCTTGCAGTTTCAGGCTTGGCGTGACTCATTACTGGCTAGAACTAAAGCTTTTTCCCAGCCATCTGTCCATCACTACCACTTCAGTCGATAGAACAGATAGTCAATTAAATCATTGTTCCACAAACAGCATCTTCTCCGTCAAAAGGAAACAAAGGCAGCAAGACGTGACGACCTGAAAGATGTGTGACGGCCACAAGAAAACACTACCAATATCTAACAAAGGATAGACAAATGAAGACAAAAGTGAGCAAGAAAGTGAATGAAAAACCTATTGTTGGCGTGTCTGTCAGAGAAAACAGATGGAGACAGAAAGATAGAAGAGAAAAAAAACAATGGAGGGTAAACAGCTCTGGTTGTGCGGACGTCAAGGTGACACTGACAGAGCTTTTTTTAAAAAAAGTGTTTACCCTGCATTTTATGAGCTGGGTCATTAGGTATCATCTTCATCAGGTGACGAAGTTACAAGCTGTTAGTCCCATGACGAGATGCACAACTAGAACTATTGAAAATGCGTAATTTTTTTTTTTTAACATATTTTATTTAACCCTCAATAGGAAGATCACTTTTGCTGCATTGCACGCAGCAGGCAGCCATGACAGCCAATAGTGGGAGCAACTCGCGGTTAGGTGTCTGCTCCAGAGACACCTAGGCATGGGCCCAGAGGGAATTGAACCGGCTTCTCCCGGTCCAAAAACAGGCATTCTACCGCTCAGCCAACGCCTCTAGATTTAATAACAACAAATAAATTAAAACCTCCAACATAAAATTTTGAGTTAAAAAATTATTTTACCATATTTCACCCAAAGGTCATTAAATGTCTCTGGACCTGGCTGCAACTTTTAACCCTATAGAGGAAATAATGAGGTGTTATCTGGCCAGCTACGAGACGCATGTGTGCAGCCCCTTTTAAGCTACTTTGCATTTCTGTTTTGACACATTTTAGTCCATTTTGAGTTGTTTATTAAATGAGATGGAAAAAACTACCTTGCTCACAAATCAACACAATCATTTTAAAAACAGCTTTTTGTTCGTTGTGCGTTGTATGAACCGATGTGTAAAATTATACTTTGTGGTGGTTGTAGGAGTTAGTTTGTCGAACTGATTTTCAGTTGAAATTGAGGTGAAAGTGGAATGTCTCAGTTTGAACATGTAACAAATTTTGACAGTCAATCTCGAATTTACAGATACACTGGTTGTAATTTTGGATAAAAATAGCTTTAAATGATGATTTCACAGGGTCTTTTGATAGAACGACTTGTGTAAAATATATTTAAGGAAATTAGACAATTATAGCTACTAAACAATTAATAGGAAGAGATTGTTTACTTTTCAATGCACGAAAAAGATTAAAGAAAATATCTGGAAGTGAGTGAGAAAAGTTTACTGCAACCTCTACAAAAAAGGTGGCACATAAAATTTCTCATGAGATATCTCCATTATGGAGGATGACTTGAACAATGACACAGAGCATTGATAAACCACTACCAGTTTTTTAAATCAAGTTTGAATTGCAGAAAAGATATATTTGCAGAAATATTGCCATTTCAAATTATTAAATTAGAGGCAATATTAGACAATGAATAGATTAGCTGTGGTTCTGACACATCCTTGCTTGAAAACCATGGCAAACTGTTTGATAAGTAAAACAAAGAACTTCCCATGAGCTAATCAAAATCATCTCTAATCTATACAAACAACAAAAACATTTCAGCAGGTCCATATTAATATTCATAGTGAGAATTTCCTTTTCTAGTCGTTCACAGAGAAGGTGACTACAGTATAAAAACAGAGCGCTGAATGAAGACAATATACGTTGAAGACTAGTAGCTGCTATGCTGCATATTCTGCTTGCATCATCAATTTTCAGACAGCTTCCTGGTACATGAGGAAATTGATGGATGATTGATGAGAATGAGCAAAGAGAGCAGAACAAGCATCCAAACACTGTTTATCACCGGAGACAGATTTACCAAATTTCTCTTTGTAATTTTTCCATTTCTGTCGATCTTACTTTATTTTTGTGCGTCTATAAAGTAAGTTATTTTGTCAGCTTTTGGAACAAATGTTTGAACTCCATAAAATATACAAACGTTATATTTTAAACCAGTCTTATTACAGTACGTATTACGGTACGTGTGGCAAATTATTTTTCAGGGTCTAATAAAAAGCGGCAAGTTACGATTTCAGACCTCACTGTAATAAATAAAATTGGTTACTTTATTGCTTACAACAGTGGAATGATGAAGAAATATTAAATTTATTTTAATATATTTAAAAAAGTAAGCACTGGGACTTTTTTGTTTCTTTAAGCATTGCAGCAGGTTATTTATTAGCGCCAATAAACTCTAATAATTCTCCTAAACTATTTTGCAAATTGAAAAAAAATAACCCTTCCACATGACTAAAAGAAAAAAAAACTTTTTTCATAAAAACTACTATTTTTAAAAAAGAAATAAGTAGTTTCAAAGTATAAACTTTGTCACATAATGAACAAAAACAGAAAACATGATCAATATGTTAATTGGCTAAAAAGATGCTAGCCCAGTACATGTGAAGAGTATGACTGTATTGAGATGTTCCCATTATGCGCATACATTTCACACCGCATCCAAATCAGAGACCATGGTCCATGCCTGGAAAAGGGTGGAATGCCCCCTGCAGGTTAGGGACAGGGTTCTGCCTCAAGTCAAGGAGCGTAAGTATCTCAGGGTTTTGTTCACAAGCAGTAGATCGATAGACGGATCAGTGCAGCGCCAGCAATAATTAGGACGCTGCATCGATCCCTTGTGGTAAAGAAAGAGCTGAGCCGAAAAGCAAAGTTCTCGATTTACAAGTCGATGTACGTTCCAACCCTCACCTACAGACCCCAGCTGTGGGTGTTGACCGAAAGAATGAGATTGTGGACACAACCGGCCGAAATGAGCTTCCTCTGGGCCCCACGACCCAGCCCTGAATAAGCGGAAGACAACATAATGTAACATTTAATAAATTGATCAACCGGCTTGTAGTTATTAGTCATTTTTAATTGTTACAATAAAGAATATCATAATAACAAAAATGAACTTGTGGGGCAGACCACACATATCACCACATTAGTAATCCACATAAGGAAGTACTTTGGGTCAAAATCAAAGTAAGTAATAAGGGATTTGAATAAAAACAAGTAACCACATTACATGTTTCCGACCACACTAAAAAGAAAACAAAACATGCCAGTAGTCATTGCCATTAACATGAGAAAGAAAAAAACATCACATGCCTATCCAAGATTAAAAGTCATTAACTCAACTGTTGAGAATTTGCTTCGAAGACAAAAAGTGACCCCAAAAAATTATATTCTGATATGTTTCGTTTTGTATTCTGAAAGACTTATCCCTAACTTGGCTGTGGGGGATGCTGAAGCCTATCCAGGCTGATTTCAGGTGAGAGGCGCGGTACACACCAAACAGCTCATCAGTCTGTTGTGGGGCCACACACATACAACCATCCACACACACTCATTCCTAGGGGCAATTTTATAGCGTCCAATCAACCTACAGTAAGATACATGTTTTAGGAGGTGGAAGAAAACCAGACTACTCAGAGAAAACCCACACATACACAGGGAGAGCATGCAAACTCCACACAGAAAGGCCAGTGTTTCAAGCCTTGTCCCACCCGGGACTCGAACCCTGACCTGCTTGCTGCGAGGCCACCATGCTAACCACTGCACTGGCGTGCAATCTGTTCTGATATGTTATAGAGAAAAAATTATTTTGACTAAACTCCAGAAATTAGGATTAAAACTATGGAAATAATTTCATTACATGAAGTAGGATGATCATGTCATGTGACACACACCATATAATTACATAATTTTATTAAAAGTAATTATATTTAATTAGATTACTGCGGCAACGTGTAATGAAAATTGTGTAGAATTCAACAACTCCTAAAATGTACATATAATCTCTCTTTTTTATGCATATGCAGGAAAAAATATCTAGAGATGTCACTTTTTAAAATTGTAAATAAGCTGAATTGGGTTTACACATAATTATGTCAAATTATAATATGAAATGAGACTGAGCAATACCTAACAAAATAAACTCCAAGTCAATAGCACAAGTTTTTACTGATGAAATAAGAATTAAAACTAACTTTTGCTTGTCGTGTAAAACTTTAAATACTACATTATGAATTAGATTTACACAAACATGCAAAGAACCTCTATTGTGAATCAGACAAACTATGTTGGATTTACCGGTGTCTGAACATAAAAACTTTTTTCTAGTTTTCTAGAAAGTTTTGTCCCACCCCCATTTTTGCATTTGTTACTCAGACTCTTAGCTGCTAACTCCTGCTTTACTTTACAGTGGTCATTTTGCAGTGCTTGAAAATGCATAGAAGGTATATTTTTGCACAAAACATGCATCTTAACAAAGTAGTAATTATTTTTCTGTAAAAAGAATAAAGAAGACTTTTAAAATCTGCAAAGATACCCTGCGTTTTACTGAAGTTCAAGTTCTTCCTCTTTGTTCAAACAAGTTACTCTCCAATTCCTAAAAAGAATTTAGAGAGCACATGTTTAAATAAACTTACCAGATCTGACTCCTCACTAGTAGAGTGAAACATTTCTTCCCTATGATTGCCTTGTTCAGCCAGGCTGGAAGAAAATCTTCTCAGCTGCTATCCATCTTCTTTCGGAGCTCAAGAACTCCTTCCACTCAGACTGCTTCCCTTCAACAAATCCCCTTTCTTCCCCCAACTCCAGAGGTGGGACAGCTTTGTCTTTGAAGGCCGTGCAAAAAAGTTACAGACAAAGAATAAAAAGTGGGTTCTCCTCTGCCTGTATTTGGCCTACTTCACTCCCTGAGAGCCAAAGAAAAGTCAAATGTCTTTCCCACGCTGGGAAAGCACTCCTTCAGAGCAATGCGACCGTCCTCCAGTCCCAAAAACAAGCCCCCCTGCCCATCTTCCCTCCCACACATACTCTCTCTCTTTGACACACATACACACTCAGTTAGTTTGGAAGTAAGATTTCTGGCCAACGGGGCCGGCCCCTAAAATTCCAGAAAGCACCAAAAGCAGCTGCAGAAGCTTTTTATGTCTGTTTGCAAGCGTGTGATCTAAGGAGTTTACATGTGTCCCACTTTGCTTTCAAGAGGTTACACTTGGCGGAAAGGAAGGCTGAAGGATCTGAACTCACTGTATTGTCTCTGTTTATGCTGCTGAGACCAACACATTTGGAAGGAACTAAATGAGAAACAACACCTCAATACCATTCTTGCTTTAATCACATACGTGTAAAAATGTAAAAATCTTTTTGGGCATTTGATTTCACACAATTGGTTTTGTGTTTGGTAAGGGTAATCTACGCAGTTACAAGAATATAGGAAGAGCACAGACTTATTGAAGTGACAGAAACCAGCTGGTATACATCTCGTGGTTACTCAAAAGAAACTTACAGCAGATCTATTGCTTCCAAATCCAACATCAGAGACCCTGTTAACGATCTTTCACACTCACGTGTGTGTGTGCTGGCTCAAATGTTAAGCATACTAGTGACAGTAAAACGCAAGTTTAAAGCTAAAGCCTGAATTTTGAATTGAATCTTTTTAAGTGTGTCAATAAATCATTAGAAAACCACTATTTGTTCCACCTTGTGGATCAAAGATGTTCAAAGCTTTATTCAAAGTTTTGTTGAAACCATACACACGTATTATGTATATCTGCATCTACAATTTTATAGTAGAGGGACAGTTCATCTAAATCCTAGATTATATGGTGTTTGATGTGGGTTAACCCCATTCTGAGGATTATTATACAGGGTGTGTGCTCGGCATGTGACATCTGCAGGATGACAATGGCTCCAGGTCATTCTTTGTATTGTTTTGAATTAAGCTGAAGAGGATCAAATTGGCAAACGTGCACAAAACATGCCAATGTTTATTTTACAAATCTTAAAGTGAGTTTTGGTACAAATTGAAATTGTGATAAATCCAAAAAGAATTTAATATTTAGATGTAGGAAACATTCAGGTAGAGAAAAATCTTCAGTTGTGGGTTTTTAATGTTAAAAGACTAGTTCTGTTCTAGCTTGTTTGATTGACCAACCCACATTTTAAACTGCTGTTGCACACATTCGGTGCTCGCATAAAGCTCAGTGGTAGGCCAAGACTTTAGGGATTAGATTAGACTTAATCGATCCTGTAGAAAAATTAAGGTGTTACAGCAGAATAAAAGAACTAAAAAAAGCAGCTAAATTTCTGAATTATAGTCCTTTTTTCTCAATAGCACTAACAATTAAATAAAATGTACAAAGTTTTTACATTTTCAAGTGAGATGTCAACCCTTGTAATTGTGACAAGATTTTTGAGTTCTTCTTCTTTCAGAATTTCCCTTCAGGGGTCACCACAGCAAGTCAGTTTCTTTCATCTAACCCTATCTGCTGCATCCTCTTCGGTCACACCAACTATCTTCATATCTTCCTTCACTGTATCCATGAACCTCCTATTTGGTCTTCCTCTAGACCAGCGGTCGGCAACCTTTGACACCGAAAGAGCCATTTGAACCCGGTTTCCACGGAAAAGAAAGCACTGGGAGCCGCACATCTAAAATGAAAAAAAAAAAACCAAACTTCTACTACTTTACCGCAGCATGTTTCTTATGAAATCCACGTGCTACAGAGAAAATTACATTTTATTCATTTAATGAACACATTTTGAACATTTTGAATTCTTGAAAAATAATAACAATGAATGTCTCTTTCAAATAAATTAAAAAGCTGAATTTAAATTGTCCATGTAGCAAACGAAAGCAGAAAAATGCCATGAGGCGTCATCCTTATATCCATTTATCTTATCTAAAATGATATATTGCTTTTTCTTACCTTTACACTTTGTATAAACAACTATAGTGTGGTTATGTCTTATGAAGTGCTACGGAGAAAATTCAATTTTACCGATGTAATGAACACATTTTGAATTCTTGAAAAAATAATAATGTCTGAATGTCTCTTTCGAATAAATTAAAAAGCTGAATTTAAATTGTGCATGCAGCAAACAAAAGGGAAAAATCCGTGAGCCGTCATCCTTATATCGCCTTGGGCTTTCAAAGTATGCAGCGGAGCATACTTTGTGATATTTCAAGATCACAATAATCTTCAAATTTAGAACTAAAATAATATAAAAACTAACACAAATAAAACACACTTCAATTAAATACAAAAAAAAAAAATTTTTAGTAATTTATTTTCCCAAGCCAATCAGAGCCGCATTATAAGGATGAAAGAGCCGCATGAGGCTCCGGAGCCGCGGGTTGCCGACCGCTGCTCTAGACCTCTTTCCTGGTGGTTCTAAACCCAGCATCTTTCTGCCAATGTACTCTCTCCTCTGCACATGTCCAAACTATCTCAGTCTAGCTTCTCTGAGAGGATTTTTGAGATCCTTTACATAAATTTTCATTTCTAATCAAAATTCTGTGTAATCATAGAATTAAGTAACATAACTATATAAAGATTTGTTACTTATAATAAGTAACTGGAATAAAAGTATTGGGTTGAAAATGTCCCAACTATGGATACAAATAGTCGGTTTTAGTTTTCTCTCACATTTGTTCTTGACCATCACTCTTCCCTGCAAACTGTAATGATCAACTTTTTCTAAAAGAGCTTACTGACTCCACTCTGACCAATCAATCTCCTCCAGTTGTGCTGGAGTTGGGAAATGAGTTTTGGCTCTGGCTTATTGATTGGTGTACATGCTCAGTGACGACACTGACAATTCCAAAGAGCTCGCATGGAGAGCCTGAAAACCGGCAAAGAGTAATTGGACCACGAGGGAGAAATCAATGTAACTTCTCACAGAATAGCTCCACCGCCTGAACAGTAGTTTCCCTTTATTACACAGCTGCAACAAAGTCACCTTGGACATGAGAAACAGACCGACACCTTTACAAAAACTGCCAGATTTACTGTTTACATTCACCAGGTTACCTAAAATTTATTTCCAGTGAAACTAAAATAATTTAATTTTTACTTTTTGTTGTTTATCTGAACCATTAGTTTCTGTTTGGTTTGATTTTTCATGTGAGATGTATCATTATCACGCTAGTTAAGGGGTTTACTTTAAATTAAATTATCCTGGAGTAACTAAAGTCTCAACATTGCTTGCAAAGAAAAAGCCTTTCTTTTTCATTTTTTTTTCTACAGATTGTAACTTTCTGACCACCAATTTGAACTACTCATGCGTGTGTTTATCATTACAAGAATTCTTTCATGAAAACACAGAATATCTTTTGTTCTGCTTTGAATGGTCATGGTTTGTTTTTGTTTGTTTCCTAAAAAAAACCTCACTTTGGTTTTGGCATCTAGTTATTACAATAAATGAAGCAATAAATCCATGTTTTAGCAGATTTTTTTTCTCAGAAATTGGCTTTCTGCATCTGTTTTTATTTTCTAAGCTGCAATTTAAACTTAAAAGTTAAAAGTTTTTGTTGTATTTTCAGTCGTTTTCTCAGGAATTAGTTGAGAAAGGCAACATTTACTGCAGCTTGAGAACATTTTGTTTTACTAATTGTGTTCAGCCAATGGTCTAAATGCAATCCCGTCTTTATCTTTAAATGAAAAACAAGTAGGCCTGGCATTCGATGTGCAGCTCAGTTTACAATGCTCAAAGTATCAGAGGGTTTACCCACTCTTACTGAGAATCCAGTCTCTTTATGCATCAGGAAGCTGAATTGTTCAATCATGGTTGCACAAAGAGGTATTAAATGGTAGCCATCGCCTACCAGTAAGAGCACAAAATAAAATTTGCAAGCACTGGAAAGCACTTTAGGTTGAGGCACTTGGGAATATGAAATAATCTGTTACGTAAGAACAGGGCTCAAAAGATATCGTTTACAAAAAAATAAAACAAGATATTCACATCGACTGATTGATTCTGACAGCTGGTTTTACTATTAAAACAGACTTACTGTAATACTATAAACAGTATTTTCATTTCAATCAAAAGTATGATCATAACAGTCCCAACAAATCATGTTTTGTAAAATTAATAGACAACTAATGAGCTAAAGCACACTACAATTAGATCTCTAAAGAAATATCAGAAAAGCCTCTCCGACGCAGGCTTTAGTCTTGCCAAGAATGCTATTATATAAATGAAGTCCTCCAAGAAGCCTTCAAATGCAACTGGATGAATGTGTTACTTTATTTAGACATAAAATAAAAGTAAATTTACTCCTGAAGGGAATCAATAAATACGATGTTATATTTTACCTGGATTTATTCAACAGGTTCGGTGTTGTGTTATCGTCTATGCTTGCATAGTCCACTAGTGGATGTTGTACTTACGTCTCTTGTTTGAATAAAAAAAAAAAAAATCAGGTACATTGCTGGGTAACTGTGTGGTGGATTGATTCCGATACTAATGCAAGCTCTTCTTCATAACAAGTAGAACAATCCAAGCTGTTCCTGCTGTCATTATTATGAAATTAATAAAACACTGAGCTGGACAGCTGGAATCAGACAGAGAGAATCAGACTTGTCTAAGCAGACATGCCAAGTCTCCCGCATTGGGTGGGAGGCACCCGCAATTAGGACCTATCTCACACTCACCCACCAAGGCTAATAAAACTCCTGCATGATGAACACTCTAGTGCATTCCATGAACATGATTAGGTATAATGAGACTAAGCACATGGCATCACTTGCTGCTGCTGCAGCTTTGCATCTCAAAGCCGCTAGTAGCGATCTGCATGGTCTATTGGCAGTAGTGTTTTTGGTGAGCGTATGGAAGAAGTCGGACATCCGGGAATTTTGGTCAAGTGACAGCTTATGTGCATGAGCCGCAAAACAAAGCGCAAACAAGCAGTGCAGGGGTGTATTCCTGGAGGTAATTCCTCTTTGTACTATTACACAACGCTAGATAGTAACACATGTAAGACGCACAATTTTCCAGCTGCTTTCTCATGTTTTGAACGGTTTGTTTTATGCCAACTGTCATGGCGGGTATTCATTTGCAAACGTGATACCATATATGTCATGGCTCCTCCTCCTTTTGGCCCCACCTCAAAATCTCTTTCTTTGTGAAGCAAAAACTTGGCATCTCTGTCTAAGGTATATGAGCCCCTGGACCATTTATAATCACACATTGAAAAAAAATTAGAGCATTAGACCTATTAAATGACAAAGGACGAAGTGGATAGAACAAACTGTAGGAGGTGGAGGGAAGAAGAAAAGCAGGCATGTTGTTTCATTTTGCTTCATTTAAGAACCTCAAGAGTTCGACTGCTGGTTTTTCACATTGACAAAAAAGCACCCTGTGTGTACCAAAGAGGTAGGATTTAAAGCCAACTTTTAATTTAAATAAGCTTCTTAACACCTCACACCAGGAATAAAAAATCTTAAAAGACTCAGCTAAAAAGTTAACGCAATCTTACCCTCAGTAGGATGTGTTTTGTCTGTGGAGACAAAGGAAGCCAGTCGAGCATGCCCGAAGGAATAAAAATCATGAGGTCTTAATGTGTGGATGCCAAAAGCAAGCAAACAGTCGGTCATTTCCAAATTGCTGACATGTACGACTACATGCAGCAGCTACACAGCGGTGTCTGGTGTTAAGTGAGTCACTTCACGCTCGCTGAGCACGTCAACACATTGGGTGTTCCACATGTGGTCATAGGAAAACTCTTTGGCTGGACAAATTAATACTGTTGTGACCGATACAGTGACGGAAAGGTCAGGGGATCATAAGCGGAGGATGACGCAGAATGTGTGTGCAAGTCCAGCCAGACAACAGCAAATCATAATGACTAAAAACAATTTCTGGGAACACAGCCCGCTGGACATGAAAACTTCAAATTAATCTATGTGACATAAACAACCATGCTACCAAGAAATAAACATGTTATTTTAAATGGAATAATGTACAGTAGAACCTGATACAAGCAAATGAAATGAATGGATCTTTGTGTTGCACGTATGTTGTGGCTAGTGTTAGACCGTTCTCGGACTGGAAGTTAACCGGAAGTTCGCGGGATCAATTCCCAACGAGTTCACGTCTAGGGTCATTCAAGAAGACACCTAACCCCCTATTTCTCCCTCCATTGGTGCCATTGTGGCAGCCTGCTGTGGTGTAATGCAGCACACAATTTTCCCCGGTGAGGGATCAATAAAGTATACATTATTTATGTGTGCATTCTGTGTTTATGCTAGTTTTACTCTATATTGATGATGTCGGTTGATTTGTGTAATTTTTTTATTTCCAAACACCAAGCGCTTCTTTACTTGACATACTTTGACATCTAAGCTTATGGTACACTTGGGTTACCTGAACAACAGGAGAAAAAAATAAAACACAACCTATTAGACCCAAAGCATGCTGTTCATTCATTATAGATGTATATCGGATTAAAAAGAAGATGGCTTTCGATTTGAAAAAAATCTACACGAATTCACACAACTCTGTATAGATTCTTTACACAAACATTCAAATTGATTCCACACAGTTCGCGTATACAACCTAGCCTTATTTATTTCTACAAAAAAACTACAGTCTGTAGATGATTTTGCATCCAAATGTGGCATTGTTCATAGACGCTCTTGACTTCAACAAAGTCAACCTGTTTGATCTAAAAGCTCCATATAGCATGCATCTTTACGGTCGGGAGGACACAATCCACACTGCGGACAGAAAAACACCCACGAGGGCGATTGCTTATGTCCAGTTGATCTCCTGCCTCACTTTGTAATGATTGCTTCTCTCAGTAAGGAGATTTAGATCTGCTTCAGCCTTTCAACATTCACAGGATTTAGAGTAGAAGAAATGACAAACACGAAACAGAGAAGTTGGAAAATTTTGTTTGTTATACTAATGGGAGAGCGAGCAGCTCAGAGGTAAAACTAAAATAGGAAACTGTCACCAGCAATGTGTTTGAACCTTTTTATGTTTCTCTCGTTATTATTTGGTTGTTCAAAGATAGTCGGGGGAGTTTTTGTTCTAAATGAGCGTATGAGTTACATTTTAAGACCTAATTTTAAAAGTTACTCCCATTTTTTCAATCTTACAGTTATAGTTTGTTCACAATTTTTAACACAAATGTGAGCCAATATGCCTTTTTTGAGACATATTAACTAAACAAAGAAATGAATGCAAAGTCAGACAATAAATTATGTTATTGTCTGAATTATAGGCTTTTTTATTCCAAATGCATTTTCATTCACTAGATAATAGGTAAATTAATCAAGTTTTAGAAGATAATTGAAATCATTTGCTGGAACGCACAACATTGTAAACTCAATTTATTAATTTAGCCAACTATTGTTTGGCAGACAGGCACAAAAGTTTGAAATGACTCAGATGAGTTGTGAAATTTTTAAAACAGTACCTTACATTGAGTGTCGACAGCAAGTAAAATCATGCTTCTTAAAATTATTAAAAAGCTTGTTCACTGGATTTAGCTTTACACACACACAGTAAGCACACACATTCCTTAAACCAGTGTGAGTTGTCCGTACAGTGAAGGAGAAATGAAACCCAGCGGATTGTCTTTCACCAATAGAAGTCTTCCGAATGCCTACAGCATGTTTTTCGGATTAGAAAAACTCCACCTAGAAGCAATTTATAATTTTTAAAAAAAAAACGAAGCTTGAGTTAAAAAAAATGCCCTGAGCAGTTCTTGTGGAAAATCCATGTCTAGACCTTAAAAACACCGTCCAATAAGCTCCATCATGCTTGATGATGTCATGAACAAAACTACACACACTAAAAGGAGTTACAAAAAAAGACAGAATTGATCAAATACAATCCACCAGAATTAAAGTATGGTCATAATTAATCTGTACATGGAGGCAAATAAGGACAGACTTGAATAAAAACAAGAACAAGTCATAGTTTTTTATTTACCTTTGGCTTCTTAGGCATGCTCGCTCGCCCACAATGCTGGGACACCTGTGTTGCTTGTCCCTTCCACAGCGACCGTAATGAATTATGCAAATCCCTTGGTTTTTGTTCAGAGTACCATGACCCAAGGGTGCAAGCAGCTGACGCCTGGCATGAAAAAAGCCAACCTCTCAGCCTCTGTCAAAAGCAACACCAGTGACTGTTGCGCATCATTGGAGATGCTCTCAAATACAACTGCTGAGAAGTCTACAGGAGAGGAGGTGAGACGTGGTCATCCTCTAGAGCTCCTCTGAGTGTCATCTCAAATGTGGAATGAAGCCGGGTGAAGACGGTCACTGAGGCAGATCACACACTGGCACGCACACACACTCACGCACACATACACAGTTGAGTGTTTAAGCTCTGTGGTGTCATGGTTAGCCCTCAAGTGTTTTTTTTTTTTTTTTTTTGCAGGCTGGGCATTAAGCTTTAATTTGATAGAGCGACATCTGTTGCACAGTTCATTCAACTATCAGCAGCTGCACAAGATAGTTTTTGAACGTGCACAACATTACACAAGTGCACATACCTGAAAACTCCCGTAACACAGAGTGAGCAGTGAAAGTCAGCTTTAGTGTGAGTGTGATGCTGGGCTACAGAGCCAGAGATGCTGCTGTAAAACATGTGACCTGCTGCAGATGTACATCCGTAGCCAGACAGACAGTAACAGCACCATCTGGAGTTCTAATCCGCCTGGCACGGCCCACCCTTGTGATTATAAATGTGGCCTTCAACGTCATTAAGCTTATTGGTCAGAGAAGTGGATCTACAGAGTCAGTCCTCTGCAGAGGTGCAACAAATTCAAGTTTCAAAAGAAAATGGATAAAAATTGGATCTAACTTGCTTTTATATAACACTACAATGGCCCTGGTTTATTTTGTATTTGCTATAGTAGGAGAATTTATTGATGTAATTTGATAAGTGCACTTGAGGTCGCATCCAAGAGCCAGCGGCAGTTCTTGTTGTCCTGCTGTGCATTCTCATGTCACCAGTGAAGTCAACAGAAAACTTGCTCAATAAAGATGACCACAAACATGACCTTCAACTGCTATGACGTTTAACAATCTCTGCTTGTGTCGAAGGACCGACTCTAGCTTAAAAGAGAACAAGCATCACAATATTTTTCAAAAAAGTAAAAGTATTAACTACAAAGTTTCTATAAAATTAGTTAATCTTTAATTGGGTTTGTAGTTAGACTAATTAACCTGCACATAATAGCGTTATTTTCAAGAAGCTACATTTAAAGTTAAAATAACATGTGGGTTTTTATTTGTTATCAGCTTCTTTCTATTACCAGTTACTGTTGCACAAAAGAAGTTGGTTTACTGTTCAATGTTTCTTTCGGTTCTAGATTCCACATTAAAAGCAATAAATACATTGCCATTGGAAGGCTATCATATTTATGCAGGGTCTCTAAAGCTTTTACTTCACCAGGTTTTTCAGATAGTTATAAGTTCCGTTCCGATGTCTTCCGCTTATCCAGGGCCAGGTGCGCGAGCAACAGCCTCAGACAGGAAACCCAAGCTTCTCTCATCCCGGCTGCCTTCTCCAGCTCACCCAGGAGAACCCCAATGTGGTCCCTGTCCAGCTGTGAGACATAGTCTCTCCAGCAGGTCTAGGGTTTCCCTCTGGGTCTCCTCCTGGTGGAATGTGCTAAAAACACCTCACCAGCGAGGTGCTCGGAAGGCATCCTAACCACATGCCTGAACCACTCCATCCGGCTTCTCTCGACCCAGAGGAGCAACGGCTCTACTTATAGCTCCTTCCGGATGGCAGAGCTACTCACTCTATCGCTGAGTGACACCCTAGCCACCCATTGGAGGAAGCTCAATTTGGCCGTGATCTCCTTCTTTTGGTCACCAAACAGAGCTGGTGACCAGAGGTTAGGGTAGGAACGTAGACCATACTGTCATGATGTATGTCATCATGTCATGTCATATGATTCTGATTCAGAATACAGATGGTTATAAGTTTATGCATTAAACACTTTACTTAGTCTTCTTCTTATTATTAGACAATAATCTTTTTCTCTAGGCGGTGGCCCGGGGTTAGAGCGTTCACCCGCGAACCGGAAGTTAATTGGAAGTTTGTGGGTTTGTTTCCCACTGAGTTCACGTGTCTGGTCATTGGAGAAGACACCTAACCCCCCGTTTCTCCCACCATTGGCGCCGTGCTGCGGTGTGGTGCAGCACACAAATTTCCCGGTCAGGGATTAATAAAGTATATTAAAAAAAACAAAAAAAACAAAGCAAAAGCATAAACCTAATTTATGCCCTGTGGGAGACGGTGGCTCAGTGGTTGGAGCGTTCGCCCACGTAGAAGTCAAATTTGCCAAATTGGCTGACTATTTGTTTTTCCAGCTTTAAATTTCATGATTAAATTTTCATCTCAAATTCTACTGACAAAACAAAGCAACTTCAACAGGTTCAGCTTAGAAGTCCCTATCAACTAAGCCAATGAGAAACTAGATCAATGACCACTAGAATAAATTTTAATTAGAGTATAAAAGCATCTGAATTTCTCTAACTGAACATAGTTTTGTTAACATGTTCAGTTAATTAAAATAAAAACAAAATATATATCTTGCGGAATCCAAAAGAAAAAAACTAATTCCTTTGGCAAAGCTGTATTAAATTCTTTCTTTTTTAAAAAAATCCTATGAAAAGACAATTACTGCATGTTTTTAGCTAAATATGCAGGAATGGTGTAAAGAAACAAGAAGACTTCTAAAGCAGTGGTATGGCATCTGTGCCATATGGGTTGGTTGTGCAAAAAAAAAAGTGGAGCAGTGTTTACCCCCTGGAGGAAAACACATACGAGCATCTTCCTTTCTGTACATGTGAACATTTATACTAAACTTGAAAAATATCATAAGAACTTAGAGGACCAAATAAAAACGCTTTTTTATAAAATAAATGAAGAGCATGTAAGCATTAGATTAGCCTCAGGTTCCTCTATTGTGACTGACACCTCCCAATCAGGGTTTATTAATTATATTAGTAGCCAAGTCAAGTGGCTAGAGGGAGGATTACAGCAAAGATTACAAACCATAGCTTATAAAGCAAAAGAATGACCACATCCTATACTTTTTTTTATTCCCTACCCCCTTTTCCCCAAGTAGCTGATTTCATCCCTGCAAAGCCACTCTCACTATAATCTCCCCTGATCCGTCGGCATTGGCAAAGAATCAGATATCAAACACGCAAATCAAAACCTAGGACACAAAACGCCAGTTTACCTGCTCCTTCTATTTCAATGTTTTCATCAAACATGGACGTGTTTTCTCACAACTTCAGTACTAAGTATCTTTTAACTACGGTTTCGACTTGTCAGCGTCTGGCCTAAATCTTCCAACACCAGCAAGGTTGGCAGACCAATAACCAGATTTCATAAAGTGGGCATGTAGTAGCTCGTGGTTATATAATATCTAAATCTCTAAGCCTCTCTTTGGGATGGCCACAGGGTACAGAATCATCAAAGATCAAATGGAATGTCCCGTAATACTAGCGACTTGATCTGCTAAACCAGAGAAATCTCATCAATTGTCAAGCAAAATCTTAAATACAGTAGATTTCATTTAGATTGAAGCAGCCTCAAAAACAATAGAGGACATCTGCCCTCAACAAACACACCTGACTTACCCATGAGACATTTTTATTCTTGTTGTGTTTGATCATTGCAAAGAAAGAAGGCCGCAGTGGGGTGTTGGGAAGAGTTCCCTCCTCAGCAGATCTCTGAACTACAACCTGTTGCGTGCACAGGTCTTAGCCCAATCAGAGATGACAACAGGTTGCGAGTCAAACTCAGCCATAGGTCATCATGCGAGCCCGGAACTCCTGATTTGAGTAAATCCACCATTAATAAAGGAAATCAAACGATGGTATGTAATGAGGATGGGCGATAGTGAACAAGTTTGGTAGACCTCCTTCGCAAGCTGAAATTCCTATATAAAAAAAAAAAAATCCAAACAACTCAAAAAGTCTCTTCCTTGTTGGCTGCACACAGACCTAATGGACTGATTATGTATTCAAGCTTAGTATGAATATAAAAAATCCGCACAGGTTTAACCCCGCCCTGCTGAGCCACAGCGTGTACCCAATCGTGGAGCGAATCGTTGTGGCCAGCACCCGGGGGTAAGCTTATAAAAGTACTGGAATGAACATGTTGAGGCCCTGAAGGAGAGAGCAGAACCTTTTTACTAGCAATATTTGTGAGAAAATAAGAGAACAGTGCAGTAAATGACCTCATATTGATGTGCTATACCCTTTCTGCTTTTCAATTTTTTTTATCACTCTCCTTCACTTCCTTCACACCTGCTCCCTCCATTTCTACCCCTCCCTGGGGTGCATCTTCTTGCCTGGCTGGAACCTGTCGTCATGGCATCTCTTTGCTAGGAGACAAACGACAAGATAAACAAAAAGAAAAGTGCTCAGCAGATCATATCTTTAATCCCAGTTTGATCTTTTATAAGCTCATACTCAAAACATTTAAAATGTGCTCTATTTTTATAGACTATTGCTTTAATTAATTTTCTAGTTTCCATATGGTCCAGCGGACCTCCTCGGGCACACAGGGTTGTCTCCTTCTTTCTCTTGTTAATTAGCCTCAAAGAACATCTGCTCCTGTTTTGAGCGATGCTCTTTGCTAGTGTGTCCTGTCTTTCTAAGGTGGACGAGCTGACCGTGCAAATTCAGCTCTGTACAAGCATGATTACTCACTCATGTAGAGATTTGGACGCATATTTAAGTGATTAAGAAAGGAAAAGGGAAAAACATCCAGCATAATCAGCTGGGGGGTGATGCAAAGAAAGAATCAAAAGAAGGTAAATCTTTGCAAACACAGAAATAACTAGAGAAACATTCTAATTCCTTTTTCTCGTTGTGCATCATGTGTGGTTTAATAATTTTTTAAATCAAATTTCTGACCATAAAATGTAAGTTTTCGCAGCACATAGGGCAGCTGCTTGCTTACCAAACATAGGAATACCTCAAGATTATGTCTTTAAATATCATTCTTCTTCTTTCGGCATTCCCCTTCAGGGGTCGGCCCAGCAAGTCAGTTTCTTCCATCTAACCGTATCTGACATGAGCTGTTCCTCTGATCCTTTCCATCCTGGTCACTCCCAGAGAGATCCTCAGCATCTTCATCTCTGCTACCTCCATCTCTGTTTCCTGTCTTTTCCTCAGTGCCACTGTTTAAGGACCAAACAGCATGGCCGGTCTCACCACGGTTTTGTACACTTTCCCTTTCATTTTGGCTGAAACTCTTCAATCACACATCACACCTGATACTTTTCTCCACCCGTTCCCGCCTGCTTGCACACACTTCTTCACCTCTTTTCCACACTCTCCATTGCTCTGGACTGTTGATCCTAAGTACTTCAAATCTTCCACCTTCTTTATCTCCTCTCCGTGTAAACTCACTTTTCCACTTGGATCCCTCTCATTTACACATGTACTCTGTTTTACTCTGACTAATCTTCATTCCTCTTCTTTCAAGTGCAAACCTCCACCAAGTGAAATTGGTTATTTTTCCTTTTTTAAAAGTATCTTAAAAAAAAAAACCCCACTTGATTATAATTATTTTTTGTAAGCACCAGTCATTGAAAGAATCAAACTTGTTTTAGAGATATGTGAAAAAAGTTTTCTGTTGACTCGTCAATAACAACACAGTATAAATCAAATCATTTACAAACGTACTATTTTTTTAATGCCTGTTAGGAGCATGGAAACATAAGAATTGATTGTGTTTGATTTAAATTGACTTAGTCTTTTATGCATCTTATTATTATTATTTTTATACTTGGCACCTTTACCACATTACTAATCCCTGTAAAAGAGTTTGTTAGAATAAATATATGGAAGTGGGATCATTGTCCTCAAAAACAAAAAAAAGTGTAAAGGTAGTTTTTTCTGCTAGACTTTTCTCTGAATGATTTTTAATTTTTAGCAAACTTGTGAGAGAATTTACTTGTGACCAAAAAAAAAATGTTCAGACTACTGATGGATAGGGCCTTGGTTAGGGCTTTGTTGACATGGCAACTTGTTCAAATAAGTCCAAACTCTTACAAATAACTTTCACATAAAATTGCATTTGCTCTGAATAATGGGGTGTATGTTTCTACCCATGACTTCACTGTTTCCAGACGTCTGAGAGTATGAAAACTCAGACTGTAACCAAGAAGGGTCATAGCACATGGTCTGCCTGACATCAGTGTTTCCAGACTGGGGATACTATACAGTACTATGCTGCTCCATAGATATACAACACACACTTTCCAGTTAAACGCTGACGTGATAGATTATGTAAAAGCAGTAATAACAAAAAAAAAAACCTAGGAGACATTCCTTGGGGCCTCTGTGACCACTTAACTAGTCAGTTTCCGGAAATTTCAATATTCTCTTGATAAGTAAAAGAACGTGTGTCTGCTGCCAAAGAAACCCTGCTCCAGACTTCTTTGAGTTGGCGTGACTCCCCTTGCTGGGCATGCATCCCAGTGCCTGGAAAACTGGGAATTCCAGGTTGGATTTTACTATTAAAACACGCAAGAGCATCACAGATTTTTTTTTTTTTTAAAAACCCTCACTTATATGTTGTCCCAGTTGTTTTCTCAAAAATAAAAATATGAGAAATTTTAATCATGTACAGTTTGAGTTTTGTGTAGAGTGTTCGTCTTGAGTTTAATATGTGAGCAATGCTTATGTCATAGGTGAACGATGCCATACCTCACACAATGCGATTTATTTAACACTTTTACAATCCATACAATATGTGGTTATAAGACTTTTTACTAAAAAGCTTTTACCACCTATTGCCAAAAATCAAGAAGTATTGCATAAGAAAACAGCAAACAGTGGGATTTAATTCCCTGTGTGTCAACACACTTTGAAACGGGGTCATGCAGCTTCATCATGAAAAGCAGGGAAGCCTAAAACACAAACTGGAAAATGGAGTAAGCCCTGCTGTCTTCAATTAGCCAAGTTTCCGTGAGGAGTGTCTGAGACGGGATATTCAGTCTGTTAGACAGAGTCCCATCCGGCTGGGTCTCCATGCTTCACATTCCAGTCAGAGAAGAATGGTGTTCCGCCCCATTTCAGACGCAAAACAGCAGTTTGATGCCCCGTATTGGAAACATGTGAGAGCAGTGTCATAGAAAAAAAACAGCCTGTCATGGCAACTGGGGTCCTCTTGAGTTCAGCTTTAAATCTTCTCATTTTATTAATTTCCTAAGCACATGTTGGAACGAATGCTTGTTTTCACCTTAAACACAGGGCTTAAAACACTCCAGCGTGACAATTTAATGCCCCTCATTTGCCAATCTACTCATCTTGAAAATGAAATGTTCCTCAGTAAAAAAAACAACAACATACTGTATATCTCATTTTGTCTTCTAAACCGCTTATCCCGAGCAGGGTTGCAGCGGAACCCATCCCGGTTTATTGCAAGTGAGAGGCAGTGTACATCCTGAACAGGTCACCAGTCTGTTATAGGGCCACACAAACACTCACTCTTGGAACAACTTCATGGTGGCCAATCAACCTAACATGCATGTTTTTGTGGGATAGGAGGAAACCCACACATCCACAAGGAGAACATGCAAACTCCACACAAAAAGGCTGGTGTTACAAGCCTCATCCCATCTGGGACTTGAACCCTGATCTTCTTGTTGTGAGGCCACCGTGCTAGACACTGACCTACCGTGCAGCCCTACATCTTACTCACTAAAATATGAGTGAAATCTTTTTCTCAGTAAGTTCTTTTCTTCAGTAAAAGATCTAGGGGACTTATGAATTTGTCACACCGAATCAAACTGTACCAGACTGCACAGAAAAGCTTTTCTTCACTAAAAAAAAAATCTGGCGGTAACTTGTTGTTCCACTTCAACAGTTCACATTTCTGACAGGATAAGTCATTGGGATATGTCTTGGTATTTCTCCAAATATTTCTCAAACAGACCGAAAATTACACTTCTGGTAGAATTTAGGGGTCATGTCTATTGCACCAGTCTGTGAACCAATTATGACACATTTTTGGAAATTTCTAATTGTGAATCAGTGTTGATGAATAAAAAATGTCTCTTGCTGTAAACAAAAATGAAAAAAAAAAAGCTTCAGTAAAAGTAACTGCAGCAATCTACTCACATATCACAGGAATGGTTGGACACAATCTGAAAGACTTTTTCCATCATTTGTTACCATGACTTTAATCTGAGAAAGCAAAGAAATAAATGTGTGGCTGTTTTTTCATAAAGAAATTACCTTTTCTTAAATTTTAATTAAGAAAATATGATCATTTAGCCTTGATGAAGTATCATATTTCTCTTCTCACATGCAACCAATGTCCTAATATTAAATTATGAGGTGAAGTGTAATGTTGCCTTCTAGTGGTGAAACAACGAGGGAAGGTTTATCTGCAGTACTGGAGAAATGTGTGAAAAAGGGAGTAAAAGATGCATTTACTCTAGACCACCATTGATGAACAGAATATTTGACAATATTCAAAGAAAAGAAATAAAAAATACTGACATAAATAGCATAGCAATAACTAGAAAGAATGATGTAGAAAAAAATACATGCATTATAGATATTTTTGAAGAGCATTCACAGTTACCCCTCAGGCAACATTTAATGTTTGATCTCTATCCAAGAATAATCTGCAACAACCAAGTATGGACCAATGAAATCATTCTATTTACTGAACATGTGGCTGTAGTAATGACATAGCATACTGTCTTCAAGAGCCTTACAACCAGAGTTCTCTGTGCACTGCCTGGAAAAAATGTGAAATTAAAGATTTATTTTGTCTGGGTGAGTGAACATTGATCAGAGCTCTGCAGAAAAGATATTCTCAGTGCAACCAAGAGAATTCTTCAAAATGCTGCAGTGGTTATAAGTGTTTAAAGAATTAAATTAAACGTGCAGATTGATGATGTCAAAGAACTTTGACAATTAAAAAGTTGTGTTTCTAAGAGATTAACTTGTATGAAATTAGAACTACAAAAAGCTTGTTGAGAAAACATGATAGTTAATCGACTTCAGAGTTTTATAATGACTCAATTCCAGAAAAAAAAGATCTAACTTGTTTTTAAAAAGATCATCATCAGAGCTTCAACTCACATATGGAAGCTCTGCTCTTCGGCGATGGCCCAGTCCACAGCACGGCATGAAGGGGAGCAAGGAGGAGAGGAACAGACCGTCGTCTCACAGACTCCCCATCAGGCAGCAGGAGTGACAACACTCAGCCCCGATCCATAACTGCAGCCCTGGTCCACACTGGTGCAGACCATCAACAGACACAAGTGTGTCAGAGATCCTTGAAGCAGTAAGTAGAGAAACCAGAGGAGAGTTGCATCCACACCTGTCTTCTACTTGGTCAGTTTCTCGTAACCTATACTCCCCTCTGAATTTGTGAAGTGGGAGAGTTAAAAAAAAATCAGGCTGTAATGATTCTGATCCTGTCCCATCCCCAGACTGTTGCTGCAGGGTGTTCACCAGCAGACAGTAAGGTGCACAACACTGTTTACCCCACCCTCTAAGTCTGTCCACGCTCCAGCAGATCCCCCGTGCTGCCAAATTCTCTGCATTGCTGCTGCGCTGTGGCAGAGATGTAGAGTCAAAAGCTGGTCTGCTGGTTCAGCTGCGCGTGGATTTAGATACACTCATCATCACACACAAGTTCCTTCTCAGCATGGGGAGGAGTTGGAGTTGTGAATGTCCTCTACTGACCGCTACTGCTGCTGCTTATTATTATTCAGAGTATACACTGTGTTTTAAAAGCTTCCCACGGGCAATGTTAACTTTCTGTCTTCCCTTTTTCTCAGATTGATGTCTTCCCATCTCATATCTTGGTCCTGATCCACATGATTTAGGCATTTATATCTGTAAATATCTAGAAAATATACCAAAGTGGATGATAAATATTAGATTAACCATATGTATTTTTGAAGAAAAAGACCAGCGTAGCAACACAACTCCTGCCTGTGATGCAAGGAGGAGTCTTCTGCATGTTTCATTCATGGCTGTGTGTGCTGACTGAACTGCAGAGGTGGCATTCTTGTTTCTTTTTTCCCCTCCATCACACACACACCACACACACCTGCTCTCCTTTAAGTAATTCCTTTAAGTAATTAAGTCCTAGATGACATGCGGACTCAGTATTGTGCAGCTACTGCTGTATCAGCAAGAAATCACAAATTCTTGTCATGTCCTGGTGTTCGCTGGAGTGTGGATATGTGAATATGATGCAGAGGTAACAATTTCAGACAAAATGAGTACATCATGGAAGAATTAGGGAAATTGAAGTGGAATAAAATATTTAATTTAGCATCCTTCCAAATTGTGAGTGATTTAATAGAAAAATTCACAACATATTTAAAGAGCAACCAGGTTTATATATCTTCATTTGATTAATTCATTCATTAATCTTCTGATCAATCCCTGACAAGGTTGTGGGGGATACCTTAACCTATCCCGGTTTATTTAAGGCGAGAGGCAGGGTACACCCTGAACAGGGCGTCAGCCTGTTGCAGGGCCACACACACACACAACAATCCACCCCCAGACACTCATCCATAGGGGCAATTTCATAGCGGCCAATCAACCTCATATGCATATTTTTGGAAGGTGGGAGGAAACCGAAGTACTCTGAGAAAACCCTCACCTACACATGGAGAACAAGCAAACTCCACACAGAAAGGCCAATGTTCCAAACCTCGTCTCAATGCTTCAGTTATTTAAAAATTGAATCAACTCAGTTTATATAAGCTTTATTTTGATAGCACTTCATTTTAAAAACGCTTTAATTCAATGACTTGGCAAAGTAAAAAGTAGACTTTTAAAGTATAGAAGCTGGGGAACACAAGCAGAAGGGAAACTGTTTTACTATACTGTTTTCCTGGGGTAATAAGACCACGTGAAGTGCCATATGGAAATAAAAAAAAAACGGTTTCTGTATCTACAAATCAGAAGAGAAGTTTGTTGCTACTGAAAAAAATTGAAGTTCTATTTTTCCAAATTTACTAGTATTTCTGAGACAGTGATGGAAACCTATACTTTGGTCATTATCAAATCAGAACTGATAACAATCCTTTATTAAAGAAAATGCACCAATTTCTTTTATTTTTGCTGAAAAGTAATGGTCTGCATTTTTTCCTTGTGTACTCAATTGCAATTTAATGTACTAATAGTAATTTAAATTTGTTTTATTGTGTCAAGAGTTTTAAATCCTCTTGTGTCAGAACTGTTCTGTATAAATAAATAAATGTGGTAGGAGCTGCGGCTCCCGCATTGACTTCTTCAGCCACAGCTGATGCAGCACAAACAGGTAAGTATTCAGAAGACAGAGAGAGACAGAAGAATGCCAACTATGTATTACTATAATAATTCATTTTGCATTTTAAATGGGCTCTGCTTGAGTGAAAAGCTTGTAGTATGATGTCAATTTCTAAAATACCACATTTGGGGTTTTTTTTCTTAGATTTTTTCATTTGTAAGTTCATGTTGTAAAAATCAGTTTCTTATTGCACATGCTGCCTTTCTTGTCTTTCCTGAATTGTACCACTTTATTACCACAAAATCCTGCTCATATGTTTCAAAAGCAGGGCCACAGGAGACCTAGTATATGGGTTGGATTTCCTATCAAATCAGAGGCAGATATTAAGAAATTCAATCCATATCAAACAAAAGTGTATTCATTGAAGAAAAGCCTACCAAAAAGAAACATGGCTGCTTGAAGCATGTGCTATCACACAGAAACACCAGCAGCAAACATGAGTTTTGAAGAGTAAGTGAAATAATGAAATTAACAGGACTAAAATCTTGTAGGACACTGAATAAAATAATTAACCCGGACATGGCAAGAAGTTTTTTTTTTTTTAAATAGCAATTTCAAATGCTAAACGTAAATGCAAAAAAATCAAGCAAACCAACGACTTCAAGCAAGAAAAAGGTCATATTTAAATAAAAGATGTGGACATAAAAAAGCTGCATTAGTACCATTGCTCATTTGGGCACCACACTAAAAACAGCAGTAACATCATTTTTTTTTTTTTTTCCAAGTTACTTTACTCACAAAAAATGATTTATGACAGCAATTTAGGCATGATGTTTTTTAAAGGAAGTGAGAAATATTATCAACTTCCAAGGAAAGGATAAATGTCCCATTTAAAAAACTCCAGTTTTTATTAAGAGTTTCTGTACATCTCCTGATGTGCAGCAAACACTCAGCTTGACATTACGGTGACAGAGTTTTACATCAAGCGCAAAGCTTCTCTACAGCCAATAAGTTAGAGGCTGACATGTGTCAGTCGTGATGGCAGAGTATCATTATTAACCAACACGAAGACCGTACGATGAGACTGAAACCCTATTAATCAGTCAACTTGTCAAAAGGTGTCGCCTTTGAAGAATAATCGCAGGCCACTTGCTAAAGCCATGAATTACTCTGAGGAAATACACTCCAATTTGAAAATGTATACAGTAAAATCTAAGTTTTTTGTTGCTGAACTGATTTGAGGTTTCACTCTTTCCATTTAATTAAGAAGATAGTTAAGCAGGTCATAAAAAGTGAAGGATGTATTTATTCTCTCTCTTTATTTCTATCAATATTCAGACAGCTTCTTTAAATCACAGAGACGGCTCGAGTGAGCTTTTAACGCATAAGAACAAGTTCATTAAATTAAACCATCCAATATTGTAACATCTCATAAAAATGCTCGACACAGACGTAAACTTGGTATTTTGTCAATCGGGATAGATTCTTCTTAAAATTGAGTAAAACATAATTGAAAATCTATTGTATGATCTAAAAGATACAAACAAAGCTGCATTACATCGCTATTTGTAAATAAAACAATGCAAGCCATATAATCCAGCCAATAATCCCAGGAAATTTATGAAAGGTAATTTCCATCTTCCTCTACCACATGCTGTGTTGAACTTTGTATTTCAGCGTAATATATGATGCCATGTTTTGATTTTTTTTAATGACTGGAAAACAACAAACAGCCTTCCTTCCATCCATCATCTCCTGCTTGTCACATGTCAGGTTGTGCAGGAGCACGTATTTCTCTCACTGGTCATTCTTTGATCATATGAAGTCATTCCAAATTAATGTTGTTTTTATTCTGGATTTATAATCCCGTTCCGTTGTCTTCTGCTTATCCGGGGCCGGGTCACAGGGGCAACGGCCTCAGACGTGAAACCCAGGCTTTTCTCCCCACAGCTGCATCCTACGGGAGGATCCCAAGGTGTTCCATGTTCAGCTGCGAGACATTCTGTACATGTAGTCTCTCATAGAGTCTGCCCTTCCGTCTCCTCCCAGTGGGACGTGCCAAAAACACCTAACCAGCGAGGTGTTCAACCCAAACTAGAAGCCTGAACCACCCCAAGCGGCTTCTCTCGACCCGGAGGAGCAACAGCTCTACTCTGAGCTCCACCCGGATGGGATGGGCGGAAACGGATGGCAGGGACCTTGGCGGTCAGACGCTCATCTTCTTTCAAATGTTGCACAATCAAGCTTTCTATATCTCAAAATTAGCCATGATCAAAAATAGTCCATTTGTTGTTAATAATGTCATGTTGGAGATTATTAACACAGATTTTTAAAAATTAGTTGATGAAGCTTCATTTGCAGTTATTTTCGTTGCATTACAATTTTTAACAAGTATGTATATACCTCATTACTAAACAAAAAAAAAGAATCAAACACTTGATAAAATTGAGTTTTTATATTTGTTCCCACAGTTTATTTTAATTTATTAATACATGTATCAGTCAAAATATTTATTAAATCGTTTGCTAAAACAGCAGAAAAGCTGTGTTTTAAGTCAAAACTCTTTTCTAACAAATTAAAATCAACGTACTTTTTCTTTGCAAGCAGTGACAATACCTAATATTGCCACAAGATGGCAATCTAGTCATACAGTCAGAGGAAGGGGCGACAGAAATCCAGCTGACCCCAGGAATTTATAGTTTTAAAATTTTTACTGTATTTTTTAACCAAGGTGTATCTGTGGTCATTTAATTAATTCATTCATTCAGCATCTGAATCAATTATCTCTATGAGCATCGCCGGGAGTGAAGGAGCCTATCCCAACTGATTTCAAGCTAGAAGCAGGGTACACCCCGAATGGGTCACCAATATGCTTTTTGGGGCCACACTCGGACAACTATCCAAACACTCACCTGCATATTCCTGGGGGTAATTTATCTGTAGCCAATCGACCTAACAGTGAGAGGAGACTGGAGTACCCAAGATAAGTAATTCTAATCTAATCTAAATTCAGCCATACACAAGGAGAAGATGCAAACTTAGACACATGCACATAGAAAGGCAAGTGTTGCAAGCCTCAGGACTTGAACCCCTGACCATTTTGCTGTGAGGCCACCGTGCTAACCTCTGCACTGTGCAGCCTTAATTTAATTCTACATTATTATAAATTAGTTTCTGACAATGTTTGATTTTCCTTTTCTTTCCTCCTGTTTCTTTAAGTGTGCATAGATACCTTTACCTGTTAGTTTACACACACACACACACACATAATTTTTACTTGACTGATATTCTGACTATATTCTTTATGTTTCTCTTTGTATTTCACTTTAATACTTTTTTTTATAAAAATTACAAACTAATTTCATAGTGTGTGTGTGGAATTGGCAGTGGGAGGGGCATAGGGCTTTTTATTTTAATTTTTTTCTGGTGGGTTTCCTTGTGTGTATCTTGAAAATCAATACACATATAAAACACATAAAACTACTGGACAGCAGGTTCTCCTTTCGTCGGCACACTAACAAAAAGGAAGTCCCCTTTTTTTTCTGATTCTTTTTTTTTTGTAATTTACTCAGAGTTTGGTGTGACTATATTTGCTTAGAGTAGCATTTTTGTCAAAAGCCTTACATTATGCCAAACATTTATGTAGATCACTCCTGTCAGTTTTTCAGTCTAATGAAAAAGTCTCATTGGCTTACTCTACAGCAGACCATCCACTTGTATTTTATCTTCTTGTTTGTTCTGGGTTTTGTTCCTCTAGCTCTGTAAATCACTTTGTCAACTCTGTTTTCATTGAGCTGCTATATAAAGAAAGTTTATTATTATGCAGGGTCACAGAGTCTGGATAATTTCCTGCATTGGATTATGTAATATCAAACACCAAACAGAGCAATTTTATTGTATCATTTTGTAACCCGAGGATACGACTAAAGATGATCAACATTAGACTTACTCGAAATGATTTAAGAAGCTGTTGATACGTTCATAAGAATAAAACAATAAAAGTAATTTAAAAAGGCATGAAATTAATAACAAACAAGGTAAAACTAATGCAACAAAACAGGTAGCTACGTCCGTATACCACCTGCTGAGGGTGACACTACCTTGCCTTCATCCATTCTGTGATGAAAAAAAAAATCACCAGTAGGTGTTTCAATCAGAGAACAACTATCCCTTTTTCCTGCCTCCTCCTCAGAGCCTCTGCCCACTAGGCATCAGCCTATGACCCCAGTGAGCATCTCTCATCCTGTCGACCCTCTGCCCTATCTATTTGTAGAACCATGATGAAGTCTGCCTTTGAGGAGTTGTTTATGAGAATTTACTCAGACGATATGTTCCTGCTTGGAGCTTCATCAGAGTGATCACCAAGCAACCTAAACATCATACTGTATAAAGTCAAAGAATAAGGTCAGATCAGTATTTAGATTATAATCCAAACAAAGAATGAGTCTCTGGAAGGTTTGCTATTCCTGGGACTTGTAGCGATCTAAAAGAAGATATTTTTATTCAACATGCAAAGTGCTCGCTGACCCAAAAACACATCATTCTAGTTTGTGAAATTCCGATGCCATGTCTTTGCTTGAAACATCCCTTGTTTTTTCAGAACCTGGCACGACAGTGTTCAGAAAAATCACTCTCAGCTCAGATGGGTGATGACTTTAAAATGCCATTTTGGCACAAGACTGTAGGAATAGACACAAGCATCCCGGGCTGAAGGTAAAAACTAGCCATTTTTCACCAAAACCCTTTGTGTCTGAGGCAGACATGAGTCTAAGAAGTGCCATTTTGTTCTGATGTCCTCCAGCTTACCGTCTCCCTTGCGGCAGTGCCAAAGACAATGTGATCTGTGCCTCCTCCAAAAAAGGCAGAAACATGTATGCTGAAGGGTGCATACTTAACCTGGCCTGTTCTGTTCTACCGCGGGTCTGGCTCAACAAAAACCAGACCAGAAGTGTGTCTGCTGTATGACAGGCTGCTATGTTACAGCTGCACTCAAAAGTCTGAAGATACAGCTCAGAAGAAAGACTTCCACTTAACGTAGTGTACCCTCAAATGTTTATTTAGGGATTTCATTGAAAGGCTAATCTTTCCTTTGATGGATGATGATGACTGAGGGAGAGATCTCCTGACATTTACTACCTGATATTAATATAATAAATATCAACACACACACTTTACATTCCAAAGTTGCAGAAATTTGATAAGAAAAATGCTTCAAAAGGTGCATGAACACAATCAGATGTGCCCCTTTTTGTTTTTAATAAACTATTGTTTTAATTTTCTACAGTCTGACATGTGATGGAGCGAGCTGCCAACTCCTTTAAACGCAGAAAAAAAAAAACTTACCTGGCGAACCAGGCTGTTTGTTGTAGTGTCGGAGGAGGTGCTGCCATCCGATCCTTTGAACCTCGCTTTTCTCAGTACTCCTTTTCCTTGAGACTAAAAAAACAGAAAGGACAAGAACCACATGAAGAAGTGCACACATTTGGACCCTGTTTTTTTTTTTTTTTTTTGACCAAATGAAACAGTCCGCATTGTTAATGCAAGTAATCGTTTAGTTTGAGATTAAAGACACAAAATAAAATTTAGAATAAGTTTGAAATTGTATTTGCACATTAATCCAAGAAGTCAATTTGACAAGTCACAACTCAAAGATTAATTACTAAGCAAAGGAATGAGTGTAGATAAAACAGAAAGCGAAACAAACCCCTGCATCAAGATAAGTTTTTGTTCAATCTATTACCAAAAAGTTGAAAAATTTCTACAGACCGATTCAACGTCAGGTAATATTTGATATGTAATTGTGAGAAAAAATAGCACTTTTTTGTTCTGTTCCATTGTCTTTCGGTTATCTGGGGTCAGGTTGCGGGGACAACAGCCTCAGACAAGAAACTCAGGCTTCTGTTAACCCAGCTGCATCCTCCAGCTCACCCAAGAGGATCTCGAGGTGTTCCCCTTCCAGCTTTGAGACATAGTTTCTTCAGTGGGTCCAGGATCTGCCTCTGGGTCTCATTGTGGTTGGACATGCCCGAAACACCTCACCAGTGAGGCGCTTGAGAGGTATCTCCACCAGTTGCCTAAACCACCCCATCTGGCTTCTCTCGACCAACCACCCCTTGCAGTGACTCACCACATCCATGAAAGGATAAAGGGTCGTGTGAAGGAAGAGATGGGTGGCATTCAATGACAGGGACTTTGACGACTGCAGAAGCTAGCTTTTTAACTCAATAATGTTAAACATGAACGTAACATAAAAAGTCAAATAAAATTAAAAAAGTCGGGCCGCGGGTACAAGCGGCCGAAATGAGCTTCCTTCGCAGGGTGTCTGGGCTCTCACTCAGAGATCGGGTGAGGAGCTTTGCCATTCGGGAGGAGCTCGGTGTCGAACCGCTCCTCCTCCAGGTCGAGAGGAGCCAGATGGGGTGGTTCGGGCATCTGGTCAGGATGCCCCCGAGCGACTATGTCTCACAGCTGGCCGGGGAACGACTTGGGATCCTTCCAGGTGAGCTAGAGGATGCAGCCGGGGAGAGAGAGGCCTGGGCTGCCCGATTGAGGCTGTTGCCCCCGCGACCCGACCCCAGAACAAGCGGAAGATGACGGAATGGAAAATTATAAAAGGGACATATAAATGGATGGGTGATGGACGGATGAATAAAACGATGGATGGATAGATGAATATTGAAATGGATGGATAGATCTAGAGATCTGGAGATACGCAATCTCTAGGTAGCGGAGCTATAGATCTATAGATGGTAGATCTATAGATCTAGATCTATCTGTAGATCTAGATCTGTCGATAGATCTAGATTTATCCATCCATAGATAGATCCAACTTCATAAACTTTAGCCAACACTTTAGCCAACTTCATAAAAGACAGTTCAAACAGCCTGGATCTAGATCTATGGATAGATCTAGATCTATAGCTCTGCTTCCTAGAGATTGCGTATCTCCAGATCTCTAGATCTATGCATCCATTTCAATATTCATCAATAGATTTAGATCTATCCATAGATCTAGATCTATCCATAGATCTAGATCTATAGACAGATCTAGATCTGTCCATAAAAAGAGGGAAATATTAAAACAAAGTTGCCATGGATGGATGATGGCTGGATGAATAAAAAGATAGATGGATGAATAAATGGATGGATACATCTAGATCTAGAGATGAGCAATCTCTAGATAGCAGATCTAGGGATCTATAGATAACTAGATCTATGGATAGATCTATAGATCTATATCTGTCTATATCTATATATGGACTGATCTAGATATCCATAATTCATAGATTTAGATCTAGATCTATCTATAGATCTAGATAGATCTATCTATACATCTATAGATCTAGATAGATCTATCTATACATCTATAGATCTAGATAGATCTAGATCTATGGAAGACAGACAGACAGATAGATGGATGGCAACCACAGGTGTGTGGTTAACTTGTGTTAGATAGTAGAAAAATAATGTTTTAGCACACAGTTAAATATTCATTAAAGCGACCAAAGTTGTTAAAAAATACATGAAAGAGAAAAAATGTAACTAACTTACTTGTAAGACAGGATGATCCTGTGTCTCCATGTGTTTGTCCGGCTGTGTTTCAGCTTTTATCTTCGGGCTGTTACTGATAACCATTATATTATCTTAAAAATATCAAATAAGTACTCTTGGAAAGATGATCCAGGTCGAGTAAAAAATCTAAAGATCATGATCTAGCTTTAAGATTAAAACTTGACAGAAACAAGGCGCCACCGTTTAGTTCACCGCCAATCTTCAAGTTTAAGTCTGGAGAGTAAAAAGGAGGAGTCTTTCCAGTTTCTCTTAAATTCCATCTGTGAGGATGTGAATGATCTGATAACACAGCCTTCAGCATCTTGAAGCTTGCTCATCTCTTTCTACCCACACTGAGAGCTCTCATGCCCTGTGCGCCCCCTCTTCCAACACCCCCGCTCTGCTTTTCACTGGAAAAAACAGAAAAGTGATATCGTTTAGTTTGAAATACAAGACTTACAGCCTGCTAAAACAAGAAATCAGTTGACTCAAAGTTGGAAAAAGTGTCAGCCAACATATGATCCTGAAATCCTGACCTGGTTATATTTAAAGGTAACATATCTATTAAAAATAGATATTTTCAATATGACTTTATTAGTTGGAGTTTGGCTTGTTGTTGGCATCCTTCTGTCTCTACAGACGATGGAGTCTGCACCTGAATGGAATACTGCCGCATACTTCAGCGTCGGCTTTGGCTGAAGTAGCCGATGCGGGAGCTGCAGCTCAAGTTAAATTACTTAATTTTAGGAGCTCTTGTTCATGTCTGTTATTTTTCTTTTCAAAGTTTTGCTTTCTACATTATTATTTTTTTGGTTTTCTTGTAAAATCATCCAAAACTGACACTGTTATCATACGTGTACTATAAGATGACAAAGTGTCATGAAAGTTAAACTAGCCAAATATGAAATACAGAGTTTGAGTGCATTCAGTACAGAACTGTTCAGTACAGTTTATCTTATAAAATAAATCACATGTTTTATCTTTATTTTTCTATAAAATTTGGAAGAGACTGAAACAACATAAAATATTTGATTTGGCTCCACCAGTGACTTATTACACATCTACATTATTTTACTTCAATTTGAGAACAATACTTTCAGGAGAACTTACATTAACAGGGGCGGATCCAAGAGGGGGCTGGCGTGGGGGGCACACGCCCCCCTTTGGTCCACAAAAAAAGTGTTCTTACTACTTTAATTATTATAAACTTTGGGCAAAAATATGCATCAAAATGCAGGAAAAAAATTCTTTAAAATGTTTTTTTAAAATGTTCTTTTTTAAAATGTTCTGGGGAGAATGTACCCACCATAAATGCCCCTTCCTCTTAGAAAATCCTGGGCATACTCCTGATTAACTTGCTTTGAAATGTCCCTCAATATTTCTGTAAAAAAAACCCAGTTTTGCCAAGATGCAATAACAATAGCAATGAAAGAATTAGCCATAGTCAAGCACAAATATTCTGCGCTTTCTCCTAATGAACGCTACACGTGAGAAAATAAATATATACTTACTGTAAAATAAATTTAAAAGCATAGACATAGACGTTACTCATTAGAATTTAATTGTATCTTGCCATGCAGGCTTCGTTTGCTCTTCAGATACAATTTTAATATTTTGTTTAATTTTGTAATTCCTGCAAATTTAACTGATTAAGTACAATTAAATGCTACTAATAAAATCTTTGGTATAAACAAATATGGCTGCACAGTGGCGCAGTAGTTAGCACACTGGCCACACAGCAAGAAGGCTGGGGTTTGAGTCCCGGGTTGAAACACTGGCCTTTTTGTGTGGAGTTGCATGTTCTCCCCTTGTATGCATGTGTTTTCTCCAGGTCCTCTGGTTTCCACCCACTTTCCAAAAACATGCGTGTGAGGTTGATTGGCCACTTTGGAAATTGCTACTAGAATTGAATGTGTGGGGATAGTTGTGTGGCTCTGCAACAGCCTGGCGACTTGTTCCTGGTGTAACCTGCCTCTTGCCCAAAATCAGCTTGGATAGGCTCCGATACCCTGCATGACCTTTGTAGAAAGGCTTATTTGTGGGGAATAAGCGGTTCAGAAGATAAAACAAAGTATGAAAGTCTTTAAAGGAAATTGTTCATAGTAAAATAGCAACAAACAATGCTGGCATTTAGTTTTCAGTCAATTACGGAAGAGAATAAAACCTAGAATCTTTGCATAAAATGCACTGTCGTGGGCACAATTTTTGTAGTTTTTGTGCCCCTTTAGATCAATATTTTAATCCCTAAACCAGTGCTCAGAGACCCCCTTTTCATTTGCACTTTCCTGAAATGTAACTGCTTATCGAGGCCCTCTTGTGGCTTTCTGTGCATTTGCATTTTAAAGACATACGCCACATTTTTTAAAAATGATTTTGACAATTCAGCGTGTGCAAAACAACTATGACGAGCCAAATGCCTTAAAAGAACATTTATGGTTGAAACAAATTGCTCACTGTGCTTTGAATCATCACAGTAGTTAAAAAATTGTGACATTTCAGTGCAGTGTACATTAGCAAAACACAAATAAAACTTTCTGAATCCAGCACAGCACTGAACAAAAATTTTCTGAAATGTTGTTCATAAAAATCTTCTTCTTCTCCTTTCGGCATTTCCCTTCAGGGGTCACCACAGCAAGTCAGTTTCTGCCATCTAACCCTATCTGCTGCATCCTCTTCGGTCACACCAACTATCTTCATGTCTTCCTTCACTGTATCCATGAACCTCCTTTTTGGTCTTCCTCTAGCCCTCTTTCCTGGTGGTTCCAAACCCAGCATCCTTCTGCCGATTGTACTCTGTCTCTCTTCTCTGTACATGTCCAAACCATCTCAGTCTGGTCTCTTGGCCTTTATCTCCAAAACCTCTAACATGTGCTGTCCCTCTGATATACTCATTTCTGATCCTGTCCATCCTGGTCACTCCCATAGAGATCCTCAGCATCTTCATCTCTGCTACCTCCACCTCTGCTTCCTGTCTTTTCCTGAGTGGCACTGTCTTTCGACCAAACAGCATGGCAGGTCTTACCACGGTTTTGTACACTTTCTCTTTCATTTTAGCTGAAACTCTTCTGTCACACATCACACCTGATACTTTTCTCCACCCGTTCCAGCCTGCTTGAACACGCTTCTTCCCCTCTTTTCCACACTCTCCATTGCTCTGGACTGTTGATCCTAAGTATATGAGATCTTCCACCTTCTTTATCTCTTCTCCCTGTAACCTCACTTTTCTATTTGGATCCCTCTCATTCACACACATGTACTCTGTTTTACTCTGACTAATCTTCATTCCTCTTCTTTCCAGTGCGAACCTCCACCTCTCCAGCTTTTCCTCCACCTCTTCACTCCTCTCACTACAGATCACAATGTCATCTGCAAACATCATTGTCCATGGAGATTCCTGTCTAACCTCGTCTGTCAGCCTGTCCATCACCATAGCAAACAGCAAAGGGCTCAGAGCAGATCCCTGATGCAGTCCCACCCCCACACTGAACTCCTCTGTCACACCTACAGCACACCTCACCACTGTCTTACATATCCTCATACATATCCTGCACCGCTCTAACATACTTCTCCGTCACACCAGACTTCCTCATACAATACCATAGTTCTTCTCTAGGTATCCTGTCATACGCTTTCTCTGGATCTAAGAAGACAGTGCAGCTCCCTCTGGCGTTCTCTGTACTTCTCTATCAGCATCCTCAAGGCAAATACTGCATCTGTAGTGCTCTTTTTAGGCATAAAACCATACTGCTGCTCACAGATTCTTACTTCAGACCTTACTCAGAACATAGTTCACAGAAGAGTCACCTTGTGAACTATGTCCACAAAAATACATAGTTATATTAGTAGAAGAAATTTTGGAAGGCAGGGAAAGAATAGCTTTAATCTTCACATGCTTCTGTGACCTTTTACTGTCGTGATTTACTGCTTCGGAAGATCTAAAAATGTTCTAGTAGCACCAAAACAACGTGTCAAGCTTTAAATATAAAACACTACAATGAATCATCGTAAATTAAAATAATATTCAGTCTTGTGTGTCTGTGGAAAAGCACATTTAGAAAAATAAAAAATAAAATGGTTCACATTTCCTGCTCTGTATCTCACTTGAAGCCTGTTTGTGCATTGTCATGAAGACCGTTGAGCAGAACTTTTCTTCTGACAAGTTTTTGCTGAGTATACAGAGGTTGTCAGTGTGTAAAACCAACAAGACCCAGAGACCCTTACTTCCTTCATTTGGGCAGCAGCTGCATTTAAAAGACATTAGGTGGCCAAAAAGCATGCCTTTCTGCTGCAGAAATGCAGATACAGGCATGATTAAGTGAGGGCTATACTTTCCTGGAAATGCCAAAGAGGTTGGTGTTTCCACAAATTTTTTTTGCAAGAATCAGTGAAAATTCACTAGACTTCCTTCCATTGTTTAAACTTTCGTCACGGTCAACAATGTCAGCTTTTTTCTGACAGCACTTACAAACAATCCCTTAATTCTGTCAACAGAGCTAACTGCACTTTGACAGAGAATCTAAAATATTTATTTAAAAAAAAAAATTAAAAACTACTCAGCATTGCAACAAGTTGAGGAAAAGCTGCTTATTCAGATTCTAGAGCTATTATCGTCTTGCTTTTTAATCCTAAAGCAAAAAAAAAAAAAGAACTCAAACCCACCCACTGTTTGTTTCCATTTGCCAGAAATAATTTTATTGTCTGTCATCTTATGTGCTGGTGTAGCTATCATATCTTGTTTTTCTCCCACTTTCTTCTGGAGGCCCACTTTGACCAGCAAAGTGCATGTGCACTGAGTGGGTCGGGGTTTCTGTCTCGTACATCGTGGAGTGTTAGTCATCCAGGTGGGTGGAAATGCTCTCACATTGGATCACAAAAAGGGCTCAAACACATAGAACAATACGTCAGAGATGATGAACTGATAGAGAACAAAATGTTCAAAGAAGAACTTCATAAATAAAGAAGTGTAAAATGAAGAGTGAGTTTCATAAAACTATTCTAGATCTCCTAATGTTCAATTTTAACTAGAAGAGACAAATCTCCATGATGAAAAGAGTCTACTTCTTGTTCTACACAAAGGAAACTCCAAGGACAATGATGTTTGCTGATGACATTGTGATCTGTAGTGAGAGGGTGGAAGAGGTGGAGGAAAAACTGCATAGGTGGAGGTTTGCACCAGAAAGAAGAAGAATGAAAATTAGACAGAGTAAGACAGAGTACATGTGTATCCAAATAGAAAAGTAAGGTTACAGGGAGAAAAGATAAAGAAGGTGGAAGATTTTAAGTACTTAGGATCAACAGTTCAGAGCAATGCAGAGTGTGGAAAAGAGGTGAAGAAGAGTGTGCAGGCAGGCTGGAACAGGTGGAGAAAAAGTATCAGGTGTGATGTGTGATAGAAGAGTTTCAGCTAAAATGAAAGGGAAAGTGTACAAAACCGTGGTGAGACATGCTGTTTGGTCTAGAGCAGCGGTCGGCAACCTTTTACACCGAAAGAGCCATTTGAACCCGGTTTCCACGGAAAAGAAAACACTGGGAGCCGCACATCTAAAATGAAAAAAAAAAAAAAAAACTTCTACTACTTTACCGCAGCATGTTTTCTTATGAAATCCACGCGCTACAGAGAAAATTATATTTTATTCATTTAATGAACACATTTTGAACATTTTGAATTCTTGAAAAATAATAACAATGAATGTCTCTTTCAAATAAATTAAAAAGCTGAATTTAAATTGTGCATGCAGCAAACAAAAGGGAAAAATCCGTGAGCCGTCATCCTTATATCGCCTTGGCCCAAGGCCCTTGGGCTTTCAAAGTATGCAGCGGAGCCTTGACTTGAATATATAAAATAAATTGGGGGAAAAAGCACTGTGTCACTAAACAATGAAAATTAAATATTTGCAAAATATCTGCATAAATATTTATTTTACCTGGTTAATGGGACTTCTGCTCCTGAACCTCTGCGCACAGCTTCTGCAAATCGGGGCTGTACGAAGTCACTTTAATCTTTACGCAGGACTGTAAGCTGTCATCTGTG
The DNA here is from genome assembly GCA_902685375.1 of Neostethus bicornis. Lineage (NCBI taxonomy): Eukaryota > Metazoa > Chordata > Actinopteri > Atheriniformes > Phallostethidae > Neostethus > Neostethus bicornis. The sequence continues at coordinate 15,673,230 of LR738553.1, read as the reverse complement.
AGCCGTAAGCGGTGTTTGTTTTTAATGCAGTTCATGGTGGAGAATAGCTGCTCACATACATATGTGGATCCGAAGATCGACAGGACTCCAAAGGCATATTTCTTCATGTTCGTGTAGGTGTCGGGATGGCATTCCATGTTTCAAATATGAGTTTGTCCGGTCTCGGGAGGTTCTCAATATCACTCCATTTGTGATTCTGAGCAAGAGTGGCCTTCTGACGGGCAACATCTTCAAGGTCCTCTGTCAAGCGTTTGAATTTGGACACCCAAATGTCTTTGTCAGCTATGTCAGCCAGCTCCAGCTCCAGAGCAGGTTGACTTACACCTGCAAATGCAGTCACGTTTAGCAGGGATGGATCAATGGTCAGGAGAGTGACGGGGAAGGACAATGTGGTTTTTTCCTCTCTGAACTCACGGAATCGTTTACCAAACGACGCTTGCATTGTGGTGATTGTAGACTGCAAATACTCTGAATTGATCACTCCGTGAGCTTGTTTGAACTCCCTTAAAGAGGGGAAGTGAGACAGTGTGCCTCTCTGTAAATCTCTGGCTAAAACTGTCAGTTTGCGCTCAAACGCCAACACCTCCTCCAGCATGTGCAGCGCTGTGCCTCCTCTCCCCTGAAGCGTTGTGTTCAGCGTGTTTAGTTTCGCTGTCATGTCCACCATGAAGTGGAGTTTTTCCAGCCACTCTGGCTGTTCCAGCTCAGGAAAGGTGAGCCCTTTGCTGCTCATGAAAGTTTTCACCTCTCCCAGACATGCAGCAAAACGTTGAAGCACCTCTCCTCTGGACAGCCACCGGACTCTGTTATGCAGCAGGAGATCAGAGTATGCGCTCTCCACCTCATCCAGTAATGAACGGAACTGGCGGTGATTTAAACCTTTTGCCATTATTTCATTGACAATCTGAATAACAACATTCATGACCTCTGTGCATTCTGGAGGAAAACTTTGCGCGCACAATGCCTCTTGGTGCAGGATGCAATGAAAAGTCAGCAGCTTTCTATCCAGTGATTTCTGCAGCAAAGCCACAAAGCCCCTGTGCGCTCCAGTCATACTCGGTGCCCCATCGGTAGCCACCGACACGAGGTGGGTTGTTTTTATTTCTTTGGCTCGTAAACAATCAAGCACAGCCTCACAGATGTCCTCCCCCCGTGTCTGGCATTTTAGTGGTATCAGCTCAACCATTTCTTCCTGTGGTCCAGCAGAATTCACATATCGGAAGAACAGCGCTATTTGTTCAATGTCCGTTTTGTCTTTGGACTCATCACAGGCGATTGAGTATGCTGCTGCTGAATTGATGTCTTTGATTTGCTGTTTTGTGATATTTTCTGCCATTTTTATGGTTCTGTCTTTGACAGTTTTCGCAGAGAGAGGCATCTCTCTGATTTTCTGCACAATTTCGTCTTTGTTTTTAAAGTCCGCAAATAAGTGTTCTGAAATCTTAAGGAATGATTCTTTCATATATTCTCCATCTGTGAACGGTTTCCCATGCCTGCCTATTTCCTGAGCGGCCACAAAGCTTGCATATGTAGTTGTATTTGCAGACTTCACCCACTTCTTGAATTGATTTTTCGTCCGGTCATCCTTCTGCATAAGTTCCGAAACAGCTTTTTTCCTCTCTTCTCCCTCTGGATATTTTTCAGCAAAGGCTCTGTGTGTATTGTTAAAATGTCTTGCGACATTTGACCGTTTATTGTTAGCCAGTTTTTCTCCACAAATTAGGCATACTGGTAGGCCAGTCTCGCCCGAGGTAAATGCAAATGAATCTGCCCAGGCATCATTGAATGTTCTATTTTCTTGAGATATTTTTCTTTTCTTACATTTCTCCATTGGTTTTGCCGGGATTGAAAGTCGCTCAAAATAGACGGCGTTTCAGCGGGTATACCAGCTTCCGCAGTGTGACGTCTATTTTGAGCGACGAAAAAATAATATCAAATAATTTAATTAATATTTTAATATTTCAAGATCACAATAATCTTCAAATTTAGAACTAAAATAATATAAAAACTAACACAAATAAAACACACTTCAATTAAATACAAAAAAAAAATTTTTTAGTAATTTATTTTCCCAAGCGGCTTGGGAAAATAAATTACTAAAAAATTTTTTTAGTAATTTTTTTTAGATGGGCCAAGAGCCGCATTATAAGGATGAAAGAGCCGCATGCGGCTCCGGAGCCGCGGGTTGCCGACCGCTGGTCTAGAGACAGTGGCACTGAGGAAAAGACAGGAAACAGGGATGAGGAAGCAGAGATGAAGATGCTGAGGATCTCTCTGGGAGTGACCAGGATGAACAGAATTAGAAATGAGTATATAAGAGGAACAGCATATGTTAGAGATTTTGGAGATAAAGTCAGAGAGGGAAGACTGAGATGGTTTGGACATGTGCAGAGGAGACAGAGAGAGAGAGAGAGAGAGAGAGAGAAAGAGAGTACATTATTAGAAGGATGCTGGGTTTAGAACCACCAGGAAAGAGGCCTAGAGGAAGACCAAAGAGAAGGTTCATGGATACAGTGAAGAAAGACATGAACATAGTTGGTGGGATTGAAGAAGATGCAGCAGATAGGGTTAGATGGAAAAAACTGATTTGCTGTGGTGACTCCTGAAAGGAAATCCCAAAAGAAAACGAAGAGGAAGTAGGAGAGACAAAAATTATGTGAGCTGGCATCGTTTGTTAGTCACCAATGTCCCTATATATTTATATATATATATATATATTTTTTTTTTCAAAAATAGCAAATAAAATTGATTTTGCAACATCTGATTCAATCAGTTGATAAATGATTAAACCATTAAATAGGGAAGTTTGCTTCCATTTTTATCCAGCATATACAAGTCTAAATCATTTATTTTAAATTTCTTCAATTGATTTTTTGTCTAAAATTTTATTGTTCTTCATTTAACTTTTTCATTGACCTTTTTAAAAAAAACATATAAAATAAAAATGTCAAACATCAATAGAATTCAATCAAATGGCAGAGAGTGTGTTTTACATGATTCATTATCATGCTAATGAGAACTAATTGTAACAATAAGTACTTCAATTGATTCTTTGATACACAGGAATGCTTCATAAAAGGAATCATGTTATTTAAACATTGTAAACGGTCAGATTAAACCAGATTTTTCACATCAATGGATACAATCCTTAAGTCTATCATATGAATAGAAATCAATTATTGTAGAAACTCATATCTATAAGACTTCAGTGGTGTTTAAAACATTATGACACACCCTCAGAGCAGTGATGATACAACACACTTTTGTATCATCACTGTACAACACACAAGTACAACACACTTTTTATTCAAACTAACTCATGCAAGTAAGTTGAGATGATCAATAAAAAGAGTCTAAATGAAGCTGGTCAATTTTTTGCATCACTGTGAAGAGTTGCCTTTAGAACTTGAGTTTATGTTCGAAAACTGCAAGCAACAACAGACATGCCCAACCCATCAAGAGACCGAGATTTTGCAGGAAAAACATAACACATGGTCTGCTGGTTTTAACTCGACTCATCTCTGGAAGCTGCAATGAAAGAAAACAAGTGGTAATTATTACAGCTTAGAACATTCACAGAATAGAGAGTCATAGCTAACATTATAGAGTCATAGCTAACATTATAGTTTAGTTATTAAAACCCTAATTAGAATAGAAAATTAGCTTTGTATTGGCATAATCCCATTAATTTGAGACTGTCTGCCAGAATATTTTGAAACAAATTAATGTTTGTTTCAAATTAATGTTTGTTTCAAAATTATTTTGAAACAAATTAATGTTTCAAAATATACCATAATTTCATGACCATAAGGCGCATATAAAAGTCTTATATTTTCTTCAAAATGAGCGGAGCACCCTATCGTGCAGTGCGCTTATATGTGTTGGGAAAAAAAACAAGTGAAGCAGACGAATGCTATGCTTACTGTGATTTCGGGAGGTCTGACAAAGAAACTCCAATCGCTGGACATCGGCGTGAATCTAAAATCTGAACAGTTTGCCAGTGGATTGTAGATGCTTGGGCTAACATTTCTGCTGGCACTGTTGTCCAAGCTTTCGCAAAAACCAGCATTTCCGAGGAGCCGCATGGTACAGAAAGGGACTCTGACAGCGAGGAAAGTGAACCTGCTATGTTGGATTTAGCGCAACTGTTAGGTTCTGAAACAGAGGATGAGGACTTGGATGGTTTTGATAAATGACTTTATGATGACTGTAACTAATATTTAAATAAAGCAATCCAAACTCAGTTTTTCTCCCGATCTATTTTTAAATACATATGCACACTTGTATGCTTGTGTGTGTGTTGTTGTAAGGCGGACGTACGTAGTAGAGGATACGTATATAAAACCCACGCCCTATCATCAGGTGCGCCTTATGTGTGTGTTAAATACAGAGCACACGAAACTGGGACTGTGCCTTTTAAGACTGTGCGCCTTTTGGTCGTGAAAATACGGTACGAATGCTTTCTGCATGCAAAATGACAATTAACATTTTGATCATTAAAAGAGTATAAATGGCCTTGATTATCAACAAACAACTTTAACACAAACCGGGTTACGTTCATTGTACAGATCAGTTGAGAATTGCATGCAGGAAGTCTTATCTTGCAGAAATAATTGCTGGCATAGTTGCATCCAAAAAGATGATGCAATTATCAGCCACCATTAAAAGTAGTGAATGCAACCTTCAATGATCAACGCCTGACCGGCAAACAGAATCCCAGCAGAACACTCTTTGTGAACTTTTAGTGTTGTGCTCCAGCAGATTATTTGGATTCATGACCAGATTAATACGTAAAAATTATGAGGTTGGGTTAACACTGTTGGTTCAGGGTCGTGTTCCTCAAGCTCTTGCAGAACATTTTCATGATCTGGCAGAGTTGATTTCCCATATTTGGGAAGCTGCTGCTATGATTTTCTACTGTTTCTATATATGGACACAGAGTTTCCCACCAGTATTTTGCAATATAACAAGATGATCCATGATATCCATTTTAACTGTGGTTTTAATGCTGAAGTTAAGCAACCAGACTGGTTGAAAAACTTTCTAAAGCAACACTTTCAGAGTTAATTAACATTGAAAGGGGCCATTCAAAAACATCTGTTTGCTTGATATAAAAAATTGATGAGACTAAACTAAAATTAATACAATATTTTTGGAGCAGTGAGAAAGTGACTCAAAGAAGTATGTGATTTTGTTTTGAGACAATAGATAGAACTGAGGCTTACCATTTCCACCAATGACAAATAGAGAAAAATCCCAGCAGTGACAGAAAAGATCCACTGTTGCACATCTGTCTCAGATGAAACAAACAATCCAATGTAGAGGCCCATGAATGCAGTCAAAGCACTGAGGAAGTTCATAAGAACAGCAATCTTCACAGAGAGCCCAGAATTGAGTAAAACTGCAAAGTCTCCTGAAATGAAAAGCAGCAACAAATGAGTAAAAACTATCATTTTTTAAACGTCTTCACAGGAACATCTCACCCATCTCATGTGGGATCTCATGACATAAGATGGCGACAGTGGTTGCCATGCCAGTCTCAGTTGAAGAAGAGAAAGCGGCTCCTACAACCAGACCATCAGCAAAATTATGAAGACTGTCTCCCACAATCACCATCACTGCCAACAGAGGAATCTCCTGCCCTGGAAAAACAAAAGAGGGTCACAGCTCATCTTCCAACCGTGACGATTCCAACATGCCAGGCAACTCATTACGCAGTGCAGCACATTCTTCTGAGTGAATCAGCTGTGTATTTTAAAGATGCATACTCTGCTGTGGAGAGCTCCTGGTGTCTACACGTTCTGGAGGTATTTCCGTACACTCCAGGTCATCCATCGGTCCCTGTAACATGGAGATAAGTTTTGAAATCCTCTTTTCTGAATCAAAGTGATAAAGTTAATAAAAATATCCAATAGATTTACTCAAGGAATTGTTTTGCTTACATTTTATTTTTTCATATAATCTTCTAAAGTGCTTATCCCTGACAGGGTACCAGGGGGTGCCAGAGCCTATCCCAGCTGATTTAAGGCGAGAGGCAGGATACATCTCGAACAGGTCACCACTCTGTCGCGGGGCCACACACACATGCAACCATCCACACACACTCATTCCTATGGACAATTTCATAGCGGCCAATTAACCTGCATTAACATGCATATTTTTGGAAGGTGGGAGGAAACCGGAGTACCAAGAGAAACCCACGTATCCACAAGGCTAACTAGCAAACTCCACACAACTCCACACTTCCCACCTGGGACTTGAATCCCAAACTTCTTGCTGTCAGGCCACTGTGCTAACCACTGTGCCGTTGTACAGCCTTTACATACTTACAAGTATTGTATATTGAATTAAACTTACACACTTTCTACTCTGTTCTTTTATCTACCTCTTTTCTTGTAATGCCAAACCCAGCATCCTTCTGCCGATGTACTCGCACTCTTATCTCTGCACATGTCCCAAACGTCTCAATCTGATGGTATACTGATGGATCATCTCATCTTATCTTCAATTCTGCTACCTCCATCTCTGTTTACTGTCTTTTGATTTGATTTAAATTAGTTTGATTGATTTGATTGAAATTAATATTGCAAATTGCGCATGATTTTGTCAAAATGTTCTTTTCCCAATTTTTCAATTTCTATAACTTAAAATAGACATTTTCGTTGCTACTGTGATCAAATATTGTGAACTTTAAAACAAACTATTATTGAAGTACATGATGGATTTAATGGATGACTTGCATAATATTTGCCCCAAAAAGTTTAAGTGTTTGGATTGATTGGAGTGTTTGAAGTGCACTCGTAACTTTGAGCAAAACTTAACAGGAAATGATTTTTTTTAAAGAATTTTCATAAAAGGTGTGTCCATTTATTCTCAGGAAAGAGCAGTTGTGGGGTGAAGCTTACCAACTGAACGGTGGAGATGGACTTTCCCCGCTGTGATTGACTGTTGTAGTTAATCTCAGTTGAAAGGGCCCTCGAGTGACTCTACGTGTAAAAAAAAATTAAATGATCATTTTCATACAGTAAAAATGATGTCAAAGCTCCCACAGCACAGTCCCAAACGATAAAAAAAATCACTGTTTTAGAGTGTCTTTTTTTTAGCATTCTATAACTAATCAAAGTAAAAACAAAGATTCTTACATGGCCATGAGATGGAACTAAAAAAGAAAATATTCTTTCAATAAGGAAGAAGCTGTAAATTCCACCAATCAGACCAAGAATTTTCCACAAATACTCTTTTTCTTCTGCAGAGTCATCATGACCATGAATGTTGTCATGGAGACCGAGGATCTGAAAGAGAAAGGGGGCTGTGGGTCATTCAAAAGACTAAGTAAATGATGATTTGTCACAAAGATGAGATGGCCTTCACCTGCGGTATAAGATGCAACAGAGCATCACCTGAGAGCGTTCCTACCGCCAGGCCCACAAAAACCTGCAGAATGAGTGTATAGGTTTCCTGACAGGAGTTGAAGAAGATGAGGCATATGCCGAACATGGAGCCCACCGTGATGAGCAAGACAGCAATGGTGCTGTAGCCGTACTCTGTGCAGCAAATGAAAAACTCCTGATCTCTCAGAAAACCAATTCCATATACTTGCTTTATGTCAACATTTAATTCAAACAATTTCAGTTTTCAGCCATAAAACCAAGAGATAAAATATCTTACTCTCCAAAGCAGTCGGAGGAGAAATGCTTGCTTTTTGTTCTGTATCTCGACAGGCATTGCCCAGTAGTTGCTGAATGATGGCTGGGCAAATTTGTCTAAAGTGCTCCCTGGAAATGGGTGAATGACGATCCAGAGCAAAAATATCCACAAGCTGACTGGCCGAAAAACATTCCTGAGGAAAACAATCATAATAACAACTGGCAATCACTGAATTACAGATCTAATTCGAAGTTGATTTTAAACCAATTCTGTTTTGATATTTTGTCAAGCCTCTCTCACCTGCGTCCAGTCTTTTCCAGAATATTCAGTTTCATGGTTAGAGTTGTCAAGTGAATGGATGTCCAGCTTTGAAGAACACCCAACAATACTTCTCTTCTTGGTATGGAAGTGTGTCCATCTTTTGCTTCCCACTCCCAACTGATGAAGCAGCTCCTCCAGATCTGTATAGACAAATAATTATCAAAAGGCAAGGCAAGGCAAGGCAAGTTTATTTGTATAGCACAATTCATACAAAATGTAATTCAAAGTGCTTCACAAGAAAGAAAAGAAAAAGAATGCATTAAAATCACAAAACATAGAATCAAAAAGTTTAAAAAATTAAATAAATAAAATCATTAAAACAGATTAAAAATTGAGCAATTAATAAAAAGCACAGTTAAACAGAACTGTTTTCAGCCTAGATTTAAACATTGTCACAGTAGAGGCCTGTCTCACGGCCTCAGGAAGTTTGTTCCAGACTTTTGCAGCATAAAATTGAAATGCAGCTTCTCCATGTTTAGTCCTGACTCTAGGCACCAGCAGGAGGCCAGTCCCGGAGGTCCTCAGAGTTCTAGATGGTTCATAAGGTACTAACATATCACAGATGTACTTTGGTGTTAGACCATGGAGAGACTTAAACACAAGCAGAGCAGCTTTAAAGTCTATTCTCTGAGCCACAGGAAGCCAGTGCAGAGACTTTAGCACAGGACTAATGTGATCGTATTTTCTAGTTCTTGTTAGGACTCGAGCCGCAGCATTTTGAATAAACTGCAGCTGTTTTAAAGCCTTTTTGTTCAGACCAGTGAGTAGACCGTTGCAATAATCTAACCTGCTGGAAACAAATGCATGGATAAGAACCTCTAAGTCTGTTTTAGACACCAAACCTCTGATTTTGGCAATGTTTTTCAGATGGTAAAAGGCTGCTGATGTAATTGATTTGATGTGACTGTTGAAGTTAAAGTCTGAGTCCATTATTACTCCCAGATTTCTAACTTGATTTGTCGGTTCCAGAGAGAGAGATTGAAGGTAACTGATGACATTTTCTCTTTGTTTCTGTGGGCCAAAGACAATGATTTCAGTTTTGTCTGAGTTTAGTTGGAGAAAGTTGTTTTGCATCCAGACCCTGATTTGCTGAACACAGTAACAGAGTGAATCCACAGGTCCAAGTTCACCTGCTGTCAGTGACACATAAATCTGAGTATCATCTGCGTAATTGTGATAGGACACGTTATTACTGGCTATCAATTGCCCTAACGGCAGCATGTAGAGGTTAAACAGCAGGGGTCCAAGAATTGACCCCTGGGGAACCCCACAGGTCAAAGGCATGTGATCTGACACACAATTTCCAATTTCTACAAAATACTTGCGTCCTTCTAAATAAGATTTAAACCAACTCAAAATCAAAATCAAGCATTTTTATTTTACATTTAATTCTATTGAATTTTTCAATTCAATTTAATTCTGTGTGGAATTTTAATTCAATTTTTAATTTTTTTTTTAAAACAAAAAGTTTAAAAAAAACAAAAATATATGCATTCCAACTCACCTATTATTTGCAGTTTATTTGTGCAATTTAAAGATTGAAAAATATAATCTGTAAAAAAAGTAGGGAACGGGAGATTCCTTTTTGTGAAACAGTGACCCAGTAGGATGTGGCTGATTATTGCTGATGCAAGTCTTGGTACAGCAGTAGTCAGAACAGTCAGATTGTCTTCAATGTTACCATCTCTTAGGAGATTGGCTGCATCAACACACTGTAGAAAGATAATCGCATAAAATCTCTTTACTTGTTTTTTTTTTCTGATTATTTGCATATGGCTCAGAAAACTCTTACTTCCATGTCAGAAGTGTCTTGATTCGAGGGATCATAGTGCTCATTGATGAGCTGCAGGATACTTTCTACTTCGTTAAATGAAAGGACACTGTTGTCTTCTGATGGATGTAGGTTGGTGAGGGATTGAACATAAAATTGAAAGTTGCCAGATAAGGATGAAAGGGATGAAGATGAGCCGGTGTTGGGCATACATAGATATTCTAGATTAATGATGTAGTAGAGCAGAACAGCTGAGATCTGATGGTAATTTTCCTCATTGAGATAATCCTTTCCATTGTCCTCCAATACAGACAGTGCTACGTCTTGTGGTAGGCACTATAATAACAAAGACCAAACAAAAAGTACAGAGAGTTTAAGAAGAAATTTGAGAACAAGTAAGATCTAAAACACACTGTAATTGTAAGTGTTCAAAATTGGAAATTGCTAACTTTTTCCAGGAATTTGAAAATTGTCATTTCTAAAAATGTGTTGGTTTGTGACATTGTTAACAGAAAATTACAGGCTCTTTGATTTACCCAGATATTCTAAAGGTGAGAAGAATAAATTATTGTGTTTATCATATAAAAAAAAAAAAGCTCACGTCTGCAATTTCTCTCTAAAAAATCTCCATCTCTCAGTCCAGTGGAACTAAATTTGTCTAACACCACTTGGCATTAAAAGGTCAAAAGCTAAATCCTTCAAATGCACTCACATTCCTGTCATGCTTTGAGAAATTAGCTAAACACCTACCTAAAAGTATCAAATTCATTGTCCAAATGACACAGAGGTACAACTCTTACCTTCTCACACATGTCCTGAAGCATTCCAGTCCTCTCAGTACATTGCACAGCTCTTAGAAGTTTAGAGATAAGAACACTTGTCCTGTTCTTTTGGAGCTGAGGCTCCTCATTACTCCCTAGTGGCAGGTTCAAGGCTCTGAGAGCTTCTGGCAGGTATCCCTCGCTCTGACTTTCTGTCCCAAGGACTTTTTCTGGCAGACAAAAATGCATCATCAGCAGCAAACATGAAGCTCTACTCGTAAAGGGCATGTTCCCGTTCCTGGCCTGTTAGACCCCTAAAAATTCAGACAGCTGTTGAGCTTGAACAACAAAGTCAGAGGTAGAAAACACAAATGTCAATGTAAAAAGGCATCAAAGGTTTCTTAATAAGAAAAAACAGAAGAGATTAGCTCTTGTTGAAGTGGGCATTAATAATGGAATCTTGAGCTGGTGGAGAATAGCAAGGCTCGGCAGGCACCTTGAAGTGAACAAGTTTTACACTACCAAACAGGCAGTCGAGCCAGCCTGGGCCCCTCTGTTCACAACAAAAGGATTAGTGCAGGGAAGGGAGAGAGCAAAAGGACTGGAGGACGGGGGCATAAACAGAGGGGGACTGTGGAGAAAATAATTACTTCAGAGAAAAAACTATTAATAAGCAAGCAGTTCTAATTCGACGTTCATGTCCCAAACAAATGGCCAGGCCTTTAACTTCCTTAACAAGTAACTTCATTGATTTTTTTTTTATTGCTATTAAACACTTCCAGATATAGAAGTAAACAGTATCTAAGAGAAAGAAATAGAACTGTTCACAGTGATAGGATGATTGCTGTAAGACTCAGAGCTCAAAGCCGCAGTGATGCTGAAACGTTTTATTGATATGCATGATCTCTGAGTCATCAAGGATCAAAAATACAGAACAAACACATGCAAACCTTCTCCCACACTAGATACCCGCAGCAGCTGCTATGAACTCAGATATTTTAAAATAAAAAACAAAGTAAAACTCCAGCAGGAAGGACAAGAAATCTTATTTAAAGAACCATTTGATAAATCCACTCATTTAAAAAAAACACAAAAAGGTTTGTTTATTACTTCACTTCCATGAATACTATCCAGGTAGAAATGCAGATCCTGATTGGTGAGAATTCTTGGATATTTAGTCATGTTGCTAAAGCCCTCTTATGAGAAGCGAGAGTTGAGTAAGCTCCAACGGATTAACAATAAAAACCACAAAGAGCTTTGCTTGAAGTAGACAGGACTTCATCATTCTTAAAAACATATCTATATTGGTATCAAGAGTAGAAAACCAATAGATATCTTTATCTCATTCTCTACATAGATTATACGAGTTAAGTGAAAAACAAATACAAAGTTGGATCTCAAGTTTGTTTATTTATTTGTTATTTTCTTACAAAAAAATGAAATTTTCCTCCCATCCAAGTGGAGAGAAATCTGCCAATTTGTAAGACCTAATAGACCTATTTTCTAAATTGAATATTAATCCATTTTTGGCAACACTGATTTGTAGAAGTAAATGAATTTTTATAGATTTATTAAAGCACATTACATATAATTTAATTTTGTTTAATATTAAATATGCATTAAGTGCTATTCCCATGCTGGCATAAAACCCAATAAAATCCGGGATAACAACAATGGACAGGTCTCCTAATGAGACTAAATTGGCCATATAAATTAAAGACATGATCAATCAAATCTATGAATTAATAAAAGTATGAGATTTTGTTGTGCAATGTGGAGTAAGCACTGGAAATTTATTGAGCTGGGAATACGTAAGCCAGCTTAGAATCTTTTTTAAAATCGAAATGGGTTTTATTTAAAAAAAAAAACTTTTTTTTTTTTTAAAATTGATAGTTCTTGATTACTCGATTCTTTGATTTTAGTGGAAATTAGGCTATTGGATAATTCATAAATTCATCTGCATTCACAAATAACTGGTTCATGCTCATGTAATTGATCGCTGTTTGTCACTTCATGCTTCTTGTGTTACTTTTTTTTTTTTTTTTCACTTACACTTTGTGAAGACAGTCTTTTCACTTTTTTCCACTTTGCACTTACAGTCTGTATTGACCTCAATGTTTTGTCAAATTATTCCCTCTATTTTATTATTTTAATATTTTATTTTATTATTTTTATTTTCCATCTTGTATATACAGGTATACTGTCTATTTCTTTCTTGTTGCTGCTGTAACGCACAAATTTCCCAAGTGTGGGATCAATAAAGTAAATCTATCTATCTATCTATATCCGGGCTCTGAAGAGCAGCCGGTCTGAGGTCCACGAACTGGTCTGCAAACATGGGGCCATCTTTGAGAGGATGGCTACTCAACTGGAGGGGAAATAAAATCAAATTGACCCCTTGTGTTCAGTCTTCTTAGAGTCGCCATTGATAGCCATCTGACAGACTGAAGGCATGAGAAACTTTATGTCTGATTGTAAACAATCTGATAATTAAGTCTGGACTCCCTGTAACGCTTGGCCATCTCACATTCCCCCGGAAGCTCCACAAGACGCGACTGCTTTGTTTATCCTCCTCCACCCCCCTCAACCAACCTCTCCCCTCTTAATCAATTCTGTCCTCAGCATGTTTATGTCTGTATATGTTTTTGCTAAGTAACTAGTGTGTTTTTTTTTTTTTACTTGCCCAGCTGCATCGACCTGTGACAGTGAAGTTGTGACTTATTTTTTAAACACCAAATCTACCCACCCTTCCTTTTATATCTCTATCTCTTCTACAAATGTAGCGTCACTGTTGGCTGTATCCTTTAATTCTTGCAACTTCCCTATCGCAAGAATTGGGAAAGTCCTACTAAAGGTTTTCTTGATTCTTGATTGATTCTGAACTGCATATACCAGTCAGGGCTGCGGAACAGGTCACCAGTCTGTTGTGGGGACATTGGACATTAAAATGATTACATTAATAAAAATTTTGATCCCTTGGGAAAATAAATTATAAAATTAGTTACTAACCCCAATTGCACAATCATGACATTATTTTGTAAATAATGAGTCCAAAACCAAAAAATTATCAGTGTTTTTCTTGAATCTTTTACTGTGGAAAGCAAATATGAAATAAAACATGGAATCTCTTTTTCTAGTGCTGCTCATGTTTGGTCCTGTTTTTTAAGCCTGCTCATTGTTTTCAATGTTGGCCACCAACCCTTTTGTGTCCACAGGAGCTTGATTTGGATTGTTGAAATATAATCTATTGTCAAAGGTGCTTTCTACCATCACAGGTGTAGGTATACGTTTACGGAAAATGACAAAGCCTCCGAGCCCAGCTATAGCGATGAATATAAGCACCACTGCCACTGTGACTCCAGCTGATCCATGTGAAGCTTCTGGAGCAATGTTGACTGGGGACGTAGCACAAAATAAATTTTAATGACAGTAATTCAAGTTTAATATATTTAATTTGATAAATGTTTTGTACAGTCTAGTAACTCACCAATAGCTTGTGGCTTTTCTGTTGGTTTAATAACTGAAACAAGAAAAAAAATTTGAAAAAAATCTTAGTACAAACCAATTTCTAAATAACAAATTAAATGTGGGTTCTTTAGTCATACTTTTTGGTCTTTTGCATATGTAAGGCTTATATGTAGTACAGCTGGTAGCACTCCAATCTCCATTTTCAGATTCGATGTCCACACAAGATTGCGATGAAGGCATTCCCTTTCTCCAGTTAGTGTAATCCACCATGTTGTTATCCAACCACATCCAGTTACCTGAAATAAAAAACAGTCTCCGAATGATAAAAATAATCATTTTGAAAGTAAAATGTAACAAAGTAAAGTTTGGGTGTATTTGTCTTTCTAAAGAAACAATTGAAAAAGGGTAAATCAGGTCAGACTGTACAGCAGGATTGTGAGAAAAATGTGTAAGTTTTGCTTCTTTTTGGGCTTTGACTCACCAGCAGTTAGCCTCGGTAATACAAAGGATGTTGCTGATTGTCCCTGCTTAGTAGCTTTTTAAACTTTTTTTGTAAGATTCCTTTATTTTCTACTTGATTCGTTATATTTATTTCAAGATGCAAACGTCTTGAAATAAAAATAAAAAATTCTCACCTTCGTGGGATTTGTACAGACCAATCCAGAAACTTTTGGCACCATCGTGAAGTCTATCAATATTGTGCTGTATAAATAGACTCTCAGTTGGGTCCTCAATACTTGCAAGTGAAGCACCTAGTAACCCCAATAATAAAATGTTAATCACATGTGAAACTGTATCATGCAGGGGTGATTCATCAAAACGCACCCATTTTCAGACATTCGACTGAGGCATGAGCCCAATTTTCAGAACTTGTGAGGTGGAAGTGGTAACAATTGCCCCTGAATGGTATCCATGCTGTTTGTTTTTTTGACTCTGGACAATGCCCAGGAAGCTGTGGTGGTTCAGTTGGAGCCAGGTCTAGAAAACATTTTTTATTTTAACCCACTGCATCCTCAAAAAATACTAATTACTAAATAGGAAATACTAATACTACAGTTTTCTTACCTGGAGACCTTTTGCATATTGAATAATAGTTATTGTTGCATGGTGCAATCTTCCATGTTTTGTCTACATCTATATACACACACCCATAGTTGCTTTTCGGCTCATTTTTTCCCCATTTGGTGTAACCAAGCAGCCAGTTATCAACCCACTTGAAGCGGCCGCCAGTCTGAAAAAAAATAATAATTAAAAGTAGTTTCAAAACTCAAACACAATCCAGTTGAAACTTGTGATTTTTTTTTTTTTTTTACCACGTTGTTGTTGAGTCCAATCCATACAGGCTCATTCATTTTAGCTATTTGCAATGTGATGTATGCCATAGTCACTGGGTTGAGGACGCTAGCTAGGTCTGCATCATCTGCTTGACACTGTCTCCTCGCCTCGTCCCATTTCATCTTCTGAGCCACCAATTTATAGGAGTCATTGCCAAAAGAGTGAAAAAACTTTGATGATGTTGTAGGTGGAACTGCAATCTGGGAATCTAAATAAATCACATTGATGGTTATTAAACCTGTTTTAGTGAAAGCAATTAAGAAAGAATACCCAATTAAATGATGAGTAAAAATGTTATACTAACTGTAAGTTAAAGAAATCTAAGACATTTTCATTGCTTAACCAATATTGAGCACGTGTTCTAAACACAATATCACTTACCAACATTTTTTTTACATATAAATCCATGTTGGTCTTCACATTCAACCACCTTCCATTGTCCTTTGAGTTTAGCACTGCTTCCTACCATAAGCACACAATCGTATATCTGTAAGACAAATTAGATATTTTCATTCATTAGCATTGCCTTGTGAGATGTTTGCAATTTCTCATGTAATTTATTGAACATGTGACAATCGTTTAAATAAAGATAAGTGTATTAGAGTCTATAAATAATAAAGAAAACATAAGTCATTGCCACATTTAAGCAGAAAGCTACAACATTCACTTATTGTGTGTCACCATTGAAACAGAGTGTTGGTACAGTTTTGAGTCAGCTGTTCATTGGCTGCCATAAATTTTCCTAAAAATGAGATGAGCCTGAAAAGAGAGAGCTTTGAACGTCAACTGAACCAACCCTAGGTAAGAACGCGGCATGTGTCGTGAAACGGGCGGGGTGTCCTTTGGCCCAATTAGTAAAAGAGACACCTTTTCCATCTGTCCACACAAAGTGCGTTTCCCAATTCACATCGTTAAAGCCGATCCACACATCACTGTTTTCGTTTAACAGCAGTACTGTTAAAAATGCTAAAAGGGCAGAACAAGTTACAGAATCATCAATAAAAGCTTTAATAGAACTAAAAACATGTGAACGAAGATTCAGGGGCTCACCTTGTTCTTCTTCATTGCTGACAGATACTAGATTTCCTCCCTCTTGTATGCAGCGGGACCTGGCTGAGGACCAATTCTGTTTGTTTTGCTCCTTAAATATTTTGTAGCACTGTGCAAAGTAACACAATTCAGTGTGCATTCACACTTTGCATAAACATGTGTTCTGCTCAGCACAAATCATTATGGGTTCACAAGGATACTCAAAATAAATACACGGGGAGAGTGCCTTGTTACCTTTCCATGAAAACCAAACCATTCAGGTGCACATCCTCCTTTGGGTACTGTAGTTGGCGCCATAGTTGTGTTGACAAAGTTATTGCTTCTTTTACAAACAGAGGGAAGCTCATGACCACAATTGATATCATTCCAGTTACCTAGATGGGAAGATTGAAAAAATTGATATGGACAAGAAGTACTGATTTGTTACTAATATTGAATAAATTATAAAACATTGATGACATTTTCAATTATTCTTACCTAAGTTTTTATAAATTGTCACACAATTTTCATCATTATTAGCAAAGTTCGGCTCATTGCCAGCCCATGATGTGTATGTTACCGGTGTCCCATCTAGCCAGCTGACCATTGAGTTAAAAAAAAAAAGAATAACCAAATGGGAAACATAAAGAACTATTAAAACCCACTGATAATAGTTTGACTTTCTGTTGAGGCTTGATATACCTGAATGATTGATCCAAATTGACTGTCAGCCCAATGTAAAATTCTGATTTAGAGGTTTTCAGGATCTGTTTGAACAAAGCATAGATATTATTTTTTAATATAATATTATTTTCAATATATTTTCAACATATGACATTCGAGGAATTTTGACTTGGATTTAATTACAGTCATTTAAGATGTTTCTCACTTGTTTCCAGATGAACTTTCTTTCACTTTCCCCAGTGATGACAGCCAGATCACCGAAATGTTTCTTGCAATAGGCTCTTGCAGCTTCCATTGGTAATTCCTCAGTGTTCAGATAGTAGTGACTGTCATTGTAAATGAGCCATCCATCATCTGTCATGTTGAATTCTGAGAATTGAAGAACAAATTAAATGATAATTAAGCGAAAATGTTTTGAAACATACAATAGTATTTAACAGCTGCCACACATAAAAATTAAAATATTTGAAACTTGTTCAAAGTCCTAAAAATTCTATGGAGAAAAACAAAATTTTTCTATTAAAAAAGTTCATGAGAAATTTTCTTTATGTGGCACTTTACATTTGAAATGCATCCAAGATCATCTTGGATAATAAATGTCATGATGGTG
Organism: Neostethus bicornis; assembly: GCA_902685375.1. Classification (NCBI taxonomy): domain Eukaryota; kingdom Metazoa; phylum Chordata; class Actinopteri; order Atheriniformes; family Phallostethidae; genus Neostethus; species Neostethus bicornis. Next base: position 15,655,604 of record LR738553.1, on the reverse strand, counting down.
GCAGAGGTGGTAAGTAGGACCCAGATGCATAGCCAGTTTTGACCAGTTTATTTCAGAAGACCAGAACAAAACATAGAGCTCAGCAGCATGAGTGACTAGAGATAGTTGGTCAGCAGGGTGCACCAGGAGCAGGGTGAGAGACCAGAAGGAGAGCTTAGTAGGATGATAAGGGACCCGTCCTAGGAGCTCAACAGGACAAGGGACCAGAGGTATGAGCTCAGCAGGATGGCAGGGTGCACCTGGAGCAACATGAGGGACCATGATAGCAGGATGCACCATCATGGCTGCATGACAGCAGCACTGCAAGCCAGTGGACCATGATGCAGCAGGGGAATGATCTGACAAGGAAGTGAAGGACACCAGGTCTTAAATAATCTGGAAACAATACACGCCTGGGGATTTGGACCAGGTTTACAAAATTAGGGCAGAGGGCAGGATTTGGATGGAGGAAGTGTTCTAAATGAGAGGAGGATCACGACAATAAATAGCTCAAACATTCACATTTAAATTTTTCCCAAAACGTTGTCCAGTGAGAAATCATTTGACTGGAGCAATGTTGCGGGGAAAAGTGGAAAACTTTCTCAGGAAGTTTTATCAAGCTGCTTTTAGCCAAAACAACTTTTTTGTTACTGTTTTTCTCTGTTCCTCGTTGAACATTTTCAGTCACTTAGACTTTACACAAAGTGTGACTGAACGTAAAATGCAATTGTAAAAACTAAAATTCAAGATAAATCAGAATAACAATTGATCTAATTCAAAAACTAAACAAACAGTGATCCAAGCTTACACGAAGCTACTACAAAATGCCGAGACTTTTGGAAAAGTAAATCTTTAGTGAATCTTACTTTCAACAACTACGGTAGGCTCTGGTTTTGGTGTTGCACCTAAAAACATAAAAAAAAAAACAACAACAACATATGAATTACATCTCTAAACACAGAAAAGCTTAAGTTAAACTATTATTAGTAGAACTGATGTTGAACAGTGAACTAACATTTTACCTTTGCGTATCTGGCAGAGCCAGTCCTTGTGCATGTCACAGTGAACATCATTCCAGTACGTGCCATATCGAGACCTTATTTCTACACAGTGTTCTTCACTGTTCTGATTGTTGGGTTCGCCAAAAATCCAGTTTTCATAGCCAATCTGTGCCACAAAGTTTGCACAGTGAAATTTTTAAACAAATTTAGACTATCAGTGAGTACATTTTTAAAATGCCACGTACAGGTGAGCTATCACTCCAAGCAAATCCTTCATTGGGACTCTGCAGTCTGAGGCCTATCCATACTCCATCAGCGAATTCGTACCTTTGAGATTACAAAATGGACATTATAACTGATAATCATTCAAACTGTTTGACATTAAATCACAAGGTAATAAAAGTCGACACACCGGTCCTGTCTTATGTCATTTCTGGAGTGTATGCTCAACAAGTTTCCACCGACAGCCTTGCAGAAGTCCTCTGCGTCTTGCCACGACTTCTTACGATCTCCTTGTCTTTGATACAACTTTTAAACAAACAAATAAAAAAATCAAGTTGGAGTTTTTGGCCATTTTTTTAAACAGGTATTTTTTTTCTTCACCTTGTAGCAAACATTTCTATTTTGAATGGGAGTCCATCCAGTCGCACAACCCAGGGGTACAGTGATGGGAGGAATAGTTGTCATTGGCAGGCCTTCTGCTTTTTTCTTGCAGATATATTTCTCCTTGCTGTTACAACTGATCACATCCCATAATCCAGCATAAACCCCAGTTGTCATGGCAACACATCCTTTTTTTCTGTCTTTTTTGTCAAAACAGACAAAAGGAAAATAAGTGCGTACTAAACACATTGAAGAAGGTTTAACTTATGAGCCAATCAACAACTGGATAGAACAATTAAAAATGTGCAATTGTTTTAGTATATTATCCTCTCTCCACAAATGTGAGAAGATACCTATTAAGCTATCATCTTGATGTGTTTGAATTATTTTAGTTGTTATGTACGTAAGCACATGTATACCAGTAAAACTTCTGTTTTACATAAAAAATGCTCACAAACTCTAGTAAAGGAAACTTGTTGTCAAAAGGAATATTTCCAAAGAGTTGCAGGGAGAAATTGTTAGAATTAGTGTTACCTGGCATTCCTACGTTGAAATGAGTAAAAGTGACCTTTCTTTTGGTTGTCCACTTGAAAGTATTTCTGTCAATTGTGTTAGAAAATCCAATCCAAAAATGCTTTTCCGGTCTCAAACCCACCAAACTGACCAGAAAAGCATTTTCATATCTAGATAAAAAAAAAGGTTTAAAAAAAGGAAAAATTTTTATCAACAATAAAGATTTGAATTTCCCATACTTTTTCTCAAAATAAATTCAATTAACAACAATTTACCTATCTGCAACGTCCACCAGATTTGCACCAGCAGCCAAACATGCCTGGTTTGCTTCCTCAAAAGTTTTTGTCACATCTCCAGTACTATAGCAATATAAGCCAAATCTTTTGTAGCCCTACAAATCAAAATAATTGAAATCAGACCCTGAAATTGCAGGTTTTAACTTTATTTTCAACATCACTTACAAGCTTGCACCCTGGGTTGAGTTCTGCATGATCCCCTTCTGATGGTTTAGTTGAACCTTTCTTTTTGCAAATATAACCGAACATCTTGTCACATGAGTAATCTGCCCACTTCCCGTCCTGTACGAAAGATAGAATCTTTATGAAAACAAAGTGTTTACAAAGTGTGGCAGTGAGAGTGTTAAAAAGTAGATCTACCTTTCTTATAAGGACACAGTCTTCTTGTTGGTTGGTGGTATGTGAAGGCTCATCACTTTGCCACTGTGTGAATGTGACTGGTGAGTGATCAGACCACTCAAACAGCATCTGGTTCCTCTGATCGTTCAGACCAATCCAGAGCACATCTGTTGGCACTGATGTGTGAAATAGATGCACATGCTGTAGTCATCTTTTAAAAACAACTGTTTTTCATGAAAAGATCTGAAAACGGACTTTTTCTATTACAGGACATGTTTGCTAAAATCCGCAGCTTATCTGGTGCTAATTGGAAAGGTAGATTTTTTTTACTTACAATATCCAGTTTGAGATATGATAAAGCTCTGCTCTTCTATACTGTTTATGCTGGCCAAATCTCCTTCCTCTTTGCGGCATGCAGCCAAGGCATCCCCCCACATCTTTTTACTCCTTTCCAGAAAGTAACAATTCCCTGCATAGGGAACCCAGTGGTTGGGGCAGAAAACGGGCCCCTTAACTATGAAGAAACAAAAACAGAGTTAATGAGAAATCTTAAGATTTGTACTGTAAAGTCTCTCTTCAACTTTCACCGTTTTGGAGTTTTAGATTGAACATTTACTTTGTGGATATGGCAGAGTTGTAGAGTTCCCTCTGCGGCAAATAAAACCAAATTTCTTATCGCAGAGATTGCTCTCCCATTTGGAGGCTTTTGAAGGATTAAGTGATCCACAACTAAGTCCAGGCTCTGTGGAGGGGTGACCTGTTGGAAATGTTGACCCAGTGATGATAAACAGGTGAATCATCTGAATTTTTATGCTTGTATAAAAGTCTTCTAATAACATTAGTTCACTGACCTGGTGCCCAATTCAAATAGCTGAATGGGTTTCCGTTGCTCCATTGCCATCCACTCTCAAAATCCAAACTGTTAATCCCAATCCACAAAGGTATGGTCCAATGGCTTGTCAAACCTTTATCAAACATGAATTGATGAGGTGATGGTTCATCAAGTGTCCGATGTCATCGGTTGCTAACAAGAGACTTGTGATGTACCTGCGATGTAAGACTGTTCATGTAGCTCCACGATGCTGAGGAGGTCAGATCCCTGCTGCTGGCAGGTCTTTCTGGCCTGATGCCAAGTGAGTGCCGCTAGCAAGTTTCTTTGATACTGAACCCCTGTGACCGGGTCAGTATCCCAGCGAAAGGATCCTGGATTTGGTCAAATGAACATTTTAATTAAATATTTTAAGTCTTTAGACATCGACATGAATATAAAAAGTAAAGTATTAATGAAAACTACAGACTGAAACAAATCTTTGACGTTTTAATACAGGACAGAGCTGTTTGGTGGTTAATAAGAAATAAATCTTTTTGTTTTCCTGTTCGTTCTCTAACCCGGCTTTGGAGCTGCATCAGGGGAAGACAAGCTTGTAAAAAGAGGAAAGAATGTAGAGCACTTTGTTGACAAGAGAAGAGGAAATAGGAAGAGTTGATGTGCAGAGAAAGGAGAAGGAAAAGGGGGTCAGACACCAGACCCATAATCCCAACCTAAAAAAAAAGTTGAACATTTAGCCCAATCTGGTGCTTTATATAATTTATCAAACATTTTATTTATTTCTTGTTGCAATTTGCACATCTGTAGGAACCCTGCATGAAGCAGTGCGTGCACAGAAATATAATTCACCTTCAGATGGACAGAATCCCCACTTCCGCTGGGTGTCGTAATCCCTCTCGGTGGCACACCACAGCTGTTTATCTGTGCGTCCGTCAGTCGTGCATTCAGCATACCACTTCTCCTGGAACTTAAATGGGAACTGGCAGGGGGTTCCAAAAGAATTTCCTCCTGTTGTGAAAGTTTCTGAGGGAAAATGGGTCAGTTTTAAAGCTGAGTATCAGAATCTGCTTTTTCTTATGATTAGACAATTTCAAAGATGGATTTTCACATATTTTTTGAGGAATCATGAACTAAAATCCACTTAAGTGTTTGAATACTGATGAAACAGATAATTAATGTAATCTGTGATTCGGCCTGATTTATATGTGTTTTCAGGTTTTTATCCAAGACTTAAGTATAGAATCAAACAACTGCTGGAAACAGATGCTGGAAACAGATGGTAAAGGTAAAATCAGCATTCATCTGTCTATTTTCCAGAGTCTTACAAAATGAGACAAAAAAGGTCTTACAATTCTTTACTTCATTCAATGATGATATTTTACTCTTAACATACATTTTAACTCATGTGTTTGTCTAGAGTTTCATTCCAATTTATCTTGCATAGAATCTAAAATTTGGTTCATGTCTACCTGCTATTATTTGCTAATAATCAATTGTAACTCTAGAACAGACTTGTGTAAGAATCTCAATCTCAGAATCTCAACCTCGGTCCTGCTAGATTTCCTACCGTGAAACCCTTTAGAACACAGGTCATTGCTGGTGCCATACATCCTCCAGCGACTCCACACCCCTGAACCTCTGTAGATCATGAGATTCTTCTCATTTCTGTTGCCCCAGTTAAGGTGCAGGTCTTGGTCTTTTAAACCGAAGAGAGTCTCGTTCTTGCATTGCCAGTGCTGCAGAATGTTATTTTCATCACATTCAAACAGAACCACCTTAACCCAGTCTTTTATCTCAGTGGCGGCCAGGCACAACTTGAGGGACAAACTGAGGAGGCGCGACTCAGAGGCCCAACGGAACTGCTGCTCTTTGGCATCATAGTTGCATGCAGAAAGAGTTAGTGAAGTGGCACTCTCTACTTTAACACACTTATTATGGTCCTGGTTGAAGATTAGAAAGCTGCTACTGTCTGAAAATCAGAAGCAAACAAATACATTCATGCATTTCATTCAATTTTTCTCAAAAAAAAAAAAAAAAAACATCTTTGGAACACTTACCACTATCAGCAGTGATGGATGGAACTTGCAGGAGACAGAGTATCACAGCTAACTTTAAACAGGGTATCATCCTCAGTGTGTGTTTTGAATTAAGGGGTGGAGGCGGCTAAAATTTCCACTCATGAAAGAGGAGGTCTGGTGTGTGAAAAGGTGTGTGACATAGAGCACCACTGACATAGAACCATGGTATCTCTCTCCTTTTAATCACACTCATGGATATCCTGTCACATGGGCAGTTTCAGCTGTTAAAACGGTTGGAACTTCAATGATCTTCCACAGGCACAGTGAGGAAGTAAGATGTCATTGCTGGCCGTAGAGTGAACGTCCAATCACAGCATCCAAAATCACAAATAAATACATGAATATTAAAAGAATGCCGAAACTGATTCTATGTCATCATCAAAAATATTATAACTTGAGAGCAAAATATGCTCAAAAAGAAATGGACTAGATCAGTGTTTGAACCCTAAAGGTCACAAAGCTTCATGTTAAGATCACAGAGTAGATGTCAGAAGGCTTGCAGATAAAGAGGAAATCCTGTTTCCTTGTTAGAGAAATGATCGAGAGTCTTGAAAACAGTTTAAAAAAATCATAAAAAACAAAGAAAGAAAGAAAGAAAGAAAATGTATTCTGTATGTATTGAATCACTAAAATTGTGTTCTGTCATAAATAAAATTTGTTGTGTTACTTTTATTCGCCACATGTTTGTTCGCCAAATGTTTACTCTCGATTCTGATTAGTCCTCGATTCATTACTTCTTCTCCCTCTTGAAGACTGCAGGAGATCAACTGCTCCCTCTACCGGTTGATAGAGGGAACACCCTCCCACCCTCCAAAGACATGCATGCTAGGTTGATTTACCGGTGACAAATTGCCCCTAGGAATGAGTGTGTGTGGATGGTTGTATGTGTGTGGCCCCGCGACAGACTAGCGACCTGTTCGGGGTGTACTCTGCCCTTTGTCTTAAATTGGCCGGGATGGGCTCTGACACCCCCCGCAACCCCAAAAGGGATAGACGGATAAGAAGATGACTGACCATCTGACTAACTAAAAAGTACAGATCTCAAATTTTACTTAAGTAAAGTACAGATACACAATATTTTTACTTAAGTACAGTAACGAAGTACATTTACTATTATACATTCCACCACTCTCTGTCAATATATTGATTTAAAAATGAAAGTTTATCACAGAAATCAAACATTTCCAGAAAAATTGAACATCTTTTCTGTGAGTCAAGATTTTATAGTTGGCATTTGAGGAAAAAACCCAACACAAACCAAAAATTATTTCAAACTCTTAAAATACTACATTTGCAACCTTTTGTTTGAAGTTTTACCTCAATGAAAACATTGGGAAACGTATGAATTACCTCACTTATACATCGCTTTAATTGACGTTTGTGTGGAAGTGTGTTGTGTAGCTTTTGTGTTGAATTGAAGCCCATTTTGCAGGTGCAGCGACACCTTGTCTGTGGGTGTGTAACTAGATTGTTTTGCAAAGACAGGAAATCTTTTCTCTGGGGAAGTAATTGGAAAGAAATTAGACAAATTCCTGTAAAAAAAAAAAAAAAAAGTTCAAAAGGAGGTCAAAAGCAAGCACACCGTGTCAGTAAAGCCATTCATAACAATTTGAGGTTCAAACACACTTTTTAAGAGTTTATTTTGTAACTTTAATTAAATAAATGTATCAGTGACACAAATTCACACATTGTTTTAGTCTTGTGAAAAATAGTTTAGCAAAAAATAAGTTCTATTTAAACTTTGAATGTATTGTTTTACATATACGTCAAATTTTATGATAAAGAACAGTCTATAAATCTGAAGACATCACATGTACAGTCACACAATGCAATGCATGTGTTATTGGATATAAAATATATAAAATATAACACAATAGTCATTTTAAACAGAATTCAACAGCCTTAGGGCTCCCTCAGGCCTGCCAAGAGTACCAGATAAACAAATGAATAAAAACACATCATTATGAAAAGAATAAACACATCTCACTTAGTGGAGAGTTAAACTCTCAAATGTGGCGCGATTATAAAAAGTCCCTCTTTTTTATAATTGTTGCTGTTTTACTTTTACAGAAAAGTTGTATTTTAAAACATTATTAAATATGAATTAAAACTGCAATAACCTGGATTTACTTGATTGCTTCTACTAGCACTTTTCAGCTCTGATGAGAACTTTCCGTTTGTTCCACGAGGTAACTCTTTCTTGGTGCTGACGACATGCTGCCTACTCCCTGAAATGAACAATTTACAAAGACATTTAAAAACAACGGAAATAATCTTTTTTTTTTTTTTTTTGCATTTACATGAACTGAAGTGTTCATAAATAAGTCTGCGTAAGAAAGCGCTGATGCAACCACTTTACAACCACATCAGGATTCATTTCCAATGGGTTCATTTAACACCTGTTGGTCTCAGAAAACCATCCTCTCAGTGTTGAAGACCTTCAGCTTGGTCATGAAGTTGAAATAAATGAAAGCCAGACAGATTAGTAGGTTCTTCATGAGATAGAGGACAGGTGTGACAAAGCCGAAGAAGGCAACAAGGCCAACACGTAAAAAGAAGAAGGGTAAGTCCTGCAAGGCCACTCCGAGTGAGGACAGCAAGGGGTTATGGGGCATGATCACCACGCGCAGGCAGGACACATAGCTGCAGATATAAATGGGAAACACCCAGCTTGAGTAGAAAACTGGAGGGTGTCCTGCCACTCTCACCATCTCCACTGTGTCCAACCAGAACATAAAACTGTCCACAAACACTTCTGCACGAGCATCACTGGCACACAAAAACTTCAGCGGGCCAGTGTAGGTGCATGGAGATATGTCTATGTGGTGTGCTCTAGAGGTTGCTGATCGAGAGCTCATTGCAGATATGCTGAAGGGTCTACCAGGGGTTACTGGGATCCCCGGTACAGTCCCGTTGGTCTCCGGTCTTGTTCCCGCTCCGTTCTGGGTCCTATCATTGCGTTGGCTTGCCCCAGGTTGCATGGGAGTGGGCACACCCTGTCCATGCACAGCTGCCCCTGCCGCTCCTGGATTAATGGGAGTAACAGGTGTCACCTGTTCGACATGTGTAAGAACAGAAGACGGGATTTCAGCATCTCTCTCCGTGTCATTAGCTGTACAGACAAAAAGGAAAGACAAGTAAGCATGTTTATTGAAACAAGAACAAGTCGACACTGAGGTGTCTAACAGAAAACCTCCATCTTCTTTTAATCACAAACTATATTTGTATTGAATGGCTGAGATTTACGTCATAACATGGTTGAAGCAGTTGTGTGTGCAAGGTTTTTACTTATTTTACCATCATGTTATCAAACTTAGACAAGAATCTCCATGGAAAATGATGTTTGCAGATGACATTGTGATCTGTAGTGAGAGGAGGGAAGAGGTGTAGGTTTGCACTAGAAAGAAGAGGAATGAAGATTAGTCAGAGTAAAACAGAGTACATGTGTGTGAATGAGAGGGATCCAAATGGAAAAGTGAGGTTACAGGGAGAAGAGATAAAGAAGGTGGAAGATTTTAAGTACTTAGGATCAACAGTCCAAAGCAACGGAAAGTGTGGAAAAGAGGCAAAGAAGTGTGTGCAGACAGGCTGGAATGGGTGGAGAAACGTGTCAGGTGAGATGTGTGACAGGAGAGTTTCAGCAAAAATCAAAGGAAAAGTGTACAAAACCGTGGTGAGATTGGCCATGCTGTTTGGTCTAGAGACAATGGCACTGAGGAAAAGACAACACACAGAGATGGAGGTAGCAGAGATGAAGATGCTGAGGATCTCTCTGGGAGTAACCAGGATGGACAGGATTAGAAATGAATAGATCAGAGAAACAGCACATGTTAGAGGTTTTGGAGATAAAGAGGCCAGACTGAGATGGTTTGGACATGTGCAGAGGAGAGTGAAAGAGTACATCGGCAGAAGGATGCTGGGTTTGGAACCACCAGGAAAAAGGACTAGAGGAAGACCAAAGAGGAGTTTCATGGGTACAGTGAAGGAAGACATGAAGATAGTTGTCATGACCGAAGAAGATGCAGTAGATAGGGTTAGATGGAAGAAACTGACTTGCTGTGGTGACCCCTGAAGGGAAATGCCGAAAGAAGAAGAAAAAGTTATCAAACTTGATCATGGGACTTTGTTGAATTTGAAGTTAGTGTAAAACTTCAAAGTATCTTTCAAAGTAATTTAGTTCTCTTGTTATTTGTGGATATGAAAGACATGAAAACTTTAATGGACACTTAGAAAGCCTGAGTGCTTTATATCTTCCTGTTGCCGCAGGTTAAAAATTAAGCAAAGATTTTAAGATGAAAAGGAGATTTTTTATATCCATCATCACCATATTTCTGGAAGATTTTACAGATGGTCAAATTATAAGATGTAACATTTGGTCTTGAAACTTTCGGATATGTGATGGCACTTGGCTGAAAATCCATTTTCAGTTCAATTATTTTCTTTTATAATTGCCCAAAATCACACGAAAAAAAGGTCTCAACGAGCTTCACGTTGCACATTGAAAAACAAAAACAAATAATGAAGAAAAGAAAAAAATGTGTATACACAAATACAGAGTGAAAAACTAACAAAACAAATTTTAGCATATTCGTGCCCTCAGACCCTCTATCAAGGAGAAGTAAAAACTCCAAAAAAAAACAGCAGTGGGGGAAAAAAAGAAGAGACCTCATGGGCATCCACATGCAACAGAGATTCCTTCCCCAGGACAAGCATCAAATGCGTCTAAGACTTCTAATAAAATTTTAACTCATTCTACTCTAGCGCTATATATCTGATGAAATCAGAAGATGGAAACAGTATGGCAGATCAAGCAGAGAGGCCTCCTCAGTCTGTGCACATGAATTGATGCTTGGTAGTCTGAGAGCAGCACAAAAGTCTTTTGTACACACTGACTTATGGTCAATAAACAAACATTTTTTGTTGGTTTCTCACATGGTTTTTTTTTTGTTAAAGAGCTAAAATAAAAAGGTCCATATTTCAAGAAAATGGACTACTACTTTATTTATGGTCTAGTAAATTGTTTCCTGCTTCCCAGCTTTGCATTGCAAAACTATAATAAAGGAAAAGTCAGGATAAAAAATTTTCAGTGATATGTGTTTGTAGCTGGACTCACCCTGGCCAGTCAGGCTACAGTGGCGTATCCTCTCCACAACATCAGTACAGATGAGTGAGAAGAGGACAAGTGATGCTGGAAGTTCAGTGAAAGTATCATGTTTTATGTTGTTTTTGATCTGCACCTGGAAAAAATACAATAATAATTAAATCAATGTATTGTTGACTGTATCTACTGCTTAATGTTAACTGTAATGAACTTTGCAAGCTATTTATTTCACTGGCAACTCTGGTATTTGCCTGAGTCAGGATTTCATGCCAAAAGGACACAGAACAAAGCAGAGAAACTGGTCATTTTAGCAGAATTTACAACTCTTATGGAAAAGAGGCCAGATAAGCACAGGCCAACAGGTCAGCTTGGGATGTGGGGGACGCTACATAAAACAGCAAACATGGTCTGGGCTGAAGCCAACGAGGAAGTGAAAATGTGCTTCATGGACAGATGATTTGACACCATTGACAGGAAGAGGAACCAAGCTGCTTATCAGTAGCTCCTTGTCCATAACGCTGCATAGTTCTCCTTTGAGTACCAATAGTTTTCTTGCAACGCACTCACTATATGATGACTCACATTCTTTAAAGTTGAGAATTGTTGTAATTCTCTACTATTTTTTCTAAAATGATGCAAAATCAAAACACACACAAACATTTGCAACAAATTGAGCAAAAGAAATCTAAATTTAACAGCATATACTGTAGTACCTCAGAGCTGGCAAAAAGAATGGCAAAGCACGGCAATGTGGATAGAATCACATAAACAAGGGTCACAGGTCTCCTAATGCAGGAAAGGATAGGTTGAGAGAAAAGAACAAAAGTATTAACAAGACTTCCTAACACATTCTGATCACTTTACACAAGACTTTTGGAACTATGAGAAGGACCCACAAAAACCAGCATAATCTACCGGTATTATTGTGTAAAGGGATGTAATTCTGTAAATGTATGCATAGACTGTATGATGTGAAGTGTAAATCCAGGCGTGCATCTTTAGAATGACATGGAAACAGTTTCAGACGGTTGCGTATCTTTTTGGGTCAAATTATTTTGACATTTGACTGTGACTAAATTTCTTAATGATTCCAACGACTCGGAGACCAATTGAATGTGTCTGATACGTTGTTCTTGGCATCCTTCTGTCTCTAGAAACAATGGAGTCTGCACCTGGATACTTGTCTGTTTGTGCAGTGTCGGCTGTGGCTAAGTAAGCCGATGCGTGAGCTGCAGCTCCTATCACACTTAGTTGACACACAACTAATTACTTAAAACTACTAAAAGTTATGGATGAGATTGCGTTGCAGAAAAGGCTTTGAAGCACAGAAAGACCTTAAAAAATTAAAGTTATACTAGAAAAACGGTCATTTTTTGTTGTATTTTTTTTTTAATTGAAACATTTTATGAAATTCTTGTTTTGATATGTTTAGATATGTTTAGATATTCTGGTTTGCAATGCATTTCACTACCAGCTCATCTCGATTATGCATGTACCGGTAATTTTACTCTATAATGAAATTTTATTAAACATACAGAAGTGTAAAACATATAGAACTCTCGATTTACAAGTCAATCTACGTTCCTACCCTCACCCATGGTCACTAGCTGTGGGTGGTGACCGAAAGAATGAAATCGTGGAAACAAGCGGTCGAAATGAGCTTCCTCCGCGGGGTGGCTGGGCTCTCACTCAGAGATCGGGTGAGGAGCATCCGGGAGGAGCTCAGTGCCGAGCTGCTCCTCCTGCATGTCGAGAGGAGCCTGATGGAGTGGTTCGGGCATCTGGTCAGGATGCCCCCCGAGCGCCTTGCTGGTGAGCTGTTTCGGGCATGTCCCATCAGGAGGAGACCAAGAGGCAGACCCTGGACCCGCTGGAGAGACTGTCTCACAGCTGGCTAGGAAACGACTCAGGATCCTTTCGGGGTGAGCTGGAAGATGCAGCTGGGGTAAGAGAAGCAGGGGCCTCCCGTCCGAGGCTGTTGCCCCAACAACCTGGCCCCGGATAAGCGGAAGACAACAGAACAAAAATATAGAACTGTTTTGAAATAATTTAAAGAACAAATATTAATAATGTTTCGTTTAGCTTTCACATGTGATGGTAAATTTAGTAGAGGAACCGTTGTTTTGTTTTTTTTCATTTTCGGATATGTCCAAATCTGTTTTTAAAAGGATGGGGTGTCCCATCATACATCATGTACAGTATATGCAGTTGGCTGTGCCACAAAAGGACCTGATGCTTCTTAAGTCTTTGGTATTTCATGTAAGAATGTTTTAGATGTGTTTCAAGATGACAGATTACTGATATCAAAACTGGAACACCAACTCTTGCTTTTGTAGTAGTTTTACATTGACATTTTTATTTTTACTTTTTTGAAACCCTAACTCATAGTAAGACATAACTAAATTCTACTGTTGAACTGAACAAAGTTCTGGACAGTTGCTTTAGTAATCTTGGTTATTTGAACATTTGTTCAACCTATTTCCTAAAGAGTCTCACCAGCAAGTAAAATCCAGACTTAATTTGAATTCCTTATCTCTCATCCTGTTGCTGTTTTTTTTGCTGGCTTCTTCTGATTATGTGAGGGTTGGAGTTTTTTTTTTTTTTTTGCTGGATCAGCGTGTTGTCCTGTGCATGTGATAAAATTGTGTTCCTTGTGTGGGAAATGACCCTGTGTAGTTGAATTTCGGTCTGTGCTCTGAGGTGGAGCATAAAGCTGTGTAGACTGGTTCATGAGATTTGGGTCACCTCAGGACAATGATGACTCTAGAATTCATGCTAACAAAGACAACGTTTTCTAATCATATTAAAAGAAAATTTGATATAAATCTAACCTCAAACGGTTCTTGAGAGCGATTGGAATCATTAGAATTTAATGCAAATTTTATGCAAGGTGTGCAACATTAAAAAAATTTGAATGATCGTGCCAATGGATTTAAAGGAAAGATGTTTAATATAAGCCAGAGGACAGATGCTTTGAGTTAAATTGAACACTTTCTATTTATATTTTTGTAAAATACACACTACTGTCATTAGTTAGATCCCAATATGAACAGGATTTTATGAAATGCAGACGAGTACTCCTCATGTTTTAAACCTTCAAACTCAACATGAGTGGGTACTGATTTTATTGACTGTCTTACTAAAATGTTTTCATCTGTTTTTGTGTGCTAGTGTTGTAGCTTTATCAGGAACATGTGAATTTAACCTGACTGGTCACAGGTAGAAACAATTACTCAAATTCAAAGAGGTAAATAAAAGAACTGACCCACAGGAAGGAACTAATAATTGCTTCTAACCAGAAAAATCAAATAACTTAGTACATGTTACTCACAAATTGATACAAAAGGCATGGACAAAACTACAAGTTCTTCATTTGTGCCAACTGTTTTATTTCATATTTGGCATCATAGACGTGTAAATCATTCTACTCTTTGGATTACTCTACAAAAATTATCACTCCTGAAGTCCATAGAAGCCATTTTTATTCAAACTAGCTACTGATGTGTTAATTTTTAATATGATGCACTGAGGCTTAGGAACTTCCTAACTGTTGGGTCCACACAAAAAAACTCACCACTTCGTCCTTCCAATGAGAAACTTCTTCTTCATAAAGACCATGTACTTCAGGGGTACCCAGACCAGCAGGGCAGTGGAGGTGACATAAGCGATGGAGGAGGCCACAATCAGCCAGTAGGCTATAGTGCCGTCACCAGGAGGTTGTGCAGAGTTTTTGACCTTGGCCACAATGATGGCAAACCTCTGCATGACGATGAAGAGTGGCACACACAGCCCTGAAAACTGTAGCACCTCACAGACAGCAAACTTTAGTGTCTTCCCTGAGCCCATACTGTGCCGGGTCACAAAAAGAGAAAGAAAGTAGGGAGAAGGGGTTGTTGTTTCTGTGGGGCAACCCCTGTCCCTCTGAGGGTTGGTCAGACCCTGGACTGCTGCATTGTCTGTCTTCACTAGCATTTTCCACACACCATAGCCCTGGCTCCATGCTCATTCAACTGCTTACACTGCACTCGGCATTGTGAACCTTAGTGTGACGGTGATGTGACAAGCCATTTACTTTCCTTTAATAGGTAATACAAACAAAGTTTGGCCAACTCAGTACTGAGATGATTAGGGATGAATAAATAAAAAGAATCTCAATCAGAATTGAAGACAAAAAAAAATCCTTTTCATCCCAGCACAATACAGTTGGATTTAGACGAAAAATGATTGCAATTAAGGTAAAATATTGAAACAAAGTCATGCTCTACAGATTCTTTACATTTGTGGTTGCTGTCATCTAGTGGCTAAAAGTAAAATCAGCAAAGTTTACTGGCAATCTTTCCTCTTAATTCTTCTGCCTGCTCACTTGTATCATTTTTATAACTATTGTCTTTCCCGCAGGCCATTTCCTAGCTAAATTTAATTGGAAAAATAGTTCAGAAGCTTAACCTTTTTTTTAAAAAAAAAAAAAAAAGAAAAACTAAATTGTGTAACAATGTTTCCATGCAAGTGAAAGTTTTAAAGAAAGCACATCCTGAAACAACAGAACTCCTGAATATCTGATCAAATAACAGGTTAAGGATTAGGTGATCTGAACTATATTTGGTGCTGTCTTTAGTTTACACTCATTTCTACTTGGTGTCTACTTGGAGCTAATTTTAGATTCTGCAGTGATGCAGTTTCCCAGGCAGTGCCTCTATGACAGCACAACTCTGTCCAGTACAGACTGACACCTGCACACCAGGAAAACAGAGGCAATCCAGCTTGATTTGATCAGACACTTGAAATAAATGGCAGAGTAGGAATTCAGCGATATTACGTACCTGGACATTAACCATTAACCTAGACAGTGAATATTTATTATTAGAATCACATTACATAGTATAATTCAGAAATAATGCAGTTTAAACAAAAAATGCCTTAAAAAGTTAGTGACATGAAACACACAAATGGGTGAAACATCGACAGAATTAAAAAAAAAATAAAAAAAAAACTTGCATAAGGATAAATGTGATTAATGGACAGGTCTCAGAATGTCTTGGGCATTGCGGAAAATCTCAATGAAGAAAGATGGAAATGAGAAGGCGTGACAGGTTACAAAGAAGAGCCAAAAAAAAAAGTAAAGATCAGCGATAATATTCAAAGAATTTGGACCAGCAGCAAAACAACCTGTTATGTAAAGAAGGTGATCCAAAATTTCACTTGGAATAGAAAGTATTAGAAAGTAGTTTGTTATCTTCTCTGTGCATTTACAACATCAATATACATTTTTCATCTTATTGTTTGCCCTTGCAGCATCTTAATCTGACAAAATCTGGAAACAAGAGCGATCTGTTTGGTGATAAATTATGCAATACACCAGAATACTTCAAATGTCAGAGGTTATTTGTCTTCTGAACCGTCCATACCTAACAGGGCTGCTTGCAGCCTATCTCGGCTGATTCAAGGCGAGAGGTAGAGTACACCTGCAACAGGTCGCCAGTCTGTAATGGGGCCACACACACACTCATTCCTGGGGACAAATTCATAGCAGCCAATCAACCTCCAAAACCTATGTTTTTGGAGTGTCGGAGGAAACCAGAGAAAACCCACACATACACGGGGAGAACATGCAAACTCCACACAGAAAGGCCAGTGTTCCATGCCTCTTCTCCACTCAGGACTCAAACTGTCAGAGCTTATTTTCATCAAAATACAAGAAGATTTTTTGAGCCAAAAAAAGGAAAACTGTCCAAATGTTTTAGTTCAGAGAGTCACCATATTTAAACAAAACTACACTTGACTAAAATTAGTCGTTGTAGTCACTTGATGGGATTCTGTTTGACGAAGGCATTAATGAGAAAAAGCTGATCATTGGGAGGTATCATTGTCCGGCAGAAAAGAGATACACCACCCTGACTAATCCACTAAGTATTGAGACTAAAGGGCTCCATTAGTGGATTCAATGGATTAGCCAGAAATCTCAAAGAGGAGATGCCTGAAATTTTTCATATTGTTTTCCACTTATAGACCATTTGTGCTCATCACAAACGAAAGGAGTGATCCGAATGAGTATTGATTATCTACTGCTTTTAGCCCCAGTTAATAATGGAATGTGACAGAATTATGAACATTTTAATAGTAATCTCATACTCTAATTATATCTTAAATCGTTTTCAGTTTCAGTTGGCAAGCTAAAATTAGAACACCAGAATGAAAAAAGTTGTTACTAGTCATTTGGCATTACCAGGTTGTCTAACATTAAGTTCCTAAAACTTGAAAGATTTTATTTAAATTAAACCTTTTAATAATTTTGTTTATTTTCACACTGATTTGAAAATTATAATGCAGATGAGGTTTCTGCAGAACTGCAAGACTCTGGAGGATCCGGTATTTTGATATTTGTAGCACTCCCTGTTTGCTGCTTTCTCGTGTCATTTTAGCAGCTGCTCTCTTAATCTGGCATTTTTGTCTAGCAAAATCCTTCCTCATCATACCTTCATCTGCACAGCACAGTGTGAGCTCTGAATCAGACATAATTCTCTTGGAATACTTGCGTTTCTGTGACATGTGAAATTTTTTATCCACCTATTTTGTACTTTCCTGCAGCAGAAATAGTTTTTCTTTTGCAGATAGCTGGAAATATTGATCTGTTAACGAACGTGGAACAACCTTAAGGGTTTTTTCTCTAATTGACTTCAACTGAGAAAGTGTTTATCATCAACATCAAAAAAGTTTACTTTTAGAAACAGAATGATTAAAATAGGGGAAAAACTTTTTGGGGAGTGTACAGTATCTTTAGATTACCCTATACATAGTATATTCATATATATATATACATATGTGTATGAATAAAATGTTGTGAACATGCATAGACACGTTTTTCTCTAGCTAGATATATGGTATATCAGCAAACAACCATTAGATTTTCAATGAGGGTTCATAAGGAGAAGTTGAACAAATAAAAAGGTCATTTGGTCTGTTTTGGAAATATTTATTAGGTGATAAAAGCCATTAAACACCTTTAAAAACACCTCATGTAATCTTTGCTGATCAGGCCCGCCGGTAGGCCACACGCTTGTGGCAGTAATCGCGCGAGAAAGGTGGGGGGGTCAGTGGGCAACCGGATGGATGGATGACCCCTCTGCTCCCCTCCCTAGCAGCTCCAGCTGTCAGCTCCTTTCCTGACTTCCCCACCCTGCCCCCGGTGCCATGGCGTCCAGCGAGGAGGACGGCACGGTTGAGGAGAAGGAAAACAACAACAAGAAGAAGACAAAAAGCGCCCTCGCAACCGCATGGCTCACTTTCTACAACATCGCCATGACCGCAGGGTATGTGCTATTCATTCTCTTTATAAATAAGAAAAGAAAAGTTAGCCGCTCCCTGAAAAACTGTGTGTTGCTGTTTATAGGACTGAGTATGTGTGTGTCTGACGGACACAAAGTGTCTGTTTAAGATTACACGCACAATTTGAACTTTGGAGTTGAAGGATCTTTGGTTTTCAGCTTGCAAAGAAATGGTTAAGTAGCAAAAAAAGAGGGAAATGGAGCAGAGTTTGTGTGAGGGCTGGAAAATGAATGAATGACGGTGGCTTTAAAGTGAGATCCTGGCGCTGCTGCTGTGTCCAAATAGGGCTGACTGCATAGTGTGAGCGTCAGGCCCACAGTACGGCCCACGGGGATAAGTATAGCAGGAGCACGCTGTTGCTGACACTGGAGCTCAGGACTGGGACTGGGAAATGCTCAATGAGCAGATTTTTAACAACAACACTACATCCCAATTTGAGACCCTACAAATATCAGATATTGTGTAATAATTGTGTAATTATACAGTTGTGGGCTAGTCTTAGTTTATTTCCTGCATTAACAAAGTAAGACTAATTAATAAATGTGAACATGTGAAATCATAAAGGTGGTATGAAATATTTCTTTGTTGTTTCTTTGCAATATTACTTAAGTCTGACTTGGCTGGACTATTGCTTATAAACAGATGCACTCGGAAAAAAAATGTGAGTAAAATACAGACACTGTGAAATATTGATAACTATAGGTTGTCACTTGTATGGTAAATAAAAACCATTGGCCCAGAACCTGTCAACTAGGGATGAGCGGATCGATCCTAATATCGATAATATCGATACAAACGCTAGTATCGATATCGATCGATACTCGAACCACAATATCGATACTTTGGTTGAAGTTTTACCCCTCGCACTTTGCTTCCGTTTTTTTTTTCCTTTTTTTTTTTTTTTTCACAAAAAGTTAACCTAACTGATCTGTCTGCAAAATATGCGTAAATGCCGTGTGTCGCGCCCGTATGCTAAAGCGAGGCGGCCCCGCCCCTTCCTCTCTTTCGCTTTGACTTGTCACATGACTCAGCGACTCGGGGCCAGGAAACAAAAAAAAAAAAAAAAAAACGCAAGTCGGTAAAAGTAGAGAGAGATGGAAAAAAGAGAGTAACCGTGTGGCTGTACTTTGAGGCTACCTGCACCATTTAAAGAAAGACTGTTAAATACAGTAACACTAAAAATTAAAGAATCACCCCAAAGAAAAACTTCAGAAACGGAGGAGAAAACCCTGACCCCTTCTGTTTCCCAGAGGCAGCGCTCATTAACAGAGACGCTCCAATTTTAATTATGAAAGTACAACATAATCATCTTTAACATTAGTTAACATTTGTTTGTGTGCAACTGGTCACTTCTATCGATCTCTCTACCAACCTGTGTATATATATACTTGGTCATATTATATATATATATATATATGACCAAACCCTTGATGCAAAAATAGTCATTTAAAAAATTTAAATATCGGTATCGATATCGGTATCGGCGATATTGGTCTGTGTTTACTTGGCATTGGATCGATACCAAAACTTGTGGTATCGCACACCCCTACTGTCAACCATTCCTACTTCCTGGTTTCAACAAGATGGAAGCATTTCAAAGCAAAGCTCTCGATTTACCAGTCGGGCTACATTCCTATGCTCAACCATGGTCACCAGCTGTGAGTGGTGTAAGAAAGAACAAGATCGCAGATACAAGCGACCAAAATGAGCTTCTTCATAGGGTGGCTGATAGAGTGAGGAGCTCTGTCATGTGGGAGGAGCTAAGAGGCAGATCCTGGACCCACTGGAGACACTATGTCCCACAGCTGGCCAGGGAACCCTCGGGATCCTCTAGGGTGATTTGGAGGATGCAGCCGAGGTGATAGAAGCCTGGGGTTTCCGCGTGAGACTGAATCCGCCATCACTCAACTGTAAATAAGCAAAAGACAACAGAATGGCATAGAAGCATTTCAGATTCAGTCTACTTTGTCAATCCCCTATGGGGAAATGTATGTGTCCAGTAGTTTTTCAAGCAAAGCAAGAGTGAGCTCCAAAACAACTTCAGGACAGCTGGGTGTTGCCCAGTTGGGTGAGGTGGAGCTGGAACAGCCGCTTGGTGTTCCAGCAGCTCGGTGGAACGGAGGTGGAATAGCAGCTTGTTGGAATAGAGCTGGAACAGCCATTGGTGGAACACACGACAATTGATTCTGTGCTGGGCAGAATGTGGGTTACAATGGCAACGATGTTTGAAGGCTCCAGTGAATGATAATAAGATCTTAACTGTGACTAAAAGCTCCACATCTTTATAGCAACTCACAAATCCTTTGTTTTAATTAATAGGAGTAGAGATGCAAACACAGAAGAAGCCAGAAATCATGAAGGTTGGTCTTATGATTGCCCACAATGCACAAAGAGTTGCCAGGCTGTCAAAGCTACAATTAATATATTACACAATTGATCTAATTGTCGCATGTGAATATAATATAAAAACATCTCAACATTACTATACGGATGCTATCACTCATAGAAAAAGTTTCCCGGTATCTATTTATCCATCCGCTCATCCAACTCTGGTTTGAGGGAAACGTAAACACAGATGCTTTTAATTATACAAAAGCAAAAACAATACCAAAAATTGTGCTTTCTATAAAATTATTTTTGATGTGTCCTCATGCAAATGATTTTTTTTGTATAGTTCAAATATTTGAATTGATAAAACATTTTTTATATTTGTCTCTCATTGAGACAAATACAAATTGGTAAAAGTAGCGAGCAATATTTTCAGAAACTAAGCAATATTGATTATAAATATGTTTATTGAACAAATACAGCAATTCATTCATATTTTTTCCTCCAAGGTAAATTTACTGTTTAAAAATGCTCATTACAAACATTTTTGTTAAAAAGAAGAATTGTTCAAAATGACATGATGTGGAATGGTCAACTTTTTTCTCTTCAAACCATATGGAGTATCCTAACGTATTTGTAGATAGAAAGCAAGTAATTTTTTCTTTAGTTTTGATCATTTTTGTTCTTTGTATAAGTTTGCTGAGAAATCCAAAACGCATAGCCTTAAGAAATACGGCATGTTCCGCAACAGAATTTCCGTTCCGTCATCTTCCGCTTGTTCCGGGGCCGGGTCGCTGGGGCAACAGCCTCAAACGGGAAGCCCGGGCTTCTCTCTCCCCAGCTGCATCCTCCTGCTCACCCTGAAGGATCCCAAGTCGTTCCCCGGCCAGCTGTGAAACAAAGTCTCTCCAGCAGGTTCGGGGTCTGCCCCTTGGTCTCCTGCCGGTGGGACATGCCCGAAACACCTTGCCCGCGAGACGCTCGGGAGGCATCTGGACCAGATGCCCGAACCACTCCATCTGGCTCCTCTCGACCTGGAGGAGGAGCGGCTCGACACCGAGCTCCTCCCAGATGGCAGAGCTCCTCACCCGATCTCTGAGTGAGAGCTCAGCCACCCTGCGGAGGACGCTCATTTCAGCCGCTTGTATCCGCAATCTCATTCTTTTGATCACCACCCACACCTGGTGACCATAGGTGTGGGTTGGAACGTAGATCGACTTGTAAATCGAGAGCTTTGCTTTTCGGCTGCGCTCTCTCTTTACCACGACGGACCGATGCAGTGTCCTAGTTATTGCTGACGCCGCACCGATCCACCTGTCGATCTCACGCTGCATCCTTCCCCACTCGTTAACCCAGAGACCCCGAGATACTTAAACTCCTCCACTTGGGCAGGACCCTGTCCCTAACCCACAGGGGGCATTCCACCCTTTTCCGGGCGAGGACCATGGTTTCGGATTTGGAGACAGATCAGGAATTTATTCAAAAATAATTCAAATTTACATCTTAGAAAATATTTCACAAAATTGGTGAAGAAGACGACACAAAAAACGGTTGTGTAACCATTTAAAAATAGATTCTGTGTTTTTTTAAGAGTTAACTTTGGACTTAACCCCTTAAGTTTTGCTTTAATCATACGAGTAATTTTAACTGTTTTTTCCCCCCACATGTTGCATTAGATTTTTTTTTTTTTTACCTTAAATGTTTGTTGTTGATATTGAATATTTTTCTTACATAATGGGGAGGGCAATACAGTGGTCCATTGGATAGCTTGGAAGGTCGGGGATCGAATCCCAGATTGGGGCCAAGCCTTGGAATACTGGCCTTTCTGTGTGGAGTTTGCATGCTCTCCCCATGTACCGTATGTGTGACTTTTCTCTGGGTACTCTGGTTTCTTCCCATCCTTCAAAAACATGCATGTTAGGATAATTGGCCACAACAAGCTTGCCGCTAGGAATGAGTGTGTGAATGGTTGTGTATCTGTGTGACCCTGCAACAGACTGGTGACCTGTTCGAAGTGTACCCTCCTTATTGCCTGAAATCAGTCGGGACAGGCTTGTAACCCTATTAGAGATAAGTAGTACAGAAGATGAACGGATAATACGGAAATTCTGGGCCAGCATGATTTATTTATGGTTAAAAAAAAATCTGCATTACAACTGCAACCCCGTAAGGGATAGATGGTTAATAAGAAGGTGTCTGACTGATCTGCATTACTGACATTACGTAAGATCTTTTAGCAAGACAGTTCAGCAGCTCTCTACATTTAACAAGCATGCATTGCAAACAAGCTGTGGCCTTCTTTGTGTCTCCAATAAATAAAAATACTTGCTGTATTTCTTGATGATACCAGGAAGTTGGAAAGATACTTTACTTTTTACTAGTCCACTGGTTTTGTGCATTTACTTTGATTCCAACCAGTGTTGGTCAATTTAAATAACATGGCAAATAATGAATATATTAAGATCTACCATACCACCTTTAATCTCTGAAGCAGTATTTGGCAGAAGCAGGCTAGAAAACTTCCTTCCTGTAAGAAAAATATCTTTGACAAAAGGCAATACATCTGCCTTTGTAGTTTCATTAGGGTCTGTCTGCTTGAGGCATTACCTTGAAATATCTCATTTTATTTTGAGGAACAAAAAGGAATGAAGTACTTTGAGACATCCCTTTCCAGAACTCACAATAGTTGCTGAGACAGGTTTTCTGAACATCTGCTTCAGTGATGTAATCTAAACAAGTTTTGGAAAAGTCAAATATATAAAATGTAAAAGAAGATGTTCTTTATTTATCATAAAAGTAATTCTACAAACGCTTCATTTTGCAATGTGTTTTTATTTTTTTGTTTTATTACATTTTACATAATGGAGCTATTTTTCAAATAATTCAAGATAGAGTTTGTCATTGTTTGTGCCATGAGGATAAATTCTACATAGTGTTTTCGCTGTGTGTATCTTGACACATCATTATCTGCTTCACTGATCAAGAACAAGAGATAAACTCTTGTGTAACTGTCATTTTTTAAAAAGTCTTAGAGGCTTTTTTGATTGTGAGCAATTAATCAGTAGATTTGTGCTTATATTGATCTGATTGGTTGATATTTTCTGTTTTTTTTTTTTTTTTTTAACAGGTGGCTGGTCTTGGCGATTACAATGATCCGCTTTTACATAAAAAAAGGCACACACAAGGGTCTGTACAGAAGTATAGCAAGGACACTGAAGTTTTTCCAGACCTTTGCACTAGTTGAGGTGAGAATCGACAAATGAAGGTAAATAAAACAAACGATTATTCATTAAAATGTTTCTTACTTGTTGTGTACTTCTGTGTTCCAGGTGGGACATTGCGCTATAGGTTTGTTTTGTATTTTTTGTACAGTTTTGACACAATGAAATAGTTTCCAACATGTATAAAGATGCTGATTCAATCTTTTTTTTCTGCCTGTCCTGCAGGAATTGTGAGGACTTCGGTGATTGTAACTGGGGTTCAAGTATGTTCACGGATTTTTATGGTCTGGTTTGTTACCAACAGCATCAGACAGGTGTGTATTAAACCAAGTTGGTTACAGCTCACATATTGTGTTTAAAGAAAAGATATTTAGCTTCGTAATGAAAGAAAAGGTACAATTACAATTTGAATGCGGAGCTTGTTTCATATTGGCTGCTTCATTTGTGTAACCTAAACATTTGCACACAGTACTCACTCAAAAACAACCTAAAAGAGCAACAGCTTTGCAGATTTTTGTCATTTTGTTTTACCAAAGATCCAGAATGAAGAAAGTGTAATCCTGTTCCTGATTGTGTGGACGATGACAGAGATTACCAGATATTCCTACTACACATTCAACCTTCTCAACCACCTGCCGTTCTTCATCAAATGGGCCAGGTGGACATGCTGTTGGCTGTGGCTTGGCTAGTGCGCTAACAGTGTGTGTGTGAGAGCATGTTGGCCTGATGTGGGGATATTTTCAGACTGAGACCAATTTTTACACCAGGAAGTGGTTCAGTCTTGTGTGTGTCTGATAACCTGCACGGTGAGGGAATGCAAACGACTGTTAATTGATCATCACTTACTTAGACATTATGGATACAACAATAGTGATGATAACACAATATCCTTTGACTAATACCGTCACAACATCAAATAAAACTCAGTCATTTTTACATCAAAAACAGTTGATCCCGATACAGCAGCCACCAGGCTAATTACAAATACCACAATGCACATGTTGCCCACGCATAAAATTCAGCAGTGAATGAAGTGTTAGTTCAGATGATAATGCCCTTATAATGATTGTGAGCAAACCTGCAGCATTAAAGTTAGATGTGTGGAAGAATTTTGGTTTAACTGTTTCAACAAATGCTGAGACGGTGGCTCAGTGGTAGAGCGTTTGCCCGCGGACCAGAGTTAACCAGAAGTTTGCGGGTTCAATTCCCACTAAGTTCACGTCAAGGGTCAAAGGACAAGAGACCTAATCCCCCGTTTCTCGCACCATTGTGGCAGCCTGCCGTGATGTAATGCAGCACGTAAATTTCCCCGGTGAGGGATCAATAGAGTATGTAAAAATAATAAAAGGGACAAATAGATCTTTTACTGTAAGCAAACATCAAATCCCATGGTTCAGAATATCGCAGAGAATACAAGCAACATGCAAAATCATATAAAGACCAAGCATGGTGATAAGTTTCAGAATCTGCCATTTAAACGCCAGATGAAAAACTTAACAGAAGGTAGTATTTTCAACAATAATTCCACACAAGAGTGGGAGGAAATAAAAAGAACAAACCCAAAGCAACAGCTTCGTGTCTGTTTTCTGAAGTGAACAAAGTTGATTTGAACTTTTTTTTACTTTTAATTATCATTTATAAATTATTTTAGATTAGTAGAACTACTAGGGTTCTTAAGGTAATGACGTACTTGGCTTTACTTGAAAATGGTATTTTAAAGTTATAAAGTGTGAAAATTTGTAGATATGATCATGAATGAAAGGCTTAAACATTAAAAACTCAACCGCTAATACATAAGATATTGCCAGCCTTATTTCGAACATATAATTAGATAATTGTGAGAAACTTTACAATGTTGTGAACCTCTCCAAGGTATTTTGGTAAATATCTCATCAAAGTTAGTATTGTGATGATATTGTATCGCAATATGAATTGTTACATCTCTATTTGACTATAATTAGTGATGGGATGTGCCGTACTAACTGTCTGTGCAAAAGACTATATACTGTCCTCACTAAAAAAAAAAAAAGCTTTTCCAGAATGATTATAATCTAACTCTCATAAAAACAAAACTTTGTTGTAAAAGCAAGGGCTTGATAACATAAAGATAAAATATAAATTAAGACAATATTTGTTGAAAGTGTCTTTTCCTGGTGTGACATCATGGTGCAATCTGTGCACTTGTGACGTATCAGTCCACTCTCACAGTAACTCATTTGAAATAGGAGCTGTTTGGAGAAGAGCCAGCTATACACACTGATAGTTATCCAGCACAGGCTTAGCATCCTCCAACTTCAAATTTTTTATGCTGAACAGAGCACAGCCTCTCTCTCTGGGTTCTAGTGAACACATCTTCCTAATGTACAAAAAAAAAATCACGTTGATTTGAACACATTAGGGAAACATCAGAATTCCATCCAAACAAAAGAACAAAAGAAAGACAATCTTGTGTTTCCATGCTTTCTTTTTGCACACTGAGCAGTCATCTCCTCCTTCACACTTTAAACTTCATGTCTGTCTTTAAGCATGGAGGAGACGCCAGGCCCCCAGAGGAGAGGCTCATGTTCAGCTGCTCCTGTTTTTAAGACCCATCTGTTTTGGTCATGGAATGTTCACCCAACATTTCTTTCACATCCGTCGAGACGCTCCTGGAGTCTTTGCTGTGGTCCTGACTTAAAGCAGGAACCCTGTCGTCCTGAGTCATGGCATACCACACTGTACTAGAGAGCACCACAGTCACAAAAGTTCACACGCTATTTCACTGTCAAAGTTAAACCATTTTGGTTCATGTAGAGCTGCTCATTTGAAACATTTTAGATGGATTATCATCAATTAGATGTTTATCTATTTACTATAAAAGTAACAAACCAAAAATAGATTTGAGATGAAAGATGTATAGACAATCTAAGCATCTGTTCAAGGATCACCGAGCTAAATTGATGAGATGTACCCTATAATAGTGTTGTTAATGGTGCTGACTGTTGTCTGGGGTCTAAATTACAGTAGAACCTGATCCCACGGCTTTGCATCTGACAACATTGTACCAATTCAAGTTCACTGTTCTCTGTTCCAAGTTTTAGTCCCAACACTTCATTTGGACACCCGCAACTTCCTGCATAACATAGTAGATTAAAAAAGAAACACAGGAGTTATTTTTCTTTCATGCATCATGTTTGGCCAATTCATTTTAAATTGACCCACAAACATAGCCTTACGACTTTATTGTTTTAATTCTGAGTAGAAATAAAATATCTGATCATGATTTAGAATATTCATGCATCTGAGTGTACTTGCATCCTCTAACTTTGAGAATGAGATGTTCTTTTTCTCTGTTGGAGTATTAAAAGACCATGTTCTCTTCTGTTGTTTGTTTGCAGATATAACCTCTTCATTGTCTTGTATCCGCTGGGAGTTGTTGGAGAGCTATTCACCATCTATGCTGCTCTGCCATTTGTGCGCAGAACTGGAATGTACTCTGTGAGGCTCCCCAACAAGTATAACGTGTCGTTTGACTACTACTACTGCCTCATAATCGTCATGCTGTCCTACATCCCACGTAAGGAGAAGTGACCTGAACACAAAGTTCTAATCCACTATCTGCAATGCATTTATTCACGTGTCTGTTTGAGCTTGTTTATAATAGTAAAAAAGTTAGACAGCAGATATTATTTCATATTTATCATGCTTTTGAAATACGTTGTGTGGCTAAGTCAAATAGTTGGGAGCCTCATAGTGAATCGTTTATTCATGAGAAATGATCTCTCCGTTGGCAAAAAATTATTCAATTTCAACTGTTGAAATAAGTTCCCTCTCATTTCTCACAACCATGTGGAAACACACATCTCATGGTCATGGCAAAATGTTAATTTTAAGAAGGATCAAATTAATGGCTTTTATTTTGAAACATCTTGGAAAATCTCCACTTAAGTCTCATATTTGGAAAAGAACTGTCTGTCTCTTTACAAAAAACTGGGGTAAGGTGTCATTGAAGGTGAGATGTAGCCGGGGGGACAAACATTGGAATTATTTTGGATGACGATCATTTAAATGTTTGGAGAAATCAAGTCAAATAAAAACAACAGTAGAACTCAGGGCTATGTTCAATGATGAAAGTAAGATCATTTAAACACACACATTATAATGGGAGCTCATAGAATTGAACCAGGATTTCAAGGCTAGACAGAAAGCAGGTGAATGACCCCTGTGCTACCTGGTTCATGTCCCATTTTATGTTATAACTTTAAAAAACAACGTTGAGTTCTCAGGGATGTCTGTTTCTCGCAGTGTTCCCTCAGCTCTACTTCCACATGCTGCGGCAGAGAAGGAGGGTGCTGCACGGGGAGATTATCGTGGAGAAGGACGACTAGACGAGTGCGACCTCACACCTTCGTTTGAATCAGCCTGCCTCCACATCACACTCACCGCTGCTCCTTCTCACCTTATGGTTAACATTCTTCACTGCACGAGACCCAAAGAGCAGCTGACAAACCGGCTGACTGGAGCTCCAACGTTTAACCTCAACTCTGCCTTCATCAACAGAGTAAAAGAAAAAGACCTGGGAGCAGGATCAGCTCCTGTCTGAATGATAGTTTGAGAAGATGTTTACAGGCTGTTTTTTGGAGCCTGGCTTCATGTCCCAGCACTGAGAGATCCTGTGTCCTTCATCTACCCACCAGCCTAACAGCATCTGGCTGTATTGAGGAGAAACAAGCCCTGAGCTGCACCTCTTCTCATGGAGAAATGCAAAAAGAAAAATAGAAGGAAGTTTGTAAGTTCCGCGCCCATACCCCAGTTCAGCAAGTCGGCTTTTATTCACGCTTTCCACAAATTTCACAAACACAGCAATTAGTTCCAGAAGACTAGATGCTCACAGGTTTTTTTATCATACCTCGACAATAAATCTGAATTTTGACAATGTTCTGCTGCTTTTGTGTATGTGTTTTACCTGTCGTGTACATGATGCAATGTGAATTGAGCAGTTAATAAAACGCATATTTCTTAATTTATTCACACACTGTATGACTTAGAGCAAGCACAGCTCAAACTTAACCCACCGCCCGCTCGGCACAGCTCCTGCATTCTTTTCTGTTTCAATGTTTACTGTGTCAAATTCATTGCGAGAGTGCATCTTAAGATCATTCATCTTTACAGAAGGAGAAGCATTTTCTGTAGCCCACCGTAGGAGCGATAGTTTCCCCGAGCACTCGCAGTCTTCAGTCAATGTCTTGTTTGTTTTTTAAACGTAAGTAACATAGCGTCCATAGAAAACTAGTTCCACTCCCTCCTAACAAAGGTGCTATCGTAAGATCATTTCAATCTTGTGTGCAGCTGAAAGAGTGACTGTGATTGGAGTTGATACCTGAAGCAGGAAGCAGGATGTGAAATGACAGAAGATGTTAGTTGATGAACTGCATAGCCCGTGATTATTTAGGAGAATTGACACTTTACATGTAATCTGGGTTATATATCTGAGGAAATCGAATGTTCAATCCAATGAGAGAAGAAAAAAATGTTTTTAAAGAAAAAAAAAGAAGAAAAATGTGAAAAATCTTTTTGTGCAAAATGAATAAACTCAATTCTAAAACACAAAGGGGAGTTTTTTAATGAGCTTTATCCTTTTAATTTAATTTAGCACATAACACATTTGTTAGGCACTCTTTTTTTCACTCACACAAACTTCAAAATGGTCTTGCATTCATATTTTTACTTTGATAAACAGTTTGATTATTTTCTATTTGTTTTGTTTTTCTTTTTGTAGACTTGATGTATTTGAAATTGCATTGCAGACATTTAGATAAACATGAGATGTAATAGAGAACCTAACTGCTACTCCCCTACTTTATTTTCATGCTATTAATGTGGTTGTTTTAACATTTTAAATCTATGCATCTATATTCTCCACTTACGTAAATCCCTTTAAATTAAAGTCATAGCAGGAATATGTGAGGGCCAAATAAAGAACTAGTTATTTTTAAAAATATTCTTTTATAAAAAGTCTGAGAATAAAATGTTAGTTGGGGACGTAGGAGATAGGGATTGAAGATAATCAGTGTATAAAAAATATTTTATTGATTATTTTTCCTTCAGTTTTTTAAAAACTGAATCCTGAGTGGGCGGCACGGTGGCGCAGTGGATAGCACAGTGGCCTCACAGCAAGAAGGTCGTGGGTTCGAGTCCCGGGTGGGGATGAGCACTGTCCTTTCTGTGTGGAGTTTGCATGTTCTCCCCGTGTTTGCGAGGGTTTCCTCCGGGTACTCCGGTTTCCTCTCACCCTCTAAAGACATGCATGCTAGGTTGATTGGCCGGTTCCAAATTGTCCCTAGGAATGAATGAGTGTGGATGGTTGTATGTATGTGGCCCCACGACAGACTGGCGACCTGTTTGGGGTGTACCCTGCCCTTCGCCTTAAATTAGCCGGGATGGGCTCCGGCACCCACCGCAACCCCGAAAGGGACAGACGGATTAGAAGATGACTGACTGATGACTGAATCCTGAGTGAATAATGACACTTTCTATCCAAAGTGGAAGTATTTCTACTTTAGTAGCAATCTAATTAATTACTGAATTAAAATATATGTATATATTATTAAAACAATTATAAGCTTGCTGACCAGAGCTCAAGTTGAATGTGGGTTTTTTAAAAAAATGGGGTAAATAGTCTTGGCACACCCCACAACATTGACAAGAATATGCAGTTCAGAAGATGAATGACTTTCTATGAATGCATACATGAGAACAATATAAAACTTGAGGTTATTTAGATAAGTCATTCCTTGAGATAGCACATCAGCGACCTGGTTTTACGCATCATTTTGCATCTTTTTTTTCTTAGTAAGATATAAAAGCATTGTATAATAAGTCCATTTGGCTTCAAACTTACCAACGAAACTTGCATAATGAAATATACATTCAGATATTCTGTTGTACGTGGAGTACAGTTTTCTAAGATGTATTTCACATAACCATGAAAAATATACATATTTATGTAAATCAATCATTGATTTAGTAATTTAAAAAAATAACTAGCACATGTTCTCCTCCCTCTTTTGTTGTATTGCACTTGCTGGGAATGATGGACTGGCTTCGATTAGAAGGAGAAGGGAATCGAGAGAATTGTCCCATTTGCTCTCACAATGCAGGCTGTCCATGTGTCCATGATTGGCACCATGTGGGTAAAGTCTAGCTGCTCACTGCTGTGTTCCTCATCAGCAATCCCTATGATCCACTAGTTGTTGCTGTTTGGATCAATGGAAACAAAAACGACTTTAGTTTTATGCTTTTTTTTTTACTTAGCAATAAAAGGTGTTAAATAGAGGCATACATACAAGTCTCTATATCCTTCACACAGATATAGTTTATAAGATCTTCACAGAAGAAATCGTTCCAGTATCCTTCTCGGATAAGGCCCGCGCAGTCTTCTCCTGCTTCATGGTTGTGACCCCAGTTGTCAGGTTGTCCCGGCTTCCAGTTTCTGCAGAAGTACAACAGGGGGCGATCACTCATCACAGTTCCACACAAGTGGAAAAGAGGATCCCTACAAAGCTTCAGTACTGACGTGAAAGTCGGTTCGGTCCCATCCAGCCAGCGCCACACATTCTCCTTCTCCCTGTCAGTCAGGCCCATCCAGAAGTAACCTTTTCCAACTGTCTCTTTCTTCAGCCATGTCTGTATATAGACAGGAGAGCACTATTAAAATTAGGGTTTAAAACACTATAATATTTTACAGACTCTGTCCAAAATTACCTGTTCTTCCATGTCACGGATTGTGAGTAATGATGCAGATTTTGAATCGCACATTACTTTTGCATCATCAAAATTGTGTTGATCTTTGGAGAAAAAGTAGCAGCTGTTCCTGTAGTTCATCCACTCATCATTTGGACACCCTATAACAAATGAATTGAGTCTCTTTACATATTATCAGTGACAAACTATCATTTTGCTTTATAGCTACAATAACTGATCAGTTGGTATAGTACATGTACTGAACATGGTATGTGGTATAGACCATGTGCTGAAATCCTTCTTGTCGGTGCTCTTTCCACCATTTCCAAATCTAACAGCTTTTCTATTTCTATTATCAACTCAACTGTCCTTCCTTCTCCTCAGGTTAAGAGTCTGGGTGTCATCCTCGACAGCACACTCTCCTTTCAATCTCAAATTAACAACATCACCTGTTCTGCCTACTTTCATCTCCACAATATTTCTCGTCTCCGTCCCTCTCTCACTCCTCACACCATTGCCATACTTGTACATAGTCTTGTTACTTCTGGGATAGACAACTGTAATTCTCTTCCTATTGGTTTGCCCAACAAATCCCTCCAGAAACTGCAGCTCCTCCAAAATTCTGCAGCCCGGTTTATCACCAGGACTCCATTATATCATCATATAGCATCTATCCTGCGACATCTCCACTGGCTTCCAATAAAACAAAGGTTTATTTTCAAAGTTCTCTTCATCACTTTCAAAGCAATTCACAATCTGGCCCCAACCTACATCTCGGACCTCTTACATATTTCCATTCCCTCTCAGTCTCTCCATTCCTCTTCTTCTCTTCACCTGCTTGTTCCACCTGCCCACCTCGTTACTATAGGAGGCGGCGCCTTGTGTTGCTCTGCTCCCCAGCTTTGGAATTCTCTCCCCCCGATTTACACAATACGGACTCTTTCCCACTTTTCAAATCCAGGCTCAAAACTCATCTTTCCAAGGAATTATACCGTCCAGTTTTATATATTTGATTCGCTTTGCTGTGCTTTTCCTTGCTTTGTTTTGATTTGTTTCTAGTTTTATTTTATTGTTTTTTAAAGTCTGGTTTATGTTTTATGAACTGTTCAGTGTCCTTGGGTGTCCAGAAAAGCGTTTTTAAATCAAATGTATTTTTATTAATATTACATGTGTGACACCAGCATAAAAGCATGTTGGATTAGAAAAAAAAAACTTCTCAGTCTCACAAAAAAAAAAAAAAGCTAACGCAAAAAACATTCTGCAATTGGCTACAGATATAAAATCTGTCAGACTGCAAAAGATGGCAAAATCTTCATTAAAGATCATTGTTAAAAAGTCAACTTTTTTTTTTCCATGAAAGGGAAAGTGTACAAGACCGTGGCGAGACTGGCGATGCTGTTTGGTCTAGAAACAGTAGCACTGAAGAAAAGACATGAAGCAGAGATGGAGGTAGCAGAAATGATGATGCTGAGGATCTCTCTGAGAGTGACCAGGATGGACAGGATTAGAAATGAGTACATCAGTGGAACAGCACATGTTAGAGGTTTTGGGGATAAAGTTCGAGAGGCAAGACTGAGATGGTTTGGACATGTGCAGAGGAGAGAGAGAGTACATAGGAGGAAGGATGCTGGAACTGGAACCAGCAGGAAAGAGGACTAGAGGAAGGCCAAAGAGGAGGTTCATGGACGCAGTGAAGGAAGACATGAAGATAGTTGGTGTGACCAAAGAGGATACAGCAGATAGGATTAGATGGAAGAGGCTGACTTGCAGTGGTGACCCCAGAAGGGAAATGCCGAAAGTAGAAGAGGAAGAAGAAGTTAAAAAGTCAACTTTGTTAAAAAGAAAAAAAAGTCCCACCATGTAAGTGTGGCTGATGGTTGCAAAGCTTTGCAGCATTCATTGAAGCACAGTTTGTCTTCATATTTTGAATGATGCATTTCCAATTATGGCCATACATTTATATAATAATTTTGATTAAAAAAATTTTAAAAAAACAATAAGATTTACAGCACCATTTAACATTTGGTATGACATTAATCATAACCAAACAAGTTTGTAATTCTCCTTTATTTTCATCAGATCCAGTAGATTCACATTGTGTTTTATTTTTAGTCTAAGTCTTTTAATTGCCTTCTGTTTAGACTTGGATCAAAATCTGAATTTATTTAGACAAACTCAAAAAAAAAAAAAAAAATGAAAAGAATACTGTAACGTATGGCTGCACAGTGGCCCCACAGCATGAAGGTCAGGGTTTGAGCCTTGGTATGTAACATGGCTGACTGGTTAAGTCTCTGTCTTACCTGTGACCTTCAGTGTGGGAGCTTGTCCTTCATCCTGCAGTGGCACCTGCCCATAAGGCAGATCTGGATTCTGGATGGAGACTCCTGGTTGTCCAGGGGGTCCAACTGGCCCTGGCGGTCCAGCAGGTCCTGGTAGTCCCCTTGGCCCCTGCTCTCCAGCTGGTCCAATTGGGCCACGAATACCTGGGGGACCTTGTGCTCCCTGAGGCCCAGGCTGTCCGTCCCTCCCAGGGAGGCCAGCAGATCCTGGTTCTCCTTTACTTCCAGGAGGTCCAGCCCTCCCTCCTGACCCCCTTGAACCTTTCGACCCAGGGCTACCAGGTACCCCTGGCAAACCCCTTAAACCTGGAAGTCCTTGCGGGCCTGGAGTACCCTGCTCTCCTCGTGGTCCTCTTAAGCCTGGGCTTCCCTTTTCTCCTTTTTCTCCCTTTTGGCCTGTTGGACCAGGTGGTCCTTGAGATCCCCTCTCCCCTCTGGATCCTCTGGGACCAGGAGGACCTGGAACAAATGTACAAATATGGGGTTAGCTTAAGGAGAAAAGTTACTTCAAAAGAACATCCAAAGATATCCTTACTTAAGCTCCATGTGTTGTAGCTACAGATCATAAACTTGTCTGAGACTCCAGGCTGTAGAATAACATGGCTCACCTTGTAGAATAGTGAAGTTGGTTATTAGTTGAGAGTGTTTCGTGTCCACCAGCTTCATCTCCTCCATGACAATAGAGAGGCTGGTAACCTCTTTGTCCAGACGTGCTGCCAACTCCTCCTGCTGGGATCTAAGACCAGCTGCATCTGAGCTCATGTCTGACACACTGCTGTTGAGGTTCAGTAGCAAGTCAGAGTGACGTCCAACTGTTTCAGAACAAGTTCTCAGGTCGTTTAAGTTGAGATTGATGGCACCAAGCAATTGTGTGGTGAAGCTAACATTGCCAGTCACACGGTCCATGATCTGCTCTGACTCGTCCAGCCTCATCTCCAGCCGGTCAAACTTTGTGGATGTGAAGTTGTTGAAATCCCTATGCTGGTCAATAATTTCCCTCAGGGTTTGATCGTGAGCATCTGTTAAGGTGCTGGTGTTCTGGAGTTGGCTCGTCATATAAGCTAGCTGCGCCCCCACATCTTCAAGGCTATCGTTATTGGCTTTGGCCAGAGTTGTGACATTGTTAGCCATTATCTGCAGGTTATCTATTTTACTTCGAAGCCATTCAGTATCTGCTTGTGTTTGTCGGGATGTCTGCTCCAGACTTTGAAAATCGTTTCGCATTTTCTGGACAGTCTGGCTCGTCCCATCTAGTGAGCGCTGTAAAGCAGCAATGAAACCTTTCTGCTGAACTTGAGTGAGGTTGAGGTTGCTGATGCTTAGCAGTGCTTGGTTTTGCATTTTTCCTTGCTGCTGGTACTCTTTCTGCAGCTGAATTGTGTCCTGCTGCAGATTTTCAATAATATTGCCATAAGCCTGCAGAGTGTTGTTCACATAGCGTAAAGCGGCTGTATTGCTGTTTAGCAGTCCCCGAATTGAGTTTTGGCTGCTCTTTATGTCTGAGCCATTGCTCTGCAGCTGATTCAGCTTAACTTGATCATTGCGGATGCTCTCTACCACCGCAGAGAGTTGTTGTTGGAGACTCCAGATGCTGCTCTTGAAAGCTTTTATCTCTGAGGTGGTATTCTCTGATTTCTCCCCTGTCTGATCTCCTAAAAATTAATGCATATACAATCAATTTTTATATGTTTATACACATATTCCACTTAAATTTAGATACGCACCTAAATTTTTTAAAGCAGTCTCAAAAGCAAGTATCTTCTCCCCATAGTTTGTGATACCTTCTGACACACCATCGACTCTTTGCACCACTGCAATAAAAATGGAGCAGGTACGGCAAAGGTTAGTATGTTATGCTCATCAGTCCTTCAGAAACAGACCAAACTGGCTTAAAAACAGCCTGGAACCACAGACATTGCATTAAAAAAGGATCAGTAATGGGATCAATTAAAGCCTCCAACAAATACTATAACAGATGCTTTTACATGTCTCGTAGGAATTTCATAACATTGGGCTTAACTAATGCAATTTCTTAGATTAGTCCAGATTTACTCCAACATGAGTAAAGGAGAACAGAAAAGCTGCATTTTTTGCTGTGTCGCTCATAAATGCAATAAAAAAAAGTGTGAACTAAGAAACAGACGGAAAAAGAAACACTGATGCAGCAAAGATGGAGTGGGTGGCCAGCAATGGAGGCTGGCGGAGCAAGGGAGGACAACGGCCAAAGTCCTGAGGAACAGGAAGTGACCTGGGGGGTCTTCAGTAAACAGATGGATCAAAGACGACCCACTAGAGACAGACTGTTGCAAGGAGGCTTCACGCCCCCACAGGCGACACAAGCGTTCATTTCCTCTGGAATGTGTCTGGGATTCCAAGGCAGCAGACCACTTCTACTACCAACTTCACCAGGAGGACACTTCCTCTGAGGACGACATGGGCTGCTCAGTCAGGGAGAACTTTATCTAAGGCAACTAAGACAATAGTAAAGTACAAAAAAGGTATCACCATTCATCAGCAAGACCATTAGAATGTTTATTCTAAACCTTTCTTCTTCATTAAGTTTTTAATTAACTATAAAACTTTGGCAAATAGGTTGCTGGCTAAGTGTACGAATTGAAATAGTGATAAGAAAGCTGCTCTAATATAAAGATAAAAGCCACAGAATAATTTAGGATGGGTGGGGATGTACTACATGTGTTTGTGCTGATGTGCAGAGGTGTCAAAAGTACCAACATTTTCTACTCAAGTAGAAGTATAAATACCGAGTTAAAAAACTACTTTAGTAAAAGTAGAAGTATCAACTCAAGTTTTCTACTTAAGTAAAAGTAAAAAGTAACCTATTTTAAAACTACTTAAAGTAAAAGAAGTAAAAGTAATTTTCAGAAAAAAAGGAATATTGTTAACAAAAGCGTGTGAACATATTTTTAACTATTATCACATGCTTTAAAAAGCAGAAAATATGATAATAAATGAAAGTGTTTTAGTGAAACTTTATGAATCAGAAACATTTCTTTCTTAATAATCTTAATTGGAAATCGATTAATGAACACAATCAAATGTATTATCATAAGCAGGGCATTATGTAACGTCCCTTCAGCTACCAAGCTTCACTCTGCATCACCTAATTTAACCAACTTAAGCAGACACAAACACACTCAATGTAAAAAAAAACACAAACACACTCAATGTAAAAAAATAAATAAATAAATGACCAAAAGGCTTTTTCAAGCCTTGAAGGCAGCTAGTTTTCAAAGTTCTTTGAGGCAATACTGAATAGTCTTTAACAAGTTGATAAGGTTGGGAGTGCCACATACAGCCTGCGTGAGACCTGGAACCAGCGTTGCCAGGTGGGAGGTGCTGAATTATCGTACTAATGACGTAAAATTATCGTATTTTACAAAAAATATCGTACACCCAGTAAAACCACGCCCATTGACAAAATAACACCCTTTACATGCACTCGTAAGGCAGTGGGAGTGAAGGAAACACACAGGAGACAAAATCCTTGGATTCTTTTTCTAAAATTTTAAGAACTGTAAAAATGAAAAAATAACCAGGGAAATAAGATTTTAAAAAACCAGTAGGGGCGGGACTTAGGAGACGGTATATATAAATTTATATATATACATATCTACGTATATATGTGTACATATAAGGTTTTTTTAATGTTAACCCAAACATCTACATGATACAAAATCTAAGCGATGTGTAGTTTTAATCTCCTCAGTCAGTCTTTATAAACTAATCAATAACATTTTAGATGCTTTTAAGCACAAATACTTCATCCACTACTATTTATGGATTAATCAGTTCAATTAGTTTTGTTTGTAAAGATAAAATAGTGCGTCACAGATCAAAGTTATTTTTATAAAAAATACCATCTACAACATTTTCAGCAAAGACGTTTACAATAACCGCAGACTGAAAATAATAATAAAACATTTCTTTGCTGTTGTTTTTTTTTAAAAAAACTGATAATTCAATCAAAGTTCAGTGTTGCAGCATCAGAAACACTGATTTCCGAGCCCGAGTCTCAAACACAGAAATTGACGTCCCTGCTCTTTAAAAGTTTGTGGGCGGGGCTACTCGCCCCAAAGTAATGATTGACTGGACCTTTCAGCCAATCATTCATCTGTTCCTTTGTTTGATGCATTCAGGGTTCATAAAAAAAAAAAAACTCCGACAAACAGTCGCGGCTTTTTAACGGTGACAAAATGGAGAAAGTAGCGACTACTTTTTATAAAATGAACGAAGTAAAAGTACAGATAATTGCATAAAAAAGTAGTGAGTAAAAGTAAAAAGTAGACAAAATAATAATTACTTCGTTAAAGTAAAGATAACGAGATTTTCTACTTGAGTAAGGTAACGAAGTAGTCTTACTTCGTTACTTGACACCTCTGCTGATGTGTGAACGGTTGTAAAAACAAACTGTTTCTGTGTTTATGAATATTTTCTATGCTGTTTATGTTGAGAAAGTATTTTATGGCATACGTTTGATTTGAACTCGCTTAGCCGTAGATTACTATTTTATTTTTAAGTTTTAAAGGTATCATTTTAAAAAATGTCTTCTCCTCATTGATCATCTTCAAAATTCAATTAGCCGTGTCATTCAAATAAGTAAAACATTCAAGAAGAAAACTGAATGGATGGTAAAAAAAAAAAAATGGTATGCAATGTTCAGTTCTTTAAAAATAAATATGCATATCAGCATGTGTTTGCAGAAATCTTCTTCTCGGACAATTGCCCCACAAAAAACTCAAGTTCCTCAAACCAACATATACATATCCTGTTTTTGTCCTTTTGCAAATTTAATGTTCATGTTTTTGCCACGAGGCAGCATTAAGGCATCATACTGTAATAAACCAAGCCATAAAACATGTGCAAACTGTTGAAGTTTTTGCAGAGGAAAGTATTAATAAGGCTTTGGGCTCCACATGTTGCTAAAATTGATTGTTTTAAAACATTTGGAGCTCATTACAGTTTTTGAGTGAATTTGTTGCTCAGTTCATTGTGTTAATTTGAGCATATTATTTGGTTTTAGTTCACCGAGTTGTTTATCAGTGGTTTGAATCTATGCAAAGTTTAAAGCATTCACAAAAGCAGATAAGATTGTTTGATCTGTTTTCAAACCTTTCGGAAAAAAGAAAAAAGCATATTTTTGTCTGATTTCCAACATCAACATCATATTTTGCCATCATGTCAATAATAAAACATGCTGCAGAAGAGACAGCAGCAATATTAGGACCTGAACTATGCTGTTGTTAGACTGCATCAAAACAGAGGAGCCCCGTCGTAGTGGTATGTGTGGGTTGGCGATGGAGGACGGAGAGAAGCACACATGTTAAGTGCATAGAGCACACAAGGTCTCAGTGCATAACCATCTGGAGCTGGGAGTCTGTTTGAACTGAAGTTCCCTTGACAGAGGAGCACTTCAGTGCCAGTAAAAACCCAATTTCAGTGGGTTCTGCTGGATTTGCACTGAGTTCACTCGCTTGTCATCTGGGATCAATTAGGCCTGCATGAAAACATGCACTGTGGAACAAGAATGACCGAGTGGGCTCACAGTGTAAGGACATCTTTGCACAGGCATCACACACAGATAACCATTAAACATGTTATCTTCATGCCATTTGCACCAATTGAAAATATTGAGAGGATGTAACAAAGACACGAACACATGGAAATGTTTAACACAAATACAACAAGGACAAATAGAGTTCAATCTTGTGTAGATGGCAAGAAACCGGTTTCTAAACTGGAAAAAATGAGAAATAGAAAGTTGGGAAATGCAGAAAGAAGAAGAAGAAGGAAGTTCAGCTGAGCAGCCAGTGAGGTTTGCTGGAGGTGTGAGGTTTTGGGGGGGTGATGGAAAAGTACTGAGAGGGTGGCGACAAACAGGCTTAAAACAAAGAAAAAAGGGGAGACACCAGCATCAAGAGGAACTTTGAAGGATTCATAAACCCAAATGATGAGGAATTACTTTACTTCACTCAGACGTTAAGATTAAGAAAGGCAAGTGAAGTTTCATTTGTGGAAGCTTTAATGAACTTAACTGCTCTTTTTTCAAAACACAGTTGAAAAAAAAATCAGAATATAAAAATTTTGCTGTTTGTTTTTGCCAAAGAAGTCTGCAGACTTACTTTAAAAAAAACTTCTTGGAATAAAGGCAATAACTTCAAAAATACACGTAATTTTTTATCAAAAACACCAGTGATTTCTTGCAAAGCCACAGCCAGCTTTTTCATTCCTAACACTGCACAAAGAAAACTAAAAGTAAACAACGGAAATCTAGCCTAGCTGTTAACAAATTGCACAGAAGTTTAAGAGATGAGCTTTTTTGTTGTTGAGTACAGTGCCTCCTGTCAGCGAGAATTAAATCAACATGATATATTGTGTCTATATAAAAGCTCTGGCAGAAAACAAAAAGCCTTTTTGAGTCTTAGAATGATTCAGTGAAATGAAAGAATGTTGCATTCTAGGACGCTGTATCGGTCCGTCGTGGTAAAGAAAAAGCTGAGCCGAAAAACAAAGCTCTCGATTGACAAGTCGGTCAACGTTCCTACCCTCACCTATGATCACCAGCTGTGGGTGGTGACCAAAAGAATGAGATCGCAGATACAAGCGGCCGAAATGAGCTTCCTCCACAGGGTGGCTGGGCTCTCACTCAGAGATCGGGTGAGGAGCTCTGTCATCTGAGAAGCGCTTGGTGTCGAGCCACTCCTCCTCCAGGTCGAGAGGAGCCATATGGGTGGTTCAGGTATCTGGTCAGGATGCCCCCCGAGCGCATCGCTGGTGAGGTGTTTTAAGTACGTCCCACCGGGAGGAGACCCAGAGGCAGACCGTGGACCCGCTGGAGAGACTATGTCTCACAGCTAGCTGGAGAATGTCTCGGTATCCTTCCGGGTAAGCTGGAGGATGCGGCCGGGGTGAGAGAAGCCTGGACTTCCCGTCTCAGGCTGTTGCCCCCACGAGCTGGCCCCGTATGAGCGGAAGACAACGGAACGGAATGGAAAGAATGTTGCAAAAAATAATTGAATAAACATATTAGCCACAAACTGGACACACCCACAATTCACACCCATATTTTACTTTCTTCTTTTTACAAGGCTGTGCATATTGATTAAATATTTCTCCATGTTGTATTCCACACCCAGTATTATTTAGTATTACACAAGTTATCACAGAGGAACTGTTGATGAAACTTTTGCTTGAACTCACTGGAAGTTGAGCTAACGTGCTGTAGAGCTATTAACTTCCTGGGGCTTCATCTCTATATTCAGATCTGCTAACTGGATTGTCTGAGAGCGTTACGGCCAAGGCTGTCATCTCTATTGAGCTTTATCAATGGAAATGGTGTTTTGATGACGTGAATGCTGTTTTGTTAGCCTACAATGCGTTAAGGAGGAAAAGAAATGGATCTGTGGGCTAGGTAAGGTGGAATATTTTAGAAAAACTGGACATAAATATAGAATCTGAGATCAAATTTGAGCTGAGCAACTTATATCCGCATGTTTTGT
The DNA here is from genome assembly GCA_902685375.1 of Neostethus bicornis. Taxonomy (NCBI): domain Eukaryota; kingdom Metazoa; phylum Chordata; class Actinopteri; order Atheriniformes; family Phallostethidae; genus Neostethus; species Neostethus bicornis. The sequence goes on along the minus strand of LR738553.1, from coordinate 15,614,415 downwards.
CTGGACCAGTACTTTGTTCTTTGGTTTTGTCTGGCAGGCATTTTCAACCTTTATAAAAAATAAAATTTAAGCCAACATTTAATATATTTCTGATAAATTTATGGCTCCTGTGTTCTCCAAATGCAATCTTGAAACTTCATCTACTTTGCACACAACTTTAATTTGCAGCAAGTTTCTTTATTCAACCTTACGCAAAAGGGGGGAAAAAATGCTGACATTTTTAAAGTTCAGCTTGGCTGCGATTGTTTCCTTCTCAATTTGCTGTGTTTAGGAAAGTGTTGCAAACAGAACATCCATGTCATACTTGGCCACATTGAAGGCCACTTCAGAGCTGAGGAACTGAAATTATTACAGAAACACAGGGGATCTGAGTGTGCTGATATTTGACAGGAAAAAAAATGGAATAATAAATTTGGATGGTTGCTTTTAAATAATAAAGCAGACAAATCATTTTAACATAAAAGAAAACAAAATAATACGTTTATATTAAAAAATGCAAGTTGAGATTTAAAAAACAGAAACAAAAATATGCAGAAACTTTAACTTTTTCTTACCTTTATAACCAAGTACAGCAACAGCAATAGTGAGGAGTGTACACAGCACGTAGAGCAAAGCTATGGAGGTCTTCAGCGCCCATTCTTTCTTACACTTTGTGCACTGGGTGCCCTCCTGGATTCCTGAGTGAAACAAAATAAAGAATACCACATGATTCATTACATATTTATATTATTCAGTGTATGGGAGCATAAATGTTTAAAACGAACATGCCAATGGAGTTTGGAGTTAACTCGGGACTTAGGAAGTCCCACATCTGGACAAACAGCCCCAGAGTCTACATTAAAGAAACCAGCAGTTCCCTTTGGGCCTGGGTGGTGAAGGGGCAGGGGACACAAAAACAATCCCCCCTACTGACTTGTATACACTTTGTGAAATGCTTGTTATTCTGAACTCAGCCCTCAATCAGACAACTATCTTTTTCTTTGGTCACTGTAGACATCCTGACTTTGCATCTTTCATTGTCTGCTGTCCTCACAGCTGCTGATTCCAACTCCATCCCCAGCTTGCCAGGACACTTATGGAGTATTCCTTCACGAGGATATTTTTCATAACACATGAATGGAGGGACCCACAGTGCTAACGGGAATACAGCTGGCTTTCATTTTCAATCCAGGAAGTGTGTTTGTGTGAGTGGAAAGGTTGGGAGTGCAGTGGGTGCACTGCATAAGGGAATGTTTTTGGTTTCAATGCACCTGGATATGGATTCACTTTGCATTCTTCTTTTAAGTCTAAAGTTAATACATATTGTCTAAAATGGTAACATGTCCCAAGACATTTTTAGATTAGCAATAGAAATGCACTCACCTCCATGCAACTGCCTAAATGCCCCTAAAGTTCTTTGTTGACATTGCCAAAATGAACTCTATAGTTCACGGATGTGATGGAATGGTCACAGATTATTGAGAGTGAAACATTGTGTCTTGTTGGATTTTTAAAAGCCATAAAAGGTGAAAAGGAGCTTGATTTCTAATCAACGAACCACTCTGCCTATCCAGCTAAACATCAGGTTTAATTCATACTTTAGGGTAATCAGAGCAAACTGAGAAAATGGAACCAATCAAACTCTGAATGTAACAGATGGAGCCCTAAAAATTGGGCAGATTTGTTGGGTAATAAATTACAATCAAGTGCAGTTTTTTTTTCAGTTTGTGGCTTGATCAAACTACAAGCTACCTGGTCTTAGCTTACAGATATCGGAGTTAGACAAACAAAGCAGATGTGGCTTCTTTTTTAAGGCAAATAAAAAACGAAGCAGTAATTTTTATCTAATTGTTTTCAAATTTGTAACATATTGAACATATTTGCAGCAGTGGAAAATCCTGAATGCCTTCTAAGCATTTTCTGCTCGCTTAACAAAATTCTGGCCCACAACTTACTGTTAAGTGTATTTTTTTTTCACAAATATTAATAAAATATTTTCAAATGGTCTGTTGTTTCCTTGGTTGTTTCCAATAGCTGTGCTGCCTCAAAATATGTTTTCACATTGGGGCATTTTAGCAATCACATTTCAGCCAGCATTAGCTGTCAGCTTGGCTAAAAGCACGGTAAAACATTTAACTTGGTGGCTATTTTACTGTCAATGCCACCAAATTAAATGCTACACATGAACAAAGTAAAGAAATCCAAGGAGTATGAGACTGGACAGATGTCCGAATCCGTAGAATATTCATGCAGAAATGCAGTGAGACAACCTGGACTTTTTAACCTGATGAGGAAAGCGAAAATGGTCTCATCTATGAATAATCACAAGTTTCTGGTGAGTAGAATGATAAGGTCTTAAACATTATGCTTGGTTTTGTGCACAATAGAAAACTTTTTCACAAATGAATCGTTTATTTTGTGAAATTTTTCCATCTGTGATGTCTGAGCTATTCATTCTAAAACTGTTATTGAGGGTCTGATTGATGGTGATTGAGCACTGTTGAAGGATGGGTCTCAAATGCATACGCCGTCAGTGATTTTTGCCAAATAGGCCATTTGCATCTTTCAAGATGACACTCTGACGTTCTTATAAGCTAAACTCAACTAAGTATTTTCACAATACATTGTTTTCCGTCCTCAGAAAAGATATATGTATTTTCCAGCATTCAGCAGAAAGTGATTACCACATCTCTCAGTATTTGTTTAATGGTAAGTCAAGATGTATTACGAGGAAACCACCATAATAATTTGCTTCATATTTACAGAATTAATTACTACTGGTATAGTTAATGTATCGGTTCCTGGTCTTTTCGATAATGAAACACGTGCATTGGTTTGTCAGGGAACAGCATTTGTAGTAATCTATTCACAGTTGATGTTCTGGTGCAAACAAGTTGACAGTATTTACAAATTCACTGTAGTTAAATGATCCCAAAACACTTTCTGAGAGCATAGACTACATCGACTTTCCACTGGATGGTCTTCAGATTGTGTGTAAAGAGGTGGAAATGTTTGAATTAAGCAATCACACTTGTGACTCACAACACATGGCCGTTAGGACATCTTCAGAAGAACATTTTATTCCAAATTTTATTCCTTTTATGTAAGCGCTATAAAACAATGAATGACCCAAGATGGCAAAGCCTAAAATTTTAAAACTCTAGTTGTTTTGCTCCATCATAGTTCGCAACTTTTATGCTTTTAAGAACAAAACTGAATTCGGGGGTTATGAGTAATATAGCTGGCTTTCAAAAATGTTTTTATTTATCTGTGTTTTATGCCTCTTTTTACAGTCTTCTTTTAAAATGTCCATTTGTCAAGACATGAGGATTATCAGGGCTTGTTGGTTAGGTCAAGTCAACCTTAGACTTCACCCAACATGTTATGATTCCCAGCATCTGGTTAAAATCAGATGTCGCCAAAGTTTCAACTTGAAAAACCTAGAAGACAACCATACTTTTAGAGTTTTATTACTTTTTTGTTTAAAAGTTTGTCCAAACACATATTTGATTATAATGGGATGCTATTTGCAATTATTTTTATTTTTTTAGGCCAAACCAGGTCGGTATCGCCACCACCCACTTAGTATTTGTTTCGTCTTCTGAACAGCTTATCCCTAATGGATTCACGGGGGGTGCCAGAGGCTATCCTGGCTGATTTCAGACGAGAGGTGAGGTACACCTCGAACAGGTCACAAGTCTGTTGCAGGGCCACACACAGAGATACAACAGAGACAACCATCTACCCACACACACTCATTTCTAGGGGCAATTTCATCGTGGCCAATCAACCTGACATGCATGTTTTTGGAGGGTGGGAAGAACTGACATCATTAATATTGCAGACCATCAGCACACCACTAAAATTAAGCAAATTTTATGTACTCTCTTTCATATATTCTGTTAATAATACACAATAATGTGGGTTTGAATCTAGTTATTGGAACAATGTTTCCAACAAAAAGGGATTAAAACCCAGAAAATAGAAAAGGATGACTCGCAGAAGACTGTGAGAAGAGAGAATTTTAGAAGTTTCAGAACTCATTATTAGATAGTTCTCATTAATCATCATCTATTCTATTCCCCGTGAAGAGGTTCACTCTGATTACATGGATTGTGATTACAAAAACCTCCTGTGCACTTGAACCACAGGCTGAAGGCTTATACAATCCAAAAATAGTACTTGAAAAACAGGGGGATTTCCAAAAGTATACCAGCTCAATGCAGTGGGTTCTTAGATGTCACTGGATTTTCTTTTTGATTTTGTAGTTTGACCCTAAAAGTCTGAAATTGCTTGTTTCAGACCTCTTAAATCAAAGTGTTCAGACAGATGATGTATGCACTCTCGTGCTGATAAATTGTCACTAGGCCTACATTTTTTTCATCAACCTCATTTTCTGAAACAAAGAAATGCCCACATATCATCTTTCCCAACTCTCTTTGGCCCCCTAAAACGTCTAAATAACATTTTGCGGAGGCCACAGTGATACATGGGCTGACTTCATTTAAAAGCTGTGTTTATTTACTGTAAATAGCAGCAGAAACTCTATAGTAACGGATGGGAACACAAAGCTGGGAACTGAGGTCACACACAAACTGTGATCTGGATCTTCGCTTTGCCAAACTTGCTTTCCAGGAACCAGAGAGTCAATCTGATCCAAAAGGGTAATTAGTGAGCTCTACCTGGCAACAAGTGGTCAGAGTCGTTCAACACAAACATCTACAGTGGATGAGAAACTCAAAGCCTTGACCAAAGAGCAGGTAGAAAGACCAGAGGGATAATTTTTTCAGAAAAAAAGAAAATCAAATGAATCTAACTCAGCTTATTTGATCAATGAATGGAACACATTACACACAGAATTCTTTTCATTTAAACTTTTGAGAAGATTTTCCAAACCAGTTCTTACACATTTCTGATTGAGTGTCACATTAAATCCTCATGCCAAACTCATCTCATCAATGCCATGTTGTAAGAGTTTTAATACCCTCTCTTCTAGAAACGCAGTAAATGTTACACGATCGTTCATTTTGGAAGAACACACTGGCAAGAAGAAAGAACTTGATCAACAATGGCGAAAAAAAGTTGTTTTTTAAAGTTAACTAAAGTTTCTTTCCTTTCTTATGAAATATAATTAATAGTCCTCACACAGCCATTCCTACGATGAATCAGCCGAAGTTGTGTAATACATGAATTTTACTAACCACAAGCCAAAACTCTTTGTGTTTGTTTCCTGTTGTTTTGTACTTTTTAAATAGCTGTAATCTTTTAAGCCATCTGCACTTCATTACCCAAACAGAAATAAGATGTTTTACTAGATCCCAGATACACTGTAATTTAGGCCAAGTTGTTTTACAGTCAGAAGGGAGATGATGACCCAATGAATGAGTCATACGCAGCTCAGCTTTCTCAGCAGGGTGGTGGGGTAGCCTGCATTGAATCATGAGCTTCACTGTGTGTATGTGTGAGCAAGTGGTCCGTGACTTTTTATGGTTAGGGTGCAAAAAAAATCCACTTTTTTTTTCAGGTGTGGATATCATTTCACTTCATAATTTCTATTTTCTGCTTTAATTTAGTGCATTCAATTACAAATTTTGTCATATTTTATTTATTCCTTCAGCCAAGTTAATCATTTTAGTTGGAGAACTTTCAGTGACTTTATAGTTGGATATGCAGAGAATTTTCAGCAGGAGAATGTGAGTTTGATTTTTTAATATTGAATAATTGCACTTTTAATTGTCCAATTGGTAGAAGTGAAGTTAAAAAAATTACTCATAAGGGCAGGGTCAATGATAATAGAAACCATCCCCAACTGATGCACAAGTTCCTCTCACTGGGGAGGTCTTGGCTGTGTGGATACTCAATCCCCACACACTCATATTTTTAACAAGAAAAAAAATACACTGTGTCCCACTGCGTGCCCCGTGCGCCAAGCCACGAAGCAATGCCAGTCAATGACATTATGGGATAGCTATGGGGCCTTTCAGGTAATTAACACCATGTCAACTTCATGTGTGGCCCAATTTGGGATCTGTCTCTTTTTTCCATCTAGTGATGGAAACTATATGTCTTCAATAAAGAAAACTTCATGCTTGTCTATCAAAGAGGGCACACCGAAAAATCATGCTAAATTCAGTTAGAAGTACATAAAAAAGAAGAAAAACAACAAACATGAAAGAGATTTTAAAATAAATCACTACAGCATTTAGTTATTAAAGAAATCAAAATCTGAAATCCTATTGAATTTTTTAACCAAGTATCAGTACCAAGAATCTTTCCAAATTTGTTGCACATGTCCACATAAAAACTGGATAAAGAAGAAAAGTTTTTTGCCTTTTGACAAATTTCTCACTGTGCTTTGTTTTACGTCCAAGAGATTATGTTGTGAAATTGTCATGTGAAGAAGTTTATAGCATCCAGAAGCGCTTGGAATGGGGAGGAATTTTTCCTTCAAGATTTAGTCCAATTTCTGCACTTTTTGGATTTAAAATATTAATATTAACCTTCGGCTGAATGTTGTAAGTATTTAGAAATAAATTACTAATGCAATACACCCTTTATCATTAAAAAAAACAAAACAAAAAAACAACAACAACAACAAAAAAAAACAGCAACTTAGTGCAACCATTACAATTATGCAAAGCGGAAGCTCTGTTGTGATTTAGATGGTGGATGGTTTTGACACCACCTGCATGTATAAAGTAAATTATCTTCTTCTTCTTTCGGCATTTCCCTTCAGATGTCACCACAGAAAGTAAGTTTCTTCCATCTAACCCTATCTGCTGCATCTTCTTCAGTCACACCAACTATCTTCATGTCTTCCTTCACTGTATCCAAGAACCTCCTCTTTGGTCTTCCTCTAGGCCTCTTGCCTGTTGATTCCAAACCTAGCATCCTTCTTCAGATGTAATCTCTCTCTCTCTCCTCTGTACATGTCCAAACCATCTCAGTCTGGCCTTGCTGAATTTTTCTCCAAACATGTGCTGTTCCTCTGATATACTCATTTCTAATTCTGTCCATCCTGGTCACTCCCAGAGAGATCCTCAGCATCTTCATTTCTGCTACCTCCATCTGTGTTTCCTGTCTATTTCTCAGTGCCACTGTCTCTTGACCAAACAGCATGCCCGGTCTCACCACGGTTTTGTACACTTTTCCTTTCATTTTAGCTGAAACTCCTCAATCACACATCACACCTGATATTTTTCTCCACCCGTTCTAGCGTGCCTGCACACATTTCTTCTCCTGTTTTCCACACTCTTCTTTGCTCTGGACTGTTAATCCTAGGACCGTAAAATCTTAAACCTTCTTTATTGCCTCTCCATGTAACCTCACTTTTCCATTTGGATCCCTCTCATTCACACACGTACTCCGTTTTACTCTGACTAATCTTCATTCCTCTTCTTTCTAGTGCAAACCTCCACCTCTCCAGCTTTTCCTCCACCTCTTCCCTCCTCTCACTACAGATCACAATGTCATCTGCAAACATCAATGTCCATGGAGATTCCTGTCTGACCTCGTCTGTCAGCCTGTCCATCACCATAGCGAACAACATAGAACTCAGAGCAGATCCCTGATGCAGTCCCACCCCCAAACTAAACTCCTCTGTCTCTCCTACAGCACACCTCACTACTGTCTTACAGCCCTCATACATGTCCTGCACCGCTCTAACATACATCTCTGTTACACCAGACTTCCTCATACAATCCCACAGTTCTTCTCTGGGCACCCTGTCATATGCTTTCTCTAGATCTACAAAGAGAGAAAAAAGTGGAATATAAAGAAGTATATAAAGAATATAAAGTAGAATACAATAGACTTTAAATACCAACGTATTAGATTATTCAATTATTAAATAACTCATATTACCATTCAGGAAAGAATTAAATACACTTATTCTGGCTGGAATTTTTGTGTAAACAAACAGTAAGTAAGTCTTTATTTTTTTTTTTACAAATAAATAAATAAAGCTATTTTATATATAACTTTATACTAGATATCTGTGCTACAAAACACATTGATACTAAAAATATAACAGAATATCTTCATTTAAGTATGTTTTATGATACTATATTTTTCTTGGCGTGGTGCTTTGTTAAATACCTCAACACAGAGAATCAGCTGAATAGATTTATTTTTTAGCCCCTCTGGGACTATTAATTACATCATCTGTAACTGCTCTTTTAAAATAGTACAAATAAAACTGTTGCCAAAAAATGGGCCTTATGTCCAAGAACAAAAAATAAACAATCATTAGTATGATGAACATCTATTTAGGATTTGTTCTGGTCTTATTTTTTGGCACAATTCCCAGGAACATAAACAAGCTTTTTTTTCAGCCTCATGCTCTAACTTTTAAGTCTTATTTCATAGTTTGGCCAGTGGACTAAAATCAAATTTCTGGTTGGTTACTAAAACTAAACCTAAACACAAAGGTGGGGATTTTGAATATTATTTGACGGCAAAATGTTTGCTATTTCACATGGTAAAGCACACTTACAGGAAGAATTGGCCACATAACCAAAAAAATGGCATTGATCAAAATGCAGCATCCTGTTTAAATCTGTCTTGAAGAGTCAGCTAAGCTTTCATTTCCTTATTTTCATGGTAAAAGATTAAAAATATGACCAACTCTATAGGAACTGAGTGCAAATTCTGTCAACTTAGGCAAAAAAAAAATATATATATTTTTTAAATAACATTGCACAATGTGGTCATTAGTTGAGTGAATTGTATATTTCTTCTAAAAAAAAATTTTAGGATGTGTGGCACAACAAATTTTGATGTGAAGTAGATCAATCTTGAAGTTTTGTTGCATTTTCTCCCGCTTAACCAGGGCTGGGTGCCAGGGACAACAGTCTGAGATTGGAAACCCAGGCTTCTCTCACCCTGGCTGCATCTTCCGGCTCACTGGGGAGGATTTCGAGATGTTCCTCAGTCAGCTGGGAGACATAATCTCTTCAGCAGGCCCAGGGTCTGCCCCTGAGTGTCCTACATGAAACACCTCGCCAGCAAGGCACTCGGAAAGCATCTTGATCAGATGCCCGAATCACCCCATGTGGCTTCTCTTGACCCAGAAGACCAATGGCACTGGTCCGAGCTCCTCCCGAATGACATAGCTCCTCACTCTATCTCTGAATGAGAGCCCAGACACCGTGTGGAGGAAGCTTATTTATCTGCAATCTCGTACTTTTGGTCATCACAGCTGGTGTCCATAGGTGACAGTATTTTTAGTTACCACAACTAAAAATAAGCTAAAATTTATAATAATTCTCAACACAAATAAATGTAAATAGTCGTTGTAAATAGTTATCTTTTGTCTCTTGAGGGCTCTTTTTGTAAAAAATGTACTATGTTGTGTTTTATTTGTTTGTAGTCTTGCATTGTTTTATTTATTGGTTGTGCTTCTCTGGTCCAAGTCGTTGGAAATGAGAAATTGTTCTCAATTGACATTTCTAGTTAAATAAAGGTTAATTAAACAAAAACAAAATAAAACACATCATAAAACACTTCACAAAGCAGTTTGCCAATGTTTTTCTCTCTTATGACCATCTGATAATATTTTTAGTAATTATAGAAAAAAAAAGGCTGCTTTCCAGATCATGCAATGTTCAGACTTCTGGCGCTAAACTAGTCAGACATTAAGGTGGAGGATGTCCTCATAGATGTGGTCGAACAGAGGGAAGGAAAGAATCTTGGTGGAAAAACTGGCATTAAGCGGCTCAAAAAGTAATTTATTGATGTCTGCGGAATGATTAAATATAACTATAGCAGCCAACCACAAAGCACTTAAAAAGAAGAGTAAAAAACGAGCTGGGGAAAATAGAAAAAGTATCAGTTTTAAAAAAGAAAAAGTAGTGTGTGTAATATGTTTGCAACCTTTGTTTTCAGAAACCAATGACAAAAATAGTTAAAAGAAGGTGGAAATATTTGAACTGCCTTCTTCTTCTTTCGGCATTTCCCTTTAGGGGTCGCCACAGCAAGTCAGTTTCTTCCATCTAACCCTATCTGCTGCATCCTCTTTGGTCACACCAACTATCTTCATGTCTTCCTTCACTGCGTCCATGAACCTCCTTTTGGTCTTCCTCTAGGCCTCTTTCCTGGTGGTTCCAAATCCAGTATCTTTCTTCCGATGTACTCTCTCTCCTCTGCACATGTCCAAACCATCTCAGTCTGGCCTCTCCGACTTTATCTCCAAAACCTCTAACATGTGCTGTTCCCCTGATGTATTGATTTCTAATCCTATCCATCCTGGTCACTCCCAGAGAGATCCTCAGCAACTTCCACATTCCATAAAAAATACAAAAAGATGATTCAGTACACAAAATTTCTCAACAATATTCTTAATATCTTCTAAACAATTACTGTCAATTTTCAGACAAACAAATGAAGAGAAAACTTAACCTTTAGTTTAAAAAGACTAGGGTGTTTTCCAAGATGGAAAAGAACAGAAAGGTCTCATGCCTGACATTTCAAATCTACATAGACAGTGAAGCTCCAACAACAACACGACTACAACAAACCTAAAACTAGCAAACAAAGTAGCTCTCATCTCAACATACTGACGTCTGGTGGTAAAGATAGCTAAAGAAATAAACACTTTCAAAATGGTTCTCAGATGAGCATCCATGGGCTTTTTCTGCCCCATTGGTCAGCTCCCCCTCCCACGCATATAAAAAACCCCGCTCAGCTCTGCACAGACTCAGCTCTTACTGCAGTTACACAAACAGGTCGTCTTTCCAGAAAATTTTATCAACAAAGGAGTAGGGAGGTGGAATGGTCTTACTCAGCTTGGGGATTTGGGGCCCATGGAGTAACTGGGGTTTTAGTTACAAAGCAAAACATCGGAGCTCGGATACTCCAAGTATCGCTGCTCTCTGGTAAATGTGTGTGCGTGTGGCCCTCAGGTTAATGATCATCACATTAGCATCCCAAACTGTATGGGCTACCCATGCAAAACCCCGAAAGAAATACAACACCCTCCACAAAAAAGGAACTGGAGGTCAAAGTAATTCCCGGCACAGAGGAGAAGAAAAACACAAGAAACATTTTATCCCAAAAAGCCAACACATCCCGCCAGCTGTTTTTTTCTTAACTTAAGTCATTTATTTTAGTCAGCATTTCTACAATATGTCACCTGCAATGACCTAAAATTGTGTTTCTTCCTGGAAAACCACCTCCGATTGATGTTATCCAGCTCCGGTAGGTCTCCCGCTGGTCGCCTCAAGTGCCAGTCAAAATGTAAAACCCACTACAAAGACCCCCAAAGCCGATGAAGCACTGGCAACGACTTCAGAGAAAAACAAACAGCAAAATGCCAACAGTTGGAGAAAATAGAAATAAAGTAGAAACATAGAAACAGCAATTTTGTTTCTGATGAGCAGCTGAGATAATAAACCACAAAATTGTGTTTGTGGAATGACCTTTTTGTTTGCATGTAACCTCATTTTACACTGCGCAAAGTGGAAGAAAAACTTCTAAGTCTTTACACAGCTTTCAAGTCAGTTCTTGCTGGGTTTCTTTTGTTTTTTTGCATCCGTTCGTTTCTGACCATTATTTCTACCAAGCATTAGACAATTTGTTAAAGAAATTCACCAGTAATTGAAAAATTTCACCCCTCCCTTCAAACTCAAAACAGATATTAGCGTATAATATATTTCTGTGTGATATATTATTAGCTTTCTAATAATATAAATGGGCACAAAATCAGCATAAGTTAAACCAAAGTAGCCTCTGTAGCTTTGTAAATGTAACAATACGTGTTGAACTTCTATTGTTCTGGGAGTCTTTTGATCTAAAGTCATTAATCACTACTTAATAATGCACAAATAATTTTGTGACACATTTTAATCTAAATAGCATCAATTCCCCAGCTACACTAACAATACAACAACAAAAAAAAACTCCTGCAGAAATGTGGAAAACTGAAAATAGTTGTTTGTGTGTCAATTTTAAGTGTTGTTTTTTAATGGGGTAATAATTCTTATCCCACCTTCTATATACATATACTGTATATATATATATACAATCATTGTATCCTATAAAAAGCTTAGAAAAACAACTATCCACCAAAAATTTCCTCGTCCACAAAGACAGTGTAAATTGCATAAACTGTTCAAAGCTAGTACAATTTTTTTATATTTTTATTTTGGTGCATAAAAATGCACTCTCTGTGGAATCAAGCATGAGCAGAGTAGAAGCACAGTGCACGCTACAATAACACTTTCTGTTATGTTAGAATTTTGAGCATGGTGGAGAACCGAAGGCATGGCAACAGACAAACTGGTGATTGAAGGATATCTGAATAATGAACGGACGAGCTTGCGACTTTCTCAAACAGCTATAAATGAAATAAAAAGCTATGTCAGGTTTGCTTTCGATGTGGGAATCACATTTAAACTTGGCAGAAACTGCCAAAAAGTTGATTTTGAATATCACCCGCTCTTTAAGCCACACTTATTTATTTCATTTGAATATCTTTTCTTCTCAGCAAACAACAGATCATGACATCTAGAATTGCACTGCTCCATATTTGTGTAAATTTTGCCGTTTCTGCTGTTAAACACACTCTGTATGCAAATTTTGGAAATTTGGAAAATACACTTGAAGTTCTTGTTCTGCTGAATTACTAACAGATGAAGCTCTTAAAAAGTGAAGGACCTATGTGGCTTTCCCAGAAATAAATCCAGCAACTGGCAGAAGAAATTTTCTCTGGACGATTGTTTTACAAACCAGATCCCGACCAAATTCAGCCACGATAGCCACATTTGCCACAAACAACCATCTGGATGAAGAACTGGTCATCATCCAAATCTAGTGATGAATATGTTCTCTTAACAGCCAACCTATCTGTCTCTGACGGTTTCTATCATACCTCGATGTTTGTTTCTCACTAGCTCTGGTGTCATTTGTGGTTGAGTGTAAGAAACCGCTGTGATTTTAGGGGTTGGTGTAATAGGAGGCTCCGTCTTATAACGATGGCTCTCAGTGAAGATGGAAGGCTGAAAAATATGGTTGTGGTCTGTGTGTCGTCAGGTGGTTAAAGACTTTGCAAGACTTAGTACTTTTGCATACAGGCATGCATGAAATGGTGGAAATTTTAATTCTATATCAAAGAATGTGAGTACAAAACTTTGCATTATAACTTTAAATGCAGACGGGTCTCCAAAAATTAACAGGTTGGATAGAAATAGAAGCTGGCCTCCTGGCGAATCCTTTGCTAGGATGGAAATTCCATATGTTAATGGTGCATCATCTTTTTTTTTTTTTACCCTCTTCTGGGTGGCCCACCACATCGGGGGTTGGATTCATGTGTGTGACATGTCAGTGTGAAAGACAACAACACATCCTTTTCATAAAGAAGAACCCATTTGGACAGACGCCCTGCAGACGTGAGGATGGCATGCTTCTTTTCCTCTGGGTGCTCCAGATGAAGCAGAACGACGTAGGAGCAACTACTGCCTAGCTGACATCTGGTTTGTGGATCACACGTAGGTGACATCACTTAGTGAACACATTATTCAGCACCACAAACGACCTAATTTACTCAACAAATGTTTGTTTAGAGCGATTACAAATGGCTATAATTGCTATAGTTCTCTTGCATACCCGGAGGTCCAACTAATGTAGTATATTGTTCCAAAAAACAGAAAAACAGTTTCTGAATAAACTGATCACTTTATCTTAATGCTCTTAATGTGCTAATGTTTTGATTGTAGGCCGAGTTCATTTTTACATTTGCATAAAAAAAGCTAAATATATGGCAACAAAGGATTTTATGAGAACAGTATTGTAACAAAACGAAAGATATTTCGATGATTGTGAACAAATGTTAACGGTTTTAATAATAAAAAGCCTTGCTTTCTATTCAATGAAAGAGAAGCTTTCATAGTCCGTCGTCTTCTGAACCGTCCATACACAACGGGGTTGCGAGGGTGCCGAAGCCTAACCTGGCTAATTTAAGGCAAGAGGCATGGTACACCCTGCACATGTTGCCAGTCTGTCGCGTGATCACACACACACAACCATACACACACACACAATCATTCTTAGGGGCAATTTCATAGTGGCTAATCAACCCAACATGCATGTTTTTGGAGGGTGGAATGAAACCGGAATTCCCAGAAAAAGCCCATGCATACTCGGGGAGAACATGCAAACTCCACGCAAAAAAGTCAGTGTTCCATTCGGGACTCAAACCCCGACCCTAATACTGGGAGGCCACTGTGCTAGACATTGCACCACCGTGCTGCCCGTTTTCATAGTCCATCAAATATAATAAAGTTTAACATTTTTTCAACTGCTTTAATGAGTGTAATCTGTCAGAATGAATTATAGTTGCTATTACTGGAATGTGCTGGTCAGCTATTTTTTTATTGTTTCAGACTGTGGTTGCCATGAACACAAGGACTTAAGCTTTCCCAGCTCATTTTTTTAAATATAGATGTAACTGCTGTAACTTTTTTTTTGGCCTTGTTTTGGTTCTGTGTTCAGTACTTCAACCAAAATTTATATTAAAAAAAACAATCAGACAATCTGAACTATTTTTGTACCAAATGCAAATTGGTCAAAATAGTGTTTTGATTAACAAGTGGATCATGCTTAGATTCACAGTTCCTGATTCATGCTACCTAAAAATGAATTAGGCTTAGGCTTTTTCCCGACTCATAAGTAGAAACCTGGGGTCAGAAAAGGTATTCTGGGAGTTTTTGTTCACAGAAAAGAAGGGGCTAAGACTGAGAACTCCTGAGTTTAAGTTAAGCAATCAGCCGTTGTTAATCCAAAAACTTATTTTTTAGTTTTTGTTCATTTAACAGTGTTGCACCCATTGAGTCAATTAATTTGTGATATTGAACTATATAAAGAAAACAAAATTAAATTTCAAACTAACAATATTCAAAAACACCTCAAATTGTACACAGTATTTTCTAAGCATGTGATTGGTGCAACACCAAGATCATTCTGTGCAAAATAGTGTGGAATTAGGCATCCACAATGTCTAAATGAACTACATAATATCCATGAAAATATGCCAAAAAATAGATTTAGTGCTTTTCATGTGTCTGTAGTCTGCAGCAATTGGTAAATGTGACAACCATGAAACAGCAGACAAAGTTTTAGAGTACATTTCTGTTCCTGTCCATTCTCACTCCCTTCTGCAAACCAGGAAGCTGTGGGTTGATTTTGGCAAACCAAAGAGACACTTTTTTTACTCCTTTCATTAACATCTTGCACTGTGAATAGCGGATTTCAGGAGGTTTTATAGCTTCTTTTAACAGTGAAAAAGGAAAATCCCCAAATTCATTGTAAAAGTGTGCCTGTGTGTTCTGCTGCCGGAGGTGTTGGAGAGATCATGGACACATGAGACGTGCACATATAAAAGTAGCGGTTCATATAACAAGTGAGTTGTACTTTTAAAAACTGAAGTCATCCATGCACAGAGAAACTTGTGCACGTGGGGAATACAAACATTACATTTAATGTACAAGCTGGAAAACAATACAATCCAGTCTGCCAAAAATGAGAGTTTAAATAGATTTAAAGGAACGCAGGTGACACCGAAATGTTTATTTCTGCTCAGCTTTTCAATAATTTAATTACAAAATCAATCATTAAAACACACGGTTTGAAAAGTACACAATAGGGACTCTCTGTAAACCTTTGACTGACATCTGCATATGGGTCACACAAAGGACAAAGAGGTTACCATGAGAGCAAGAGGAACATGACCGAGTTGGTGCTTTAACTTACTCTTAAATGTGACTCAGAGAAGTTGCTGAAACTCTGAGGAGCACAAACCCGATTTAAAATAGCTGCTAATTACCAGCACATGTGCTCATCTGGCAAAAACACCATCGGTCGACGCCTGCTCTTCACGTTTGGCGCCTGAAGTCATGTTACTGCTGTTTTATTCAACTCAATGAAGACATAAGAGAAACAGTAGGGGTTGGAAAATTTGGACAAAGGTTTACAGGAGCTTTTCTTACTACAGGTGATTGTTAAAACATCTTTGTTCTCTACTTTCAAAAAGTCTTAAAGCGTATTTGGAGTAGTACAGCACACATTTCACATAGAAAGTTAGCCGCAAACTCTGTTGAAACCTCACGAAGTGTTGTAATAAATATGAAAGTATTTTCTTCATAAAGTCCAGCTACCAAGATTGATGGTTAATATTAGTCACCAGTAACGCAAGAAGATCGATACAAACATGATGCATGCCAAGAGATGTATCAATTCGATTGATTTTTTTTTTTTTAGAAACTATAAGCGAGATATCACCTACAAACTCACAAGAAACTTCACTTTTAAACCAACCAAGAAGATAAACCCCCGTGCACACAAAAAATTCTGGTTGATGAGAAATTTTTAAAGCAAGTGGTAATTCTGAACAAAGTTAGAAAGTCACCAGAATGGTACAAAAACAAACACTCCATATTCAGTTAAGTTTCTCAGGCATCAACTTCACTTGTGAGAACTTTGTTAGGAAATTACAGGGTGAATTGGAACGATGAGTCACAAAAAGGCAGACCAGATTTTTATGTCCAATTTTTATAAGTGCAATTTTCTTGGACATAACAGATTTTAGTAAGAATTTAAGAAATGGGATTTGCTGGGCGTGTAAAGTCTATGAGATTAAACATTTTCATGCAATCTCACGAGACAATTCAGAGGCAAGATTACTTAACATTTTGGCTACCAATATTATTAGTTCACTAAAGAAAAAATGTTGTTCGAAAAAGTACCAATTAGAAAAAAAATACTTTATTTATCCCTCAACGGGGAAATTTCTATGCTGCATTACACCGCAGGAGGCTGCCACTACGGCGCCAATGGTGGTAGAAACAGGGGCGTAGATGTATTCCCCAAGGACACACCTAGACATGAGCTCAGTAGGATTCTTTACCGCGAACTTCCGGAGAACTTCCGGTTCAAGACCAAACGTTGGACTTCCGGTTCAAGACCAAACCGTTCTACCACTGAGCTATGCTTCTCCCCCATTATTGTAAGCTAACATTTTGCCAGAAAATCTCAAACCAAATTCTTATCTAATGATCATACTTTCCCTTTTTCTATTTTACAAGTTTTATATCGAGTTTTGTTTGATATTTAAGAGAAACTGCAGTGTGGTTAAAACTAAATTATATTAAAACAAAATCTTTGTTGTAATGGTTGGGCTACTCTCTACTCTCCTCACCTGGGTAAAAAAAAGATAATAATTTTGTTTCTAATGCATTAATACCACTTTTATTCACAAATAATTAAACAAAAAAGTCATCGCTTGTTGAAATGGCCAATGCTGAACAAATCAAAAATAAAACTAATACTGACCACCAACAGATATAAAAATTAACCCAGTTTTACATCTTAAAGTTGACTTGCTTCATTCTACATGCTGTATGTGTAAATTAGTCTCTCAGGCTCCCTGCACATGTCTGAATGGAAAATTATGGAGAACTTTGTGGCTTCAGAAAAAACAGACCAAATTATTTCCGTACTTGGCAGTCATTTGTCTTTCTGACTGCTCACATTCGCATGAAGCAGAGAATTCCAGGCTGAAAAACACTGAAAAGAGACACTATGCAGGAGAAGGAGTGAATAGTCATAGCCAAAAACTGTTTATTTTTTCTTTTCATATGTCTTTAATAAGACAAGGTGTGTAGTTAAAGCTTTATCTAAACACTTCCAGCTGGATTATATACAGTTAAACTCCCTTATCTTTCTCATGAGCATCATCAAAACCTTATCTCTTCTCACACTCCTCCAAACCTATCCATCAACCCATGTGTTCTTCACATTCAACCAGCTGCATCTCCTCCATGTTCTCCCACTTCCTCCCCACCCAACCCCCTGGGAGAAAATACCTTCTATTCCAGTGCCCCATCCCTTACTTCTTATCTTGGATGTAATGATATCTATTTATTGGTTTTGTGAAGTTCTCTCTGAAACAAATTCGAGTATAGTCCTTTTTTCTCTCGACTAATCATCCTTGTTTATTTCCTCAAGTCATAAATTAAATCTGCAGAAAAAGTAAGACCATTTCTGACAAGAATAACTAAAATGTTAGCCTCCGACAGACATCTAAATGTAGTTTCTATGGTCACCACACACCTCCTTGTTTATAGCAGACGTCTTGGGAAATCAGAGGCGCAATGTGTCTGTTGCATTGTTCTCCTTCTGTCATTACCTAATGCATCATTTCTTTTTAAAATTCTTAGACATCATTTCAAGACATCTTGAGGGTTTTTAAAAACAATTTTGAAAGTGTTTGGCTTTAAGGATTACAGCCCAAAACCATGAGTTATTCCAGAAACTATGTGGGGGGGCGAATGGGAAAATTGTAGTAAAATCTCCTACGCGCACATCTAAACAGAACAGGGGAGGAGAAAAATGGCACAGTTCACTCTGAATAATTTGTGGTTACACAATAATCATCAACAAAGGATTATTCATGCATACAATCATTTTCTGAAACATTTGTGCCATTCTGCACTGAAAAAAAAAATTATGAAAAAAATCTGGGCTCTGTAGTTGCCAGAGATTTTTTGTAAAAAAAAAAAAAAAAATTACAATCACAAGGGAAGTCCAAAGCAGCAATGCAACTGTGAGGCCATAGTGCTAAACCACTTCACAACTGTGTTTACTCCGAGCTTGAGTGACTAATTAAATCATGAAAAGCAAGTATGAGCAAGGCAGAATGTACTGTTAGTCACCATGGATAGGACAGATCGCTGGAAAAATTGTCAATGTGTTTATCACTACTGTCTGATCTGGGTATGCACTTTCACTGGAAGGAATTAAACACATGTCTGCTGTGATGTCTAAGTATGACTTCTGTTTTTTATGAGAAAAGTCCTTGAAAGAGATCCAGCGTTTTATTGCCTCACATACCTCTGTCCAACAGGTGACTTCAGTAAGTGATTTCCCATCCATGTCTTCACACGATAACAGGTGTAAGGCCGATGAATGCTTTCCCTATTGCATCTGGATTCACTGCTCACTTCATAAAAGGTCTCAGTGAGGCACCTTATTGCAAACTAGTTTTATCATTGAAACCCCAGCTGTATTACTGCCTGTTCAGACATCTCTATTACATGTGCTTATCCCTTCTTCACACCAAATTTCAGCATCACACAACAAAAAATATTACTCATACTACCAGCTGAAACAAGTAAGAAAAAGTCTCAATTTGATCTGTTTCTACCAACAGTAAAAATCAGGAAAATATACAGAGATTAGCAGCAAAAAGAGAAGCAGAATCAAAGGAAATTGTGACATTAATCCTTAACCAAATGAATAATAAGTGTTTGGGCTGACTGGAAAGTTTTGAGGCCAAAGGAAAGTTCTCAGTATGGTATGGCAGATTGTGAAAAAGGGGATTGTAGGCTTCACAGAAGTAACGAGTGATCAAAAGCCACCATAAAAATTTTAAGACAGAACTTCTAAGGAGATTCTGAGAATCCCCCAACACAATATTGGCAAAGAACAAACCACAGCAAAGTGCAGCAAAACTCTCATCATTAATTCTGACAAACACCCAGCAAAGTATCACATTACAGCGTGGATTAAATGTGTCATTGCATGTCAAATCGTGTTAGTTTAACCAGGTTTGAATCTGTATTATGACCGAGATGGATGAGGTGGTGGGTGAAGTGTCTTCACGGAGCCAGGAATCGCTCTTTGCCCACAAAGACCCACAGGAGCAAACTGAGCCCCCTCTATGCTGACACAGCTGGCTCCAGGCACAGACACCCCAACATCATGCTCCACTTCTGGAATGTTCCAAGGTCTTGCTGGAGAAACCATAACAAGTGCAGGAAATAGATTAGTGCGCTCTGGGTTCCACAACGGCCACAACCCTCCCGGGCTTGGCCTCTCTAAACCCATATGTGTTCAAACAGGAGGTATCTGAGGGACTAAGACTCCCAAAAGGAGAAGTTGACATAGTTATTTATACTCAACCTGTGACACTCAGGGCATTGTATCTTTAATTTGACATCACATCCTGCCATTTTTCTTTTGGTGTATTTGCTTTTCCAAACTGTCTTCAGCTAATTAATTAACCTTATAACTAAGGTAGATCTCACTAAGCATTTAGAATACATTATTTGTCCAGGAGAAACTCATTCACGCATTTGTCTCTCATCAACTGAATTGGGATAATGATCTTGTAATAAGACTTCTTAGAAAGATTAGTAAAAATCTGCAACTCACTCAGCAATAGAATTTCAACCAGAACAAAGAAATCAAAATATGTCACAGAAGTTCTGAAATTTATTTCACATGAGGGTTAGAAGATATTTCTAGTACTCTTTTGAAGAATTACAAATCCCAGAATGTTGTAGGTTCAGATTATAGGTTTTGTCTCGACTTCTGAACCCTTTATTCCTCCCAGGGTCGCGGGGGGTGCAAGAGCCTATCCCGACTGATTGTAGGCAAGAGGCAGGGTACACCACGAACAGGTTGCCAGTCTGTTGCGTGGTCACACACAAAATCATCCACACAAACACTTATTCCTAGGGCCAATTTTCTACTGGCCAATCAACCTAACAGGCACGTTTTTGGAGGGTGCAAAAAACTGGAGAACCCAGAAAAATCCACACATATTCAGGAAGAGCATGTATACTCCACTCAGAAAGGCCAATGTTTCAAGCCTCATTCCACCTGGGACTTGAGCCCCAACTGTCTTGGTGTGAAGCCACTATGCTAACGGTTGTGCCACTGTGCAACACAGATTATAGGTTCAGAGAATAAAATTTAGCAGAGCTTGTAAATGAATGGATTTGGGTCAGTGGGTCACAACGAAATATGTAAATGTGACTTATAGTTGAAAATATTGAAGCAAATTCCTACTGGAGAGCCAAGTAGATGGAGAGGGTGGCTCAGAGGTAGAGCTTTCGCACGTGAACCGGAAGTTAACTGAAAGTTTGTGGGTTTGGTAACATGTAAAAATACATGTTGTTTTAATAGTTAATAACTTGAAGAAACAGAAAAGATTTGTCAGCTGATATTTTTTTGTAAAAGAAGATTCTCCAGTTGAAATTGAATTAAAATAACATAACACAATAATTTCCAAATGAGGGGTTCCAGTAATGCTGAATAACCTTTTATATTTCTGGAACCAGTCAAGGATGAAGGCAACACTCTGTCTTTCAGTTTTGGGGCCACACTGTTAGTTATAGTTAAAGTTATAGTATAGTTATACTAGTTGATAGTTTTTTAACCAATTAAAACATTAACCTGTTACTCAGAGTTCAAATAGAAGCAGATCAAATAATAAACAGGAATGCACCCATAAATGTCAAACAAGATCAAAAATCAGTGTTGGAGAGCATTACTTTGATTGATGCATGAATTTTTAAAAAATCCAACTCTTCATAATGTAAAATCTGAACTTATACCTCATTTGACTTTTTAAACTTCAAGAATTTTTAGTAAGAAGGGTTCTTGTACAAACTGATATTCTGTAAAGTCATTTTTACAAAAAAGAAATAAATGACAAAGCCAACTTGTCAAATTAAAACCTTTTTCTTCAGCCAGTTCACATGTTTTGAATAAATAAGTGTCGTCTGCACCACTTTTCTGAACAATACTTCTTTTCAAGATAATTGTCTTAAAATTCTTTCCCCTCAGACTAAGATGTCGTAGGATAATTGAGGTTGTCTGTGGATAAACTTGTTTTTATTCTTGTGTCATACAAAATTGCCAGCTGAGTCCTAACCAGAAAAATAACCTCAAACTATGTTTGATCAGAATGGTTGCAACATCACAACAATCATATGTAACCTAGGGTGGTTCTAGCTCAGGAATAAACGTTTTTGATCAAACTGTTTAGAAAATTGGTTTTCTATGAATGTGTCCTGTGTCTTTGAGCGAACATAGACTTCAATCCTGAAGGTTTATTTAGGGGAAATGTGCAATAATGAAACTGCATTTAACAACTATTTAGGGGAGGCAATGGCTCAGTGGTAGAACATTCACCCTCGGACCAGAAGTTCGCGGATCGCATCCCACTGAGTTCACTTCTAGGGTCCTTGGACAAGATACCTATCCCCCCGTTTCTCTCACCTTTGGGGCTGTCGTGGCGGTGTAATGCAGCACACAAATTTACCCGGTGAGGGATTAAAAAAGTACACATTATTATTTAGCTGTTTTTTAAATAAGCGTTTGAAACATATACAAAAGGATTCCTGAACATTTACTGGAGTTCCATTGATTTACTTTCTCTGACCTCTTAATAGCCATTGAGGTACTGTATAAACCAGTTAGGCTAAAAAGAAATATGAGGCCTTTGGTGATTATTTGTTATTCGGGATGTTTCAAATTTTTTCTTAAAATTATCTTGTGTGTATTTCTAATTTTGGCCTATTAATACACTGTTTTTAATTAACAGTGAGGGACTGGCAATCCCTTGAGATTAAAAATAGTTTTAGTTTGAAGGATCTCTCATATCAGTCCACAGCAAAAAAAAATGTTTTGACTCTAAGAAGTACGGAAGCAGTTTTGTCATGGTTCCAACTTGGCATGAAGGACAATGGAATAACCATATGAATTTTCTGTGTGTGCACAAGTATGTGTGTGCCTGTGCCTAATGTGCATGTCCACTTCTAGTGGAAAAATCCTGTTTATAAGTTTTTACATAAATATACGTGATGTATGAATGCCTTGAGGATGACAGTTTTGTGTGAGAGAGAATCAGAAACAGCCCGGTGTATGAAACATGTGTGGACCTAGACCTCTTACTTTCTTTCAGATCTTTGCTAATCTGACTTGTCACTTTGCATAACAGTTAAAGTGTAAATGGCTCCAAAAGTGCTTCTAAAGGTATTTCAACACCTGGTCCATTTGTGTTAGGTGAAATGTGTGCTGACAAAATGTGATTTTTTTACACCCAAACCCACATGGTCCTTAAAAGCAAGAATTTGATGAAGTGTACATTTTTTTGAAAATGTACTTTCATTGCTTCCACTATTTTTTCTACAAGTGGACACTTTTGAAGTTGGAGCACCAGAGAAAACGTTTATAAAAGCAATTATGTCAAAACCTTTTTGTGTATTTCTTTAGGTAACTTTTAAGTTTTTTATTGTTACAATTCTGAGGCAAACTGAAATGCCACAATGTTGAACAAGTTGGCTCAGCCAACATTCTGATCACAACAGAAATAATTCATTATATGCATAGGGATGAGATCCAATAGTAAATTGTATAGTACTTAGTAGGCTATTGTCTGTCTACTTCACAGTAGTTCTATAGTACATAATGAGCTGAATTGAAGATAGTTCAAGTTTGACAATGTTTGTTAGACAGTATGTGTGTGGCCCCGCAACAGACTGGCGACCTGTTTGGAGTGTACCCTGCCCTTCGCCTCATATCGACCGGGTACCTGCCGGTTAAAAAAGTCACTGACTGAAATCAAATTGGAGGTGGTCATTTTAATTAATGAATGTTTACTACGACTTATTTCAATTATTTATTCTGACAGTTTGTGAACAACTGAGCACCCAATGCAAAGAAAGATTCTATCACGCTGCATCATTTGGATGTAAGAACCAATAGTTTTATTCTATTTTATTCCATGTTTGTTTATCCTCACTAAGCCTTTGGATGTGCACACCTTGTTCTTAAAATTTTTTCTGCAGAAAATAGTATGCAAACATGCTAAGAATGAGAACACTTATCCCACAAACCAGGCTGGACACAGATTTTCACAACATTTACAGCTTCAACTTGTCTCAACTATTTAAACACTATCAGTCTCTTGGATGACCGGGGTGAATTTAAGCCAAACATGAAGAGAAGAACAAACTGTTTGTTTCCCCTGAGAACTGTGAGAACTGACGTTAAAGGACTACCAGTTGAAAAATGAGTTTACGGTTAACACGCATGCTGATCTGTTGCACAATCAAATTTTGGAGGGGGTGAAGCAGACTCTCAGAATTGGTTCTTCCAAACAGATGCAGGGTCCCTAAGAGGACGTTCAGCTTAAGAGTTCAACAATCCCTCCTCCCACTCCTTGAAATGTCAAGAGTTCATCTGAATAAAGTTAAAAGTGAGCTGCATTTGGACTCTCCCTCACCACGGCTCCCTAATCTAATCCATACGTAGGACTCGCACGCGTTCACAGAGAAAGACAAACAGGATGCCTCTACTCGGGTGACGCGGATGAAAGAGATTATGTTTTAACACAGTTTGAATTCGTCTCTGCTGGTGCTCGCTTCAACAATGTTCTTTGCAGCCCCACATCTGCCCATACGGACTACAGCTAGTTTTGTGTGTGCGTTTTTGTGTGCGTGTGTGTAAATAACTCACTCTGCAGGAACAACCTCTGCACAACAACACAAGTAGTCCAAATCCCTTATAAATCTTGAATTTACTAGATTTATATGGTGATGAAGCAGAGCGTCCTCTATGTACTCACGCCCTAAAATGTTTACTAAATAACATAAATGGATGGACTTTTTGAAACGTTTTTTTTTACTTAAAACACTTTAATTCTATAAAAAAAAATCTCAAAGAAGGGATATTTAGCTTTTCTGGGGATACTAATTCTTATGTGATAGCATTAGTTGATAAAAATTGTACCCTTTTTTTAGCTCAAAAATGTGATTTTTACTGAATTTACTTGTCACTCTGCATCACAGTAAAAATGTAAATGTCTCCAAAAGTACTTCTAAAGATATTTCAACACCTGGTCGGTCTGTGCTAGGTGAAATGTGTGCTGACACAATGTTGAATTCTTTTTCATCCAAACCCACATGGTTCTCACAGGCCAGAATTTGATGAAGTGCACATTTTTTTTAAATATACTTTACTTCCTTCCATTTTTTTTCTACAAACAAATGTTTTGGAATTTGGAGCACCGGAGAAAAAGTTTATAAGTAGATAAGTTTCTTCATAGTTTTGCTTTTCTAAGGTCTCTATGAAATCACCGGCCAATCAGATTGACAGTTATTTCCAGATGGAAGTCTAAATGTATTCAAATGTCATGGAGGTCATTTTTTGTTATCCAATCGAAATATGAATGGGATCATGACTCGAGGTTTGTTTAAATCACACAGATCAATCCAACACAAATATCTTGATCAGTTCGCCAGGTGTGCCCAGATTAAATGATAACACTACGAAAAAGAAAATTCCAAATTACTAAACAAATCAACATTTTGAAGTAATGTGAGAAAGAAAAATTCCACTGCAAAAAGCATGAAATGTTTGAATACTTTGGAGAAAGTATTTAAACCTTTGACATTTCACAAAAACTCAAGCATTATCAGCTCATTTTAAAGAGGTTTGATGCTGAGCACACATTGGTGCTGTGCAAAAAAGGTTCAGTGAGAAAAAGATTCTCCCAGACAAATATATCAGATTGGTAGATCAGCTGCTAAAATGCCATTACAAAGGATTCAGGTGTTCAAAGCTGGTGTCTCTGGACTACCGTGAACATCATGACTTAATGCATTATACTTTGGAAAACATTGTAAGGGTAGAAAACTTAGAAAGACCCAGAATAAATGATGTGGTTTTGCTTCACTGCTTTTCTGTCATATAAAGCACTTTGAATTACCTTGTGTATGAATTGTGCTGCAAATAAACTTGCTTTGCCTGCCTTTAAAAATGTCTGCAAGAGCACGTTTGTGAAAGATGGTGGTGTGCAGATGGTACATCAAATCACCTGCCAAGTATTTCTTCTTCAGCTTTATCATTCTTAAGACTTTCCCGCAGCTGCTGCAGGCACTTCTTTTATATCATACAACCAATTTTAGCTCAAAATATATTAGGATATCAATTGGATTCTAAAAAACTTCAAAATGTCTAAAAACTAGTTGGACTCCAAAATTGTTCAGACTCTCTTATTTGCTGGGTGAACTTTTTATAAAACCACACATATTTTTTTTTGTCAACATATTGACAGCTAGCCAATTCACAATTGTGACAGTTGTCTATGTTTTTCTGAGACTGCAAAATCTTGAAAAACTAGTGATGTGATGGAAGAAGGTGTCAAACTAAGAATCTAATTCATTTTGACTGTCTAAACAAATCCACTTTGCATCAAATCTCAGTCAATGCAAGACCATAACGTGCCATCATTTGACCCACTCATTGCTATAATCCACAATCTAGACTAACTCTGACATTAATATTACAATCAGATAGCCTACAATTACTATGACAATGGCCAGGCAAAAGGTTTGAGGAGAAACAAGTTATTTGTTCACAATTGTGATCCAGAAAAGAGCCATTTCATTCAGGCCACAAAACCAAGTGTGTGGAACTCATTGCCTGTGTTACCCTCAACATACATGTTTGTGTTTCTCTACTGTAGTTTTTGTTTGACGAACCACATTTTTGTGAGCCTAAACATGCTGACGTGAGTTGCAGTGTTTAAAGGGCTTGATTTAAGAGCATCATGGGTAGAGAAGAGAATCTGAAGTGTTTTCATCTGGAGAGCTCTGTCAGCAGCCGTGGCCCTGTGGTGAGCTAGACCTCACATATTGTCAGCCACATTTCTGTTCAAGCCACATTCTGCCATCACAGTCATGACAGTTAGTGCCAAATATCAGAAATGATGGCCACTATGCAGCCAAGCTGTCTGTGCAAAAAGGAGTAAAGAATCTAAAGTCGAGTGATTGTAAATAGGAAAAACAATCAAGCCCACACACTTAGTGCCTTTTATTCATGGTAAAACAATAAAAGTTTTACGACAGGAGCTTTGACTATCCAGGCTTCTCTTTCACCCAACTTTCAAAATTTTTTAAAAGTTTTTCTTCACTCACCAAACCTCTTGTATCCAAATGACTGTACTTCCTCCTCGTCTGCAAAGTCGTCTGTGTGACATAAGCAGAAACATATGACATTAATGGCTCATGCGCATACTGCAGGGGGTATAGTGTGTTAAAAACAGCTGGTGGGAGTCCATAAATAAAATCAAAACAGACAGAAACAATAAAACCCCATTGCAAGAAACCCCAGCATACATAATGTTGTTCTTAAATGAAAATGACATGAGTGTAGGCGAACACGGAGCAGAGATAGTAAAATGTTCATCTCTAGCAAATGTGTGTGTGCATTTGTGTGGAGATAGGAGGTCTAGGCAACTGTTAAAGCAAGTCTGTGGTTTCTCTGGGTTGTTGACAGTAAACCCTAATTACACTCTGCTATACCAAAACTGGAGACTGGAGCAAAGCTTGGAGAACATCTCTGCTAATAGTAGACAGATGGGGATGAGGATAGGGTGACTTGGTGGGAAGGGGGGATTCAGATAAGGGATGTTGGATGAGCAGGGTGTTTGCTTGGGGGGTAGGATAGAGTAGGTTAGACTACATGAGGACCCTCAGATCATGATCAGCTCCTTTAGATTGATTCTTGATTAAACATAAATAAATCCTAGGAATGCAACAGGTTGGTGCTCAACAGTTTGCATTTAAATTAATGAGTTATGAAGATTTGCACCTAGATTTTACAAACTTGTATATATATTATAGTTCACACATGGATGCTACTAATCCATCAATTCTATCTTCACCCTGCTCCAACTTCTCCACTGCATTGTAATATCATCCAGATGTGGCAGACCGCAAAGACATGGGGGAAGATTAAGTAAAATAAAGTGTAAAGACTACAGAACAAAAAACATATGAACAAAAAACACGTGCATGAAAACACAAATAGACAAGCAATTCCATGCATTTACCTTTCATGGCGTTCTGTAACTTGTGGACTGTGGAAATGATGAGGATCCTTCACTTTCTGCGCATCTCAGCATCAAGTGCAAAGTGATAAACTTGTTATAAAAAGTTGAAAAGTCATGCATCCACGCTCATGTTTGGTCTCTTTTTGCCTTAAAACCCCATCGGTTCTGTTCTCTGGATGAGTTGTTAAAGCAGCTGTGGGATGATCCAAAAGTTTTGTCTCACTAGTCGTTTCGTGCAGAACTAAAACTCACCACTATTATAAAGTTACACATGAATACAACATTCACTTCCGGTTAAATTTCAAAATCAAACCACATCTGTCTTTAAAAAAAAAGTTGTTTGTTTTTCAATCTGTACGTATTTCCACAATAAAACAAGATATTTTAAAATGTCTAGTTTGAATAAAACAACATGTTCCAGCAATACTATGTTGATATGGTAGGAAACACGTTGTCATGATGGTGATGAAGGTATCTAAGTGGAACCCAGATGCATTATCAGTTTTAACCAGTTTATTGCAGATAACATGAGTGCAGGACAGCAGGTTGTGGGAACAGAGGTGTAGGGACACCATCATGGCTGCACAAGTACATGAGCAGCAGAGCAGAAGGATGGACTGCAGATGATCTGACCAAAAACTAAAGGAAACCAGAGCTTGAATAACATGGGGGAAGACGAGACACAGCTGTAGAAATCAGGAAGAAGCAATAGATAGCAGATGTGCAAAATTAAGGCAGCATAAGGAGTGAGGAAATGTTCCAGATTTTTTTATATTTAATTTTTACGCACTGCATTCATCCCTCAACGGAGAAATGAGACGAGGAGGATAATGACACCAGTTTTACAAAGTATGAACATTGTAGTTAAAAAATGTGTGAACAAAACCTGTTATCGACTGTAAAATATAATAAGGATGATGATGATAAATTGGCAATCCACAAAACACTCTCACAAAGTGAGGCTTGAACCACTGGCCTTTCTGTGTGGAGTTTGTATGTTCTCCCCTTGTATGCGTAGGTTTTCTCCATAAACTCTAGTTTCCTGCATCTCTCTAAAAATATGCATGTTGATTGGTCACTACAAAATCCTGCAAAAGACTGATGACCTCTTCGGGGTGTACCCTGCCTCTCCCCTCAAATCCACCGGCATAGGCACCGACAGTCCTTATGGCCGCATTAAGCGAAACAAAACACTCTCATGGAGTTTTTTTTTTCCTCCGATGTTATACATCACACATAACCTTTTGCACCACATGAACACCTTCTTATATTATTATGGACATGTGCAATAAAACTATTTGATCACTAGCTTGTGTTTTAAACATCACAAATAAATTCATAACCCACATTTTTACCTTTAATTTTTTCCAACCTACATCCTTTCATTATCTCAAAACCAAGTCTGAGCCCTCAAAGAACTTTCGTACCCATTGGGGACTTAACTCTGGTTTCCATGTTGACAGAAGTCCTAAAATTCGGCAAACAGTCAGGCTTTGTCCTCATCATAAAAAGAAAAACATTTGTAATATGAACCAGATGTGTGTTTGCAGAAAGTACTGCTTCTAATATTCATTCTAACCCCCTGCTTTAATAATAACAAACAAATCAGCTTTATTCTTTAAAACGAACGTTTCAAATCAAAATCTATTTCTGCTGAATTAAAGTTCTCTTTGAAACATCGAGCGTTTCTCTTTCATGTTGTCAGGATGCACATGGAAATACACATCTGGAAAGGCGTCCAAAATTTAAATTTTGGAATAAATAAATGTTATCCAAAACTAGAGGAAGCGAAGGAACAAAGTTCATTTTAGATATTTGTTTTATTCGTGCATGACAAGCAAAATAAATGTATTTGCATGACTGATCATCAAGACGTCAATTCTCGGTAAAAAATCGGCAACTTGGAAACCTGGGAAACCTGGGTTTACCATTTGAGACTGTTGTCTCTGTGTGGCCCTCTCACAAACTGGTGATTGGAGCAGGGTGTACCCCACCTCGTTACTAGTTGGAGTACGCTGTGTTCTGTAAACCAAACAATTTTGAACAATCAAAATAAATGAAAGTACAGAATTAACAGCCAGAATGTGGTCACTTTTTTAGTAATTAGAGTAATTAGATATAAATAAGGTCTAATCTTAAAAAATGAGACAATTTTGAGACCGTGGAGTTAAATATTAGAAGATCTTCCCATTTGTGCCAATTTTTGTTGTCATCATCACATTTCTTGCAGTCTTTTCTAAAGTGTCACTTAATATATGCTGAAAAAAAGTTTTGAGTGACTGTCCTGTCTCTTCTTGCAAGGTCAGAGTAGGAAAGGGATTGGCGGCCTAAAATCCTGCAGACATCGTGCGGCGCTGCAGTAATCCAGCCGGAGATGAGATTAAGTTACAGGGGGTTGATCGTGTCCTCAGGTGGAAATCTGGTACCTATTACACATCATTTCAAAAGGTTTAGGAATGTGGAGGAGAGGAATTACGGAAACAGTGGCATTTCAGTGTAGTTCCTGTTCCTACATGCATCTTTATCCTCAAAGGGATGTTTTTCTAGCTGTACTTTGCAAAAAAGTGAAAGTACTCGTAAAAAAAAAAAACTTCAAATAATTTTACAAAAGCAAAACTAAGATTGATTTTTACCACTGGAAATGGTTAATTGTACCCATTTAAAAAATAAGATTTTAATTCAACAGAAGAGTTATTTCCAAAGAAAATGAAGCCCATTGTTAGCAGAAGCTCATTGTTAGCAGTAACTTCTCCGCAAAGTATTTCTGCTCTTAGACCCTCATTCTCGGCGATAAAAATCTCCTAAAACACGACATTGGACAAAAAAAAGAAGAAACCTCATGGCGATTCACATGAGGAAGATATCCCCTCCCAGGATGGACATGGACTGTATCTACCACTGCTAATTAAATATGAGCTAACCTAGTTTTACAGCTATATAACTGAAGGAATCAGCAGATGGGCTATATCCTTATGGAAATGGGCAGTGACCGGGGCACAGGTGAGAAGAACTAGAGATGGCATGAGATCCACTGGACAGGAAAGCCAGGAGTCAGCCAAGGGCAATGTGAATACATCAAGCACCTAAGCCTCGTGAGTCTGGCAGAATATGGTGACGAATACTAAAGAAAAGGAGTTAGAAAATAGTGGTTAAAATGTGTGCTATTGGACAGGCCCTCATGACATTTGGTGACTTATCTAAATATTACAATAAAATGGACAAAAAAAAAGCGACAAATCACATCAGGGAAGAAAAAAATGAAGAATGAGCAGTTTGTCAGTCCTTTCTTTTATTTTATCTTTGAATATAAGTTTTAAAATAGCTCTAACAGTCTCACTACAAGCCATTTGTTTTATTCCTGACAGTGCTGTAATAATTCCAACACTTCCTGTGTCCAGGATGTCTCTGGCCTGCAGATGCAGATCACTGATCAAAGGAACGACCCCAACTGCATCCCCCTCCAGACTAACAAGGGACATCAAAGAACCTTGACAGAAAGACTCTCCTGTCTTTTTGGTGCGGGTCAGAGTCACTTGGATTTATGATATAATCTCACTTCCCTCAAAAACTCAAACAAGTAGATTTACAGAAAATGACAAAGACAACATCAGCTGCCTGAGAAAGCTTTCAAAAACAGTAATGCCGACATCTAATTCATCTTCATCCTCCATAAGTCTAATCCAGGTTTAGAACTAATAACTCAAAATTTGAATGTGTCTGGCACGTATTAGATCCCAGATCAGCAGAGATGATAGAGAGACTAATTACTTGTTTTCTTAAAGGCTTCAACATTGTTATTTTACTGTCAGCTGTAATTGGAGTGGTTAGACGATAGAAAGCAGCTGAGGGTCAGGTAACCTGCATCCTGGCCCTTATTGTTGCTTGTACAGGGGTTTGAGGCTCATTTGCCAGGTCAAATCATTCAGCAGGAGATTTGGATTAACACATTTCTCAGTCAAAATGGAACTTTTTTTCATTGAATTGAATTGAAAATACTTTAATTATCCCCAAAGGGAAATTTGAGAAGAATCTTAAGGACTTACAATGTACTGGCGACACGGACATGCAGTGGGTGGTACAGTGGCCTCACAGCAAGAAGGTCGTGGGTTCAAGTCACAGGTGGGGGCGAGGCTTGGAACACTGGCTTTTCTGTGTGGAATTTGCATGTTCTCCCCGTGTCTGTGTGGGTTTTCTCTGGGTACTTCGGTTTCCTCCCACCCTCCAAAAACATGCATGTTGGCCGGTATCAAATTGTCCCAAGGAATGAGTGTGTGTGCGGATAGCTGTATTAGTTTAGCCCCTCGACAGACTGGTGACCTCTTCAGGGTGTACCCTGCTCCTTGCCTTGAATCAGCCGGGATGGGCTCTGGCACCCTCTGCAACCTCGAAAGGGATAGACGGTTAAGAAGGTGACTGACTGACTGACTGACTGGCTAACAATGCAACTGTTTGCTAAATTTGTCAGACAGAAGACATGGAATTATTGTATTCTTGATTTGTACCAATTTACCCACAATCAGCTGTTCCGTGGCTAGATAAACAGGTCATGCCTTTCAGATGATCAGTCATCTGAATATGTGATAGTTTACATAGAAAGGTGTGATTTTTGTGTGGAATTAACCTTGATATCTACCAAATCTCAATTTGATTAGACATCTGTTTGATGTGCAGGGAAATCCATTTTGACCTTTTGAGGCGTCTTGTCCCCGTGCATGGAAACACAAAGACCTATATGTTGGGCCATATTATTTCAGACTCGGCAAAATCTTGCATGTGGTTTCAATGTTGTTGCTGATTGCTGTACAATGTTACATGGATCAAAATATATTCAATCCTTTCCCCTGCGGATTGTTGAACTCCAAAGTAAGTCACTTATTATAAGGAAGTAAATGAAAACCAGTTGCTGCCCAGTGAATAAAAATAAAAATACAGCTCAGAAAATAAAACTGTTCTTTACAGTAATGCAATGGGATTTTGTTTCTGTCTAGAACATGTGTGGATATACTGAAGTGACCTGGAAATGCACAGCTTTTCTGTTGATTTGGACTCTACCAGTACGTATTGAGTCGCTATAGGGAGCTGAGGACTTACTGTGAGTCTGGTGAAGATTAGAGCATAATGTTTTACCTGCGGAGGGATCTGGAGTCTGTTAGACACAGTCAAATATTTAGGTATTACGTAACTGTGCACTGATCCGATCAGCAGGTATGTTGTGTACAGAATAGTAAAAACCTAGAATCAATGCTGCTGATTTGTTCTGTAAAATGAAAGTGTCCAAAATCCATGTAGGCTTTCATGCAAAATCAACTTTTTGGAGGTTTTATCATGTTTGTTAACATAAAAATTTATACATGAAGCTTTCATTAGTTTATTTTTGTTACAAATTTACAAGTCAAGACATGACAAATAACAGATAAAACTGTCATGTCACTATTTGTCAGCCTGATTTCTTTGGTCAGAATGCTCAAGTGTTTTCTACTTTCGGGTTGTCGGCCCTATTTTAATCTAACACTAGTCATCAGGAAGACGCCCTTACATTTCACTCTATTACTTTGGTAAACATTGAAGTTCATGGCTGGTTGAGTTGGTGGAAATTGCTGAAGTTTTGAGGTCACAAATACAGCTCATATGCCTCAACCACCACTATTGTGTGCAATGGTGTGTAGCAGTTTGCCCTGATACGCTGTGTTAGCTTTTCTCCAAACATGACTGATCATATTTAATTCTGCTTCGTCTTTCCAAATTGAACAAATCTAAATTTTTGTGGTTTCTTCGACTTGTCCAAAAAGAAACTTCAACCAAAGATTTGCTAGCTAACTGTGTTCTGAAGAGTCAGAAGCAGTTGAAAATTTTCTGGGTTACTGATAATACTCTCTCCGTGGCAGAGGCTGGATGCTGAGACCAGCCTCTTGTTCATCAAGTTAAGACCAGCCTCTTGTTCGTCTCAGAAACTCAAAAGGGATGACCCTAAGTTAAGCACGTTCATCCAATTTAATTGCAATTTCTGTCTCGTATAGATTGACATGAATTTAAATTTAGCATTTCTTTCATGTTGCTTTGCAAATGTTAATTAAAATGACAACTATATATACAAGTATATATTATTTTTGTATATGCAGTGCTCGATATAAAAGAATCACCAAACAATATGTTTTAAAGTTCTACAGACCAATGTAACTCCAATTGGTTCAATTAGATTTATCATTGCTAAGATATCATTAACGTTTTGCAAAGGCAAATTATTGTTCTAATTGTCCGTTTTTATTTTGCAATAATCCCTAATACTTGTTTCTTCATATGGAGATGCCTTGGTTTTTTTTTATTCCAGTTCACCTGATTCTCTGCTTCTGTAAAGTTGAGTCATTAAATCTGTTAAAATTTTAAGTTAAAGTTTGGGAAAAGACTTCCTCTTGTGGTAATTTTCTGGAACTTCATCTAACTGTTCACAATATTCCCAGAGAAGAAGAGATGAGAAAACTTACATTTATAACTTGGAAAAGAAAGGTTTTCTTTAAGAAGACAGGAAGCCCTGCAACAAGAAGACCAAGTAGATTATTATGGGAATAAAAGAGAGAAGTAAAAATCGTGGTGGGATCAGAAGCACAATGTGTGTTTTCAGACAAAACAGCTATGAGATAAAAAAGTTAATCATTTAGTTTTTAATGTATTGGCTGCTCTTAAATTGCAATAAAATGTTCTTGTCTTTCTACTCATGCAAACTTTTCACACCACTCTATAGTTTTCATATCAGTCCCTGTGAGTTTTTCTGACAAAAAACACATTTTTGGCTCTTAAAGTTGAAACCACAAAGAAACCTCAAAGCAGACAAAACATTATGAACCTGGGAGTGCAGCCGGTGTAACTTTACATCCTGATTTGTATATTTTGGGTCATTTTGGAAGGAAAAGCTGGGCAATGTGCCAAAGCCACGGCTCATTAAGATAAAAGCTTCTGGGGTTCCTTCAGGGAGTGAAGCAAAGGTTCCAAAATGAAACTTGATGAGGCAGAACAGCGGTATCAAGACTTTACTGGATCTTCTTTAAATAGTGCCAATCTTGTCTGGAAGATACTTATAAAGTTTTCTTTACTTCAGAAGTCAAAATGGCAAATTCATATTCTCATTTAGGATTCACTTGTTCAACCGATATCAACATTACTTTAGGAGTTTTCCCAGGCAAATAATCGCCTCAGTAGACACAGAGAATATTGTCCACTAAAGCTAGAATTAAGATAAAAGTAACTCATGATTGAAATCAAATCTGGATCTGCTGAAAATGATTTAAAAAGTTGACCCATTGGGGGAAAAAAAAAATCTCATACAGTCACAGGAATCCTTTTATAACTGTTCGGTCTTGCAAAGCTTTGTTGTCCCGAAACGTGTAACATTGTAACAATAAGGATGGTATAAGACATTGTTTTGTTTTTAAATACCAGAAACCTCACCAATGTAATTGTGCAATGCATGTTCTCTGGAATCTGCTCCTCAAAAATAGTCAGTTTTGTTTTAAGTGTTTTCCAGCTTCAAAATTTTTTATTTTACTAAAATAAAAAAGAAGCAAATATAAAAATTTTATTTCAGTACAAAGTAATACAACGTATCATTTTAGTAATCACAACCTTATCAGAGAAATGCTAGTGATCCACCGTGACAAAAAAGTACAATCTCAAAAATGAAGATGGAATCCATGCTTGGGGAGAAGTTGTCTTTTGAAAGTATGTTCCAGACTAATGGAAAGCTCACCACAGACATAGGCATTCTTCTTTTAACGAGATGTGGGGACCTTGTGTGGTTGATGGAATGCTGGAAAAAAATAGTTTGGCATCTTGTCTTGCATTGATGGGTGTGGGACATATGTTTGAATCAAAAGGATGTCTGCAAGGCCTGATCATAGCCTACAGTAGTGATGTGACATTGAACAAATGCAATCCTTTGGATACTAGTGTTTGTGTAATTTCTGTTATAATTTGTAATTCCATATACTCTTTTTCTCACTTAACAGTTTAAAATCATTTCTGCCATCCTCAAACTTTTTAATCTTCATCTGGAGGTAGTTACAGGTTCTTCTTTGGTTCTTCTGTTTGCACTGCAGCACTCAAATTTCCCTTTGGGATTAATAAAGTATTTTCAACTCAATTCAATTTACAGTAATTATTTTCAACTTTGTTTCTGATCAATGAGCTAATATTTAATTAACAGTCTTGACACATTGGCTGCTCATCCAGGGGGAGGAATCTCTATTTCATGTGGATCCCTATGAGCTTTTTTTTCATTTTGTTTTTCCTCCCTGTGAAGGACAGTCCAAGGCAGGGGTGTCAAACACCGGTTCTCAAGGTCCGGTGTCCTGAAGGTTTTCCACGTGTTCCTGGTTCAACACAGCTGATGCACATTAAGTGAAGTCAACAGCCAATAAAATTTGGCACATTGACTCAATAAGCTGGATCAGGTATGTAGATACAAGAACTCTTAGAAAACCTGCAGGGACACCGACCCTCCAGGAACTGAGTTTGACACCCCTGGTCTAAGGGCAGGAATGACCTGAAATTGTTTAGCTCGCTTTTGTTTAGTTAGCTTTTAGCTGTGTATTTGTATATATACGTTTTTGGTTTTATTTCTACGTTTTTATGGGGTGGTTCAGGCATCTAGTTAGGATGCCCCTGAGTGCCTCGCTGGTGAGGTGTTTTGGACACGTCCCACAGGGAGGAGACCAAGAGGCAGACCTCTGACCCGCTAGAGAGACTGTCTCACAGCTGGCCAGGGAACGATTCGGGATCCTTCCGGCTGGAGCAGGCAGCTGGGATGAGAGAAGCCTGGGCTTCCCGTGTAAGGCTGTTGCCCCCGCGACCTAGCCTCGGATAAGTGGAAGACGACGGAATGTTGTTGTTCTTTTTTGTGCTTTTTTTTTCAATCTGCAATGTGAAGCCTGTTGGGACAATTGATTTGTAATATTGGATTATAGTAATAAAATTGAATTGAATGTCTAAGATAGCGCATTAAATATGCTTTGGACGTGCATTGATAATCAAATAGTAAAATAATAAAAAAAATGAAAAGCATAAACACATTCACATTGAATATTCTTTATTTATCTCCAAAGGGAAATTTGAGTTTTTATTTTGTCAATCTTAGTCAAATTTAGTCAACACGTGTCATACATTAAAACACCAACAAAATAACTCGCTTTCAAGACGATTATGGTCCATTCCAGGCGGCTGTTGTCACAGCGCAGTCAGAGCTAGACTTTTTTAACCTCCCCTTACGTCACTCTGACACATTAAAGATTAATTACGGATGCGCAATCTTTACTGATTTTTAAATTGACTGATGAAAACGGTGTTTTGGTACTTAGTAGACCGTGAAAGCCTTCCCAATAAGGGAGGGGAAATGCCTTGACGGTTATGCTGAGTACATGCCACACCAGTAGGGGGTGCAGTTTACTTCCTGTGAACTGTATGTTTTTACCGCGAAAATCTAAAGCAAGAAAGTCTGATGTAAACCCAACAATGCCTGCTAGTTCTGATCTAGACGTCCAAGAAAAGCAGGAAGATCTTAAATGTGCTAAAGAAGAAAAGTCGGACATGTGTTCTGTTTTTTTGTGCAACGAGCGTGGATATCTGAATCTGATTGAATATATCTTATATCATGGCAGAGAGAAAGGAGATCGAACAGGAACAGGAGTCAAATCTGTCTTTGGTGCTCAAATCAGATACAGCCTGAGAGGTAAAAAACAACAACAACTGCTTTTTAAAAAATATTTCATATACTTTTATAATAAAAACTGAAGGAAAGTCAGTCTTACAACCCGGAAGTAGTTAACATAATAAATATCAAATAGGTTTACATATCACCAACAAATAAGTGTAAATAAAACATTAAGCAATCTCTTTTTTTTTAGAGACTTCTTTTAATACAAGTTGCTACACTGTACTTGTGTTCAATAAAGTACTTGTGATTTTGATTCTATTACTCTTACTGCAAAAAAAAAAAAAAAAAAACCTTTCTTTTCCCTTTCAGATCAGTTTCCTCTGCTGACCACTAAAAGAGTTTTCTGGAAAGGGATCCTTGAAGAGCTGCTGTGGTTTATAAAGGTTCAAATTGAACAAACCCCTGGGAACTGTTCCAGCTAAGATAAGAACATGGATTGAATGGCATTTGGTTTTGTTTTTTTGTGTCACAGGGTTCAACAAATGCAAAGGAGCTGTCAGAAAAGGGGGTGAAGATCTGGGATGCCAATGGGTCTCGTGCCTTTCTGGACAAGCTGGGCTTCACAGACCGAGAGGAAGGAGATCTTGGACCTGTTTATGGTTTTCAATGGAGACACTTTGGTGCAGAATACAAAAACATGCACGCAGGTAGGGTATTTACAGTTTGTTTTGTGACACAGCAACTTGGACATGTGTATTTTGAATGTTCCGTAGTTTTCTGCTTATATGGGGTCGGGTAGCCAGGTCAACAGCCTCCAATAGGAAACCCAGGCTTCTCTCACCTCGGCTGCATTCTCCAGCTCACCCAGGAGTATCCCGAGGTGTTCCCTGACCAGCTGTGAGACATAGTCTCTGACGCGGGTCCAGGTCTCCTCCTGGTGGGACGTGTCCTGGAGGCATCCTAACCAGATGCCCGAACCCCCCCATCTGACTTCTCTCAATCCCAAGGAAGAACAGCTCTTTTCCAAGCTCCTCCCAGATGATAGAGCTCCTCACTCTATCTCTTAGTGAGAGCTCAGTTACCCTGCAGAGGAAGCTCATTTCAGCCATTTGTATCCATGATTTCTGATTTTTTAATTTTTAAATAGATTACACAGGACAGGGTGTTGACCAGCTGCAGAACGTCATCGATACCATCAAGAAGAATCCAGAGGACCGGCGGATCATCATGTGTGCTTGGAACCCTAAAGGTGACACAACCACCTTAAGACCCTCTTCTACTGATTTTAAGATGGGTTGACAATCTGATGTCATTGCAGACCTTCCCCAAATGGCCCTGCCTCCTTGCCACGCTCTCTGTCAGTTTTACGTTTGTGATGGTGAGCTGTCCTGTCAACTGTACCAGCGCTCGGCTGATATGGGTCTGGGGGTGCCTTTCAACATCGCCAGCTATGCACTTCTTACCTACATGATTGCACACATTACTGGACTGAAGGTAGGAGATCTTGGGGGGGATTTTCTTTCCCCTTTATGAATCAATCACATCACCATGTCTTTATTTTTCTGTCTTCTCATTGTTTAGCCTGGTGATTTTGTTCACACTTTGGGGGATGCACATGTTTACATCAACCATATTAAACCTCTAAAAGAGCAGGTGGGTTAAAAATACACATCCTATTAAAATAAAGTCTTCAAAGTCTAACCATTTTATCTTTAAACTTGCAGCTCCAAAGGGAGATCCGCCCTTTCCCCAAGCTTAAGATCAGCAGAAAAGTGGAAAGTATTGATGACTTTCGTGCTGAGGACTTTGAGATCTGTGACTACAACCCACATCCTTCTATTACGATGCAGATGGCAGTGTGAAACTACATGAATATGTCAGATTATTCTTGCATTTTTCTGATTTAGAAGCACTTTTCTATTCTGTTTAGAAAAATAATTCTATGTAAAATCTTTATTGGCTTCTTAGCTTGAGTGTTTTATTAAAAATGTGTACTTTCACTTCTCTTAATGTCACTGCAAATGTTTTTCTCTAATAAAAATCTGTACTGTGCAAGGACTTTGCTTATTTTCAGTCAGTTTTAACGCATTGCTTTGTTTGCAAAAAATCACATTTATTAAAAAAAAAAAGAGAGATCATAGTGAAATTATTTTGATTGAAAATGTGGTGATTTTTATGTGAATATTTTTTGTTCCTCATTTTTTCAGTTCTTCTCTCAGACGTTTCCACACCTCTCCTTCAGGGTAACAGTGTCTTTCAACCGAGAATTCAAGCATTTCACAAGAATATCCTGGATCCTAAAAGCAAAAAGCTCAGATAAAACCCACTGAATTTATTTTGATTATGTAAACTTGAAGAGTTTTTCTACCTTTGGAGCCATGTAGTGAGCGTTCTTTATCACCACAGGGCTGCAAAAGTGTTCATGAAGGTGATCCACATATTCACACATACTGGAAGAGATCGACAGTTTTTCAAAGTCAAACTTTTAAGTACTTTAAATGAGCTCGAACTTGCAACAAACAATACCGATTTCTGAGATCTGCTGACACGCAGACGTAGTCAAACATGATGAGATGTTGGACGAGTTCACACAGACCAACTCCTCCAGCGTGAGGACACACAGGCACTAAAACAAAGACATCAAAACTGAATTAAATAATCTATTTGACCCAACTTTGATCAAATTGCTCTCACTATAATGAAAAGTGATAAACTTTACCTTTAAACTTGTGAGCCATCAGCAGCACGGCCAGGTTTTCGTTGACGCTCCCTAGCCGGCAGCTGTCGATTTGAACAAACTGGAGTGCAGCAGCTTGAAGAAACTGCTTAAACATCACCCTGTTGTGACACTAAGGAGAAAAACTGAACATGACCCTCAATACAAAATACATAGATTGATATTTGATCAGTTTTCAGACTGAAATTTGAGCTCTGACCTGCTCTCCTGATGCGACGCCAATCCCAAGTGGAGCCAGAGCCTGAAAAAAAACCCCAGACAGCTTCATATATGTAACTTACCAGACGGATGGTGAAACTTTTTCTCATTTCCAAAGTGCTTTATTCACAACATAGCTGTCCATGGTGTAAGGGTTTTTAAAATTCCCTTGTTTCTCACCTTAGAAATAGCAGCATGACCCAGGATGTCATCTGGAGATGTTGGTTCTTCAATCCATAGAGGTTTGACTTCAGCCAGAGCAGAAACCCAGCTGATAGCCTCGCCCACATCCCACCTCTGGTTTGCATCGATCATCTGAAACAAAAACACCTTTCTGATACAACATATCTACCTTAGATCTGATACAAATCTATCTTACCAGAATGTTATCAGGTCCAATCATCTGCCTGATGAGACGACATCTCCGCAGATCATCTTGAAGATCTGCTCCAACTTTCACCTTAAACTTGGTCCATCCACTTTTAAGTGCATCTGTACAAAGCTTTAGAAAAAAGAATGGCACAGGATTTTTTTATGATTAGAGATACAAAAACTTGTTTTTCTATTTTAGAAACCTGTTTGAGCAGCTCGTCTGAGTATCCGAGCCAAGCACACGAGGTGGTGTACGCAGGATAACCCTCCTCCAGAATCTGATGCTCTGAAATAAATGGAAGAAAAAACTAGCTTACCAAGAGAAAAAGTGTGTGTGCCTAAAGCTCTTTTAGGAGACTTAATTAAGTTACGTATGTAATTAATCTGATTAATGACTTTACCTCTCTGCTGCTTGCCCTCCCGAGCTTTCAGAAGTATGTCTGAAAAAGAAAAAAAAAGGTGCAAAGGAAGAATGAATTGGTGAATCAAACTTTATTTAAACTGAGTCAACTATTTGTTTAAAATGTGCCAGGCTCACCAAGAGCTTCCTCCTCCGTGAGCACATCGGTGATGTATCTGAAGTCAATGCATGAGACGATCTGCTTGGGATCCTGAAATAATGCACATAAAAATAAATTCTGTTTCATTGTCTTCCACTAATCCAGGGCCGGTTCGCAGGGCTTCTCTCACCCCGGCTGTATCCTCCAGGTCACATAGGAGGATCCTGAGGCATTCCCTGGCCAGCTGTGAGACATAGTCTCTCCAGCAGGTCTAGGATCTGTCTCTGGGTTTCTTCCTGGTGGGATGTGCCCAAAACACCTCATCAGTGAGGCGTTCGGGAGGCATCCTAACCAGATACTCGAACCACCCCAACTGGCGTCTCCCAATCAGAGGAGCAACAGCTCTACCTGGAGCTCCTCCTGGATGGCGGAGCTCCTCACTCTATCTCTAAGTGAGAGCTCAGCCACCCTGCGGAGGAAGCTCATTTCAGCCACTTATTTTCGTCATCTTGTTCTTTTGGTCACCACCCACAGCTGATGACTGTAAGTGAGAGTAGGAACACAGATCGACTGGTAAATTGAGAGCTCCGCTTTACGGCTCAGCTCTTTTTTCACCACGACGAACCGATGCAGCGTGCAGATACAAAAAATCAAAATAAATTCTTTCATTTTCTAATCCTGGATACAAATCAATGAAGTAATTTATCAGCGACTCACCATGTCAACCAGAAGCTTCCACAGTGGCTACAGAAAAATGATGAAAGAAAATTGTGAGTCATGAGAGAGAGGACGGAGCAATAAATATCAGCGATGCTTTAAATGAGCATCTGACCTTGCCTTCAGATCGTGCCCACAGGTCCCATACAGCATTTAGGACAGCAGCGGTTGCCAGTTGAATCACTCCTTTCTCTGGGCCCAACTGTGTCAAAAAAAGACTAGTTAAAACATCATTCACCTTCTTAACCATCTAACCCTTACAGCGTTACAGGGGTTGCTGGAGCCCATTCTGGCTGATTCAAGGCAAGAGGCAGGGTACACCCCGAACAGAACACCAGTCTGCTGTGGGGCCACACCATACAAAAACCATATATAATTTACTATGTTTTCTTTTTTTTATATAAATTTAGTGAATTCTACAACATGTTTCTAATCCTCTTCTTACCCATCTCATCTGGCCATCACTGGTCAACAGTCGGTAAAATCCACAAAAGTTGCTCACAATCTCCTCCAAAGATTTCCCAACTACTAAACCAGCCAAGGCATGGACAGCAGACACCACTGCAAGTTTATAATAATAAAAAAAAGTTGTAAGGGAATGGAAACCTCACACAATGTATCAAGTAATCCAAAACTTTTATCAATCTACCTTTGGGGATCATAAAAGTATTAGTCAGTTAAATATAACTAAAAGAAGTTTTGATTGCAATATGATGTTAAACAAGAGAAACATCCATCTGTGTGAAGCAACTCAGCAGAATGAAAAAGATTATAAAAGAAAAAAAACATCATTGAATGAAGCTGCTGAACACTACCCTTTATTCACCACAAGATGGAGCCAAAGGACCTAATTAGCAAGAAGATAGAAAAAAGAGCTTTTGTGTTACAAAATAAAAATTCTTTTTGTCAAATGTTTTACAGCACATTTAAATAAAATCAGAGTTAATTCTAATTTTATTTTGGTTCTTTAATAATTCAAAGCAGTCAATCAAATTGTTACTTTCCCCAGTAATTAATATTCATTTTAAACTCCACTACATTATATTAAAATATGTATTTTTGTTTTTTAAAAAAATGTTGCATTTCTTTTTCTTCTTGTATTTTAAATCTCTGAATTGAGTAATGTTAATTCCTATTTTTTTCCTGTCACGTGAACGCATCTCCAAGTTGTGAAACAAAATACTGCTGCACATGAGTAACTTTGATTTCTTATTATCTTACCTATTTCTGTGCCTTTTCCAAGAGTAAAAGTGAGTCCAAATCCTTTCAAACCACTTTTTGTATCCAGAACCACATATGCAGCTGAATAATCCGGATCAGTGTGCTATCGATTGATCAGAAACGATAATTTATGAATGAACACAATAATGCATGAATTTCTGCACAATCTTACCATTGCATCTGATCCATGGTGCTCCAAAGAGGTTGGAAATCTCACATCCCTCACTGATAAATGGCTAATTACATGCGACATTGCTCAAATAGTCTGTTTTTGTCTGCGATCGCCTGTAGTTAGTGGTTTAACCCTCCCACATGTCATGCGATCAGTGACAAGAAAACACTTAAAGAGGAAGCTACTATCACAATGTGTAAAACAAAAAGGCTCAATCGGTTGAAAATCATGTTTTATTGTACAAATTTTATAGATAAAATCCCACGATCCACCCCCCTAAAGTTTGTCTCTCAAACTAGTTTACAAAAGGAGAGATTTATAATGTACATACAAAGCCCTTCTTTACATGAGTTCCCATTTATATGCTGTAAAAAAAAAAAAAAAGGTCCAAAAAACAGAGAAAAATTAGATCCAACCTTGTACAAACAGGATATGCAAAATCTGATCACATTAAACTTGTCTGATTCCTCTCAAGTCACATTTTAAAGGATAAAACTGTTCAATCAAGCATATTTTTGTAGCTTTGTTCACTTTAAAAATATTTTTTAACACTTCATTTGCATGTTTGGTTGAATTAACATGCCAGATTGTACTAAAAGTTAGGAACAGAGGTTCTTAGTTTGAAAACCAAACCAGTTACACATAAGATTGAGCAGTTGTAATGATTACCAACAAAGAGGAACACACACACATACATACATTGTCATAAAATCTATAGTTAGGGATTATGGCCATGAAAAAAAGTCTTGTTATAATGCCATATTGAATAAACTCATAAGGTGCAGGTTTTCACTAGAAAGAAGAGGAATGAAGATTATCCAGAGTAAGCCAGAGAACATGTGTGAATGAGAGGAGTGAAGTTACAGGGAAAAGAGATAAAGAAGGTGGAGGATTTAAAGTACTCAGTCAACAGTCCAGAGCAATGGAGAGTGTGGAAAAGAGGTGAAGAAGCATGTGCAGGCAGGCTGAAACGGGTGGACAAAAGTATCAGGTGTGATGTGTGATAGAGGAGTTTCAGCTAAAATGAAAGGGAAAGTGTACAAAACCGTGGTGACAGCTGGCCATGCTGTTTGATCTAGAGACAGTGGCACTGAGAAAAAGACAGGTAACAAAGATGGAGGTTCTCTCTGGGAGTGACCAGAATGAACAGGATCAGAGGAACAGCAAATATTGGAGGTTTTGGAGATAAAGTCGGAGAGGCCAAACTGAGATGGTTTGGACATGTGCAGAGGAGAGAGAGAGTACATTGGCAATAAGATTGAATAACCTTATAACTGAACTGTTTTCAAAGAATAGATCCTTTTAAATAATTTTCAACAAAAAAACAGAGCACATAAACATCCTGGTTCTAGGAGAGTGAAGCTTTGTGGGATCTGATTTTAAATTAGCACCCCAAATAGACCGTTAACACTCATCAACCCCCCTGAGAATGTTTCTTTGTTAGGAAAATATATATTATAT
This sequence comes from Neostethus bicornis, assembly GCA_902685375.1. Lineage (NCBI taxonomy): Eukaryota > Metazoa > Chordata > Actinopteri > Atheriniformes > Phallostethidae > Neostethus > Neostethus bicornis. Next base: position 15,569,736 of record LR738553.1, on the reverse strand, counting down.
TTCTCAATAATTAAACACATTGATGTCTATCACACTAACACAGCACAAAGCCTGTAATTAGGAGCTACTGAATAGGCATGATGCTTGCATTTAAAACATGAAAAAGATTGGCTGCTGTTGTTTAAAGCGCTTAAAAAATAACAATATGTGTTTAATGCAACACATTTTTTTTGTACATGTTGTACGTATGATGGCCACATGATGGGTATAAAAATTTACATTGCTAACATATAGTACCTTAAGAAATTAAAATAAAATGAGATAAAAAAAATCTTGTACTAGTGAATGTGAGGAACACACATTGTCAATAAACTATAGGTTTTCTCCAGGTTGGTACTGTGGTTCTGTGGAGGTGAAATAATCCTCCAGGAAAGACTGCAGGTACTCGAAGGTGGGTCTCTCATCTGGCTCCTTCTTCCAGCAAAGCTTCATCATCTCATGCAGGGACTCGGGGCAGCCCTGTGGGCAGGGCATGCGGTATCCACGCTCCACCTGCTCCAGCACCTCTCGGTTAACCATACCTGGAAAGGAAAGGGACAGAAGGTAGTAATCCCTGCAGACTGCTTACACTACAGCAAGGACGGTCTGCACTAAACTCATTAACCTAGAAAAAAGAGCAAGTTAGAGCTGGTTTTTAAGTAATGGATCACCACGTGAAGTGCTTTTGTTAGGAAATAGTTTATTGAAATAGACCAAATTGCAAATTGTCTGAATTTTGGTAAAACCATAAAAAAAAATGAACCAAAAGATTTTTAGAAATAGTACAAAAGACGTTTTATTTGAATCAATTTAGTAATACACCTTTGTCTGCAATAGTTTCATCTTCTGAACCCCTTATCCCTAACAAGCTGCAGGGGGTGCTAGGCCCATTCCCGACTGATTTCAAGCGAGAGGTGGGGTCCACTCCAAACAGGTCGCCAGTCTGTTGCAGAGGCGCGCGCACGCACGCACGCACACACACACACACTCTCTTTTTTCGGAAGCATGTTTTTGGAGGGTGGGAGAAAACTAGAGTTCCATTCCGTCGTCTTCCGCTCATCTGGGGCTGCGTCGCGGGGACAACAGGGAAGCCCAGGCTTTTCTCTACCCGGCTGCATCCTCCAGCTCACCTGGAAGGATCCCGAGTCGTTCCCGGCCAGCTGTGAGACATAGTCTCTCCAGCGGGTCCGGGGTCTGCCTTTTGGTCTCTTCCCGGTGGGACGTGCCCGAAACACCTCACCATCGAGAAAACCAGAGTATCTGGAGAAAACCCACAAATACTCGAGAAGAAGATGCAAACTCCACATGAAAAGGCCAGTGTTTATACCCTTTTCCCACCCGAGACATTAACCACAACCCTTCTTGCTGTGAGGCCACTGTTCTAACCACTGCACTACATGCAATAGTTTATGTATGAAAAAAAAATTGGTGAAATTATTTTGAGTCATTGTTCAGAACATTCTTGTCTAGATTCCTAAAGCTAGAGAGATCTTAAAATCAGCCTGAAATTAGGAGAATTTTTATTCGTCCTTCAGCGGACAAAATTTCAAGTTGTTTTTAAAATAACTTTATGTTTTCACATTTTAGATTTAGCATGCTAATCCATCAGCATCACATCAGGTATTAAATTTTGAGTGTGAAGGTAGCGGAACGCTTCAGGCGTCGCTCCCCAGGGCAGTATCACAGCAGATGGCTATAAACAAGAGTGGTGTTCAATCTCCCGATCGTCCCACTCCAGATGGTCTCATCTGATCTCAACTCAGTTCGTGTGTGAGCGTGTACAAGCGTTCGCCCCGCTGAGGCAGAAACAACAAGCACAGACAGATAACCTCGACCAGTCTCGCATTGTCCTTTGACACTTTTTATTGGAGTTTCACATCAGGTGACAGACTGAAGACACATGTGATCACATGTCAGAGTGAGTGTGTGACAGTGTGTGTCTCTGTTGAACCTGACACTTACCTGGGTATGGCACTCTGCCTTTGGTGACCAGCTCGGTGAGCAGGATGCCAAAAGACCAGACGTCGGATTTGATGGTGAAGCGACCGTACAGAGCTGCCTCCGGTGCCGTCCATTTGATTGGGAATTTGGCGCCTGTGAGTGTGTGTTGAAGAAGAAATATGAGGAGTTTCAAAGGTTGTTTTGCTTTTTACTTTGCTTCACTTATTTCTCTACAGCAAGTTAGAAACCATATATTAGTCTTCATAACTCCAACAAAATCTGGTGCTCATACAGGCACTCTGAATTTGCCTATTTTGTCATGTCCAAGAAACCAAACAAAGTGGGAGTAGGTTCTGGGATATGCTAAGATACCCTTTGTTGATTGCAATTAAAAAAAGGACATGGTCGATAGCTGCACTCGCAGGCTTTGGCATTTAAATGAGGTACAAGTTTGCTAAGGAAGCCTCATTTATTTTAATACAGGAGGGATTTCAGAGTCCCAGGTTGATTCAAGCATATGCATGTTACAAACAATTTCCCATCCTATCTATTATGTATCAGCATGTTAACGATATGGAAAGAAGCAGAAAAGTGTTAAAAAGTTAAAGCCTGCAACAATGCAAATGGTGTCAGTAACGGTGTTCTAATTTGGATAAAAACAACTACACTGGTATGGGTAGACCAAGCAACTACGGCCAGCGGGCCACATGCAGCCCGTTAAACGTTTTAATCCGATCCACCAAACTTGAAAAAAAGTTAAACCAATAAACCTTATTAATGTTTTATTCACCCTGCAATTCTGATGTTTCCTCACTAGATGGCACACTCTATATATATATATTGGCTTTGTTGAGAAAACAACAACACTGCTCCCATTAAAATGTGTGTGTCTTTGTGATGCGCATGCCTTCAAAATAAACAGTGTGCATAGATATGGAAAGCAATCAGGCCCAGTACACGCACGTAAACAAGCGTGTTAGATGTTAAAATAAGCCAAATATTACATCAAGCACATAAATTTCAGACCCAGCACGGCTAAATGCACGTTTTTAAGCACTATCGCACTAGATTTAAGACCTAACGCACTAGATTTGAAATTTAACACTCTTGATGTAAAATTTAGCGCGCTTGTTTAAAATCTAGCGCACCATTCTATTGGTCTAATCTAACGGTTACCAAAGCATGTTATCTTGTTCTGGCCCCCTTGTCAATGTGGCCCACGAGCCAAAAAGTTTGCCCACCCCTGGGATAGACAATAAAAAATAAAAAGCTATTTATTCTTAAAAAGTCAAATGAGAAAAAGAGGTGAAAGAGCACAACCAATCAGAGCGAGGGAAAGCATCTGGTTTTCAGTGTTACTCTAATTCACCTCTGGGTGATGGGATGTGACAGGAAGCCGGTGTCACAGTGAGATCGCTGCTCTTTTCCTATTTCCTCTGACACTTCAATCAGCTGAGACTCACCATATATGTGTGTGTGTGTGTGTGTGTGTGTGTGTTTACTAACCTTGTCTTGCTGTGTACTCGTTGTCTTCTATCAACCTGGCCAAACCGAAATCAGCAATCTTACACACCAGGTTGTCGCCCACAAGGATGTTTGCCGCACGTAGATCTCTGTGGATGTAGTTCATCCTCTCGATGAAAGCCATCCCATCAGCAATCTGAGAACAACATATTGTGACAGTCTTCATCATCTTTCCCTTCAGAAAATCACTTTCAGCCTCTTATTTGTCACACATGAAAGGCTGAAAGGAAATAAAAAGGAAAACTGTCAACTGCTTCTTTTTTAAAACTTCCTGAGCTTAAAATAGAGCTGTGAAGCTGATCCCACGTTAGACTTCTGATGAAATACCTCAATATTCGAAGGGAAAAGGAGGATGTTTGTCTCACCTTTGCAGCCATGTCAACCAACATGACAAGATTTAAGAATTTGCCATCTCCTTCTTTCAGAAAGTCAAGCAGGCTTCCTGTAAAAACAAAAAATGAGACGCTCATAAAAGCAGGACATTAATAATATGGCTGAACGTTAATATAACGCAGCAGAATAAGTTGAATTACACACTAAACCTAATTGCAATTTTCTTAAATTTACAATGAGTGCTAAAACAGGCGTCGAAGGGTCTTAGTGGAAAATATGAGAAAAGCTGCTTTTAAGAAATCACAACTCACAGTGGATCAACAAACTGCAGCTTTCAGGCTCGCATATGGCCATACGTCACATTTCCCCGCACATAAATCTAATTACTCATAAAACCCTGAAAAAAGACTGCAGCTGAAGCTACAAAAACCTTCCACAAAAAAAAAAAAACTGCTGCAGCTTTTAATTAACTATCATGGTTTCAGGCTTCAGGGAACCACGAGGGGCTTCCAAGGCTGTTCAAACCGTACTGCGCATTAATTTAAACGTCCATAAAATTTACATTTTTTTATTAAAGAAAATATTTATAAATGAAGCAGACTACATTACAGCGCTGACATATCAAGGCCATGAGATCAAACTCAAGTCTGAAAGGTTTAAACTCTCAGACTTGATGTTTTTCTCTTTAAAAATAGACTTTGTTTGAATCATTTAACAGGAAACAGCTGAGTTCCTTAAATCTCTGGGGATAAAAGTTTTTGGAAATATGAAGTCTAATAGCTGAACAACTACACGTATCGTACGGTGTCTCAGTAAGTTCTCACTCACCTTTGGACATGTACTCTGTGACAATATAGATGGGCTCCTCAGAGACCACTGCGTAGAGAGGCACTAGTTTATCATGCCTGAGCTTTTTCATAATCTGAGCCTCTTGAAGGAACGCCTCAGGGGACATGGTCCCTGTCTTCAGGGTCTTTATGGCTACCTTGGTGGTGCCGTTCCATGTGCCTGGAGGAGGCAAAGCAGTCAGAGAAAAGGCCACAAGGGGAATCAGCGTGACTAATACCCAGGGAGCAGGACGACAGCATTAATTAGGTCTGGTAATTACACGGACATGTTTTATCATGCATGTTCTTATTGCAAAGATATCTCCTCTGGATGAACAGATAAGAGCTCACCATTGGGAAAAAAAGTCAGTAAATTCAGAAAAAAAGAGGAAGCAACTGGAGGAAATGGATAATCAACCCATTTAGATTGGTGATTGCATTTACAAAAACACATAAAGAATATCAGCAATAATTATCAACACATTAGGAAGTTTAAAGAGGAGGTATTGGGCTTTTGTGGGGTAATAATTCTCAAATTGTATCAAATATCTAGATTAAAATGCTATCTTTTGATGTAATATGTGTCAAAAATATATTAGAAAATCTTTTTTAAGGAAAAAAAAATTAGAATTAAGTCTTGCTTTTATTTTTTGACAATGACTTTGCCTCTTCCTGCCTATGTGAGGGCATCGGTGTGGTAAAGAACAAAATGCATGTCGAAGAACAACCTAGCGTTCAATTAATGTCTTAAATCTGGAAAGACATCTTTCCAGTTTTTTTAGACATTAAAACATGTTTTAATGTCTTAAAACATGCTAAATACTCAAATATGCATGAATAAATAGAATGCAACTTCAGGCATGTTTGATGTGGGAATTACATTAAAATATGGTAGAAACCTCCAAAAGATTCAGTTTGCATAAAATTCTTTTTCTAAAGAACAATGTCTTGCATGTCTTTTTCTTACCCATCCAGACCTCTCCAAAGCAGCCTTGACCCAGTTTGAGCTCCAACTGCAGTGACTCCCTGGAAATCTCCCATGCGTCTTTAGCAAGTCCCTGGGTCTGAGGCTTTACCATGGGGCAAACTGTGGTCAGCCTGTGGCACAGTCCGTCTGCATGCTCTGTCACACACAAAATCAGATGAAAGTGGCAGGTTAATAATTCATGTGAGAATATTTAATACCTCAGCTCGTTCCATCTGATGTGATTCACATGTGGATCAATCACCAGTTATTGTTTCCTCACAGCAGTATTAGGCCAGATGTTTGTTTTATTTACTATATTTTTAACTCAGTAAAAAAGACAGTAGCTTGCGCTCGAGGAGACGTCAGAGGTGTGAAGGTGTGTGAATGTCAATGTACACATATAGTGTTTAGTGCGAGTGTGTCCTCATGTAAGATAGTGTTTTTGAATGTACGTTTGCTTTTCGTTTAAACTTGTAATCATTTGAATTTTATTTCTTATATGAGTTTTGATTTGCTCTGATAAGCAATTTGTGCAACCAGATGTTTAAAAAGTGACTTATAAATAAAGTTGAATTTGTAACTCATTTTGGTGAAACAATAAAGACACTAAAATGAAAAAAAAAAAAATCACGGGATAAAAATAAAAGACTGATTTTTTTCTCCAACTGGCTTGATATATGTTCTTCTTCTTCTTCTTTTGGCATTTCCCTTCAGGGGTCGCCACAGCAAGTTAGTTTCTTCCATCTAGCCCTATCTGCTGCATCTTCTTCATTCACGCCAACAATCTTCATGTCTTCCTTCACTGTATCCATGAACCTCCTCTTTGGTCTTCCTCTAGCCCTCTTTCCTCGGGGTTCCAAACCCAGCATCCTTTTTCCGATGTACTCTCTCTCTCTTCTCTGCACATGTCCAAACCATCTCAGTCTGGACTCTCGGACTTTATCTCCAAAACCTCTAATATGTGCTGTTCCCCTGATATACTCATTTCTAATCCTGTCCATCCTGGTCACTCCCAGAGAGATCCTCAGCATCTTCATTTCTGCTACCTCCATCTCTGCTTTCTGTCTTTTGCTCAGTGCTACTGTTTCTAGACCAAACAGCATGGCTGGTCTCACCACGGTTTTGTACACTTTCCCTTTTATTTTAGCTGAAACTCTTCTATAACACATCACACCTGATATTTTCTCTACCCGTTCCAGCCTGCCTGCACACGTTTCTTCACCTCTTTTCCACACTCTCCATTGCTCTGGACTGTTGATCCTAAGTACTTAAAATCTTCCACCTTCTTTATCTCTTCTCCCTGAAACCTCACTTTTTCATGTGGATCCCTCTCATTCACACAAATGTACTCTGTTTTACTCTTACTAAAGCCATTCCTCTTCTCTCTAGCGCAAACCTCTCCAGCTTTTCCTCCTCCTCTCCTCTCTCTTCCTCTCACTACAGATCACAGTGTCATCTGCAATGTTAACAAGTTTAACACAACTTTTTTTTTTTTTGTTTTTACAAAATATGGAAAATACTGGTTGGTTCCGTTTGTTTACCTGTATAGTGTTTGACAAGCTTCTGTAACGTATCAAACTGGGCTCGTGTGGTTATGTAGTATCCCCCGTTATCAAGCTTGCGGATCTTGTAGTGTTTTACATTGTCTCCTTTGGCTTCATCCCAGTCTCGTATAGAGAGAGAAAATGCACCTGAAAGGAGATTTAAAAATGAAAAAATACTCATTGTCCTTCAAAATGAGAAGAGAAACTGACATTATAGGCCATCTAGAAAAATTAAAGAACACTTTCACAAGTTTTACTCATCATAGTTTGTCTACATTGTTTTATTTGCAAATTTTTCAGAATTTTGTGTGACTTACAGCACCCAGCAAACAGCATTGGCTCCCTAACAACTTACCCTTGAATGACACATTATCCAAATTAACACATTTAGATCTTTTAAATAAACACAAATGGCAATCTAATTCTTCCAATAAACTCTACAACACTACATTAAAATGTTTCTAATTACTAATCATCACCTTTAGTTGTTTCACTTTCTCGAACCAGAAAAGTTCCTCGCTCATTTCCCGGATTCAGGATCAACCTCTCAGCATCTTTGCGGCCCATTTTACTAAAGTACCACCTGTGAAGAAACCACTCGTGAATAAACAGATGGACACGGAGAAAACATCCTCGGGCTAATACTGTAATTAATATTATGCATCTGCACCATTTTTTTTCATTTTACACATAGCATATTCTTCTAAATTTAAACAGAAAGTTTTTTTTGGTTCAATCAATTAATGACCCATTTAGATTCACAGACAATCAACACAACAGTAAAATGGTGTTACCTCAGATGAACTCTGAGCCACATGAACTGAGACCCTGCTATTAGATGGAGAAATAAGGTTACAAGAAGAAGCAACGATGGGCTTACTCTTCAGCCTGAATGGAGTCAGCAGGGGCCACATAATTGCTAGGGATGTAGCCTTTGTTCCCTGTGTTGATAGAACGAGCCTCCCACCAGTCCCCTTCTCTGTAGGAGCACAGCGACATGAAGAATAAAATGACACAAATGGTTCATTCCTTTCACAATGAATAGACTAATGCTCGTATATATGACAAGGTGTGCTGTGACTAACTCAATCAGACACATACAGCATTTTTCTATCATGATGTGAAATGATGTTATAAATAAAAAATTCATACGTGTTGTTGATGATCTGGAAGCGATCTCCCTTTTTAAAAGTGAGATCGTCAGATGTTCTGGCTTCGTAGTCAAACAAGGCCACAAAAAAGGTAACGCCACCTAAAAAAAAAGAAAATTATACATAGTATTCCCCTCGAAATAGATTGAAATTTCCCTATTAATAAATGTAGTCTTAATAAACATCACAGTTAAGGTTTGAGCAGTGGTTGTTGCGGTGGAGAGGTTAGTATTACTGGGATGGCCATAAAAAGCCACAATTTACTAATTTATTGGACACATCAGCTCATCCATCCCTCCATGCTAACATCCTAGAAAACATTGTGCCAACTGTGCAGCTCCTATCTAGATAGCTTTCATGTTGCCACTCACAGCAACATGGGCAATAATCCTATTATCACCTGCAGAAAAAAACACCACAGTGTACCACCTCCATTCCATTCCCAGCAGATAATTCAACATAGAGGGGGATTACAACCTAAATCCCAACCAAACAAGAGGGTTCGATTTCTGCTCTCTAAATCAAAGAGCAGGCAGGCATTGCTGATGTGACTGTATGAAGTTACTTACTTGAGACAGCACCAGAGAAGGAGTTAGATATAGGTCCAGTGAAAGAGGTGGACGTTCCTCCAAATGGAGTCATGGTAGAAGAGGAGCCTCCAAACGGAGTGATATTGTGGCTAAAATTTACAACTCCTGAGCCAGAAGAGATTTGACCTGGTTGGATGTGGGTTGGAGCTGGTCCATAGGGGCCAACATGAGGTTTTGTGGTGAGATTATTGGTGTCTGCTGCTTGTGAATTTTCCGTCTGATACTTCATTGTTGAGCCTTTATCCTCCTTGCTCTTAACGCAGCCCATCGTCTCGCCCTGGTGGACACACAACAACAACAGGCTTATTGAATGCAAACACTACAAAGATGGGGAGTTATAGGAGAGGGATTAATGATTATAATAAAGGATCTGCCTATTTGGTAAAAATGTTCTGTAATGGAAACATTATCATCAGATATTCTAATGGAAATCATTTTGTTGTTGTTCCAGTGATAAGACTAAGCCCTGTTGTAAGTGGGACATATGGGTAAATACTAAATCTGCTTTAAATCAGTCAAGTGACCATGTGCATTAAACAGCACATACATGTAAGAATGTAAAGCATCCAAAAAGGTCAAACATTGCATTTCTTTTTGTCTTTTTTTTAAAGAAAATCGTATATTAACAAACTGCTTTTGGATTTTCAATATAACTGATGAATTCTTTGAATATAGATGCACTCAACAAAGACCAGTGATGCTTTTCCTTTAACCTTTAAAAGAAATATCAGATTTAAAGAGTCACTGCAATGTACGTCAGAAATCAGCCAGATTTCTGAGCAAGTCAAGCCACAATCCATCTATTGTAGAGCTCACTCCAGCAAGATTCGGTTCTACTCTGATTAGGCAGCGTCTCAAAACAAAAATTTAAATGTTAATCAAATGGAAATAAAAGGGAAATAGTCTAAACCAGGGGTGGGCAAACTTTTTGATTCGCGGGCCACATTGGGTTCTAACATTTGATCAAAGGGCCGGAACAGGTGCAGAGGGATGGCATGCGTTGGTAAACAAGCATGCAAGATATAGAAAGCCATTGGGCCCGCTAAACGCACATAATCTAGCGCGCTAACATTAAAATCAAGCACCCTACCGGTAAAAAAAACCTGTGCATTTAGCACGCTAGGTTTAAAATGTAGGTTTGGAATCTCCTGACAATCTATTTTGACGATGTGTGCATCACGAAAACACACATTTTAATGGGAGCAGTGTTGTTGTTTTTGCAACAAAGCCAATAAATCTAGAGTGCGCCATTTAGTGAGGAAATCAAAGTTGCAGGGGAAATAAAACTAACATCATCTTTTGGCATTTCCTTTCAGGGGTCGCCACAGCAAGTCAGTTTCTTCTATGTAATAAAACATTAACATGGATTATTTAATTTTTTCAGGCCGGATTAAAACGTTTAACAGGCCGCATGTGGCCCACGGGCCGTAGCGTGTCCATGCCTGGTCTAAAAGAACCACAAAACTACCACAACTTCAGGAATGATGAAAAAAACACAAGCAATACCCATAATGATGAGTAACCAGAGAAAAAAAATAGCCACAAGAGATTTGAAAGAAAAAAAAAACAATGCCAAACCAAAAGAAAAACAACCATAAAAACGAAAAGAACAATTACAAAGAGGGTTAAGCAGCCATGACAAACACCACTAATTAAACATTGTAATTTCCTACAAAAAATGACAAGTGAACCACAAAAACAGTAAACACAATCATTAAAAAAAAAAAAATTGACATAAGTTATTCCAACAAGTTCCCAGATATACACCACGTTACAACCAGATTTGAAAAAAATAAGAAATCAAAACATTGTAATCCACAAACAATTTAATACAAATTTAAAAAAAAACCATCTCACTAAATGGACTCCAATTACCCCCGAACAAATTCTAAAATCATTGGGATCATCTGACAAGTCTACACCCCAGGCGTTTAACATTTCATAGTCTTTCCATACATCCTCCCAACCCCGCAGAGAGAGCTAAACCATTGTTGTGTCTCCATCTGCATGGTTGTCATTCCTCTTTCTAACGTAATTTTGACACAGTCACACTGAAGCATTATTTTGTGATCTGGAGGGCTGGAAAATGTGGAGACAATCAGACACGCTCATAAAGAAGTCAGAGCTCAGGGGGGAGATGGAATAGTCTTTAGGCTCCAAAAACAACTGCTAGAGTAAAGCCTGGTCCTCTGGTACATTTACATTGAGGAGCAGGGGAACAATAGATGCCTGTTGTTAAAAAAAAAAAAAATCGTATCAATAAAAAGTCATGTTACGTAACTACAGCATCACATTAGTTATCAGTTAAAGGGGGCGGTGGGAGGTGTACTTTTTTTCAGGGTAAAAATTTTTATCTCATAACATGTCTGAATAAATATGGTATCTCAGAAGTTTGATATTAGCCATAGAAAGTGTAGAAACATGTGTTAGAATGTGGGTGTGGCAGAGAACAAATTCCATGACCAAAAGCAACCTGACATTTAAAAAAAATATTTGAGTGACTTACAAGCTCTGCTGTCCAGTTTTCAAACATTAAGAAGTGAAATAAAAAAAAAAACTTTCAGGAATTCAATTTAATCAGTACATCCCAATATCACAACACAAACGTCTCAACGGGTTTTACAGAATACAAAAGTATAAACTAAGGACAAAAAAAGAAACACAGGAATACCCCGTAATCCTTTATTCATCCAGTAGTTATCCATTGTAGAAAAAAGATTGAAAGTTGTCTTCTGAATGATTCAGATTGAAAAGGACTTCTGGATGGCAGTTGAAACGTCTTGATCAGAAAATACACTGTTCAGGAGACAACTTTGAATCTTTTTCTACAAATAAACATGAATACACACAAATACAAATACTGACTAAACAAAACTCAGCACATTCCTACCCTTAGACCCTCCTTCTTTGTGAAAAAAAAAAAAACTAAAAAAAAAAAAAAAAAAAAAAAAAAAAAAAAACAAATAGAAACCTCCTGGGGATCCATATGAGGGAGGGATCCACTAAACAGGCAACATGTCAAAGACTGTTCAATAAATATTAGCTAATCCAACTCTACAGCTTTACATCTGGCAATACTAGTAAATGCTATGATCTGACTTTGTGGGAATAAAGTTTAAACTTTACAGATACTTCAGAAATTAAAATCTTTTACTAGGCAGCCTCTTTAAACAAGATCCATCAGCTTGCAATGCATCCTTTTCTGTCCTTGATGTTGAAATGTGGGAGGGATTTCTCTTCACCCTAGTGGGAAGTGCATTTCCAAGAGTTCACTGAGTTCTCCAGAAGAACTGCCAAGAAAAATTAACAAAATTGGGACAAACCACAAAATCCTCCAGAAGATTTAGAGCATTTTGTGTAAATAAACCCACAGTAGTGGTAAAACTACACGTTGCAACTGATGCTGAGCGATGCTCTTCTGATAGAAATATTATTTTAAAAATTGGCCTTTTGGCTCGGAAATAACACTGATTTTCTACAAATCACTTCAATTGAATACATCAATAAACTTAATTGTTTGATCCATAGCCAAAACACTACAAAAAATGGCAGAGGAAACTTTTTGTTTCCGAGCCAGTGTTTTCTTCATCCTCAAGATGGAAAGCAGAGAACTTCATTAGATAGAAGAGCAAAGAGTTTTATAAATAATTACAGCATAAATGGAGTTCTGGCACTTTCCATATCTGGCACTACATTGTACAACACAAGGCCTTAGCTTTAAAACCCACCTCAAAGATTATCAATCATACCTCATCTTCTATCATTTTCCACATCCGTTTATATCCACATCTACCATACGCCAGCTCTTCTAATCTGATGTGAATGCATTACTAAGCTAGGTGAAAAGAGTGTGTGTATTTTCCACAATTTGTCATGACATGTCCAAAGATATTTCCTGATTGGAAATCTCAGAAGGTGAGATAAAAAGACCATCTCTGACACTTCAGGCACATCCTCCTTGTTGTTGTTACCTTATCAAAAATGATTAAGAGAACTTAGTGCCGACCCCATTTTTAACTAGGTGGTTCCAATCCATCTTGATAACAAAGTTGCCCATCATCAGCCTTATATATCATCTATAAAATACTAAGATACAATCTTAAGTTGAATCATCCTGATCTATTTTGTTGTGTAAAGGTCTGAACGTAATTAGTGGAAAAGTCCAAAACAGAGCATTTAAAGCAAACCGTAATTTTCAGAAGGGACCAACCGGTGGGAAAATGCACGATTTAAATCCTAGATCTGTACAAAATTACCATATTATAGATAGATAGATAAAACTTTATTAATCTCCCGCAGGAGAAATTCTGGTGTCCAGCAGCAACAGAAATCACACAAGCTGTACCTACAAAATAAGTTAAAACAACATACATACATAATAAAATAGGATTCAGTTCCTTCCAGAAACATCTGATTGATTAAATTGCCTGAGGGCTGAAAGGATGAATAACTTCCTAAAGCGTTCAATCCTGCAGCGCAGTGAGAGGAACCTCTTACTTCGGGTTGACTTCTGAGTTGTGATAACATCATGAAGAGGGTGACGGGGGTTATTCAGGATACCCTGCATGACAAGTGTACTTCTATTTGGATTAACAGAAGTACACTTGTTTTTTTTTCTGAGACTTGAATGCAGCAAAGCTGAGTCCGACAAAAATATGTCTTCTTTATGCAACTTTAGCTCAAGTCTGACATGTCCTTCACCTTTTAAATAGCATCACCGTGCATGTGCAACTTGTGCCTATACCGGTACTGAACCAATTTTTTTTTGCCCTGCAGATTTTCTTTTTTGCAAATAGCTTATTTATGGACGCACACCACACGAGTGCAGTCGTGCATGTATTGGAAATAATACGGTATTTAGATGTAGAGCAGAATCACAACAATTCTGAAATTGCAATCAAAGAGAGTTTTAATGAAGCTTGTGTTTGAAAGTAAAAATAGGTAACTAACAGACAACCAAACAATAATAATAATAAAAAAAAAAAATAGATAGTTGATTGCTTCCTTTATTGTTCCCTTTATAAGAAGAAAATGTAGAAGTTTCTGAAACAGTTGGAAAGAGAATAGATTGTTCATTTTTGCTTTTGAAACACTAGAGATACATTAGTAATATTTTCTGGACATCATAGTAAGTTTCAAACAGATTAAATTATGTAAGAATATGCTTACTTTTGAGTTTTTGTTTTTATATTTCAGTTCTGACGAGAAAACAAGTTTTACAGAATTGCAAACACGACATATTGCCTCATGATAAAAAGTGTTTAAGATTTTTTTGTCTGCATTTGTAGCAACGAAATGTGTTCAATCGCCTATTTATCAATGCCTTTCTACAAGTTGAACAAATTTACAACAAAAGAGAACATTCCAGGTTCATTAGAGTGTATGAGCTGATTTGAACAAACAAAGCGGTATCTGGCTTCTAAACTGAACCAGACACAGGTTTCACATTTAAGACTTCCTCCTTCTCATTCTCCTGTTTTAAAACTATAAGAACCACAATGGCTCCTGTAGCCCACAGCGCTCCACTGAGATGATGTGGCATTTTAAACTCTTTCAAATACAATGGAGCTTAGTCAGAGTTTTTTATGTGAGTACAACCACCCATGTGCTTCGCTCAGCCACAGCTCATTTCATGCCAACATTTACTGTTATGAAAGCTTAGGATGATGGCGAAGCACGAAAGCTCTGGCTCTGACATTAAACCCAAAGTTTGTATATTGTTTCATACAAATGACTTCATAGGAAAGGTGACTCCGGATTAAATTAAAACACATGTTATAAGGTTGGAAATATTTGAGTTTTTAAAAAAGATACTCAAATCAGTTCGATTAAACCCAATTTTTTATAGAAACCATTATTTTGTTTTCTGTTGGAAATAAAATCCAACTTATTTAAATCAATAATCTGAAGCCATTTATAGATTTTCCATCTTTCCTTCTCTTTTTACCAATTTCTACCTCAGGTGGAGGAGTAGAACTTTTTATCCCCATTCTAAGTCAAAATACATTATTTTACTTGCCGGCTGTTAAAAGTAAAAGCATGAGATAAGGTTGGTGGCATGCAAATGAAACCTGATGAGTGGAAACTTCTGCACAAGATTCACAATTCACTCTAAATCCATATTAACTTCAGCACTGCAAAGTCAAATAAGAACTCCTTGAAATGTCTGCAAAAGCACAAAGGAGAAGATTTAAAATGACTATGAGGAGCAAAAAAAAAATTGAGGAGAGACAGCAGGTTACCACACAGTGCCAGCCATACCAGCTGGAACTACTAGGAGGATTATGAGGACAGAGGATTATTCGTAAGAGGATAATAACAAACCCAAAAAATAAAAAAGGGATCAAAATTAGAGTGACCAGAGAGGTCTGTAGCTTCTGCAATGAAGACTCCTAAGTTTAGTGAGCGTGGATCTTTTCAAACTTCAGTATGCAGTGGTTGACGCTGCATCAATTGGTTAAATCAGCTGGCCATTGAACAATAGGAAGGTTTGTCTCCAAATACATATCAGAGCAAAGCCCCAAAGCCAGAATCCAATGACCCTGAATGAGATAGAAAGTGATGTAACAAAAACAATTTGCCTTTGGTTGTATTTAACAACCATGAAGGGTACGTCAGGCGGTTCATGTGGGAAGACTTTAAAAAAAAAATTTGATCAATAATAAAGTCTACACATACTACAAGAACAGCCTGATTATTGTAGCTTATAATAATGTTAAACACAATTCCCCCACTTTTAGAATGATAGCATGACCTACAAATGCTCACAAACACCAGAAGGCATCTAGCTGCACCAGTTAGATTCACAAAGATGCACTGCAAAAAAAAGGTGAAGAGTTTAGAAATGCCATCTCATACAAAATAACTCTTTTTCTTGTTGTAAACTATGAACAGTTAAAATATGCACGCAATTTGAATTTTGGAACATCAATTACTCAATAGTTATAAAATCTTACTGAATTATGTAAGATTCTCACAGGCCAAGAAGTGTGAAAGCCTGATTATTGCTCATCCTCATGTCTGTCTAGTAAAAGCACATGCTGTGCTTCTAAAATTTGACCCCGATTGAACTGCCCTGCCCAGCCTCTGCTCAACTCGCTGATGGGAGAAGCACAGGAGGGGTATGGCGCATGTGTTGCCACGAAAAGAAGCCTCATTGATGTAGCTAGCTGCATCATTGCTGTAGCAGGTACTTGTTTATTGTCACGTAGCAGGGGCAGAAAACCAGTTTAATGGTTAATACAAGAGCCCAAACATGACTTTTGAAAGGTAAAAAAACCCTCAAAGTTGATTTTGAGTGAAATAGGAATTCATATGTCAGCAAACACACAAACTTATCAAGGCTCAATCACAATCTGATTGGAAAAGTGGTGTGCTGTTTTCTCAAAGACACTTCATTTAGCTTAATGGAAGAAGGAAACCGCTGCTAAACAAGCCTGACGTTTCATTTAGCTTGAACTGAAGCAAATAAATAAGGCACAAACGACCTGAGACACTCTTACAAGCAGCACTTTCTCATTTTGTAAGGATTACAAGGTATACTAAGCATATTCAATGATTCTGGAAGAATTTGCATCCCTGTAAACCAAAAATGGGCATGAAAGATGAGAACACTGACAATAAATTTCTGAGTTTAATATTCCTCTTTGAGTGTGGTCACACTGTCTAGTGGGCTGATAGGGATTCAGTACACGATTCAAGGACACTTAAAAAGCCAGATACTTGCTTATTTCTACCAGCAAATGAAGCCACTTAGACTCTCTTAAAGCTGCACAGAGACCAGTAACACCTTCTTTTACTGCATGATATTAAAGAAATCTACATAAAAATACATTTATTTATAGATATCACAGACAGATATAAATGCACCCTAGAGGGACGAACTTATATATTTACGCTTTCAATTTTCAAGTGGTTGTGACTATTAATTTCTTCATTTTCAGAATGTCAGAATCATACGCTTACATACTTTTTCCACACCTTAAGTTGCTTGTAGCAAATATTCCACATTAGGTCCTGCATATTTGTGTCTATGAGACACACACATAGATTCCACACTAAAGCAAAACGTGAAACTACATCCACTACTGACTGTGGCAGAAAAACATTAGCTTGAGATGTTCAAACCATCTAAAGGTAGAAAATCGTTCTTTGCATATCCTCGTGTTGCAGTCATAATATTCCAACCTGCAGATGTCTTATCAGCAACCTTCCTAAAGAAAGCAAGAGGCTCCGTTTTCACTATTCTCTTCTAACTTTCTGCAAACAAGAGCTAGAATTTATGAATAAAAAGGGTATAAATCAGTCAATTTAAAAAGATAATTTACATACTATTTATGTTCTTTTCACTCCTGATGATCAGAAAAAGAGGCTTAAGTTTTACTTTTATCTACTTTAGTACACCTCTTGTCGGCATCCTTTTGTCTCTAGAGACAATGGAGTCTGCGCTTAGATACTTATCTAATTGTGCAGTGTCGGTTGTGGCTACATACTGTAAGTCAATGCGGGAGCTGTACCTCCTATTGCATTTGCTCCAATGTGATAGGTGGTATGAGTCATGGGGGGGAGCAGTGGCAGACTTTTGCCATTTCCTGGTCTTAGTACAACTTCTTCCAATATAATCATCATCTTATCAAATTGGCAGAGCTACATGAACTCAACACATCTTGAAAAATTGTATAAAATATTAACAGATACCTACAAAGTTTATTTTGTAAGGAGAAAAATGTAACATGACTCCATCTGACTCACATTTTCCATTTACATTTGGTCTATTTAATATGCCCGTAATGACTGTTTTCATTCATTTGATGTAAAATTGAGTAATATTTTTATATATTTTTTTATGTTTTAAAAGGATTTAACTGCAAAAGCTTTAAAATTAAAGAGCTCCAGCAGTGATACTAAAACATGTTAGATTGCTCTCTTTACATTCAACGGCCCAGAGATTTGAATTGCTTCATGAATCTTGTGCATTATTAATAAACAAAGTCTGAAATATTTCTATCAGTGTCTCCACAGCTTCACTCTCAGCGATTTAGATCATCAAGGCTGAATGACACGCAGCAGCTGAGATTAAGGGAAGTTTGATGGGGGAGTTCCTCCATCCATCAACCAGCAGTCTGACTGAGATTGCACCCCACGTCTTATTGGACAGCTGTGATTGCAGACAGAGGAGTTTGTGGAGCTTTACTGGGCATCAGATCTGGAGCAGATGCTTTCTTCCACAGTGCACCGCATTCCACTGATGCCAAACACTTAAAACTGGGTTATTAGAGTGTCATGTGACTCTGAACATGTGAAGCTGCAGAGCAACCAGAGGAAAAAAAAAGACCTGATAATTGGTTCATCATGAGGACGAGAGTGTGATGGGTGTGGAAGTCTACTTCATGGCAATCATGAGATCTAAAATCCTTTGAGATTGTAATTTCAGATATATATTTCTTTAATTCTTATAATGGAGGTCAATACAAAGAAATATCCAAATTTTCCCATTTGACATGCAAAAATCACAAGACCTTACTAAGGAACGATAGCCTGGATTAGAACTGCTTTGCAAAACATGTTCTATAATCCAACCGGATTTCAAATGTGGATTTTAGCACTACGAGCGCAGGCAATAACCTGCTGTTCATGTTATAACACAACAAATTTGCTCAGGCACACTGTGATCAGATCATTCTGATTAAAAGCCAAATAGCTTTACTTGATTAAATTTGGTATACAGGATCCTGGATTGAGCTCTTTAAAACCCAAATGACAAGACCTTCATTCTAGAATAAATATGATTAAACTAGGTTAAATCAGATTCTCTGTACGATTTCAACCACAAATGGTTTTGGCTCACAAGTTTTCATCAGTTTAGTAGATCGAGTTGAGATTCTGAAATACTCACATTTGAAATCAAATATTTCAGCAGCTGTACTTAAGATGCAAAAAGTAATTTTTTTTGTAAATTGCCAATTCACATCTGTCTTTACTTATTCTGACTTTAAAATGGATATAAAACCAATAGTATTCCTGTTTTTTTAAAGAAAGTAAAACAATATGGTTTTCCATTCAGCTCTTTTGTATTAACTTCCTCCCACAGTGAATAAAAAGTGTTTCTGGTTCTTATTTTTATGCATTTTTGAATTTAAGAAGTGCTTCCATCATCTCTTTTGCAGGTGGTGATGACTTCTGGTTTCTGACTTTGGTTTTAAAAATATTCCTGCACTCATTCTGAAATTCCTGGTGCAGAATCATTTCCATTTTTTATCCTAGTTTTTTTTGCCTGAGGGTCTGAACATCAGAACTAGTAGGTGTTGGTTTATAGCTTCGCTCCATGTCCGTAGAGATTTCTCCGAACTCGATTGATCTTTTCTCTTTTTTTCTGTGTACAACATAACATTAAATCTCATTCAGCCAATGCCGATTCTATTTAACATGTTAATCTTTGTTTTTAGAGGCGTTGGCTCAGTGGTGGAATGTCCTTCCTTGGATGGGAGAAGGAGGTTCCTGGGGAAGACACCTAAACCCCAATTTCTCCCACCATTGGCGCAATCAAGGCTGCCTGCTGCGGTACAATGCAGCAAAAGTAATTTCCCCAAGAGGGATGAGTATAGTACCATTAAAAAAAAAAAAAATCAAAAGAAGAAGGTTTAGGACTGCATGGTGGTATAGAGGTTAGCAGTGGTCCCGCAACAAGGATGTCAGGGTTTGAGTCCCGGAGTGGGGGTGAGGATTGAATCACTGACCTTTCTGTTTGGAGTTTACATGTTCTGCTCGTGTATGCATAGTACTACTGTTTCCTCCCACCCTCCAAAAACAAGTGTTTTAGGTTGACTTGCCGCTATAAAATTGTCCCTACGGATGAGTATGTGTGTGTGAATGGCGGTCTATGTATGTGGCCTTGCAACAGACTAGCGACCTGTTCGGGTTGTACCCTCCCTCTCGCCTTGAATCAGCTGGGATAGGCTCTGGCATCCCTCACTCTTCCTAGATAATCGGTTCAGAAGATGAATGAAATGAAACAAAGCTCAAATTGCAAAGAATCACTGAAGGGAAACTTCCAAGAAAAAGCTTTAAATAAACCAACAAAGTCATTGTGTTGAGATGAAGTGATGACATAAGCGTATCATTTATTTGTAGAACTAGTGATACTCCCTTTGGTTTTTTTATTCCAAGTTATGGAGTCAGTGATGACTCAGTAATAGTTTTGCAAAAGTGTAAAGTAATCTAGGATGTGATGTGGAACTGAGTCACCTTCTTCCTGCCTGTTCAAAGAAAATGAGCATGGATGATAGATATGGAAAAGCATGGCAGAGTAGGAGTGATGAAAACTCCTGCTGTGACTAATCTGGGAGTTTAAATGTAAAAGATAACATCTTATTGCACTAATCCACCTCATCTGATTTTTAGATTGACTTGATGGTTTAGATTAGATTTGATAATTCAATTCAAATTTATTTGTATAGCCCAAAAATCACAGAATTTCTGTCTCAATGGGCTTCACATTGCAGATACAGAAAGACGAAAAACAAGAAAAAAGGAATGTATCCTAAACACAAATACACAGCAAGAAAACTAACTAAAAAATGCTAACTCGACAATGTTAGCACATTCCTGCCCTTAGACTCTCCTTCAAGGTGAGGAAAAACTCCTAAAAACCCATCAGTGGGGAACAAATGAGAAACCTTATGGGGATCCACACGAAAGAGAGATCCCTCACCGGACGAAACTTGATTTTTTTTTATGCTTAGAAAACAGAAAATTGAATTTATTTTTTTCTAAGAATCAGCAACAAAAGTTAGATTATTTATCATATACTCAAACTAAAATCCTCTTAAAACTGGCATGTAAAATCATGACAGCAGCTTTTGAATATTTTGATTTTCTTGCTATTTCATGAGGTTGTGCTCTTTTGGGATTTAAAGATGAAATCAGATTTAAAGATCAAATCCGATTTTCTTTACTGTTCTAAACAGTCTTTTTTAAAAAGTGGTTTAAAACATGATGGAAAGTGATTTGATCATAAATAATAATAAAAAAAAAAAATCAGTAGATCTGTTAGCATCTAACTTCTTTTCTTTGTTGGTGAGGTGACAGGTCAGACAACAGCAGCAATCTGGCCCATCATGATCTGATCATGATGGGCTCAGGTCTCTGATATTACCTTCTAAAACACGTCCTTTCCAGCTGGTTGACTTTTATCCTTCTGCTTGCCTCTGATTTCCTTGAAGATCCGATCAGGACAAAGTAAATCCGAGTTATTCCAAACGGGACCAAGCCGCCCTCACCATCTCTCCATCCATCCAGCTTTAAGTTGAACCAAAGCACTTTGAAAGCCTCATGAAGGAGACAGTCATCATCATAGAAGCTCAAAGTCCTGCAGCTACATGACACTGATTAAACGAAAAGAAAAAAGAAGAAAAGAGAGAATGTGAGGTAACGGATCGTCCCGCAGAGCCTCCACTTCTTTCTGCTAAACTTCCATCAAACCCCTCACAACAACATGGCCGACCCAGCCTACTGGACTGGAGCCACACAGCTGGAGATACACACACATCCGTCTGGGGTTGAGATTATTCTAACAGGCGTTTAAGGCAAAGATCTGGTTGGAAAATTGATTTTTAAATATAGAAGGATTGACTCGAGAAGATGAAGCATGCCGATCAAAAGAGAGATGATGGTTTTCGGTTCAGAAAAGAGCAATCAGTTGTCATTGTTTTCAGGAATAAATACGGTGGGATGCTGACCCCTGCTGGTGGATTAGCTTTACTACATCTCAGAGGAAATTTGACCCATATGTTTTATAGTCCATTACCACATAGTACATTACTAAAATCAGAGGTTTGGTATCTAAATCAGACTTAGACGTTCTTACCCATGCATTTGTTTCCATTAGATTAGATTATTGTAATGGTCTACTCTTTGGTCTGAACAAAAAGAACTTAAAATTGCTGCAGTTTATTCAAAATGCTGCAGAACCATTTTTTTCCTACATTAGTCTTGTGCTCCAAAGTACATCTGTGAAATATTAGAGCCTCATTCAAATGTATGAGGGCTGTAAGACAGTGGTGAGGTGTGCTGTAGGTGAGACAGAGGAGTTCAGTGTGGGGGTGGGACTACACCACGGATCTGCTCTGAGTCCTTTGCTGTTTGCTGTGGTGATGGACAGGCTGACAGACGAGGTCAGACAGGAATCTCCATGGACAATGATGTTTGCAGATGACATTGTGATCTGTAGTGAGAGGAGGGAAGAGGTGAAGGAAAAGCTGGAGAGGTGGAGGTTTGCACTAGAAAGAAGAGGAATGAAGATTAGTCAGAGTAAAACAGAGTACATGTGTGTGAATGAGAGGGATCCAAATGGAAAAGTGAGGTTACAGGGAGAAGAGATAAAGAAGGTGGAAGATTTTAAGTATCTAGGATCAACAGTCCAGCGCAATGGAGAGTGTGGAAAAGAGGTGAAGAAGTTTGTTCAGGCAGGCTGGAACGGGTGGAGGAAAGTATCAGGTGTGATGTGCGACAGAAGAGTTTCAGCTAGAATGAAAGGGAAAGTGTACAAAACCATGGTGAGACCGGCCATGCTGTTTGGTCTAGAAACAGTAGCACTGAAGAAAAGATAGGAAGCAGAGATGGAGGTAGCAGAGATGAAGATGCTGAGGATGTCTCTGGGAGTGACGAGGATGGACAGGATCGGAAATGAGTATATCAGAGGAACAGCACATGTTAGAGGTTTTGGGGATAAAGTTCGAGAGGCAAGACTGAGATGGTTTGGACACGTACAGAGGAGAGAGAGAGAGTACATAGGAAGAAGGATGCTGGATTTGGAACCACCAGGAAAGAGGACAAGAGGAAGGCCAAAGAGGAGGTTCATGGACGCAGTGAAGGAAGACATGAAGATAGTTGGTGTGACCAAAGAGGATACAGAAGATAGGATTAGATGGAAGAAACTGACTTGCTGTGGCGACCGCTGAAGGGAAATGCCGAAAGAAGAAGAATTCAAAATGCTACCCCTCGAGTCCTAAAAAGAACTAGAAAATATGATGACGTTAGTCCTGTGCTCAGGACTCTGCACTGGCTTCCAGGGGCTCAGAGAATAGACATTGAAGCTGCTCTGCTTGTGTTTAAGTGTGAAATGTTAGTGTCTTATGAACCATCTACAACTCTGAGGACCCCTGGGACCGGTGTCCTGTCAAGATCTGCGGCCCCATCTCGACAGATCATACTATCGAAAAGTGAGGTCTCATCAAGATCTGCGACCAATCGCGAGATTATGATCTATACGTTTAACTGTGACTCAGTGAGTCACCTTCTTAATTGTCTATCCCTTACGGTGTTGCGGGTGGTGCTGGAGCCCATCCCAGCTGATTCGAGGCGAGGGGCAGGATACATCCCGAACAGGTCGCCAGTCTGTCGCGGGCTGTTGATATGTGCGACTCTATAAAGCCAGGGGCGAATCCAAGATTTTCTAAAGGGGGAGGTGGGAGGTGAGGTCATAGACAAAATGAGCACCAGTGCTCGCCAGTTTAGCGGAGTCTGGGGAACATCCCCACCTTGCCCCCGAACATTTTGAAAAAAAGTAAGTAATTTTTCTGCATTTTGGTGCATATTTTGCCCTAAATATTTTGCCCCCCATAAGGGGGCACTAAATCCCCCCCTCAGCCTCCCACTTCCCGGATTTGCTCCTGAAAGCGATCATAATGAGCGGAAGGAACTTTGTTTAAACTTTATTCCACTTAAGAAATGACTAGATTACATTAAATAAGTTTTATAGAAACTTTATTGCTTTGGTCTTCAGCATGTTATTCTTACTGCTCCAGACGGTAGCCTAACACCACAGATAAATGTGTTTATCAGACATGGTCCAACTGTGAAAGAATGATAGGTAATTCACGTTTTGATCATTTATTATTAGCATAGCGTTCATACCTCGACTGGTACATTAATTCATCAGACGATGCTACTACTGTAATACAATACCAACAAACAATAGTTTATATTTGCTCACCTAATAGTATCTAAACTAGTTACCTCTACGGGTAAATTGGTTGATCCCACTGTAACAAAAGGTCAAGTCGAATCACACATATCTTCACTACACTAGCTGTTTTCAGAACCACAAGTACTTTATTGATGCAACACATCAGAAATGTATATCTTACAGCAGCACTGTAATCATGAAAAAAAAGAAATATCTATGTATATCTCATTTTGCATATCTCATATAACTGTATAAACATTGTTAATCACATGGAATAAAAGCATAAAAGTGCATGAAGCAATTGATAAAGAATCAGCGTACAAAATTTCCCCATGATCTCTGGTACACCATCAAGTTATTAACACAAGTGTTAAAGCATTTTGTTAAGTATTTTTATTTTGTCTGTAAAGAATTATGATTTTTTAATTTATGAATTGTGTTGTAGAAATACTGTAAGTGTTACAATATCATGACAGGATTTCCATTTTTCCTCAAGATCTTTTGCCTGGTAATTTCAAACTCAGCATCCTTCTTCCAATATATTACCACATATTACGTCATCTGACATGTACAAACTATACAGTATCACTTCTGACCTCTTTCACTGTTTCGTCAAAACCTCCAATATGTGGGGTTGGTCTGATGTCCTCACTCCTGTTCCCATCAGAACCTCGGCATCTTCATCACTGCTACACCCAGATCTGCCTCCAAAAAAATGCAATAAAAAAAAAAATTGACCAATTTACAGACATTTCAATGTGGTTTTAAGAATAATTTACTCTAAATTTTCTCATCAGTTAATTAAACTGTAACTGGGATAGTTTTCACGCACCTTAAACAAACAATTACAATATTCCCATAGTTAAATTAAAACTACACATCTAGGAATAATTGTCTCCATAAAACATGCCCTTGTAGACTGAGTGTCTTTTTTACTGTTTTATTTGCATCACTTCCTGGAACAACTCTGACTTATTTTTACATTTTGAGATATAGACTAATTTAAACCAACACATTGAGTCATCACAAAAACTTTTGATGCCCCAGTAAAATATTTAATTTATCTTGTCATAGAACAAGTCATTTATGCAACTTTCAAATTTGATCAACACAGGCCACCTTGTGTCACACCGTGCTGCCAGATGCTAAAATCTGTAAAAATCTTCAAACACAGCAGGTGCTATAAAAAGCTAACTTGGCTAAAATTAGAATGAGTCATATGTTTTCTCCGTTGTCTTGTTTGGCAGGATGAAACTCGGTCATGCTGCATGTGGTCTGCTGTCATTACTCACACTTCCGATGGGAAACTGTGAGCAAAGGAAGTTCCTGTTTGCAGACAAACAGAAGGATAGGTCATTGTTTTTTCATTTTTATTATATCATGTCAAATTTTCACTGAATCATATCATGTCACTGTATTGCACCACAAATCAAGCTAGTTTAATATAAAAATTAATGTTCAGCATCATGCTTTCTTACAATTGTATTCTTACAAAAATATTCTCATAATATCAAGTGAATCCATTCAATTTAATACTTCAAAAACATATTCTTAATGACAACATATCTAAAGTTGGATGCAATATTTGATTAAAGATAAATGTTCACTTTCATATTTTGATGGTTAAATTTAGAAATCCTATTGTAAAAGAAAGGAGCTAATAGCAGACAATTGAAGATAAATGAGTAATTACCACTTTGAAACACTTACTCTGATTCTATTCAGCATAAGACAGCCATTCAAGTGCTAATCTCACAGTTCTAGTCATTATGATCCATTATATAAATCAGATATGTTTTAAAGTAAACCTATTTAAATCAAAATGATAACAAACGAGATAATGAGGAAACTTTTTTATTAATATTGAACTTTTAGGTTTTAATAACAATCATATCTTCCTTTTATGAAATCTCTGTCCTGTCATTAAAAACCTCATGATTGCTTGTGTAATGTGTGTACTTTTTTCTTACATCCACTGGAGAGCAGTGCTCTCCAGAAGCAAGAAAGCAGATGATAGAGAGAAATGTGAAGGTATTCAGACCCTGTTACAAAACTGCAAAGTGAAGGTCTTCTTTTGACCCAAGCAAACATCATCTAACGTCACAAAGAAACGTTTCCACTGGTCTGATTCATCCACTAAAGATTCTAGTCGTGGTTCTGATGCTTGCACGATGTGGAGACGTCAAATATCCAACGAATCGGTTTGACATGACAAACAACAAAGTAAGATATTGAATCCAAAATGTGGAAACAGTTATTTTTGGCATTCACATAGCAGATTCAATATCAAAGAACAAAACTTTTGTCCTCTAAATGAAAGGTAACATTTTGCAAATAAAAAAACTATCTATAAAAGTCCTAAATTTACATTCTAAAATTGAAAAGGTGCAACTTTTCTTTATTATTTTATGACAAAGCCGAAGAATTTCAGAATTTCAGATTCATTGTTTATAAAGACCTATAGGTAAATATATCTATACTAAAAACAATATGATTAAAAAATGTGAAAGATAATACATATTAAAATATTTCTACATTTAACCATTCAGATGACCATTCTTTTGAACGGGAACATAAATGACAGAAATAGATAATCAATATTAAGTTTAAGTTTAACTTAGTATAAGCTTGCTTCCTAATTTTCTCATTTTTTGTCTCTTTGTGGCTTACTAATTAATTGTAATAATTTTTTTTTTTTTTAAAAAGGAAGAAAATGACTTTTTAGGCAGGAATATTAGACTGTTGCCCATATTGTTTCACCTCCAAAATGGCTAATCTTATATTGGATTGAGAAATTGTAGAAAAATATGTGTGAAAAATAAAAAAGTTACTTTCCTATCTGCCATCAGGAAAGTATGTTTAAATGTTCATCACAAAGTTGTGTTGGATTCTATGAAAAAAGCAGAAGATTCTAAGAATAAATTCAGTTTAAAAAAATCAATGATTCAAGACAAGAAAGTTTAAACAGAAAAGCATCTAGGATTTTATTCAATCCTATGGCAAAATATGAGTGATGTCCACAGTTTTTAAAATGATTGTACTTGTAAATAACTAAACCCTTTTTGTGTTTAAAAATCGGGCTTGATTTTTCCAAGTTTCTTCATATATTGACATCATGTTGTAATTTTGATGGTCTCTAGATTTCTTCTTAGAGGATATTAAATGAGTGCATTAAAAAAGTTCAACTCAAACATGATGCCTGAAACTCAGAAGTGTGGGATAGATGTGAATTATTTAATGCTCCAAAAAAAGAAACAGCTTTTATCTTATTCTAAAAGTGTATTCTTGTGGACTGAAAGTCAAATTTAAATCAATAAAAATGCTTCACTTCAACTTGTGAGCATCATTCCATGTTTGGTTGTGTAACTGTTCGTGACTTGGTTTGAGGTGGAAAAAAAAATTAAGAATTCATGATAACTTTTTTTTTTTTATTATTTTGTCTTTGATGTGTTTTTGGTTTTTTTTTTTTCTTTACCCTCCTTTTCTTTATTTTAAAGATGATTGTTTCAGGATCAAACAGTGACATCACATTCAGCACTGGACAGCTCCTACATTTCATACATCTATCGTGACGTCAAATGTTGACATTAATACAAAGTTCAATTAATTATGATGTTGAATTTTAGGATTTTTTTCTTTTTTATGGCTTTCATTGACGCGAGAGAGGACCGCACACCAATGGGACGGTGGGACGATGACGCAGCCGCCCACTCCCCCTCTGACTCCCCCCTTACACACACACCTCCTCTCCTCCTTGACAAGTGATAAAGGCATGTCTTTCGGGTTTCATGAATAAAAAACCTGAGGGGGGTTAAGTTGACAGGACGCAGGAAACTTTCCCACACAGATGTTTGTGCGCTCTTTGTTCTGTTCATGAGCGACCACACAGATCTGGACAAACTGAGCCAAAGAAGTGTTTCACTGAAGAGGAGTGAAAAAGAGAGAAAGAGGGAGTGCGTGTGTGAGAGAGCGAGATTGAGATAGTTTCAATCTCATTCTCTTAGGTCTCGGATCGTGTCCAGCATCTCACAACTGGTAAGAAGAAACACTTTTTTTTTTCTATTTCAAAGAAAGAGAAAATCTAAATTCAAATACATTTGAAAAAGTTACTGTAATAATTCTTCTTGAGCTGATCACAATTTTTCTTTCTTTTTAAAAATCTTTTTCCAGCAAGACAATGTCAAGTAAAGCGACTCTAGCACTTTTCATCTATGGAATCATAATGCATTACAGCATCAACTGCTCACCTGTGGGGCTTAGCTTTCCAAGTGTTAGGTATGTATCTTTTTTTTTTTTTACTTTTGAGCACTTTAAACCCCAGGTTAAAGGCTTAAGAGCATATCTGCTCCTCAGTAAGTTGTCTAAGAGGGTAATAGCTTGTTGGGTTACTCGATAACATCATCTGACAATGGATCTATAAAGCTGAGAAGGGTTTGGGAGTGGCAGTAACATTTAGGCTGCTGTGAGGTGTGGTATCTATCTGACCCCTTGTCAACATCAGATCAATTTGTGAGGATGAATAATTAATAATAAAAAAAAAAGAACTAAATGTTTTAAATTAATAAAAAAAGCAACATGACAGGAAAAGAGTAGAAGGCTCTGTTTGGTTTAAATGTATTAGTTTGAATAAAAAAAACTAAGCAAATATGGTTTGTATTTTCTCTGTTCTGACTCGATAGTGGAGTTTATGACGAAGAAGGTAATTCTTTGCCGTCTGTGGATTATGATGGAGACCAGATGGAGGTGAGAACCCCTTCATCCGTTGCTGACGATGTCTTCAGTTTCTTCTACCCAGCAGAAAAAAGGTGAATATTTGAAAACTTTTTAAAATCCCATTTATGTTGGAAAAGTCATTGTTTAACATCTCAGTGTTGTATTTCTGTCTATATTTGTCTGTTGTGTGTTCAGATGTATGACTGCAAACATATAATTTTGTTCAGATGGTGTTTTTAGTTTGAGTGATTAAAAAAAAAATAGAGAGAGAAAGATAGTTTTCAGTAGAACAAATTCCCAGCAAAAAAAGACAAAGTCAAAATGACTTCGAAAATATTTTACAAAATAAGAAGCATGTAAATTAAAACCATATCAGTACTGAAATGGTTAGTTTTTAAAGTTGCATGCATAATCGACTTTTTAAAAAGCCAAAATTCTCAGTGATTTTTACTGTGTGGCTATTTATCATCACAGAATTCAAAGACATGCAGACGGCATGTTTAATAAAGCCTACAGGAAAGCGCTGGGTCAGTTATCAGCAAGGAAATACCTTCATTCTCTGATGGCAAAACGTGTAGGGTAAGGACATCTTTTTGAATACTGCTTTTTTAAATAATTCTCTAATCCAATATTTTGTCTCTTGTCTTGTTTCTGTTGACCAGTCTTTTAAAATCTCATAATCCATGTTTAATGTGTCATACCTGTCTGTAGATCATTATATTCCAGCATGCTGTGAAACCTGGCACCCTCACCTATTGAATCAGTCGTCATAGACACTTCTAAATTACCAAAGAGGGTGTAAATGGCCTCTTCATTGATTTAGGAAGTGCCATTTTCTTTGAAATCTTCTGAGGGAAGAATTAACCTGTTCATCTTGAAATCCATACTCATATAAATAACTTAAATACATCCCAAGCGGTTTAGATTTAGAAGAAGCTGTGAGTTAGTTAAGCTCATTGTGGTGACAAATAGAAATAGAATTGATTTTAAAGTGTTCATTTAGAGCAGACAAAATACAAGAAAGTTTTTCTCTTCATGCACATACTTCTCTTCAACAATTTCACAATTTGAACCCTAAAATGCTCCAAAAGAGGGATCTGTGAGGCACATTTCAAAAGCCTGGGCTGCTTACCTCAGAAGAAACCTGCACAAAGAGGTGCACATTTAATAAGATGCATTTTTTTGATGACCTGTATCTCTTTATCTTTCACAGCAGTGGGAAAACGTTGGATGACAGCTCAGAGAACCTGTCAAAGCGACACTCTGATGGGATCTTCACAGACAGCTACAGCCGCTACAGAAAGCAAATGGCAGTGAAGAAATACCTGGCGGCAGTTCTGGGGAAAAGGTACAGACAGAGAATTAGAAACAAAGGGCGGCGGCAGGCATATTTGTAGCATTCCCCTCTCCTTCACCTGATTCAAAAAGAAAAAAAAAATCTTGTGTGTGCAGCCCCAGATGAAGTCATTTTCAGATTGCTGATCAGTGAATGGTTTTTGTGTTATTTAACATGTATTTATGTATGAAGTAAGCCATTAAATGAATATTTTGATAATTATATTGTTTTTATTTTCTACTTGAGGATGCACATATCTCTTTTGTGAACCAACATTTATTTATTCTTAAACAACCCATCTAAGTGTTTGAATTAGTTTGCTTCAGTTACTTTAATCTGCTCCGACAGCCCTGTCTTTTAAACACTTAGTGACAAACGAAAGGAAATAAACAGTTTGAAAGACAATCAATGCATTGAAATGCTGCTTTTGGAATGTGTCATTAAGAGTTTAGTTGTCTTTATCCACAACAGCCTTGAAGACATAGATTTTCACCCAATCCTACAAGAGATAGACATTGATGCCCTCCCGGACGGGGATGAGTTTGACGATTTTTTGAAGGACTTGTTGAAACAAATTCTGGCGTGAATTTGTGGTGAGTTTCCCGCTTCTTCCCGAGGCCATTTTCCTCACATTAAGGAGGGGCTTCTTTTTGCCCATCCCTCCTTTTTTGCCCCTCTCACTTTGTAATCTTACTTCAAACTTAACTCTTCCACCACCTCATTTGTGCTCCTGTCTTACAAAATATTCATTCCAGCTGTGCTAAATAAAAAAAAAAAAAAACAAGCATTGAGGCTTGAAATATAGAGGCTTTGCTTGGGCCAGTATACTATACATATCACTGATTGATTTTAAGCTAAAAAAAATGGCTTTGAAGATGCTTGTTTTGAAACACAGTTGGAATACTGATGAGGACCAGAGTACTTCTGAGGTTTTTCTTGCCATGGTTTTCTTCCACGTTGTTTTAAAACTCAATTTTCATTACTGACTCTTATAAAGCATCAATCCTGTGTTTCTATCAACTGGACTTTGTGTTTGGAAAATCACTTAAATCAGTGAAGGTTTTCTCATGTCTCTTTGCCCATATAATAAGTATCAACTCGAGCACCATCAGGCAAATTTAAAAAAAGATGCTTGTTATATGGCGACTTATTCATTGGTGTTTTCTTTGTGAGAGAAATCAAAAGCAGTTTGAACAATTAAGTTCAAACCTTCTGGATCTATTGTGCTTCCCTTTTCTGTCATGTGACCCAATGTACAATCTACAGTAGACTGCATGATTAAAGTAATTGCACTAGCCAGAGTACCTGTGCAAACAACTAGATGGTTTCGCTTGCTTTCTGACTACTCCAAACGTACATTCTCATCATTGCTGGATGTCATTTGATTTTCTCTTCTCACATTTTAACTAAGCCGTTTGTCAAATCTTGTCCTACATCTTGAATGTACTTTATTGAATCTCACTTTTCAATGTCATTCTTTAATCATCTTTAAAAAGTTTTATGAAGTAATTCTCAATTGCTTACGAAGGGGAAACAAATGCAGATAATGATTGATTTGATTTCAGCTGTATATTAATCCGATTTAAGTAAATATAGCACAAAGATGTGATCAAGGAACCAAATGCTGATCTAAAAAAATGACTAACTTGATCCAACTTGCATGTTAGACTAAATCTGTCTTATAAAATCCACGAGACCGGGCAAATTAAACAAACAAGATAAAGTTATTTTATTTGTGTTTATTGTATCAATCTTTATGTAATTTTGCATTCCCTCCAGGATATGTGACGCAGGGAGCAGTTCACGGCTGTGGTACCTTGCATCGACTTTAAAATGGCCATGAATCACAGATGGCTATTTAGTGGCCCTACTATGCTGCACATCATCATCTTCTCATTTCATCTTTTTGTTGCTGTCCATGTTGCATCGATGCTCGTTAGGATGCCAAGCACCATCCAGCTTACACTTCAAGCCTTTTTTTAGTTGCTTTTTTGCATTTTTTTATATCAAGTTATTATTTTTGTGTGTGTGTGTGACCAGAGGGAAGCAGTAGCTTCTTCATGAAACATTATGTGTATTATATTGAAAGCGCCAATAGCCTTACAAAACTAAAAAAACTTTAAAAATGTGTATATATCT
Organism: Neostethus bicornis; assembly: GCA_902685375.1. Lineage (NCBI taxonomy): Eukaryota > Metazoa > Chordata > Actinopteri > Atheriniformes > Phallostethidae > Neostethus > Neostethus bicornis. The sequence goes on along the minus strand of LR738553.1, from coordinate 15,537,727 downwards.
ATATATACACACATATATTTATGTATATTTGCTGTGTGGAAAGTGAATATTAGACCACTCCTAATGCTATTCTGCAAGGGTAAAGTCAATAAATGTCTAAAAAAAAAAGTGTTGTAATATTTGTAAGAATAAATTTTTGTAAACAACAAATATGTTGTCCTTATCTTTGAAATCAGTGTCACCACAAGTGTTAAAAACACATTTTAAGAAGATGAAACTTAGATCCCAGAAACAGACCATTCCTCAAAAAGCTTTAGCGAGATGGCATAATAAAGGAAAAATAGATGATCAAGTCGTTTCTTTGCGGGTGTTGTGCGGGGCTTGGATGGTCAATAAGCTCAAGATGCTGCAAAATAAACCAGTGAGCCACACAAACAAAGGAAAGCCAGGAGTAAAAGGAGACTAAAAGTCTCTGCCCATTTTCACAGTGACTCAGTAGGTTTGGCAGAAGAACCGTGACACCAGTTGGTCGGGTGTTTGCCTCCCCTTGGGACAGCATGAGTAAAGGGACGTGGGAGGGATCACCCTGCCCGCGCCACACACTGCTTCGCTGCACTTTACGCCTCACCATGACTTCAGCAGTCGCCAGCGAGAGCCTGTGGGAATGGTGGAACAGTTGGTCGGGCTCAACCATGCCACATACATTTGGTGGAAACACAACAATGTGAACCAATCAGGGTGGTTTGTTTGGAAGTTCAAAACGTTTAAATCTTTTTCAGTCATGAGGCACGCACACGTGCATGGAATAGTATTGGGTTAGGAGCAAATATAACACTGCAGCTCATCAATATGAATGATTTTGCTATATTTGCTCAGAAAACAAAAGCAAAACAGCAGGACGCAGTCACTTCCCTCGTGAGTATTAAGTAAGAGTCGCAAACTCTGGATTGGTACTTTTTTCTTTTACCAAAAAGGTGTTTAAAATAGTTGAAAATCTGCAATCTCACACCATTTTCTTTCAATAGCATGGATGACGTGTTGCTGCATTAGCTCCATACTGCCACTCAGAAGAAAGTTCTAGATTTGTGTCTTGTGTAAGCTTACTTTTGCTTCAGTCACAACACGGTTTTTCTGAAGTCCTTGAGAGCACTTCTATCTTTAAGAACATTCATAACTTTGAATGGTTTTGAAAGACTGAGCACTTCTTTCTATGTGGACATTGAAACGTATGCAGGCCCTTGTACAGCTGCCCTTGAACCTTGCTTTAATGCTCAGTGCAAAACTGAATCACCAAGGCTTTTCAGAAATATCTTTCTGATAACTTAAAGCATCTTTAACTGAAAAATTACAAATAAATAAGACAAACAATGCATGAAAAGAGCCATTCAGAGAATGTAAGCTGCTGTGGTAACCAACATCTTGTGGGTGTTTGTGACCGTAAATGATAAAAAACATCTTGTACACTACCCACAACTTATAGTTTATCTGATTTGGTTTATGTAGTCAGTCACCTTCTTAACCCTTGCGGGGTTGCGGAAGTGCCGGAGCCCATCCCGGCTGAATCAAGGCGAAGCAGGGTACACCCCAAACAGGTTGCCAGGCCACACACATGCAGCCATACATTCCTGGGGCAATTTGGCACCAGGCCAATCAACCTAACATGCATGTTTTAGGAGGGTGAGAGGAAACTGGAGTACCTAGAGAAAACCCATGCAGTCACAGGGAGAACATGCAACCTCCACCACACAGAAAGGCCAGTGTCCCAAGGCTCGTTCCCACCCGGGACTTGAACCCACAACCTCCTTGCTATGAGGCCACTGTGTTACCCACTGCGCCGCAGTGCCACCCTGATTTGGTTTATTCATCTTTTGATTACAACTTTTATGTTAAAAACGTAGCACGTAAGGCAAGGAAGGATTTAGCTGTTTCTCCTAACAAGATAAACGTTTACTTAGTGTCAAACCTGAGGGGTTTTGTAACAGTGTCAGACTGAACTTGATAAATTATACATGTCAAGTTTAGAGAAATGAAAAAAAAAATAACAGTTTGCCCCCTTTTTCTGGGAATCAAATTGCTTTTGGTTCACTGAAGTGGTGAAGTCTGCATCTCGGTCATCACAAAGGGCTCTACATTTCCGACAAGAATTTACTGATTGATTTCCGTTCCAACTTGAACTGAATGCAGAGGTTTTCTGTTACGAGGTGAGAAATTGAACGGAGATACGTTATCAGAAGTTATCTGTAGAGGTTCAAATACAATCATGAAGTTGAACTTCTATGTGTTTGCATAGGTTAAACAACTATTGAGCAATTTGAAAACAAAAAAAGACTTTTCAGATAAGTCAACATGTTTTCACCACGCAGACTAAATACACGTCACTAAGAAATAGCATCCCCATCTACAACTTAAAAATATCACACCTTGTTAAATCTTAAACAGATTTTCATTTATTGGAGCTTTTAGAAGAGCTAGGATTTTATCTACAGACAAGAAAAGATTAGTTTTAGACCCAACGCACTGAAGGTTATCTTATATTTTATTAAAACTGCCTTTTTAGGCCACAATTATGAATATTAACACATTTTGAAGAAGTAAGCTATTCTTTTATCATAATTTCAGTATTTTTAAAAGAGATTGTGATGAATGACTATCGGATCAACATTGGATTTTTCAGTATGCTGTAACACGCTGATTAAAAAAGTCTTGATAAGTTTCTTCTTGATAACATAGTATTCAAGCAATCTCATTATGAAGAACCAATGAAAAATAGAGATAAATGGGTCGAGGTTCGAATCCACTTTGACCATAGCCGAGGAATCCCACGGACAAAAAGAAACAAGAAAACAAAACAAAAAAGACCCTCAAAAAAAAATAGAGATAAATCCTGAGAAACAATCTGGAGGTGGAGATCTCATTATCTTCCAGAGTGAAGTATTTTTTTCTACAAAAAAATGTGTTAAAATTATTTTATGTATTCTCAAAGATTATCATTATGATTTAGGGAGCGAGAAGAGTTCGAACCCTAAGATCTTGATTGTCTCTCATTAACTTTTCTATGTTTATAAAAGTTAACTTTTCACCCATGAACACACATCTCCTGTTGAGACGCCCACTGGTGACATTTTAAGTAATACCACCAATTCTGTGGTCATCAGCTATCGTCCCTTTCCCTACCTTTTTATATTGTCGTATCATTCTTCATTACCGACCCTAACATTGTGTGATGTCTAATAATGAGTCAACAGTTAGCAAGTTTTTCATAGAAAGCTTTCCTGCCCCCACATACTCTCTGTGGTCTCTGAAATCGCTTTTAAGACTCCCATTTTCAATAAATTATGCACAGCTAAGTAGTCGTCACATTGTGTGGTACGGGATATTTGGCTGCGCAACCACACAAAGCCTGTCATGTCTCTCTCTGCTCCCAGTGTGTGTGTATTGTATGTGTAAAATAACCCACTCTCAGACATGAAGGCAAGGCTTTGATTTTGTAGTTGCGGCCTCAGCTCTCAGTGAAGTGAGCACAGAATGATCAATGGGAGTGATCTGATTCCCTCGGCCCGTGCCAGACCCTTTCTTAACCCTGCTAACCCAATCAGCCTCTGTTGCCAAGCAACCAGTCCCAGGAGGATGCGTTGAGAGTGGGTGGGGTGCCGATGGCCTTTGTATGTACCAAAAGATCACAGAGGATATATTTCACTCAAATGGCTTCAGTCTTTGCTGGGTTGTCTTGTTTGAGCTGAAATGGCAAGTTGGAAAGAAGGACACACAAACAGGTTGTTCTTCAGGACAAAAAGGAGGTTGAGTAATGTAGTGTGATTCACAGACAGACACACACAGCATAACTAATGGTTTCACAAATGAATCAGACAAAAAACATGTAAGAGACAGATGAAAGCCTTTAATATTTTTTAAAAATATGTCCATAAAATTGATCAGTCATTTGAAGAAAACTCAGGAAATCAGTCAATCCAAACAGATATAAGTACTTAAAACATAACTGTTTGATAAGTATTTTGAGAATGACCTTAACATACTTGTGTCAGGATCCTTCCCAGTCACAGCGGCAATTCCTTCTCCACCTCAATTGTCTCCACCTATTTCTTGTTATCTGCTCTTATGCGTCACTTAGTAAGTCTTGCTTTCCCAAGTATATAAGAAGCCCTGTTCCCTTTCTCACCATTGTAGGCCTGTCTGTTGTCCTTGACCCCCTCACCTCATCCTCTGGTTCTTCTGATAGCTCTGCTACCCAGTTTGTACCTACCTACTCTCAATTCTGTTTTCTTTACGCAACCTGCTGACCACCACTACAATTCTTGTACACATGGTAAACTTGGATTTTTGTGCAACTGGGCCTTCATTTTGACCTACACCTGACAACGTGAGGGTTAAATATTCCTCTATGATAGGAATTAATAATAATTTATTTTAAAATTTGCTTTCTTTCTGGTGAATTTTAGTTAATAAATGCTTTGACAACACCAATATATCCATAAAATTAAGTTTATCTTTTAGCATGACAGCTTTAGATTTTTACACAAGTTTACCTACAAAACAAAACATTAGGAGTCGTTGCACAAACTTTCATGCATGGTGAGTTTTGTTAAGTTTTTGTGGCAAAATTCAAGTAGAAATAGTTTAATGTTTGATTCAGAACTAAAATATACTGCCTTAAATATAAGTTACGTTTGTTGCATTTTGTTTTGTCTTCTGAACCGTTTATTTCTAATGTGGCCATGTGAGAGGGTGCCGGAGCATATCCTGCCTGATTTCAGAGGCGAGACTGGGACAACCCCAAACAGGTCACCAGTCTGTTGCGGAGCATCCACACACACATACACTCATTCCTAGGGGCAATTTCATAGTGGCCAATCAATCCAACATGCATCATTTTGGAGGGTGGGAAGGAATGAGGGTAGACGGAGAAAACCCACGCATACACAGGAGAACATGCAAACTCCACACAGAAAGACCAGTCTTTCAAGTCTCGCCCCACTCTGCGACTCCAACCCCGACTTTCTTGCTGTGAGGCCACTGTGCTAATCACTGTGCCAGCAGCTGCCAAATTAAGTTTGTAATCTTTGTTAATTCCTATCTTTGACAAGTTATCTGCCTATTTCTCTCAAAAAGTTGAAAAATTATTGCAAATCTCTAATTGACTGTGTACATCATGTAGTAAACTTGCTACTAATACACATCAACTAGAGTTTGTTGAACTGTTTTTCTTTTGGGGTTTATTTTTTTGTTCTATTAAGAACATAAGTTTTCATTTCAAATGCACTCTCCATTTAACTCAGACTTAATTAAATTTGTTTGTTGGTGAAATGTATCTAAAATTACGCCATTAAACTTGCATCAAGCCACTGAGACACTTCCTGGACATGGAACATCAATAGAACTGTGTGAAAACAAAACTTTTTAAGAAAACCTGAAGGAAAATTTTCTGTCAGCACAGCTATTTACTCCTTCACCATGGAAACCAATAGACAGCCAATTTGTTCTTGTGTTAATGTGATCAAATTTGAACATGTGATTTTTGTATGCAAGCAACATTGGACTTTGAGTGTTTAATCTTTTCTCAGTGTTATTTTTTTCAGTTTCACATATTCAGAATTATATGCAAAAAAATTATCTTCAAGTGTGACTCTTCTCTCATCATTCATCTGTTTTATAATTCTCTACCAAATAACACAAAGTACAAGAAAATTAAAGTTGACCTTAATTTTATGAATCATTTGACTTGTTTTGTGTGTTTCAGGCACAAAATACTTTATAAAATTTCCCATTTTCAACTATCTGTCTCAATCAATATATCTGGCGATGAAGCATGAAAACATCCAAAACAGTTTTCAGACAGAACAGGCAAGAAATTCTTCAGAGTTTTCTGTAAAATAACAGAAAGTTTTTTCTCACTTTTTAAATGAAAAAATAAACCAGCAACAAAAAGGGACCTTGGTCTAGTCAATACACAGAGGCGCTTGGTTGTAGTTTATTAGTTCAATCAGGAGCAAAATGACTTTACAAGGCCTCTTATATAGATGGCTTTGTTCTAGTAGACACTTCCTAACACTTGACAAACATTCATCAAAGTTGTGAAGAGAAGCAAACGCAGAAAATGTAGTTATCGAAGTATGAAAGTACCGCCAGGGGATAAAATCTTCAATCTGTTCTAATAGATTGAAGATTTAGGCAATATATAGAACTTGTTGGAGAGAAAACCAGGACAATCCTTGTCATCAAAGCATAAACTCACAAACATCCCAAAGATGGACCTACACTTAGCTGAGTTTCAAAGTGTCTCTGTTCCAACTCATTTTATTCATGTTACTGGGTCAGGTCAGGTTTACAAAAATTTTAACAACAAGCTGTTCAGAAGATCCCTGTGATTTAATTATTTTTATTTAAACTCGATTTAACCAGGAAAGTCCCATTGAGATTAAAAAACCTCTTTTTCAAGGGACTCCCAGACAAGTGGCATCAAAATTCAATACAAAATACACACATGCATAGACATTAAATTACACACTATAAGAAAAAAAGTTACAAAGTTTTGAGGCAGTCTCTAACCCTTTCAGTTTTGTTTTAATGACCTCTACGGAGAAGAACTCTGTCAGTCTCAAGTCTTTCTGTGACATAGTCCAAGCCAAAGGAGTGGAATGGACAAAAGCTTTCTTACCTAGCTCTATACGGGCAAAAGGTACAGAGAGCAACAGATGATCGTAAGGAATAGGGTTCAACACTTCTTGTGATTAGAGTACAAATATAACATGATAGTGATCCAAGCCAGGCTTTATAAATAAGAGCGTAGAAGTGTTTCTGCCTTCTAGTGGTCAGAGAAGGCCATCCCATTTGTGAGTACAAGTAAAAATGATGTGTCACAGATGGACAATTAGTTACAAACCTGAGGGTGGACATAAGCAGTGTCCACCACATGAAGGTATGAAGAAGAGGCACTCGAATAAAAAAATATCTCCATAGTTCAAACAGACAAAAAGGTTGTGGAGACAAGATGCTGTTTTGCCTCAAAAGAAAAACACAACTTGTTACAGAAGAAAAAACCCAATTTAACACACATACTCGCATTCTCAGCTTGAAGCCCCCACGGACCATTAGCATGGGGTAGCCAAACCCGGTCCGGAAAGGTTGCTGTTCTGAAGGTTTTCTATGTGTTCTTGCATCTACACACCTGATCCATTGAGTGATTGTGCTACATTTTATTGGCTGTTGATTTCACTTTATGTATGTCAGCTGTATTGAACCAGGAAATTTGTAACAGTTTTTCTTATCAACACACAGTTAATGTGATTTCCTCTTTAAGTACACCATGTTCCCTGTAGGTGGATTTTTACTTCTGTAGGATTCTATTTTACTGAGTTCTTGAGTGGATGGAGTATACGTTTTTTAAAATTTAAAAATTACTGTTATAAATCATTCCCACATGATTCTTCATTTTAAATGATAATGTTTGTGCATTTGGCGGAGAGTGTGAAAAAGAGTTGAAGAAGCCTGTGCAGGCAGGCTGGAACGGATGGAGAAAAGTATCACGTGTGATGTGTGACAGAAGAGTTTCAGCTAAAATGAAAGGGAAACCGTGGTGAGACCGGCCATGCTGTTTGGTCTAGAGACAGTGTCACTGAGAAAAAGACAGGAAACAGAGATGGAGGTAGCAGAGATGAAGATGCTGAGAATCTCTCTGGGAGTGACCAGGATGGATAGGATTAGAAATGAGTATATCAGAGGAACAGCACATGTTAGAGGTTTTGGAGATAAAGTCAAGGATAAAGAGGGGGCAGACTGACATGGTTTGGACATGTGCAGTGGAGAGAGAGAGAGTACATCGGCAGAAGGATGCTGGGTTTGGAACCACCAGGAAAAAGGCCTAGAGGAAGACCAAAGAGGAGGTTCATGGATACAGTGAAGGAGGACATGAAACTGGTTGGCGTGACCAAAGAAGATGCAGCAGATGGGGTTAGATGGAAGAAACTGACCTGCTGTGATGACCCCTGAAGGGAAATGCCGAAAGAAGAAGAATGATGGTGCATTTCAAAAGTCGGAATCACATTTTTGCATCTCTCTGAGATAGCATCATTAAAGTATCTTGGGAAAGCTTCTGAACATAATGAATGAAAAAAGGTAGGAATTCACCATCCAAACCAACAAATAAAATTATGTCGTCATGTCAGCAGAAAGAGGTTGTTCATAGAAGGTGCATTGTGTGATAAAATCACAGACCTCAAAAGACGTGAATAAAATAGCTTAAGTACACTTTTCAACAGCAAGTGCCATTCAAATGTTTTTCCAAGGGCTTTAGTTTGACATGTATACAAACACACGTAATACAAAGTTGTGTGTGTTTTCCAGCCGCTGCATTAAAAATTTCCTGCACAAATTGATAAATTGTTGGAATATCTGCTTTCATCACCCTTTGTCATCAAAGCCGTACGCATTGCTTTTTCTTTTATTAATAGTAAGCTCTCTGTGGAGCAAAGATTCCTTCCTACATTATAAGTTCACAAAATTCTTTTTCTATATATTTTTTTCCCCTTCTTGTATTTCCCACAGCCTCATTTATCAAGTTTTTATTCCACCTTTCCACAGTTTCTCCCTCAGTGGATGTGTGCAGTACATCAGAGCCCAATTAACATTCTCCAGCGTCAGACGTCATGGCAGTCTGGGTTGAGAGGCCGAAGGTCGAGGAGCATGTTCCTGGATTTGGACTGAATGCTGTACTCATTACTGGGTTTGTCAGGTGACCCCTGATGTCATTTTTCTCACACCTTTAGAGATGCTATCGGTCTTGAAGCCCAACTGTGCTCATAACACTCACATCAGAGCCATTAATATGCATCTGCTGTCGTCACGGTATTGATCTGCTCATTAGCTGGCTCTATTACCACATGAAAGCATCAATGAGTAGAACAATGGTTGTAACTTTGCAAGTATGTGGGACAAAGAAGGTCACAACCAGCTTGAATGTTTTAGCAAAAAATATATACACATTTCGAATAAGACTTTTGTGTCACAGTTTGCTTTTTTTTTTCCACACAAGGCTGAACATTCACAGACAAAACAAGACTGTTACGTGTTGTTTTCCAAATCTAGATGCCCATCATTCACCTGCCGCAGACCAAAATGGGAGTGATAAATCAGAGCAGCTGTTTGATCTTAATCCTGCTAAACTTTGAAGTTGAACTAATTTGTCTTACTTGCGCTGACGCGTACACACCTGTCTTCTTCTGCTGGAGGAAGAACACAACAAATAGAAATAAATCATCCACCGCTAGAATAGAACATGCAGCCATCTCTTAAAACTCCATTAAACAGGAACACACACAATTTTCAAGCCTTTCTGTAATTTGGGTTCTAGAAAAGATATGAATTACACTGAAATACTGTATTTTAAATTTGTATTTAAAAAGGCAAAATTCAAAGGCAGAATAAAGCATATGTTCGTTATGGTTAAGACAAGACTTATTTATCAAGAAATTTGAGTGGAACTACCACGGGACCATACAGGACTACCACGGTAATACTAGTATGTTGGTTGTGAGATGCACACAAAACAAACTCAAGGTCAGTCACTGCCTGCATGGGTTCTGACACACTCAATGTATAAGGAAAGGTTTGTGAAAAAGAGCTAAAAGAATTACAACCCTGGTTCCAATCAAGCTTCTAAAAAGAACACATCATCATTTTTTACTCTCTTCCTCCAAAAATATAAAATCTATTCACAAAATCATTTGTATCTTCATTTTGACTTGTTGCTTTGGTGACTAAGTCAGGGAAGAAGTTTTCTATCTCTGAGTTTTTTCTAGTTTGTTTAATGGTAATTAAGTATTCTTGTCTGCGTGGATCTAAAGGTGTAAAGGAAGACATAATATGGTCTAACACGATGCTCACATTGAGACTGAAACATTGGAGGTTTTACTAATCAGCAATGATCCAAATCAAGAAATCTGCTTCTTTTCTTCAAAGTGTTATTTTTGACTTGAGGACATTTTTGCTTATTAATGAGGGGGAAAAGTGCCTCTCAGGATTTCTACTTGAAGTTTCTGTTTTAAATAAATTGTGAGTAGCAATTTTTTTTTTCTATTTTCAATTATTTTCCAACTCAACCAGAAATTTCTGGGTGGTATTTTTTATATATGTAGATTTCAGGTTAAAATGTCAAGATACATTTTGGTGATATTTTTATGTAGGGTTCAATCATTCATCATCTTAACCACTTGTCCTTAAGAAGGTTACAGTGGTTGCTGGAACTCATCCTGGCTGGTTATGGGGAAAAAGAAGGGTGCGGCCCGAACAGGTTGCCTGTCTGTTGCAGAGCCACATACACTGTATATTGACAGACAGCCACGCTTACATGTGTAGGTTCTGTGGGACCTTAGAAACCTCAACCATTCATTTTACTATGGTGAGCGGGGTCTTGTTCACGAGTGGGGGAAAAATGGGAGCGGGAGATCGACAAGCGGATTGGTGCAGCGTCAGCAATAACTAGGACACTGCTTCGATCCATTGTGGTAAAGAAAGAGCTGAGCCAAAAAACAAAGCTCTCATTAAAAAGTCGATCTTTGTTCCCACCCTACCTATGGCCACCAGCTGTGGGTGGTCACCAAAAGAATGAGATTGCAGATACAAGTGGCCGAAATGAGCTTCCTCCGCAGGGTGCCTGGGCCCTCACTCAGAGATCGGGTAAGGAGCTCTGCCATCCAGGAGGAGCACAGAGTCAAGCCGTTCCTCCTCCAGGTTGAGAGAAGCCAGATGGGGTGGTTTGGGCATCTGGTCAGGATGCCCCCCAGGCGCCTCGCTGGTGAGGTGTTTCGGGCACGTCCCACCAGGAGGAGATCAAGAGGTAGACCCCGGACCCACTGGAGACACTATGTCTTACAGCTGGCCGGGAAACAACTTGGGATCCTTCCGGGTGAGCTGGAGGATGCAGCTGGGGTGAGAGAACCCTACGCTTCCCATCTGAGGCTGTTGCCCTCTCGACCCAGCCCCGGATAAGCGGAAGACAACGAAACGGCACAATAACGATTGAACCACAGCCTACCAGTTGCTTTGACCTTCTGGTTTCATCAATACATAAACATTTCTTCCATGCTGTCATCAATATAAACTTTTGATACAGTAAAACACATTAATTAATAAGGACAATCAACCACATTTCACACCCTATGTGGGATCAGAATGTACAGCAACAACTGGGCTATCTATTTTTAACCTCCACAGACGTATTGATCTTTTACTACCCAGAACATCACACACCTTCTAAAATGACACCTCATTGCAAAAACAAAATAGTTTTGAAGGATGAGTCCATCCATCGCCTCATTGTCCCATCAGTTCAACAAACACTACAGCCTGGCATTTGTAAAGACTTTTGTAACTCATCTTTATGGGCGATATCCTCCACTAGTCTTCCTGCTTGGCAGCTTAATAACGTTCCTTGGATTCTTTTAACCCCTTTAAGTGGCCACCGTGACAGTGGCACATAAACTGCTGATAAATTGAGCTGGTAATTAGATTTGACTCAAGGCAAAACATATTTCTGAATTAACTGAGCAATAACTACATGACCATTACAATCTGCTTTGTGGAAGAAATTAATTTCCTGTCATCCGTGATTAGACTTCATGTCCCGGGTATTATCCCGGTCATGGTTAAGTAAATGAGTCACTTATCCCTCTTTGGGATTCTACACATCATTAACATTCCTTTGTAGTTTAGTCACGCATTTACCAATGTCGCTCAATAATGCTGATGATGTAACTGAGATTAGCATGCAGGATGTGAGCTTCCTTGTCATACACAACTCTTTCGTGTATTTACATAATGTGTCAGTGCGTTAACAAACAAAAACAGATGTTGAGCAAATTTGCAGCTGGTCACTTATCAGGACTCAATAACTTTTGTCAACAGAACATGCATAATTACACTCGGTGACTGAAGATAACCTCGGGATGTTTCATTAGAGTTGCTTCTTTGTCACTCTCTGAATGAGCATGCTATCAGTCTTAGCCTCCGTGCTGCCTGTTTCATATGTATCTTTAATATCTCCAGTGACTAAAATAGACTCTCTATCTTTAGCTGTTCACAGTTCATCTTCTCAGACAGTGATTGCTTCTGAAATAAAGTCTCTCTTCTCAGATTCCACATTTAAAAGTGTTGATGAAGCAGCAGGCAGCAAATCGTTGTCTTCATCATTTTTAGAAAATTCATAGCTTGACTTGAATGGTTTGTTGCTGACAAATACTTCTAAAGTAAAATATGATGTGGAGAGGAAATCATCAAAAGCTGGTGAGTAAAACTACAGAAATATTTAAAACGAGTGCAAGAAAACACATTTGCTTTCATAAAAAGCAGTGATATGCCTCAAAATTAAAGTTTTGACATATGATGATGCTTATTTATTGTCCCTCAGACAAGCTGCAAAGTCGCTGGCAGGCAGCAAACAGCCCAATTTGTCAGAAGTAACAACATTCCTGTCGAACAGCGCTGTGGACGGTTAAGCTCAGAGCTTATTAAAAAAGACTGAGCATGCTGTATCTGCTGACAGCACAGAATCATTTGGCAAGCCTTTTTCATGGGGTTTTTTGGACATTTCAAGGGGCAAAGCTCCTTGGTGTCATTCAATGTAAGCTCCGCATTTTTGCGTCCTGCTGGCCTCTCCTCAAGAAATGACTTAAAATAGTATTTTCTGGAAAGAAAAAAGATGATATCATTAAGTTAACAGCCAGTTCAGATTGGTCGTTTGTCATAAAACTGCCTTCAGTACGTTCAGGTTTCAAGACAGTTGTGTCTCAATATTGGAACCTCTTATTGTATTTTTTGCTCTTCTATCTTGAGTGCTTTGATAAAATAAAAAAACAAAATGAACTACTTTTAAATTTTTAACACAAATTATGTCCGGCTTGATGATATGAATGCTCAACTATCTGATTTAAGATATGCATATTTGTGAAAATGGCCCAATGATGGGAACATTTCTCTCTAAAAGGTTAGATAAAAAAAGACTACAGTACTTAGACCTAATAACTAATTCATTTAATTTAATGGATGTCATGTCTCCTAAACGAAAAAAGAAAATCCATCTTTTTCTTATTTGATCAAATCTTATTCATTAAAAAAAGCATTATCATTTCGCTTTTAAGCTGAGAAAGTTATTTGCTTTTTTAATCCAGTGAATCTGAAATTTATTAGCGATTGTTTTTACCGTAAAAGTGATGGATATGTTTGCTGGGTTTGTAACCACCAGGAAAGAGGCCAAGAGAAAGACCAAATAAGAAGTTCATGAATACAGTGAAGGAAGACATGAAGATAGTTGGTGTTACCGAAGAAGATGCAGCAGATTGGGTTAGATGGAAGAAACTGACTTGCTGTGGCGACACCCGAAGAGAAATGTAGAAAGAAGAAAATGTCTGCTTGTTCCTGTATCATGTGCTCAAAAGTTCTTTACAGTCTTGTGTTGTACAATAAGATGTTAATAGAGGTTTACTGGATTTTATGCATAACATCCTCCAGACGTACAGTATATCTAGTTGCCTTTCTTAATGTGTGAGAAGCGGAAAATTATTAAGTTGTTGGGACAGTTAGATGCAGCACGTTTTTAGACTTATTTTATGTATTTATTGTGTAGAGAGTGCTGTTTTTCAGAAATGTACCTTCTCAAAAACAGTATAGGTTCTCAGTAAAAGCCCTAAGAAAATTCATGTGAATTTTTCTTAATAAAATCATTTCATATAATTTCATTTTTGTTTAATTTGCTTCATTATATAATTTTCCTCTCAAAAAAGGAAACACCTGTCATTGAGGAGCCACTTACCAAGACTCAGATTCACCTCGTATACATTTTGCAATAATTATTCAAAACTAATATGAGTCTTTTGCAAGATCAGTACCTAAAAAACAACTTTCAGAAACTCAAAGTATGTTTTATATAAACATGGCACCTGTTGCTTGCTCAGAAAATGTAATAGTTACCCAAACAAAATGTTACAAATATATTCTTATCACTTCTTTTCACTTTTTTGGGAATGTTTTTCCCACCTTCTTATCACTCTCCACTTGGAACCGCTCCTTTGAGCGGAACTGCTCCCTTGGGCATATGCACAACATAGCGTAAATCTCATATGAGGCTGCAAAAAACAGTGCAAAGTGCCCAAATTTAGCTAAAGTAGTGCATATTGTTTTATATTCTTATTTTGGTGCATTTTATTCAATAGGAAACTGTTTTTGAAGTTGTCATTTGAACTCAACAGCAACTTTTAAAACTGCAAATCTTCCAAATCTCATACATATTTAGTGTACATTTGTTGCTTTGTAAAACCTAAAACAAAACCACAAAGTAAGAAAAGTTAAATGACAGCAATTAAACAAGGTCCCCCTTCTACTGCAAGTGTGCAGTTATTTTCAAATTTCAACATGTAATTATCACATAAAGTTAATACTAGAATGTAACCCTAAAGTCTCATGAACTGAAAGGTGGAGGTGTTAATAGTGCTCATTAAAGCTTGTGCGTTTTGTGGAAGACATTTTCATTTGTGCACTGTGGTGCTTCCCTAATGACCGCTCGAGGCACAAAGGCTTGTTCTTTGCCTGCATTTCATCAGCTTATATTCCCACAGGGTATCTGCTCCAACAAAATTCTGCCTTGTGGTGAAAAAAAAAAAGGCCACATTTGATCAAATTGGCTTGTGTGGTGTATTCTTCTGTGTCTCACAAAGGTTATTCAAAATAATGGAAAAATAATGTTGAGATTAGTTTAATTAAGCCAAAAAGTTTTCCTCGTACATCATCTAATTGAGAAGATGCTTTGCCGAGGATGAATGTTTCCTTTTCTTGTCTTGTATGAATTAGGATTTCCTGAAAATAAGGTTCATTATTGATCCATTCGATGCAGGGTGTTTTAGTGTCAAATGAGATTTGTCTCACCATTAAGAGAAGTAATTGGCAGAGGCTCTTTCGGTAATTTACTCCCGGCCACAGCCACATAGCTTTATGGTGAATAATTGCAACTGTCTGGTTCGCTACATTTATGGGCGACATAAGTGTGGAGCTCATGTAGCTGTGGGGCAATGATCTTCAATCCACAGGGCTTTAACTCTCATCTACTCCAATCTGTGATTGAGTCTTGTTTATAGCAAAATAGCCTTTAGGAAATTTCACAAACTTGACAAAGGAAGAAAAATAAGATGTTTAGAGATGGTGAGATCATAATGCTTGCTTCAAAACATTCATCAGATCCAGAAGTTATATCATTGTAAACTTCACAAAGACAATTTCTAAACCACAAAGCAATCTCCTGATGATAAACTGTGATGAGGGACTAATTCGCCTGCCTTATTAAATGGCCACATACTGTGTTTGTGAGACACGCTCACATCACTATGGATCACACAAGTGTAGAGATGTTTTAATAAGACAGAGCTGCAGTGTTTCCCTCCAGAGAATCTGCGTGGGTAAACTCTCAGTATATTCATGAGCTAATGTGAGTGTCGCCTTATATCTTTGCATGCAATATTTATTATTCGCTAAAATTTCTTGGTGCACTTTTTTCTTATTAACTTTCTGATTCGTAATTACTGAGAGAAGTTATTAATTTTATATTAGAAATTTGAAAACAATATTAAAATCTTTGAAAAAAAGCACCATTTGAAAAAAAAAACCACACTGAACAATACGTAAAGATAAATCTTTTGATACCTGGAATATAATTCTTTCACTTTTTTGCGTTACTGTTTGCAACCTATTGTTTTGTGACAACAAAAATAAAACTTCCTGCAAACTTCTTTAAATTTGAAAGTAAATTTGATGAATGTCTCACTTTTTGGTTTCATAACATGTCTGTGAATTGCATTTATGTGTAGTTGAGAAGTATTTTCTCAACCAAAAAAAAAAGTCAAAATTTGTACTTTGGACTTTTTTAAGAAAAACAGTGCAAAAGCAAACATTTTTTCAATATTTTTGTCCAAATTATTTTATGCCGAAATAGCATTTCTAAAATAATTTTATTTGTTTTCCTTAAAAATACGATTATGTAATTGGTTGTGTAGAAATACCTAGAATCACTGTTTTTTTTCCCCTTTTTTTAAAAAAAGGTCATTTTGCTTCATTTGTGATGCTGACAAAAATCATTCATAGATTTTTCATCAAGGTTGGATTATTTTAACGCTTTACTAGCAGCATCCCCCAAAATTTTCCTAAAAGTCTCCAGTTTGTTCAAAATATAACGGCAAGACTGTTAGCAGGAACTAGCAGAAGAGAACATATTACTCCCATCATGTTAGTGTCATCACTAGCTCCCAGTTGAGCTTAGAACAAGTTTAAAATCCTTTTCTTACCATACAAGGCCCTTTTTTGTACCTTTTTCAATCTATAATGTGAAGCCATTTGAGACAATTGAGACAAGACACAGTATCTAGCTGTTTAGGGAGAGCCAAGGCTTCGTACAAGGATTGGTAAATGTTGATGCACATGTGCAATATGCAATGATCCGGATTTTAATTATTGTGTGGTTTTAAAAGCTCTGCTAAGCATTACAACACCTTTGAGAAGTCTTTACAAATAAAGTTTAATCAAGATTTTAATAATAATGCATTGTATTTACATAGCGCTTTCCAGGACTCTCAAAGATGCTTCACATAGTATACAGTATTCATTCACGCCATACCAGGTAATGGTAAGCTACTGTTGCAGCCACAGCTGCCCTGGGGCAAACTGATAGAAGCGAGGTTGCCATCTTGTGCCATCGGCCCTTCTGACCATCACCAACCAATCACACAAACACCATTCAGACTAAGTAACGTAGGTGAAGTGTCTTGCCCAGGGACACAATGGCAATTTAATCTCAGTGGCCGTCTCACAATGGCACCTGGGGTTCCGGTGGTCTCCCATCCAAGTACTGCCAAGGCCCAGCATGCTTAGCTTCTGAGGGTTGATGGGATCAGGCATTGACATGCTGGTATGGCCACAAATTTTACAATCAATGTAATGTGTGTGCTAAAAATGTGCTTTAATCAGGAGGATGTCTGTCTGTGATGTGTTCATTCACTTTGTATCCTCCGGCGATGTTTTGGTGTGACTTATGGATCAGCTGCTCAGATAACATAGAATTTTCCCTGATGGATAAGGAGGATGGCCATGACAGCAAGAGGAGCAGGGTAATTTGCTCATGTTCATTTATTACCTCCATTAAAGTTTGAGGGGCAGACACAAGCCTGCTGTCTGATTTACTGTCAGTCACTGCAATGATCAGATGGATAATTACTCACCCTCCGCTAATAAGATTCCCGTCCATGGATTGGAGAGGAGACATCAAAAAGAGAAATGTAAACAATAGGATGTCTGAGGAACTTTTATTAGTTGAAAAGCACCATTTGAATGAAAACCATCTAACATACTGTTGTTTGGTACTTGTGGTGTTCTCAACTCGAAAAGAAATACACAACAGGAGACAAAAAAACGTGTTTGTAAATGCAATTTGTTAATAGAACAATACAAATAATATGAAAATTAGATTTTTAGAATCAGAAATGCTAACTAAGCTGTGATCATACCAAAACCTTCTAGAATGAGGAATTGTTTTTTACTGAACAATATCACACAGCTGGATGCTCCTTTATTGTTCTGGAATCATTTTTATTTAAATTCTTATGCTGTTTACATGAAGTTACCACAGTAAGTAACAGTGAGAAAACCAGAGTGAAAACATATCAACACTTGCACAACCAGTAATGAGATCCCAAGTCTCCAGTGTCTTTGACCAATGCTCAGACGTGCCTTCCTGAAAATAAGACAAAAAGATTAAATAATTGATCAACCACAGACTTTCCTGCCTTTCCCATACCTCCCACATGCAATCTGATGGCCTTGGAAAGATGCTGGATGTCAGGCAGAGAGCTTGATTAGAATTAAGGCTCTGCAGGAAGGTCCAGCAGTGGTGGCCACGGGAGGCTAATTGGTCTATGGCATTTAGCACATTGCTGGTATAAGCGAACAAAATCACATTAAGTGTGTTTTGACATGTAGTTTTGCATAAATAAATAAAGAACAGCATGAAAAGGGAATATTTTACACCACCAGCAGACTTGACCAAACATTTTACATGACACGACCTTCTGATGTCTTTGGTTTATTATATTAGAATTTTTCATTTTAATTTGTAATGAAAATACAAAATAAATATTACAAAGGAAGTTTTTGGTCTTCAAAAAGAAAAAAATTATATTTTATGGAACGCTCAAAAAATTTAAAACTGATCTGCTCTGACACAGTGAGAAACCCACTGGATACTATTTTTGACCATTTTAAGATGTTTGTCAGTTCTTTTTATTTAATGTCAGAGTAAAATAGACACGCAATTTTTAAAATATTTCTTTTATTTACCTTTTACTAATATTTCTTCCAGTAGCAGTAAATTTTGACTACCCTCAATTGGTAAATGGTCCATGACCCATCAAAGGATCGTCATTACTAGTCGGTGAACAATATATATGAAAATTCCTTCCTAACTTTCCGTGGGTGGTCTTCCACCCTCTTCAAGCTTGGGTCCTCTACCAGGGGCTTGAGGGCTCTGCACAGTATCCTAGCTGTTCCTAGGACTGCACTGTTCTTCACTGAGATATTTGATGTCTCTCCAGGGATCAGTTGGAGCTGCCCCGAGAGTCCCAATTTCTGGAGGTATCACTGTTGCCTTCACTTTCCAAGCCTTTGCCAGCACTTCCCTGAGGATATACAGTACAGCTACAGTATCTACAACACCATTTTATTTGTTTTCTATATTTGAAATGATGTTACATCTCATATTTGTAACATATAAAGCTATCAAATTCTTATACAGTATTTTTCAAAAGTAAGACTGTGATTAGACCCTTCATGCTCAAAATAAATGTAACATGCTTCTGAACAAACATCAGAGCGAGATATGACTGAGTTAAAAGGGGTTTTCAACACCCTGTTTGGTGTGGTCTCATGTTACTATTGTGAAGTAACATGTTTTGAACTGTACTGTACAAGTAGTCAGAGTAAAGCAGAAACAGAATTGCCTCATTAGTTTCTGAACAAAATTGGAAGAGAGTTTTGAAACTCAAGCAAATACACTTGAGCGTCTAAACCAGGGGTGGGCAAACTTTTTGGTTCGTGGGCCACATTCAGTTCTAACATTTGACATGGTGGCCAGAACAGGAGCAGATGGATGGCATGCTTTGGTAACCTCTAGATTGGACTGATAGAATGGCGCGCTAGATTTTAAACAAGCCCGCTAAATGTTACATCAAGAGCATTAAATTTAAATCTAGGGGCGCTATCTGGCATCACGGACACACACATTTTAATGGGAGCATTGTTGTTGTTTCTAGAGTGCGCCCTCCAGTGAGGAAACATCAGAATTACTGGGAAAATAACATTTTCAATAACATTAACATTAATTGATGTTATCATCAATAACATTAACAATTGAATTGAATTGAAAATAACTTATTTATTACTGATGGAAAATTTGAGTGCCGCAATGTAACATTCATACAATCTCATACAACGCTGTGAATAGCAAGTAATTACAGGTTTGAAAGTGAAAGGTTAAATAGTTTGATGGAGGATGGTAAGAATGATTTTCTGTAACGTTCTTTTGAGCAGCGGGGTTGCAGGGTTTATCAAGAAGGTTTATCAATTAAATTTTTTCAAGTCTGGCGGGCCGGATCAAGAGATTTAACGGGCCGCATGTGGTCCGCGGGCCGTAGTTTGCCCATGCCTGGTCTAAAACTAACACTATTTTGAATGCATACACATACAGACAAAAACAGTTTATAACCCATATAATCCAAATTATATATGAATTTGCTTTGACCTGCTGGTATTTCTGGAGGCATAGCAGATCAGATCAACTCTCACTGCAGCACCCTGCAGAGCAACAAGGATCTCACTGAGTTGTGTGTGTGTGGATTCTCTCAGTGTCACCAGTTTCCACAGAGCCTGTCAACTTCAATCAGCTCACTGTGATGGGATCATTAAAAGCATGGTAACTCTTATCAGCACACAGTGGCAAAGGCTCGGTATGTGCACACTGCTCATGATACATATCAAATAATGACAAGAGGTGGTATCAAACATTTTCTAAACTTCGAGATCAAACTGAAAATTTTCGCCTGCTCAAACTGCTCATACCAGCTGGGGATATCATATGCAGACCGAAGTATTGATTTGTAAAAATCAAAAATAGATTTCAGTGCTGTGTGCAATTTGTACATTCCACACAACCTTTGACATATTGTCTTCACAAAAAGTTGTTTTCAAATGTAGTCTGATTTTACTGTAACTTTTTTGGCTCAGAAGTCTAACTATCTTTTAAAACTGCAATCTTGATCACACTAAACCCACTATTTATCCTAATGTTGCACTATTTCATCAGAGGGATTCCAAAGTGCCTTGTGTGGATGTTACTTTTAAGAAAGACTTCAAGGTCTTCCGTAATACACTGTATGTTCAAATTCAGTCTCGATCAAAACAGATTGTTAAGTCAAGAGGGAAGTTATTCTCCATAAAAATGATGTCAATAGACAGCTTTTTTAATGCACTTGCACAACTCACATAGTAATGGAGTTATAAATTTATATTTGGCAAAAAAAAAACAGCTCCTAATGTAACTTAACAAGTTGATGCTCCAATATATCATTACTGTTACAAAATATCTTAGTGATGCTTTTCAACTGTGCCTTATGTCTTAACAAATTTTCTACTTTTGAACACCATGCATTTATTTGTAGCTGTCTACCTGTTTTAAGTGTATTAGTTTATAGACCCCGGTGAGGGACCAAGCAAGAAGAGCACAGTGTTTTGTCATCAAGAGACATGATGTTAGGTTTCACAGCTATCCTGATAGCACAGCTTTGCATTACTGTGTCTCCCAGAACCAGTTAATGTCTTTTTAAATGTATCTCGAATATAAAGTCTCTGGCTGTGGTGTGGACCCCGGTCTCTGGGAATTCCTAGCTTATTTTATGCCTCTGGACTCGGTAGGCATGCGTGGGCTGGCTCCCGGTGTGAGGGGTCATTTCCATTTCACATCATTTCCTCCCAGCAGTGTTAAGCCAATGCGGATGTTTATCCAATCACGGACGTTCTTTTTAGTGATGAGTGTGTGCATGTATGAAACTGTGTGTGCATGCAGGTGTGAAAATGTTTTATTCTAGTGTAACTGTTTTTTCTGGATTTTATGCCAGCATCTTGTGCTACTTTTTGTATCAAATTCAGTTTATAAATAGCAAATTCACCAGGAATAAATTTTGACAACTAATTATTGAAAGCATGTTCTGGTTAAATTTGTTGTGGTGTGATTGTAGTATAGAATGACAATGTCTGTCCATATTCTAATTTACATTTTTATTGTTATCCCGGTGCTCATTCGGTTTGGTGTATATTTGCAGAAGCTCGCAATCTGGCGCAGCGATTTATGCACCCATTGATTTGATAAATCCGAATGAATGCATTGTTTTCATCAAACACCAAGTTTTGGCATGCACAACTTTGCTAAATGAGGGCCACTGTAAAGTATCTTTGACTTTTTGAGGTTTAGGGGACTCCGTACTCACTCGTAGAAAATCAGACTCGCTAGTTTTGCAGGTCACGTTAATACATCCAAAGGTTCAAAAGCTGGATCCCCAATAAAAAGGGTTCTGTGTCCCATAGCGGCCTCTCTCAATTATGTTTTTTAGACATCTTCAAACACTTGATCTGCCTCAACAGAAGTTGAGCTAATTTTAATGAGCAGTCTAAGACCAAAAGGAGATGGTTCTCTGCTCCCTTACCAAGCTAAAAACTGCACACATTATTCTTATTAATGATATACAGTGATCCCAGTGTTCAGTTTCAATTAAAAGAAAATAGTATTTGCAAGCGTTAGAAGGGTTTGCAACACAAATACACGTCTCGTTCACTCAATGTCAACATCAAGTGTTGTCTCGAGGCAGGGAAATTGCTGTTGCGACTACCAATCAGAATCTGTGCTGCAGTGATTTAGTGATGTGCTTGGAACAGCTTATAGCCTAGTATGCTAACTCACTATTGTACAATAAAGCATTCTAGCACCACAGGTCAGACTTAGCACCCCCCATGAGTCATTTCATGGTGAAAGCCGTTCAGCTAATGAAATTCAAAGAACGCTTTCTCGTCTTTTTGAGAAAGCACTTCACAAACCATATGAACGAAAGACATAATCTAAGTGATCTTTCACCATAGATCCAGTCACTAGTTCAACTAGTACAATGGAACGTCATTGCTATTTTGGATGCCGGATGCTGGTCTGGTGTGAATCCATCATTCAGCTTTATACTTGAGGTTTAGGATCTTGCCGCTTGGTCTGGTAGTGCAGAGGCAATGATTCCACAGACAAAATATACTGTACTTCAGTCTCACTGCATCCCAATGGAACTCATGCAACCCTGAGCAGTTTTTATACTTGCTCCTTTTTTCTCATCAGTTGTTGAAAAAAACCTCAAAGTGTATGTTCTACTAATTTACAACAAGCAGAAGACAATGCTAATAAAAGTCACATAACGTGCCTACAAAAATAATTTCAAAATAATATAATAGTATCCTGTCGCATATTGGGGAAAACACGTACTACGTAAAAGAAAAATGGGAGCGAGAAGCAGGGTGTACTAACAGGAGATGACTGGGAATAGATATGTTAGAAACAATGGGTCACAAATGGATTAAACGTATGGCGTAAATTCTGTTGGAAAAATGTAAGGAGGTCTCAGAAAAAATATGTAGGAGCAGGTGCTAAATGTTGGAGATATAGTAACACTGGGCCAACCACTTCTATATATTCTGGGACTGTGAGGTGGTTAAGAAATACTGGTCTGAAATTCATAAAAATGTATGAAATGTATTTTCTTTTGCCCTCCCCATGTCATTTGAAAGTCTATTTCTGGGTAAAATAATACTACATGATCTGGAAAACAAGAACACAAAATTGCTCTATATTCTAATGGCAGCCAGTAAGAAAACAATAACCAGAAAATGGCTTAATCGTGTGCAACCAAAAATAGAGGAATGGCTAGAAGTTGTACAAGGAATCTATGCAATGGAAAAAAATATTTTATTCATTTCAAACACAACTGGATGTGTTCTACAGGACCTGGTCTAAATGGACAGAATATTTAGAGCCTACGAGACTTTATTTGAAGTGTCTCAAAAGTTGAGTTGACTGGACACATTTGTTCTGATGAAGCATAACTTCATAAAATCTGCAACCGGCTATCCCAAGTCTTCACTGTGTATTGTTTTTAGTGCGGTTCTTGGTACCACTGAAAGAAGGGAATTTCAAGAACTCATGATTGCAAACTAGACAGCGTTAATAGCCGCCAAGGCCATTTTCTACAAGAAAAAAAGATGCAGCATTGCCATTTAACACAAAGTCACGAATGTAATTATATGATCATTCTTTTAAACCCACATGTCCATTCATTCAGTCAAGGCCCAATAGTTTCTATTGATCTGACCAGTGAAGGCTGCTGTGCATCACAAGGCTAAACATGCATTCATCTTCGTAAAATTAACACACTGATGTGGAAAAAAAAGATGGATAGAAATCAGATAAAAGTCTATAGCCCATAAGGTACATAGGTTGCATACACTCTGCAGCTTTTAAAACAACTTCAAAGTTATTATACACATTACGTCACGCGTTGACCTGGCAAGCTTACTGTCTGTTCTTAGCCAATCCAGCATGCAAAGGGAATTGACTTATTGGCCAAAGTTTTCTATTGACACATGTAGCTTAATCAATTACAAATGCATTTTTTAGAAGATACAACTAGATTGAAGTTTTTTCTACTGAAGCTCTACTCATGCAGAGCTTATTAAGGCTTAAATTTACCAGTTAAACTCTAAATTTACCCAAAGGGAGTCCTGTTTTAGATTTGGTTGAACTGAAAATGTGAACTTTGCATTTAATTTAGGTGAACCTTACTGCACCAAATGTCACTGTGCAGCTGAGCTGTAGATTCAAAACAATCTATGTTGGGATATTCAGGAATACATCCTTCGATCAATAACTTTAGATCAATCGCCTTATCATGTCTAATTATGTCTTAAAAATCTCAAGGATTGTCCAAGAATGAAAAAATAAGTAATCTTTTTAGAATAATTTTTGTCCCACGTTGTGGTAAAGAATCCTTATCCTTTCAACTGCGTGGGGGAGCCCCCTCATATTTGGATAGCACTAGCAGAACTCAGATAGAGGAGATGGATATTTTTAATGTCACTTGATTAAAATCAGTTCATGCAGCAGAAACATGAAGTTTCTCAAGCTCCATTTATGCAACATCGGTGAGAAAGTGAAGCACTATTTTTTTTTCGGTAGGATTTGACCTTTTGTTTACAAAGTTACAGTTTTGATTAGACAACAAGCTTAGCAACGGCAAGTGCAATTGAAGACAGTAAAAAGGGGGGCGGAAGGTCACCACATAAATCTATGTTTGTGGAGATAACACAAATATGATGCTATGCAAGTGAGTGTTGTTTCCCTCAAGCCAGATAGAGTGTACACTAAGGGAGGCCTTTATGAAGTTTAATTCCCACAACCCACATGACACAGTAACTACGTATTTGCATATTTGCCAGTTCGTTCACAAGTGTGAATTGTTTTCAGTCTGCAATTAAGCATTAAATGATGATGCAAGTGTGCTAAATAACATTCATTTTAAAACACTCCTAAGAACACAGAAAGCGGCGTCCCAAAAGCTACATAACAAACCTTATAAAATACTTGAGTCCATTTTTGTTTCAACTGATTTTCTGTAGAAAAAAACATGCTTGAAAGCTAACAATGTTGACGGTTTCTTGAGTGAATAATTACTGTGAGCAGAAGGGAGGCGATTAGAAACAATCTGCTTGCAGAGAACTTGGATTGCCACTGCATTGGACCTCAGGTGTTCTTCATAGTGATTAGAAAGCATCAGGTGACCTAACTGGTCAAGCTGAATCCCCAAAGTAGCTTGTTTGTCAAATGTGATTGTGGTACAGCTGATCTGAGTCAGCTGTAGAGCATCTGCCTGCTGGATTTATATCGCTGTGGAAATTTTCTCACGAACAAATAAAGGGAGCGCAAATACAAAAAAGTGTAAATTTATGTTGAGTATGTATTTAAAGGCATAAGTCTCCAAAAGGAAGAGGAATCAATGGTTGAATTATGCAAGTAGCTTTTACAGAGCAGGTGTCTTTCCAGTAAGAATTGACCTAAGACATGCACAGAATACTGTCCAAAGTTCTGCTGTACTCTGCACGCTTTAATGCCCCCCGCATCATTGACTACTCTAACTTCGAACAGATCAGGTAAAAACATAAAATGCTATAATGTTGTGCAAGAAACATAAAATATGGTTTCTTTTACCCTATTTGATAAAAATTGTGGTTTTGTGACACACTATTGTCAAGCAACACATGGATTATTTTCTTCTTCATTAATGAAATTAAACATTGCTATTTTCCCTTCCATAAACTTTTTTCTTCCAGTAGTAATTTGAAAATTATTCAAATTATTCATTATTCAAATATTGTATTATTCCATCCTGGTCACTTCAAAAGAGTGACCAGGATGGACAGGATCAGAAATGTGTATATTGGCGGAACAACACAAGTTAGACGTTTTGGAGATAAAGTCAGAGAGGCCAGACTGAGATGGTTTGGACATGTGCAGAATAGAGAGAGAGAGTACATCGGAAGAAGGATGCTGGGTTTGGAACCACCAGGAAAGAGGTCTAGAGGAAGACCAAAGAGGAGGTTCACGGATACAGTGAAGGAAGACATGAAGATAGTTGGTGTGACCGAAGAAGATGCAGCAGATAGGGTTGGATGGAAGAAACTGACTTGCTGTGGCGACCCCTGAAGGGAAATATCGAAAGGAAAAGAGGAAGTAGGTAATTATCAAGCACAGCAGCTCAGCACTTTCTTGTTTGTTTCCTACTTTACTTGAAAAGCAAAGCTGAGCATCCTTCATCTTTAACTCCAGCATGCAAATCCCAATGTTCTTAAAGCAATCCCTTTTCTGATTACCTCCTCTGATTGTCGTGACCATAGGCCAACAGTTTGAACCCTCTCAGGTATTTTATACGTTGATGGTGCCTCCTTTTTGAAGGTTTTGACAAGAGTTGTTTGGAGAACGCCCCTCATACATTATTCATTGAGGTGGCTTCCTATTGATTCAGCCGCTGTTTAATCTCGACGGAGGCACGATATTTCCCCACGTCAAAGTCACCGACAGCACTCTGTCCCCTTCAGCAGTCACCACGAATCTGTTCCATCCTGCGCCATGTGGGGTGAAGTTGAGGAAACCATAGGGATATTAAATTCTCATCCTAAATAATTGCAAGACATTTTCAGCTCAAAATAGGATGACAGCCTTGCATTAAGATATAAGTTTGACAAGGGCAATGATGTCGGCCTCAGTAGTTCCCTTGAAGCTTTAATAACAACATCTTAACCATCTGATCGTCCAACTTCTGACTCATGTTTCAATAAACATAATGGTTACTTTTTTTTTAAGTCATAAGACGAAGGTTGTGAAAGAACTTTATTATGTTGCCTTTAGCCCTAAACAATTTGGTTCAAGAGAAGTAATACCAGAAAAGAAGTGCGATATCAACTAACTTATTGTGCATTCACAAAAATATTTGAAAATGTAAAATTTCAAATACAAATATAATGTCAATGTACAAGTTTTCAAGTGATGTTTATGTCATGACATCGGCACATCTAAGAACTCTTTGAAATTAGTGGAAGACAACAGAACAGTATATCAGTGAACAAAAATAATTACCCATATTGGTCAAATTAGATGACATTTTTTGAAGACTTATGCTCCAGAAAATGAAAAGAAATGCACTCATGATGAAAAAGCTATCCTCTGTATTCCTAGAATTTTCCATCACTAAAAAAAGTACAAACCCCACTGTAGCTGTCGAGGGTTTCCGCACAGTGGTCAAAATGTTATCCTATTACAGTAATCGCAGTCATATCAAACCCATTCACGCTCTCCATCTAAGCCTACCGATGAAAAACTTTCATTTTCTTTGTGTCTCATCAGATCATCAAAATCAGACTTTCTTTTTCATCCCTTCAAAAATGAAATAGTGATTGTTTACAGGAAGGGACCACTCACATATTCAATAATACACTCAAGTCCATCAGCAGATCAGTGAAGTGACCACAACCCAACAGTGGTTAGGAAAGGACAACATAGAAGCAAATTCATTCATTATTTACAGTCATTAGATTACCTAAGCAGCCTGACAACACTCCACTGGGAGTTTTTAGAGTCATTACCGTCACACAATGAAAAAGTAAAATGAAACTTTTAAATAATCAATTGACCGAAGTTAGAAACAAATATTTCTTGTAAATTCTAGACAATATATACAACAATTTTTTTGCATTATTGGAATTAAAACAAAAACAGTGACAAGGTGAGAAAATTTAGCCAATGTTCAGGCTTTGGAGTATTTTTTTTATGTGCCTATTAAAAAAAAAAATAAAAAAATCAAAGAACGACTTGTCATTTTAAGAGCAATACTTTCAAATGTTTGTTGGTTTGATGTGGTTCCCTTTTTAAACAAAGATACCAAACTGCAAACACAGATGGAAGTAACAATTAAAGAAAACATAAAACAGAAACTTCAACCTCTGGCGTAACATCAAAACGGGCATTTTAGGTTTTACACGTGGGCAAATATACTTACCGTCATTACTGATAAAAATTTTATGCTCAGCTTACTGACCAAATACACAAACAGACTTTTATTGAGTTTTCATGGACTCTAAAACAAACAGTACATGGTGTACAGGGGATTTTTATTACAACCAGGAAATTTGAAAGTGTTTTTATGTTTCCTCAATGTTCTGTTGACCCAGGACAGAAGAACAGATGAGCAAATGACCGTCATACATGATAGGACACTCATCAAGTACATGAGATTTTCGAGTCACTAAGAACCTCCTCACTACACATAAGGTAAAAGGAAAAAAAAGAGTTTTTTGGGAGTAGATTTTAAAATATTTCATTATAAGTTCTCATTTTTAAGACAAACCCTTCTTCTTTAAAATCCCCAAAAAATACTTTCCTCAAATGCCAGTAATAAATAGTTAACTCTTGGTCTTGCCTTTGGCATTTCAAATTAGATCAAAGGGCTGGACGGCCCAAATGTCAATGTTTACTAAATATTTCATCTGTTTGACGTGACCATTGAACGCTTGGCCATAATTTCTCAGGAGTAAATTGTACAACCAAATTAGCAGTTTAATCTCCATATCAAAAGGCAAAGCGATGTTGCAGCTCAGGCCTTGGGTGCAGTTCAAAAATAGCATGGGCAAACAAAGAAAAAAAACACCATCTGAAGATCGTTCATAGATCTACAGTGTTTAGACAGTGATGAAATGATTTGAAAGCCTGTCACAAGCTCATCAAAAGCATTGACGTCTTGTGAAAAAGCTCCAAGGACCAAAAATAATTTATTAAAAACATAAAACTAAGTAATTTTTTTCTTTGAAAATGTTTTGTTGTTTCTTTACAGTATACAGCCCACTGGAACTTTACATGACTCAATCTATGATGTTTGTTAATAAAAATCTGCAATGCAGCTAAACTCTTTCCCTTATGATGCTTCATAAACTCCACTGTGAATTACTCCATCATAAAAATTGAAAAACATTTGCCTTGAGGTCGCTGACTAAAAGCTTTGGAGATGTTTGATAAATGGGGTGAGTGACTAAACAGCATTGGTGATGTTGGGATAGTTTTATAGTAGTGATTTGTCGTGGCATATACATAAGTTAAATTTGAGTATGTGCAAGCAAATTGTCTGAGTTATTAAAAAAAAAAAAAACAACAACTTTGTTTTACCCTTGTATTACGTTACGAGTCACTTTGAGCTATTTCAGTTTTTGTGTTGAACAAAATACTGGTTACCATTTTCTTTTTCTCTTTTTCTTCCTACAATTTTGCGACTTGTTTTCATCTTGAGTCATAAACTTTTGTGTGCAATCTTGGCCCTTTGGTGTGTAGTGCAGAGTTTGTATTAAAAAATGGTGTTATGGGAAGTGTTTACCCGTAAAGTAAAAAGCTCTTCATATCCTCATTTACAAAAAGTATGGCACCCTGCCAAGTATGGCTTGAAGTTATGGCTAGCCTGTCATATGATATCTAGCTATGCATGGAATGTGCAAGTATACATTGGAAAGCTACCTGGAGAAGCAACTGAGAACAACCAGAGGATGCGCTTTGTACTGGAGAAGAGTGAGGGGGTCCAAGATCACAACTTCACATGTTATAACCTCTTCACATCCTAATGCCTTGGAGATGAACTTCAGTAAAAGAAGCTGACCATGTTGGGAACAGTCAGAAGAAACAACCCAGGACAACCTCAAAAAAATTCTGAAGGTGAGGCAGACCTCTGCATTACTCAAAATTTTGTTTCAGTGGGAAAAAAACAATAGTTTTAAACTACCAAAGGAGAAATAAGAATGTTGTTGTAATGATCACAATGCACACTGATGATGCATCGCTGAGAGCAAGAGGAGACCGGAAGCTACAAGTGATCGTGGACTACAACTCCATCAAAGGAGGAGGTTTAAAATCTGGACAAAGTTACAGCAACAAACAGCTGCTAGTACAAGACTGCCCGTTGGTCCATCTCCGTCGTCTTTGTTCTGTGGGAGATTCTTACATGATTTAATTATCTTGGCAGGTAGGTTATTAAAGGCTGGTAGCTATGAGGAAGGTGTTCTATTACAGGTAGTAATAGGTAGGAAGGTGGTAAAGAAGGTAGCTGGGGTTACCAAAATATTTGGAATGTAGTATTGAAGTGCAAGACCTTTACGTTCAAAACTGGTTGAACAACAGAGCCTCAGCAGAGCACACCTATGAGGTTCGGACTGACGTCAGGTGGCTCCACTGAGGTGGCCTCCATGAGCAGGTAGATACCTCACTAAGATAGATAATTGCTCTATGTACAGTACATTAGTGTTAGGATCAAATCCAGGTGCTTGATTTCTTCCATCTTCTCACCTCTCTGGTGGGTTTTAATTGTTTGATTTTGACTTAGTTCCAATGGCAGAAAACAGCTAAAGAAGACAAGTAGCTCAATGAAGAGTTTCTGGTTCAAATTAGTGATTGGATGCTGGTTTGAACAGTTGGATGGTTTTATATTAATAGTTTAAATTTCTTTCATGTTATAATTTTTTTATTTTTAAATTGAACTTACATTCAAGAATACTCCGTCAGCTGATCCATATGCGCACAAAGTGCTCTGAATTTTTGTCCAATTAATTGACTGATTAATTGAACTAATTAGTTCATTACTGTACATAAGTTAAAAAAAAAAGCGTATTTATACTATACTTAAGTAAGTTTTAAGAGTTTTGCGTCACAGCATTTCAGAGAAAGTATCTGTAATTTTACTCTGCTACTTGTTCAAAGTGTGTTTTGTGTTTTTGTTACGTTTTCAGTTTAGAGTATGCAGTTTATTGTAATTAATAGTTATCAGGAACATCAGATTTATATTCCCTCCTTGTTCCAGCATGGCCCTTCAGGGCTGGAAATGATTCGGCTTCCCTAATGAGCACATTGTGTTCCTCATGTGTGTACTTACAACAATGCAAGCATGTACACACAGTGTCATACTGTTTCCTGTCTGCTATGACCCCTGCTTCCGATTCACATTGTTTTATAGAATCATTAAATTTTCTTCTGAATGATTCATGTTCTCAATGTATCTCAATTTCCTTTCTTGTTTAATATTACTGTCCCATATGATCCAGCATACAGTAAATGTTCCATTGGTCAATTTTATAATTGCTACTGATTATGGCCTCTTAGCATTAAAAGCTGTCTTTTTTCCAAGAGATGTATTTTTATAATGTCTAATGCTCAGTTTAAAATGATCAGAAGATAGAATATTTTGTCTGATCTGAAACTGAAAACATGTTTCTATGGTCGGGTTTGAAAAGTTAAGAGAACTTTGTTTTTCAGGTAGAACACATACATTTAGTGGGGACTCTTGAGAAGAGTGTACATGAACAATATTGTTACGCCATGCAACAACAAATATTTCAGGATTTGCTGATATCTAGCAAATGTTTTCAAGCTGCCATTTTGTTCTTGTTCACATGCTCTTGTAGTGAGTGGAGGACATGATAAAAAAAAAAAAAAACTGATTTGTTTACACTTGCTATCTGTTGTGATTTTTCAGGTTTTTCGTAATGAATAACTAACAGCCCTTTTTGCCAAAGCTTTCATCTTGTGCATTCATAGATCAACCGAACGGACAAGCTAGATGCAGTTAGAATGCATGTCTAAGTAAAAGGCAGAAAATTTTCACTCAAATCTAATTCACGCATCAATTCCTGACATTACTCAAAATACGGTATCAGTTTTTTAATTTCATATGAAACTCTTTCAATGAAAATTTTGAGGCTGGGTTTGAAACTTTTTACACCATCATCTCAATTTACAAACGCCTGTATTCATCAAACCTGAACAACTTTGATCTTGGCTTTCAAGTTTAGCACAGGTTTGTATGCAGAGTATCAGCTTTGCCATTGATTGCTGACAGCGGTGTTGTGGAATCAGAGCACACAGTCAGGCCCAGGATACGAATCGCAGTGATCTTCTAAGCACAACCTGTCAGTGAACAGAACTGACCTTACAGCATAGAAAGCTGCAAGAGAACGTGAAACAAGCTCTGCATCATTTAATTCAAGATTCTGATAGTAGCTGGAAGCGAGGAGAGTTTATTGTTGTTTGTTTTCTCTTTTCTTTCTTGACAGGACCCACCTGGGGATGCGATTGAGCCCAGTTTTTAATTGCACTCACCATCACTTTGCTTAAGCTTTAATTACTTTACTGTGGTGGTTTGTTATTGCATCTTTATGAGAGGTTTCTAAATTAAAAGGATGCTAATACATCCCTGCAACTGAACAGAAAAGGGGTACTCCATTCAGGCTTGTGAATAAATGGTGAATGACCTAATTATGAATCAGTCTTAGGATCAACGCAATGAATGTTAAGATACGGTAGCTGTGGGAGCATCTTTACTACATTCATACCACTTGTGAATGACTCACATACATTCACTGACTCTGCCATATGCAGCATCCTGCACAGACGTGCAACTGGCCCTCCAAATACCGACCATCTCCAATTCCATAATCCTTCTGTTTTCATGTGAGAGCATGCCCGTGGTGGGAGACCAGAAAAGCGCCAGATCCACATTGAACACATTGGTAAGTCGCAAGTCATGATGAAAAGCAAATTAGATCAATTAAATACAAAAATGAAAGATCCATAGAGTATTTTAAATTTATTTAGCTGGTTGGCTACATGAGACAAACAGTAGGATAAATTTAGATTATCTTATTGTAATATGTTGTCGGCAGCATGGTGGCAAGGTGGGTGGTTCGAAATGAATGAACCCACGATCATTTCGGCCAACAAAAAGATTGTGGGTTCGTGGGGATGAGTCTTGGAACACTGGCCTCTCTGTGTGGAGTTTCCGTGTTCTCCCTGTGTATGCATGGGTTTTCTCTGGGTACTCCAGTTTCCTACCACCCTCGAAAAACATGCATGCTAGATTGATTGGCCCGTACACAATTGCCCCTAGGAATGAGTATGTGTTTGGCCCTGCGACAGACCGGCGACCTCTTCGGGGTGTACCCTATCCTTCGCCTCGAAACAGCCGAGATGGGCTCCGGCAACTGCGTAAGGGATAGATGGTTAATAGGGTGACTGACTAATGTGTTGTCTATTTTTTAAGGAATTGCATTGCTTCGTACGCTGTACATCTGAAAAACTCTAACATACAACCAAGATCAGAAGATCAGAATATGCTTTAATCATACCACACATGGGAAATTTTTGTGTCACAGCAACAACTTTCTATCTGCTAAGTGAGTCGTTGTAGAGTCCGATCACGTACGGAAAGAAAGACCTCCGGTATCGAGATGTTCTGAGTGGAGCTGTCTGAGCCTCTTGGAGAAGGAGCTCCGCTGTTCGTCCAGGAGTGGGTAGAAAGGATGGTCATGGTTGTCAAAAGTTTGTTCAGTGACCACCTAATGATAATGTGTATCATGTGTATGATGATAATGTGTCTGTCTTAAATTAATTGTCAGTGACGATAACACTCTACCAGAAAAAAAAAAAAATCGTGTGGCCTTAAAACAAGTCAACCTCACTCTATCACACCCTAAGGTGAAAAACTAACATTCTTTTTAATTAGTTGCCATGGCAAATTGGCTTTCATCATGCTTTTTGAAAGAATATTTTGGCCTGAACAGACTTTGTAAAAAGGAAAGAGAGCACAGTGCATTCAACAGTGTTCCATGGAGAGAACACGTGTGCACTTTGTTTTTCACTTGTTTCACTTGATGAACAAATACTTTATTTTATCTGCCTGGTTTGTTTACCGTGTTTCACTTTCACACTTGTGCATGCGTTTGCTTGTTTGCTCCCCATGTGGTGGTGAGTAGGAGGACAACGCAAATGTCACCATCGATATGGTGTCACTAAGACTGAACTAGACACACAAATACCCACAGAGGTTCATACATATGCTGGGAAATAACACCAACTGAATGGTATACAACAAAGAAGCATGGGGAAACACAATCATTATTTCCTAATCTGGTTTTAGTTTGGTTAAGCTTTGATTAAATGTATTCCTCCTCTGGTGTTTCCAATATGTTTTAAAAACATTGCTCACTACATAATCATCTAGCATTCCAAGGCTCATCATTTATTGTCTTGCAGAAAACTTAAAAGATTTAGGATGTGGTACTCACTTATTTTATCCACTTAACATGAAGAATTATTTGTTTAGTTCGGAAAAATGTAACTGGGCAATTAAAAAAAACACATGAACGAGACAGATCTGTTCCATCTTTCTCTCACCTGCCATCCGTTTGGTTATGTTTAAAGATCAGTCTTGGACGATCAAATCTCCTTATTATTAACGTCTTTTTCTGATAAAGTAAAAGTAGAAAAAAGGTGTTCAACATAAAGATCTCAGTCTCCCCAACAAAAGTTGGAATACTTTGAATAATTTCCTATGTATTCACATCTGTAAGCCAGAGTATTTTGCTGCCAAAGTGGAGACTCTTCCATTTGTTTAGGTCAAAATCTCAAGCAATGGATGTGTAATCAAATGATTTTTTGTTGTGGAAGTAAGCAAAGCTATGCATTCCATTGTCTCCCACTTATCCGAAATATGTCGCAATGGCAACAGCCTCAGACGAGAAGCCCAGATTTCTCTCACCTCGGCTGCATCCTCCGGCTCACCTGGAAGGATCCCAATGCATTCCCCGGCCACCTGTGAGACTTAGTTTCTACAGCGGGTCCATGGCCTGCATGTGGTTCTCCTCTGGGACGTGCCTGTGGTCCCACACACTTACCAGCGAGGCACTCGGGAGGTATTCTAATGAGATACCCGACCACCCCATCCGGCTTCTCTTGGCCCGGAGGAGCTACGGCTCTTCTCCCAGGTTCTCACTCTATCTTTGTTAAAGTTATTTTTATGCAGGTCTGTTTACACTACTTCTTGAAAATAGCCAATGTGTTCATGTCCTTGAAGAACACCTTCTTGTAATTTTTAATCTGACTCTTGTTTGGACAATTCAATTGTTCAAACAGGAGTCCAAATTCAAGAATTTCACAAAATGATCTGTAGAGAACAAAACACAATGGGCCACAACTTTAAAATCCATATTAGTCTGAGCACTTCACATCATGGGGAAGAGAAGAACAACAAAAAGAAAAGTGAATGGAGACAGTGATTAAAAAAAGTTTACTTTTTTGTCTTTTTGTTAAAATAAAAGAAAATCCAGGGCAATTACTGGTTTAGTTTTATCCATTTTATTAAACACAAAAGTCCTCCCTGAATTGTCTCTGCACAGCTGTTGGTATGAATTTAGTCTTAGTCAGCCTCTTCGCACCATGTCACAATCTCTTGGCAGACCAACCATAATTGTCTCTTTGCTGTCAGCAAAAACATGGACATCTTGAAGATCTCATATTATTTCACACATTTAGTCCTCCTCATTTTAACCTCTTCTTTATCTCCCATCTTTAGCTCTTGCCATCTTCGTATCGCTCTTTTCTTTAGTGTTTTTTACTGTACATACACTAAAGTTTATGTATTAATATACATTTTGTGCTTTCATTATTTATTGACTCTGACGTTCCTTCACATCATATGAGGTTTTAAATGTTGCTGACAAGTAAATTGTGTGATCAGAGTTAAATTTAGAGTGTTAATTAATCAAGCTCTCACTCCTGCTCTGTTTTTTTTTCTTGCTGTTTTACTTGTCTGTGCCACCTGAAGCAGACACCTCCCCCACAGTGTGCGAGCGGTGCTGAAAAATTAATATCTGAACTATGGTCCAAAAGCTGCAGACCAATTAAAGAAAGCAAAATATGGAAATGCTGTTAAATGTTATTTCAGGTGTCTCGCTTTGAAGCAATTTGTATTGACTAGTTTAGAGCTTGCAATCTTTTTTAAAGCTATAGAGAAAAACAACTCATTTATTTCTATTTTTAGTCTTATTAATATTGTTATTATTATTAATTATTGTGAGGCCATCCTTTTTTATTGACACACATTCAATCATTTAGATCTTCACTATTTTCTGTCGAACTGAGAAGGCCTCAGTGCTTGATATATCCACACCCTCCTTAGCCGATTCCTGGGATTCCTGTTCTCATGCAATCCCCTTGTCCCTTCTTACCACAATTAAGTAGAAATCTTGATTGCTGTTGATAGAACAAAATCTTAAATCAGGACAATATCTTCTTGTTTCTAATGTTTGCACTTTAATTTTATCCACTCCTTTCCGTTCCGTCATCTTCCGCTTATCCGGAGGCGGGTTGCGGGGGCAACAGTCTCAGACAGGAAGCCTAGGCTTCTTTCACCCCAGCTGCATTCTCCAGCTCACCCGGAAGAACCCCGAGTCATTCCCCAGCCAGCTGTGAGACATAGTCTTTACAGCAGGTCCAGGGTCTGCCTCTTGGTCTCCTCCCGGTGGGACGTGGCCGAAACACCTCACCAGCGAGGCACTCGGGGTCATCCTGACCAGTTCCTTTAACCACCTCATCTTGCTTCCCTTGACTTGGAGGAGGAGGTACTCAACACCGAGCTCCTCCTGGATGGCAGAGCTCCTCACCCTATCTCAGAGTGAGAACTCAGCCACCCTGCGGAGGAAACTCATTTTGGCCACTTGTATCTGCGATCTTGTTATTTCGGTCACCACCCACAGCTGGTGACCATATCCACCTCTATTGAATGTAAGTGATTAAAGATTTAAAGCTTGTATTCTAATTTATCAGCTAACTGACTACACTGTATGCCTCTGATTTTTTTCAAGTTGTATCAATATTCCAAAATAGACATCTAATGGTTGTGCTTTTTTTTCACATTTAGTGTATTTGTAAGTATCAACTTTATCTATATTTCAATAAGAAAAGTCACATTACATAAATACCTGTTCTTAATGTATTCATACAGAAAGCAACAGTATTTATAAACGTTTTATAATAAATAATTATAGATTCCATTTATAGCCTTGCAAGTTCAGTTGTGGACCTCCCACTTTGTACTTGCACGTTGTGGTGCGTCAGACATGCAAAATTTTGTGTGAACACACTTTTTTCAACAAGCCAACAGTTACTGAGGTGAGCCCCGTTGCTCCAGGTAATGTTAAGAAAAGTGTCAAATCAAAATTATATCTATTTGAAAGAAGTTTGTGGTTTCATTGCATATCAAATGGTGGGTGTCTTTTACCAACAGAGAATGAAACCCAAAACTAGATCCCTGAGGTCAACTCTAAGCACATCATTAATGACCACATTCATCATCTGAGATGTATTTGGAAAGCATGTCATGCTTCTCTCTTGATTGTGGATCAGTGTGAAGAAGGTTGGAGAAACTGCTAGATAAACAAAGAGAGACCCACGTGAGAACAGAAATGATCAAAGGCAATAGTAAACAACTAACAACAAACCCTCTGATGTTCGGAACTATTGATTATTTCTTGTGCGTTTCAAACATTGCTAAAAATGAGTTTTTCTCAGCTTCCCATACGGTCATTGCCTTTTTCTCCCTGCTAACTATGAAAGTTAATTTGCAAGCAGTCCAGAATAATTTCTTACTGTCTTAAGCATTGCTTAGTTACCCCCAGTTTGATTAACCCAAGTCTTATTTTTTTAGTTTTTTTTAAGCCAAATTTGCATGTTCTTGTAGTCATGTCAAAAAATTCTTTACACTTGAGTTAATTTAGTTGATTGATGATATATAATTTTGTTTAGTCAATGAGGTGTTTTTTCTTACTTGGTCAGTGTCAGAAACCGTTTAAATCAGAGCTCAAGATCTTCAGAAATAAAGATTATGAGATTATGACATAAACAACAAGGGGGAGACGATGGCTCAGTGGTTAGAGTGCTCGCTCGCGGACCAGAAGCCAACCGGAAGTTTGCCTGTCCGCATCCCACTGAGTGTACGTCTATGGTCTTTGGAGAAGACACCTAACCCCCCGTTTCTCCCACCATTGGTGCTGTTGTGACAACCTGCTGTGGTGTAGGAGTGAAAGCATACAAATTTCCCTAGTGAGAGATGAATAGAGTGAGTAAAAAAAAGACTTGTAAAACACTCCGGTGGTGATAAATTTTTAGATTAGTTCATGTAAAATATGAGAACAAAAAAAATTAGTGGATCATTTTAGTGATGCCAAAAAAAATCAATTATTCCTCATGCAACATAAATTGAATTTTTTTTTTTAGTTCTTACCAAAGAGATGAAAACTCACTTATATTTCAATTTGAAAAAAAAAGTTTCCATTTTTATTTATTTATGTATATTGTAAGAATTTTCCCTGCTTCCCAATCCTGCTAACTAAATAACTTAATATTTTTTTCCCCAATTGTTCTCACCTTCATAGTGAGATAGAATTATAGTGTAAATTAAACTCCCATCAGGAAAAGCTAAACATTAATCTAAAAGTCATCCAACTGGTTGATATCGTTATTGCTAAGGAACCCATCATATACATTAAGTGGGTGGTATTCAGTAAAGCAAATATTGTTTCAGTCTGATTAAATTTTCTAAAGACTTCTCAGGAAGGCTTCACTGCAGAGATAATTTTGTCTTGTTATTAAATGTTCATTAAAATAAACCAGCTACCTTGCTTGGTGTTTAGCTTCCAGGATCTAATAAGTGCAATTAAAACGTGTTCAGTGTTTCAGCTGTTGTCTCTGAAGACCTTAGCAGCGTTTAGGCCAAAATCAGTAATTAGTGTCAGATTTCCACTGTAGATTAATTTACTTTTTCCCACCCTACACAGTCTGCCTCTCTAATGAAGCCTGTCTTGCAGTGGCGAAGAAGCACAAGAAAAATACAGGTGGCAGCTCTCTAATTACGTCCCAGTGGATAACTACATTACCCAGGTATCCCCAGCCTGTAAGAGGTAGGAGGATAGACTGGGGATGGCCCATCAGTGGGATGAGTCATTTGCAAGCAAGAAAGTTTCTCTTTGAACAGATTTGATTACATTAAACATTTGATTCTGCTAATTTGCTTTGTTGTATCTGACCTCGTCACTGGAAATCTTTGGCACAAAACTTTTCTTTAATCTGACAATACTATTGTTGTGTGGTCAGGTGAATTAATCATTGAAAGAGGTTGTTATGTAACTTCTATTGAAGAGAAAAGTAGATTAAATGTAGTCTTATTCAATAGAGTTAATAATCAAAACTGCTTTATCTTGAGGGATTCCGGGGAGAGATAGTACTCCTGATAATTAACGTGAAATGTTTGTAACAATAGATATAAAGTAGATTTGTCAAAAAGAGTAAGCAGTAAATTTTTCTTTGTGTGGTGATAGTGTTATTGTCTCTGGAAAATTAACAGGCTTGTTCAAATACTATGATTGCCTGTTGTATGTATATTTTAAAAAATACTGATGAGGTGATACGGGCATCAAGTCAAGATGCCTCCCTAACACCTTGTTGGTGAGGTGTTTCGGGCACGTCCAACTGGGAACAGACCTAAGGCAGACACCGGACCCACTGGAGAGACTATGTCCCACAGCTGAACAAGGAACGCCATGGGATCGATCTTCCCGGGTGAACTGGAGGATGCAGGTACAGCGAGAGAACCCTGGGCTTCCCCTCTCTCGGAGGCTGTTGACCTCTAGACCTAGCCACGAATAAGCATAAGACGACGGAACGGAACAGTAAAAAAAAGATTGTTATATGTCATTTTCTCCCAAAACACATTGGATATGCCCAGTAGTAATTGGATTTGTTTTTTTTTTACTGCAGAACAACCAAATGTGAGCAGGAGACATATATTCAGGTGTGATATTGGTCAAACTTTTTTCGATTATATATTAATGTTGAAAACAAAATGTTGTCATCATCTTGCTTATTATGTATGTTTTTTTTTTGTGTGTGTTTTGGTTGCCTTGAGGAAATGGGAATAACTCAGAAAAGCCAAGCATAGAAAGAAGTCTGAGCTTTCATTATAAAAAGTTTGACTGAAAGGAATCAAGTTTTTATTTTTAGATACAACCAACATGTGTTGTCTTACATAAACCTCTATTTTTCCACAATTGGACTTAAATCTCTCGATTTCCTTATGTTCACTCAACCCTGGACTTTCCCCATGTTTCAGTAAACAGCAGTCATCACTTTGAAAACGTTCACTGGAGCAGGCTAAAGCCTCCTTGGCAGTGATTTGTGAGAAAGGAGCTCAGTCCCATCTGTTCTGTGTCCACAGGGGACATTGGGTTAGCCAGCCAGTCTCCACTAGCACAACCCCCCTTCCTCTCATCTCCACTCCTCCTTAACACCCAGAGAGAGGATAATGAGAAGAGGGAGAGCACATCACAGGGTACCAGGCGTGTCTGTGCCACCATCTCCTCATGTGTTGCCCACTCAGTCGTTGTAAGGACTCTGGGCCTCAGCTGGTCACTTGTGATCAGAACTTAGCAGACATGTTTTTTCAGAAACAGGTGAACTGTGTGGCATGTGTAACCACTGATGGATGTTGATGTTTAATACTGTTTTTGTTCAATTTTTTCCAGACCAAATCCAAAGAAAATAAAATGCTCCTCAAGAATTAAATTTAATATGTAAGGAAACTTTTTACATTGAGATTTTACCCCCCAAAAAAAACAAAAAAAAAACTGCTTTCTAATGCTGTATTCTAAATGACACATTATGTGTGAAAATCTTTTGAGCTCTGAGCAATTCCTTGAATATTTAAAAAAATAATAAAAAAAAAAGCATCTTAGTGCCAACTGTTTCATTTTTATCCACTTCTTCTAAGTCATAAACCAAACTCTCATCTCACAGTATTTTTTCTTTACTTGGTGATTCAACCAGTTCGCTTGTTCCAAGGCCATTTGGTTTGAAGCCTTTCTGCAAACACTCCCTGAACAAGGAAATGAAAAAATAAAGTCTCATCTTAGGTGACGTCTTCACGACAATTCTCTCATTGTCTTGGCCTTATGGATATCTAAAAATGCTATTTATTTATTCTGGTTTAGATTGAGCACTTAGTTGTTTTTTTTGTTTATTCTGCTGGAGAAAATTTTTCCCAAAAACCATCTGGTGCTTCTGCAGGCCACCGTGATCTAGCCAAAGACCGAGGACTTAAACTCTCATGGCTTAGTAGGACCAGATGTTCATGTGACCATCTCATGTTCAAGATGTAAAATAATTTTTGGCATCACATTGGGTGGAAGCCTTGAGATTTTCTCGGACACAACAACACATGTTCATCTCATCTTAAAATCCCATTTCCCTTCCTTTGCAGACAATGTACAAAAATGTCCTTTTATTTACTTCTGTTTTTTTGTCCAGCATCCTCATTTTTTTTTTCATTTGACGTCATTGTAACATGTTGAAAGAGCCTCTGCAGAAGATGTTTCATCTTTTTTTTAAGCCGTTTTTTAAACACATTTACCAAAATGAAAAGAAATCAAATTCCAGATGAAGATTGTGTGCTATGAAATGATCTTTTAGAGACTTTGGATCAGACATTTATTAAATTTGCAAGGTTAGTGTGACACCTCGACTCTTACAAAGTTTCATATCACTTTAAAACTCTGAGTTAAAAGCAATATTGCAGTATTAATTTGCACTTTGGGCTTTGTGTTACGCACTTTCTTTGATAATAAAGATAATAAAAATGCTTCATCTCGTTTGAAATGTTCTTTTCATCTATTTTTCTGCCCAACACTCTAAAATGTCTAATTAACACAATGAATAATGTGTTGTGCTCATGCTTTTGTTAGACAAACATGGATTGAATTTTTTAGATGTAAAGAAAAGAGTGCAACTTAAACTCTACTTATATGTTTTATTTGGCAAACACAAAATTATGCGCATCAATGCTTTAAGCACAAGATTTTAAGATCTGAAAATTATTTATTAGCAGAACACAAATTCAAGATTAGGTTAATGTTTTTTCATAGTGCACATAGATGTGAGTTAACATTTTGGACATCACTGTAATGCATGTCAATGCTCATTGTTTTAAGTTCAGAACCATATTTGACATTATCAAAGATCTCCTAAAAAGTTTATAATTAAAAAAACAACGGAAATTGTAAATGGACTGTGCTTAAATAGCTGTTTTCAGTACCTGCATGTACCCCAAAACAGTTTACATGGTACTTTACATTCACTCATTCATACATACAACCATACTTGTAGGCAGAAACTGCCATGTCAATTAGGAGTTTGGTGTCTGTCTTAAGAACATGTTCATATGAGCTCCTAAATTAGGGATCGAACCTACACCGGGCTACTCTACCCACTGAGCCATGCCACCCCTCAAAAAAATAATTTTAAAACAAAACAATCAAAAAGCATCTCAAAGCTACACACAAAGTCTGCAAACTTATCTTCTACTTTCAACATTTCCCTTCAGGGGTCGCCACAGCAAGTCAGTTTCTTCCATCTAACCCTGTCTCCTGCATCCCTTTCGGTCATACCAACTATGTTCATGTTCTCTAACTCTGTATCCATGACCTACTCTTTGACTTCCTCTTGGCCTCCTGCCTGGTGGTTCCAAACCCAGCATCCTTCTGCCGATGGACTCTCTCTCCTATGTACATGTCCAAACTATCTCAGTCTGTTATCTATGACTTTATTTCCAACAAAGTCTGTGACATCAAGAGTGCATTCCCCAGTTTCCAGATGACTCAAGTTCTCAGCTTTTTTACTACTTCGTAAAAAAGAAAGACTCTTATTCACGAAGTGACGGGTAACCTATTGTAAAGCAACTTTTGTGACAAATACATTTTATTTTTGATGCTATATATAAACTTGTTTTCAATCTCACCAACTTCTAAATACTAATTACATTTCTGTACTGTAAATTAACAACAATGACATATTCTGAAAAAACCTCAACAAAAAAAAACAGATGATCATGAATTATGCAACTAGGTTATTGTGAAAAGGTGTTAATGAGTTTTTTCTTGTGTGAGAGCAACTCAGGGTTAATTCATTCACAGTTATTCAGTTTTTTTTCTGCCTAAGCCTTGTGGTTGTCACATACACCTATACCTACTGTACTTCTACACCCACTTCCCATTATTTTCAGGATATGCTATAAACAAGCCCTCAGGTCGGAAAGTTAGCAAACACTGCAGAGATGGAACAAAGAAGCTTCAAGTCACTCTCCTTCTTCAATTTTCTTTGCATCTCGCTCTACCTTCATACCTGATGGAGACACCTCACTGTTTGATGTTGTGGCTGTGGTACTAAGTACACCACACCCTGTGGTTCTTTTCTGGTCTAATCATCAGCCCACCGTTGCGCCCTCCTGCCAATTCTGGATCCTGTCGCCTGCAGGAAAAAAGGTCAGTACAGGTTCCACCATAGCTCACAAGGCAGGTTACGCACGGGTGTTAGTAATGTCCTAAACAAACATGGCAGCAACACCTACGGCCCATGGTTCTTTTTATTTTTTTACCAGCACACGTTACTATTGCCTCTCACCATACGTTGTCACTAAAGTTTGAGTATACGATTCACAATGATTCCAATAGGTTGGGAAATACTCTGGCTTAAAAGAGACACAAGAAGGTTTTTTTTTTTCATATTTAGACAGGTCATTTTAAGTAAATAAATAGGACCTTTTCTCTTTAACATACCTATGGGATTTCTAAGTGCTTCTACATAATCTCTTAAAATGAAGCTGTGTCCTGGGAGGATGATTTGTGGTGCCTGGAATATCTCTAAAAATACTATTTAAAAATCCTAACAGATGGTTGGATGATGAGATGTTTAAAAAATGACACACTTATCACCATTTGGTGAGAACAGGTAAGAGAGACACTACTGTAAACTGCCAAATAGGAGACTGTTTTTTGTTTTTTTTTTGGTGTCTTTTTATTTCGGGGTCTTTTCACTGCAACTAAATCCAAAGTTTCCCATTCTTTTTGAATGTTGAAACCAAATTTCTGAAAACTTAATTATTTTTGTGTCACATAGACTCTAAAAACATGACATTAAATCAAACACTGCACGAAAAATTTCTTTGAGAAAAAAAACTCAGGTAGTGCTTATTGTGTATCTGTATCTTTGTCTTGAAAACACTGACAAAGATACAGTGTTTCTTTGTCACTGTATCTTTGACAAAGAAACTGTATTTTTGACAAAGATACAGTTCGTATCTCTGTCAAAGATACAAACTGTCTTTGACAAAGATACAGTGACAATCTGTATCTTTATCAAGATACAAGATACAGATCTTGACAAAGATCTGTATCTTGACAAAGATACAGATCTTTGTCAAGATCTTTGTCAAGATACAGATGTCAAGTACATCTTAACATCTGTATCTGTATCTTTGTCAAGATACAGATGTCAAGTACATCTTAACATCTGTATCTGTATCTTTG
Source organism: Neostethus bicornis (assembly GCA_902685375.1). Classification (NCBI taxonomy): domain Eukaryota; kingdom Metazoa; phylum Chordata; class Actinopteri; order Atheriniformes; family Phallostethidae; genus Neostethus; species Neostethus bicornis. The sequence continues at coordinate 15,493,837 of LR738553.1, read as the reverse complement.
TCAAGATACAGATTGACAAAGATACAGTGACAAAGAAACACTGTATCTTTCAGTATTATTTGCTATTCTTCCTCATTGTTATTTAGTGCTTCATAATCAAATAAAAATAACACCATTCAAGGATGCAAAGTTGCCATTATGCTTTATAAACAACTTTCATTGTCTAAAAATGAACGTGTCATTCTTTTCTTCCGCAAACTTTGACAAGAGAAATTTCAGTCACAATAAAATGTAAAGAATAATAAGAACTTAATTGGCTGCTTTGTTTGAACCACTTCTGAATCAACTGTTAAAAATGGTATTCCTTTAAGAGTTCAAATTATTATGGGAATAATGAAACATTCAAACTAGATAACAATTAATTTAAAGGTTTTGAGGAACATTGAAATCGACTTTTACCGGTCATGCATTCAACAGAAGCTGAAAAACTCTCAATGCATTTGAACCTTTTGTACATCAAGATTATTTTTTTCCCTTTCTCACTGACCAGATTTTCTTATTCACAAGTAAAATTTGTTTGCATGGTGACAATTCCGTCATTTTTACAGACATTAAAAAAATAGATGTACCTTAGACACAGATCACAAGATTTTGTGGTCTGCAAATTTACCACACAGACAATATAGTTGTGATGTTTATTTTTGTCTCTTTGTTCAGTTCGATTCATTCTCACAACAACCCATCTGTCAAAAATCAATTAATATGTCAGGGGTTATTGCCCCGTCATTTTGCAGAATTTTAATAAAGCAGAACTTTGATAAGAGCTGAATAATTGGCAGCGAGAAAGCGATAAAGTCACCAATATTTATTTCATCTTTCTATTTTGCTCCTTATTGTCAGGTATTCTCCAATGCATGTTGGATTGTGTACTATTTGAACTCCTTGAGATTGTGGGAAGATTTTTCAGTAAATGCTTTTAGTTCCAACTCCTTACCAGATTGTGAGTTTTTGATTTTTTTTTCCTGAAAAGTACATCTCAATGGTGGGCTGGTCTTATACGTATGCGCTGTCTCTGCCATGCTGGTTTTCTGAGCTGACACCTTTCCTTTCCATCAAAGTGGCACATCTGGCCCTCCTGGTGCCGTAGTCAAATGTCACCCTGACCCCACCCGTCCCATGCCCCCTGTAGAGGGATGCCAGCCCTGTCGAGAAACGCCACCCGGTAGTGAAGTATATAAATGTGATTTAGATTTTACTGCCCACAGAAATGCTCATAAAAACTTATATACCCTTTAAATCTAACACTGCATTTAGTCTGATGGTGATGTTCAACACTTCTCTTTTTAGTTAACTACTGTTCCAACCTGTGAAGATATTTTTTTTAGACAAAAATGTATTAAAAATTTCTGCGTTACAATAAATAACAATACATGATTTTTTTGTCCTGAAAGAAAAAAAAATGCTGACTTTGCACCAGAAATTTTTTTAAGTGCAAAAAAAAAGCGTTCAAACATGGTAAAAAGCTCCAAAAAGTTGATGTTCCATAAAACCTCCTAGCTTACCACGTTGTTATTAAAGAAAATAGAGAATGAATTGTTATTTCTAACATTATAAATCTATTGTATTCTTTTTTTTATTGACAAAAATTCCTCTATAGCTGTTTGTCAACAGAGATTATAGTTTCTTTGCTCAGCTTGCACAAACTTAAATCTACATCTGTGCCCCTGCAAACAAACAAACAAACAAACAAACAAACAAACAAACAAACAAACAGAACAATTGATTGGCGACACACTAAATGTTTCTGATGTCTTTTCAGTTTCATACATGTGCAGAACTTGCTGCAAAATTCTTGGAAAAGTTTTACTGAATATTGCCGGGTGGCGTTTCTGTTTTACCGGGTGGAGACGGTGGCCGCGTGGTTAGCGCGTTCGCCTGCGGACCGGAAGGTTCGCGTCCCACGGAGAGCACGTCTAGGGTCCTTGGAGGAGACACCTAACCCCCGCTTCTCCCACCATTGGCGCCGTTGAAGGGCAGCCTGCTGCGGTGTAAGGAGTGCAGCAAACAAATTTCCCCGGTGAGGGATGAATAGAGTAATTCAAAATAAAAAAAAAAAAAATAAATAAAAAAAAATTCATAATCGAAGAAACACAATGGTCAAACACAAACAACCACATGCTGCCCAAAAGAGCATGCTAATTCAATAATCTCTTGTTCCTTGCCACCTCTGAATGTCCAGCATTATTATTTGTCATTTCTGCAGATATGTTTCTGTTAAGCTGGTTTATCTGATGCTCGGTGAAAACCGTCCCCCTGACAAGCTTTTTCACCCAGATGGATAAAGGGCCACTGGTAAATGCCTCTGGATAAAAATACACACTGCCCTTCGTTCTCTCAGTGCTTCATTCACTTCTGCTTATCGTCTTTCCTCTCCTCCTTGTTTGGCCACCCTTAGAGATCTGATGGAGTAGTTTTCAGACTGACCGTGACAGGTTAAGTAGGGCACGAGACATAGTTCTCTGCAGGTCCCAACTCGCCGCTAACTCACATTACCAGATACATCTGTTTGAAGACTCCTCTTTAAAGGTGGATAAGTCATGTTGTCACAAACCATTTCCCTTCAGCAGAACCTCATCGCTTATGAAAAAAAGGACCAAGTTATGATTCATCTGTACTGCTTGCGTTTCATGCTCATATTGAATCTGGCATGTTTACTCAATGAATGCCAAATCTTGTAATTTATGTTAATTTGACATGTAATGTAATCGCACGCAGGTCTCTGGTGTTTCCTCATCTTCTTCTTTCCATTTTATGTAAGAGGTCACTCAGTTGGTCAGATGCATCCTGTTTATGAACATGATTTGTAAAGTACAAGTACATTGATAATTTGAACAAGCTGTTTATCCTTCAGTCCAGATCATCTACCGTTTGACTTACTTTTGTGTGACAGACTCACTTTTTATTTTGTCATTGTTTTAGTAGTTGACTCAAGACAAACTTGTGTATCTTTGTTTGTTTGAGTACGTTTGATTTTTTTAAAAGTAAACATTTACTTTAAATCTCCGGTTTGCACTGCTGTTGCTCAAGGAATAACACCGGCCATGTCTTGACTGTACAAAACGTACAATTGGTTTGTAGTTCACGTGGACTCAAATGAAATAAAACCTTTCAAAATGGCAACGTGTTATGTAATGTTATAAATATAGCATACATTTTTTAAATGTGATGATAAGCATTTTCTTATATCTATTGTAGAAAAGTGGGTGGGACTAAAAAAACCTTCTTCCACTTCTATCTGCACCTTTCTTTAAATTGAGAAAACACACTGTATGGGGATTTATTTTTTGATGTCAAATGCTCCAATGATACTGCAGATGAGATTTTTCTGCAGAGGTTTCTGCAGAACTGCAAGGTTTTGGAGGATTTTACACGCTTCCTGTTTGCAGCATTAGAATGTCATTTTAGCAGCTACCCTCTTAAGTTAGAATATTTTCTGATAGAATCCTTCCTTTTCATGCTTCTATCTGCACGCTTTGAATCACACACAAATCTCTTTGAGCCCTTAAGTTTCTGTGAAAAATAGAAGGTTTTCACTCACCTGTTTCCTGCTTTCCAGCAAAAGAGATCAATTTTCTTTGTCACATATTTTTCATGTGATATCGACTTTGATATTTGTTAACTCCTCCTGTGAATCCAGGCTAGGACTTTTATTAGTTCGGTCTATTGTGGGGGGGAAAGAAGATTGGAAATCAGGAGCATTACTTAAGCTAAAGAAGCAATCAGATCTTGCTCAGTGGTAGAGCGTTCGCTTTCAGACCGGAAGTTAACCAAAAATTTACACGTTCAATTCCCACAAAGTTCTCGTCTCGGGTCCTTAGACAAGACACCTAACCCCCGTTTCTCCCACCATTGGCGCCATTGTGGCAGCCTGTTGAGTGTGATGCAGCACACAAATTTCCCCGGTGAGGGATCAACAAAGTGTACGTTAATGTTTTACTGAGTAAGAACAAAAACAACACACGATATAGTATTTTATGATGAACATTCTTTCTCTGTCTTCTATCACCATTCCGGTTTGCAACACATGCTACTTTCAGTCCAAGTAAAAGTAATATGTTTTATATATGAATGATTTAGATAGTTCTGCATAATCAGATCAAAACTGCTTGAGTGAATATTTAAAACTAGAGTCAAAGGACATTTGAGTATGGCTGTCCCTGTTAGAACAGGCTTTAATTAATGAGAAAGGAAATGTCAAAGAGTTATAAAACATGCTTAATTAAGCACTTTGCTGTCTATAGGAAGAATTTAGTGGTCAAATCATTATGTTATCACCTTTACCTTCATCCTCTTTTTGGCAAGAGAGCATCCGTCAAATCATTAACAAAATGTTATGGATGTGTTCTTGAGGAAATCCTTTGCTGTGTTCACAAAAACATCAATCACAAATCGACTGAATGTTTTAAAAGGCCAAATAGGGCTTGGCCTTCCAAACTTTTTAACAAGCTTTTTTAAAGTAGTTAAAAACACTAGAGTTTGTTACGGCCCTGTCATTTTTCCCTTTGTGCGGCACTGCGAAAATATGGTTAACAGTAAGACGCAAAAACTAACAATAGTTGTTTCACATGGTTTACATATTAGCTTTAAACCATGCAAATATAGAATGGCATCGTACCCTATTTTTTTTAATACACTTTATTAATCCCTCACCGGGAAATTTATGCACTGCATTTCACCACAGAAGGCCACCTCACAGTGCCAATGGCAGGAGAAACAAGGGGTTAGGTATCTTCTCCAAGGACCCTAAATGTGCACTCAGTGAGATGCGAACTTGCAAACTTCCAGTGTACTCCCGGTTCGCAGGTGAACGCTCTAACCACTGAGCCACCATCTCCCCTGCTTTTATGCTGTTAATGCAAGTTAGCATATAGTTATGTAGTTTTAATTTGGTTAATTTATGGTGATGTGTTACCAGTTTAAATCACATTTTTTTTAAAAATGGCATCACTTTCAAAAAGTAGTTTGAAACTCACATGAGGCTAAAAATTTAAATGAATTTAGAATGATATGCAATAAAATCAAAAGTGATGCTGCTGTTATAAACGTAACTCAAATTGTGTTAACAAAACAGCCTGACATGTCAAAGGAAGTAAGCCAACAACACATTTTATCACACACTAACATATACCACAAAATTATCCAAGCGACTTTCCTTTTTTTTTTTTTTTTTTTTAAACATAAGACTTTTTCCCTCACTTGTTCAGAAAGGGAAAGAGTCAAGTGTAGTCTTTTTAACTCATTGATTGTTTGACTGAGGTATGTACAGGTCAGATCTGCTGCCCCCATCGTGACTCTGAGATATCAGTTGTGTAATTCTTCTGTGTGCAATAAATCCATAATACTGACCATGGTATTGAGGTTGTAAATACATTCATATCTCATTCCTGCAGGGTCAAGTCTGTCTTGATGGAATAATTTTTCCATTACTTACTTACCAATATTTTAGTTATTAAATAGGGATGAATAAATAGCCATTGATTGTTATGCAATACAAAAAAATGTACTATTCCTGATCATGCATAATGGAGATTATGGTGATCTAATTCTGCAGTAATATCTAATCTGATTGATTAAAAAACATCTATGCGTTTAAAAATTGTGTTATCAAAATTTTTAGTCCACCTTAAAAGAAAACCCTTTCACCAATTATGTCTTCTGCTTAATAGCTTATCCATAAAACTCCATTTAGCAACGCATTAATAACCCCAATAATTACCATTACGGGTGTAGGCTGTCTGATGGAGTCAATGTAGAAGGATGCTCCCCGAAGAAAACCACTCCCTTGTTAAAAAATAATAAATCACCTACTGACTGCAGGCAGAGTGCATCACCACATCAAAGACAATGTAATGAACTCTCCAAATGACGACAAGCAATTAATCCTCAGATCTAAAAAACAGGAGATGAAAACAGAATCACAATCAGGAGTTTGCACCTTTTTCTGGAGACAATGTATGAGGTTAAGGTAGGTTTTGTTTAGGCATTGCTGCTGGAGGTTTTGTTCATGTTTCCCCAAAATGAACCAAACAGATTACATTATTTACCGTATTTGCTAACTAAATTTTCAGGTACTTGAAGTGAATATTAGCTCCTTTAGTATCCTTATGCTCTTTGTTTTGGTGTTTTATGATACATTTTTAGGCTTTCAGAACTAAATTAATTTGGTGATACTAAACGTGTCGTCAGGCGATCAGACGTCCCGTCCCCAAGTAAATTTACTTCTCATTTATTTATAAGACTCCTTCTCTTCTCCTACTCTTCTTACTATTTCATAAACTAAGTCATTTAATATTTTATCTCCTTCTTTTAATCTATTATTTTTATGTGAATAATAAATCAAATAAAAATGTACAACAAATATTCTGTCATGAGTCACAAAGAAAAAAGTGGTCGTATTAAGGCTCGTATTCTAATGGGAGGATAAATAGATTTTATTTTACTGAGATTTCGGCAAGTTAATGTTTTATAACAAACTATTTGATACAATTTATTTAAAAAAAACAAATGAACATGGCCGACCAGACGACCTGCCCTGCCCTATTGCAGATGTCTGCAATAGGGATCTGAAGTCGTCCAACACTAATGCAGCTGATCTCTAGTCAGTGACCTATGACCAAAACAAGTGGCGTGTGACTGTCAAAATCGGTATCATACAGGCCAAGGATAACAGAGAGATCCAGCACAAGGCCACAAAGACCCAGAAACAGCAAAAAAGTCAGTCTGCCACTGCTCCTCCCATGACTCATACAACCTATCACTTTTGCAGCAAGTGTGGTAGGAGCTGTAGCTCCCTCCTCAGCTTATTCAGCTACAGCCAATGCTGCACAAACAGATAATAACAATAATAAATTATATATATATGGCACTTTTATGAACCCTCAAAGACACTTCCACAATTAAAACAACAACAAAATATTAAACTGCAGAAAGAAATATAGCAAAATATAGGGCAATTAAATTATTTAAACGTTAAAAGAAGTTTTAAAAAGATAAGTTTTAAGAAGCTTCTTAAATGTGGAGAGTTCAGTGCAGTCTCGAATTTGCTGGGGGAGCTTGTTCCAGAGGCTGGGGGCAGCAATGGAATAGGCTCTGTCTCCCTTGGATCAGAGTTTAGTCCTGTATGGTAGGGACAGGAGATTTGTGTCTTAAGAGCAAAGAGAGCGAGACGTGGTGTACCAGTTTAGCAGATCAGTGAGATAAGATGAAGCCAGGTTGTGTAGGGCTTTGAAGGTGAGGAGAAGAATTTTGAAAGAGATGTGCTGAGTAATGGGAAGCCAGTGAAGGTTCTTGAGGACGGGGTGATGTGCTTGCGGGAGCGGGTGTGCATAAGGTGACAGGCAGCAGAATTCTGAATGTATTGACGTTCATGGAGTGTTTTGGAAGGATAAGTAAAAGATGGGTATCCAGGTGCAGACTCCATTGTCTCTAGAGACAGAAAGGGCTTTAACAAAATAACCAAATACTAAGATGAAAAAGCATGAATGTTTTCTACCTATAAATAACTTCTAAAGAATCATACATGACACGTAAAAGAATGCTAATTGCTAATGAATGGCAGCTAATGAACAGAGTGATACTACAAATGAATATTTAAAAGGCTTAATAAAAATATCCAACCACTGTGGGCACACATCCAGTTCACAGTAGTAACATAAATAAATGTCAGAGCCTGTTAACTCAGATGCCCTCACTCTCCTGATTCAAGCAGACTGTAGTTGTGATCATCGCCATGTGAAATAGTAGAGTAGAACAAGTAGAACAAGCGTTGCTGTTTCATCCTGCAGTCTTTCTGTAGATTTCACATCATTTTAATAGGTAAGTTTACTTAGTTTTGAGAAACTTTTGAAAGGGAAAACCGTGGTGAAACTGACCTTGCTGTTTGGTCTAGAGACAGTGGCACTGAGGAAAAGACAGGAAACAGAGATGGAGGTAGCAGAGATGAAGATGCTGAGGATCTCTCTGGGAGTGACCAGGATGGACAGGATTAGAAAGGAGTATGTCAAAGGAACAGCACATGTTAGAGTTTTGGAGATAAAGTCAGAGAGGAAACGCGCTGACATGGGACTAAATGACAGAAGACAATATTGATTGGTTGTCTATGATGACTATGATGCTTCCTGGATATTTATTCTGGCTGCTCTGCAGAGCCCCAGAACTGGAACTGGAGATGGTTTGGACATGTGCAGAGGAGACAGAGTACATCGGAAGAAGGATGCTAGGTTTGGAACCACCAGGAAAGGGGCCTAGAGGAAGACCAAAGAGGAAGTTCATGGATACAGTGAAGGAAGACATGAAGATAATTGGTGAAACTGAAAGGGATGCAGGAGACAGGGTTAAATGGAAGAAACTGACTGCCTATGGCGACCCCTCAAGGAATATGCCAATAGAAGAAGAAGAAGAGTTCGTTTTGAAAAACTTCGATTGCAAGAAACATTGTTATTTTACCACTTATACTAAAACTCTTGTTGATGCATTTCATCTACAAAAATCAAATTAAATAGAAATATTCAATGAAAAGAAAGCATTAATATTCTTTCTTTGCTTTTTTGAAATCGTTAGAGAAAGAAATTATGAATAACTCATGATCCAAGTTAATTTAACCAACTTTGACAGCCTGATAAAAGTTTAAAACTCTGGGAAGTGTAATAGATAAATTTATTGTATCAGCTCAAGTCTACTTCACGGCACTGCAGTGTGAGCTCCTCGCAATTTACAATCAAATAAATGACTTGCTGGAATTCTCTTTTCAAACAACTATTTTTCTGTGATGACGCAAGTTCAATTACATCAGTTTACTTATCCTCACATTCTATCTTTTTACTTCTAAGGTTCACCAATTCTACAATTTATCTTTACCCTCTATTGTTTCATTCACACTTTGCCTTGCTATTGCAGTTGGTTTTCTAAGCAAACCACACCTCTAAAACAGGGCTGCAGAGCCCTGGAGAGCAGACACAGAAATGACGGCATGTCATTGCTGTCCCATATCAGTGACTCACTGAGGCCCGTGTGCCCCGGCCTGTCATCGGCTCGTCTCTCTTCCTTGCTGGGCCACTTGGCAGCATGACTTCTCACCATCTCACTGTTGTAAACACTAGCTTTAAAAAAAGATGAATTTACCTTTAATGTACTACAGAAACTTTCAGGTGTAACAATAACATTGTCTCATTTCATTAATACAAAACCAGCCTAAGGATTTTGACCTGTGTTGCTTTTATACATGTTCATGCTAATGTACACATCAGGGGTCACTTTGAGATTTAAAGTTACGCCCAAGGCATAGAATATAGCAAATCAGAGGCATGTAATTCTTTTTGGTAGGCAACTTTTCTTCATTTTGAACCACCAATAATCTGTTGATATATCTGTCTTCTTTACCGTTGCAGTTTTTTTTTTTTTTTTTTTGTTAAAAAAGTAACACTCATGAGAAGTTTAGAGATTTAATACAAATATTGCACATTTACACTCAAGCAGAAGCTCCCTGAGCATGGGCAAGCAAGTCGTTTTTATCACTTCTCATCGATAGGTTGGACCCCATTTCTGTACATCAGGACGTGCACGTCAATACGTCATTGGAAAGTCCTGCCCTCACAAAATTTACTAAGACCATTCATGGTTTGAGAGAAATGCTTTGAGTTCTCTGACCTTGGAGTAAACTCCCATACTGTGTGAACAGGGCAGAGAATTTATTAAGGTGATGCAGTTCTCAGCTCTGCATAAGAGGATGGATACTTTTTTAATTGAAAATACTTAATCACCAATTGGAAATTTAAGTGCTGCAATCATACGACATAATTTTTTAAACTTCAAACTTCAAAAGCCAAAAAAGTCTTTATTATGTCACTTTCACTCTATTTGCTTTTATTGTTAGATTAAAAAAATAAAAATTATTATCACACAGTGTTGAGAACCAGGCAAAATCTGAATTCCAGCATTAAGGAATGTGAAATTACTAATTGGAACTTCAGGGGACAAAAGCTGATAAATCAAATTACAAGCTGGCTTACAAAGCTCAGTGAACACTAATAAAAATGGCTTCAATGTTTAAAATGAACGTTTTTATCGTGCCACAAATATCTAATTTTTCACACTAGTAAGGTTCACATTATTGAGTTTCAAAAGTTTTTTTTAATATCACCCTTGGGAGAATTTGTTTACCAGATTCAAATCAAATTTCTGTCAGAAATAGCTAAAGGTGGGTCCTAAATAAAGGAAAGAAATAAGACAGTAAGTGTGAAAAATTTAATTCAATAACCCACACAGACCTGCTGAGGCCTAAAGGCATTTCACACCTACATCACTCCACATGGTGTCGGCTTAACAGATGGTATTGGACAGTTGGATTAAATTTGTGGTTCACGAAGAGGATGATGATATATATTCTCACAGTCACCTCTGCCCTCCTCTCTGAAGGTTGTACACCTTCTGTCCATGTTACGACTTCTTAAACGGTTTTATTAATGATCAAAGGTAACTCGATACTGAATTATTAAACTGGTACTTATACATTTTTTTTTATGTATATATTTTTTTTGATGTTCTGCTTTAATTCTCTATGACAAGCAAATCCAGTGTTTATGTTGATACACATGTTTGTATCTCCATGTTCCGATGTGTATTGTGCCGCATCCCAGTTGGTGTGTTTTTTTTTTAAATAAAATTCAAAAGAACATGTTGTGAACCTGTCTGACTTTAGAAGTAAAACCAAAATTCAAAACATTCCTTCATTGATTGTTTTTTTTCCTCTTTAATTGGGTGATTCCCTGGTCTGCTTATGTAAACAACCCAACAAACATGATAAAGGCAAGTGAAGGATTTATGGAACTAGGGACTGTGATAACATTGACCTTTGAGCAATTTTAATGGGTGTATTTGGTATTCAGGTGATGTGTGTTAGCCCTTCTTCTGAAAACACTAGTCCTTCAGAAACCAATCATGCACGCAGAGCTGGCTGCAAGAATTCAAGAATGCCGTTTTAAAATAAAACCTTAAAATCCTACGACTGCACGGATATTGTTCATATGGAGGTTTAACACTCAAAATGAAGATTAATATTTGTTTATGATTCAATATTTTGAAAGAGAGTTACATAAATAAAGTTTTTCCAACTTACTTTCTCAAGACTGATCCCCGACCAAAAATATCGCTGCATCTGGCTTAACTCAAAGCGATGTGCAGACACTTGGATTGAGCAAGACTCAGTTTCAGTTTATTCTGCATAAGTCAGAACAGTTGCGGGGATGATTACAGCTAACCTAAAACTGAGCTAAGTCTTACACTAATCTTTCAAATTGCAATGATAATTTCAGTTTGAAATGTTTGCGATGAGAATAAAAACTGTCAGTCGAAGAAAAATCAACACAAAATATAAGAAGGTTAAACTAATGTAATTTGATTAAATAGATCTTAATAAATAAGAATATTTTTTTGTGTTTTGTTTCTATTGTACTTGAAACTTTGCTGTTAATTTGCTTCTGCATTGTTTGAGACAAGGATTTGAACAAAACTGAAGTAAACATAGCTTTACATATTCAAATTTATTCAAGAAGACAAATATAAAACGGAATATGATTTTCCCCCCTTATTAGAATATTTATTTGATTAGTTTCAAAGTTGATTATGCAATATGCATCATGATTTCAAGAATATAGTTAATCTACTTGTTTCAATCCCCAGTTCTTTACACACATGGACAAGAAGTTTTTTACTGTTTTAGCAACTTTGACCAAAGTCTGGATGCCACATTATCTGTTCATTTTTTTCACCACGAGCAGGAACTCTTCTCTAAAATTGATATTAAAAGCTGCCCCCGGCAATTCATTCATTAGCATTGTTTGATTTCCTCCAACAGAACTGAATATAAATCCACAATTTTGTTTACTCATTACAAAGAGGAAAACCCTGCAGCTAGTTTTCTGCAATATGACCTGTCACTGACACATGCATATTGAAGAGGGGTTCTTTATGTGACAAGGACAAATAATATAGTGGGTTCTCAAAGAAAGATTCACAATAACAAACTATCCTTCTTCTGTCCCTACAGGCTTATCACTGCTCTGTAAAAAAACAGAACGCAGACTGACCAAAAGGTTGTTAAAAAGTACTGTTGTCAATCTCTCTTTGCAACAAAGCCAAAAATATTTAGTTTACAGTGATTTTCTGCCTCTTTCCATCCACATGTCAGCCAATTTGACACCTGTACTGCTAATATCCTTCAATTTATTTCCTTAAATGACTTCTGGACTACCTGTCCTTGTTCAGATGTGCACACAGTTCTTTTTCTCTCTCTTTTCCTGACACCTTTCCATTGACTCACTGACACGCTGATGCTGACAGACGGATCTTTACATGAGAGACATGAGGTATCCTGTAGATGAATATGGATGGGGCTGTCCATCTGTCCATCTGCCTTTGGGCTATGCTGGCTCTGAATGCTAACAGTGCTCAAGTAAGATGAATGTGAAAGAGAGCTTAATGTGTATCAAGATCTAATATTTTCAGAAATAAACCTGGGATATGTGCAGTCAGCCCTGAGGAGATTTTTCAGTTGCGTTTATGCTCCTCATAAAGCAAAAGTGGGGAAGTGTGACGTTGGAAATATTAACTTTGAGCTTTCTGACAACAAGAAGAGAACAACTGTCAAAGTGAACGAATTACGAGAGGTGGGTTCTTTGCAAAGGTACAGGAACATATGCTATAAATGTGAACCAAAAGGTAAAATAGGAACATACTCATGACAGAAGAATAAAAATCAAACCATAACGCAGACTAATGCTTATACTCAGCATTAGTGGAAAGTGTTATATTTACTTTTAAGAAAAAATAAGAGTTTTCAACACTAAGTCAAGTTTATTTGTTTGTGCTTTTGAAGCAACAAATACTGTAGATACCAAAATAAAAACTGCTGAACTTTTGTTCAAAACTAAGCACAATAAACATGGGAGATTACAACTGCTGCTTATTACTCAACATGAAGATTTTATGCAATTTGAATTTCAGGACAGTCAGTTATTTCACACTCTAAACCAGACATTGGCAAACTACGGCCCGCGGGCCACATGCGGCCCAGTAAATGGTTTTATTCGGCCCGCCGAACTTGAAATAAGTACAATGCATTATTATGTTAAGATTATATTTTCCCTTCAATTGTGATATTTTCTCACTAGACGCGTGATCTAGCGCTAAATTTTAAATCTAGCGTGCTAGATGCACGTCTTTTAAGCGCTGGCTCACTATATTTGAAATTTAATGCACTTGATGTTTTTTTTTTTTTTTTTTTTTAAAAGATAGTTAGGAGGAGAGTGATGGTGATGTTGCAAAGTATAAAATAACTTTCTGTGCTTTAAAAATGGTAATTCATTTGATTTTCAGTGTTTAAAGACTCATTTCAAAGTCAGAGATTTTGTTGTGATGCTTTTTTTCATATTCATCGAAAATTAAAGCACGTTTTCTCCACATCACAAGATATGTATTTTTTACCAATGAGGTGAGATTACCAAAGCATGCCATTCATCTGCACCTGTTCCAGCCCCTCTGTCAAATTCTCTAGACCCCTCTAATAGTTGTTGTTTAAAGTCAACAGCTTTTTGCTTTCAAAGTTTTTGAATGAGGGTCCAAAGGTGGGTTTTGTTTTAGAGAGAAATGATGGGATATGACTTACAAATGAGACAGAAATTGTGTCTGAGTTCAAAGAAGTCTAGCCTTCCCTGCAAAGGTTGTTGTTCCTTACAAATAAATGGAGAAAAGAATAACTATTGGATATGCTTGGCTGCTAGACACTTTTTCATATTGTGGGTAAAATATAAGATCTGTAAACCACAATACGTTCTTGTAAAAAGTGACTAACTTCACATCTTGTCTCATTTCAGCTTTCACATAATTTTTCACTTCCCATTTTACATCTATCTATATTTAATGGAGATAACTTGACAGTTTCAGATTAGGATAATATCACTAGAGATTCATGGTATTAGGAACAACATTTGCATTGATTAATAAAATCTCAAGTGTAGAGGTAGATCAAATCTTTTGAAAGTAGATCAGATTGTACATCATAGCTGTTCAGACTGCATTAGGAACTGCTTAAAAGAAAACTAGTTAAATCAGTCACACCCCTGCTTTATTAACATAAAAACTTCTTTATATGAAGGTACTGTACTTATTACTGCACCACAGCAGGTCATTTCAAGTCAAGAGTTATTGTTATCAGTTTGTGCCTTGGAGTTTGTTTCTGTGTTTACACAATTGATATGTTCTGTTCTCTCTGAAGAGTCAGACTGATGGAGCTGCTGTTAATTCATTGTCATTTCAGAAATCTGAGCTGTCTGGTTATGACAGCACAGAGGAGACGAGATGGTACTTGGACTGAAACAGACGAAAGCAAGAAGTGCCTTTGAGGAAAAATCTGCCTTACCCACTTCTGTTGACTCTGAAAAGTTCTGACATCAATGACTACTAGTTCTGACTTAATGGCTCTCTTTTAATTTTATTGTAAACTGTCTAATTCAAAATTTGCATTAAAATAAGTTTGTTCATAGTTTGTTCTCCAAATAGCATCCGCTTACTCAATACCTCTATGAACAAAGTACCTGATTTGTTCAAGAAAGCAGAATTTACATTCCAGCCTTGCTTTTTTGTGCTGCATTCAATAAAACATGATTGGTTTAGATGTTTAAAAGCTAATTCATGGCTTTATTTGTCTGTCCAGCTGAGGACCTATATGACCTGAATTTTGTCATCCTCACCAGTGCGGGTTCAGCAGGTCCTCCTGCAGCTGACAGCATGTGACCTAAATGCAGTTGGTGGACTATGCATGTCCACTTTGCACGCACATACATCAGTAGTTATGATTATTTAAGTTTTTTGCTGTTTTCCCTGATTTGTGTGTAAAAAGTGTTGAAAAATAGAAAATATTCAAAAGTGGATTGCTCAACTTGCTTCTGATTGGCTGGTAAATGATCACAACAAACACTCCAAGGTTTAAGTGTCATTTGACTTTAGAACATACTGTAGATCAGAGGATGCCGCTTTATGTATGTCAGATATTTACTGTGCTTAAGTGTTGATGTTGAAACTTTTATGAGCCCCCACAAAGACAGTAAAAGTGACATAACAAACCAAAAATGAATAAAACTAAATTTAAAGTGTGACATATGTTAAGATAAAGACATCACTTATTATTAAAAACACCTTTTTCCTTTGGAGACAACTATGAAGAGGTTTATTCACTGCTTGTAAACTTATTTTTTTCACTTTACTGGAACTTTACTAAATGTCCTATTCCCCCTGCTGACACCTACATATACTCTTTTGATAAATATTCTTCGTCATGAAGCAAACCAAACTTTGTTTGGTCAGCATGCAATCAATTTGTGTGCTTAGTGAAGGTTAAGAAAACATAAGAAGGTCACACTCCCAGAAGGGTGAGGTGAAAATAGAGTAAAAATAAGTAGTTTTTATTTAGGAACATCAGTGCAAATTATCCAGATAATTTTGAGTGAAAAATACCCTTGAAATGGTTCACAAAATATCCTTCTCAGACAGTGACGTACGTCAAGGGAGACAGGCGAAGAATTGCATCACATGTCATCATGAGGAAAAAAGAAAGCCTGCATAAAGAAATATTATTATTTTCCAGTTATGAGTTAAAAATGCACTTGGAGTATGACTACACATTTCTGCCATTTTATTGAGTAAGAATAGTAGATTTTGAGTTTTTCCGATCAACTCCAAAGGAGAAACCCTTGATGAGGCAGGAACGAACTAGGCCTTCCGTTTGATTACATAATCCAATACAAACTAGGTGGCATGATGCGTGCCAATTTCTGTTCCTCAGCATATCGCCAGTATGAACTTTACAGAAATATTCGTTATACACCACAACTCTCTGCAGTCTATGTAATGTATTTTTTGAGTATGTGATATAATTATTGCTGCTGTTCGCGCAATAAAGTGCAGAGAAAAGTCAGCAGGGGGCGCATGTTATTGAAAATACTTTATTAATCCCCAAAGGGAAATTTGTATCAGTTTATATGAGTTCTTCTAAGGCCATAATCTTCATTGAGACAGAGAGACTCTTAAAACTAAGAGAAAATAAAAAGAACTTATACAACTTAATTATAGAACCTGTTTTTGGAGAAAGACGGTTATGCACTTCATTTATAACTAAAGGTAAAGACACAACTCATTTTAAGTCTTTGTTTTAATTAAGACGGGAGTAAATAGGAAATAAATAGTATTTAAGGAATACATGCTTAATGAAATACATTCAATAGGCAAATGTTTTTCAAATTTACTACAATACCATAATTTTAAAGTTTGAAAAATAACATATTTTTACTGTTGGTCAAAATTAAATTCAGCCCTTCCAATTGTAAATCTGACACTCGAGGAGTCAGTGCCTCACCAGACATTAACCTCACTGCATGTCATTGGTCTCAGATCAGAAAATTAATATACCGCTTTGACTTGGAGCAAAATAACTGTGAAGTAAATGCTCTTTAATAAATGTCTGTTTCAGATATGAAAAGAAATACATGTGTCATAAGACCAGTAGAAATGTATAGCTCCTGAAGTATATGTAGAGGCAACTAAATTCAAACATTGATCCTTTTTTGTAAGGACCTACCAGTAAAATTAGACAAAAAGTGTTCCACGGATTGCTTTAAATGTTAAAAATAATCAAAATTTCTAATAGCTGTGACATCAGAAGTGCAGGCAAAAAAGGAAGCCAGGTCTGTGGTGGTACTTTATCTTTAGTTTGACAGGACTCTGCTTTCACTGGCGCCAGCTAGAGAAAGGATGACTTCATACATGCAGACTTCTGGGTATCTGCTGCAAAGTCTGAGACTCTGGCTTTGGTGTGATAGAAAATGAATTTTTGTGAGACAAAAGAAGAGGAGGATGAAATAAAAAATATGTTGAATAAGAAATATTAAAAAATTTCTCATTTTATCTATTTAAACTTGTCATTTGTTTTAATGATAAGATTTCAAAGCTTTAGTAAAATTATTCACAGATGTTGAATCCAAGTTAAAAAATAAAAGATAATAAAAAATTATTAAAAATATTTGCAGGTGAGACACTAGCAAAGTTTGAAAAAGAATACACTCGAGCAGGAATCAATGTCAATGCAAAAGCTGAGAAACATGCGTCATTGTGACAAGTTTGTTTGCATTGTGGTCTGAACTCGTTGCAATTTCAAAGAGCGTGGTGTGAAATTCAAGAATCTTTCTTTGACCTTCTGTGGTTTCTATAGAAACAGACACTCAGAAATCCATGGAGATGTGATTGACAATGTTAGATACTCTATTAACAACAATTTCACAAAGACACCTGCTACATGTAAGTTAACAACAATAAGATATAAATAGGTCTACATTTAAAAAGTACATTTGTATATATAAACATCTTTTTGATTCTACAGATATGTGAGTGTTTATATTTTTATACCAATACAGGTGTGTATTAATAGAGAGAAATAAATGGATAAATAGATAGCTTGACAGCTACTTTATAAGCGAGCCAGCTGAAGTCACATTCTGGCCTCATTAGTTAAAATGTCTGTTGTGCCGCAGTAGTCATAACTCATCTCCAGCAGAAAGCTCTGCTCCTCCACACGTCGCCACCAGACTCATTAGAGAAGCCCCGACCAACAAGGGATGTCAGGTTAGAGGTGTGACACAGAAGAGCACATCGTTGAGTGAAAATGAGAAGGACTAAATTGCTCAAATGCCCTTCACAGGACAAGAGAACGACAGCAAATCCATCACTGTCTGTCCAAAGTTGAAAATCTCTTAAGTAAAATGTTTTGAAGCTTAGCATGTGTTTGGTGTAAAATACCTTTTTTCTAAAGATGTCATAGACATTCATCTGAAAACAGTCCAGATAAAATCAAAATTCTTTGATCATCTTTCAGACTCACACTCTTGCACAGTGGGACGTTGGGTGAAAAAAACCTGCACAGACATGCTTTTTCATCTTTTCAACTTAATCATCAAGTTTGTGATTTACTACCTTAAAATGTTCCTGAATGTTTGACTTGCATATAGATCAAAGAGAACTACAAAAGCAACATTTTATTACTGAATCTTTATTAAACAAAGTGAGAAATGGACAAAACAAGAGTTTAACAGCAGTCATTGGGATATTGTCAAGGTTCACAGGGGCGAATCCTGAATTTTGTAAAGGGGGCAGCGGGTGTGGGTCATTGACAAATCCAGTATAGGGGAAGCTGGGGCATTCCACCAGAACATTTAAAAAAATAAGAGTAATTTTCCTGCATTTTGGTGGCCCATTCGTTGGTCCTGCAAGGGAATAGCTTGACTAGTCCCCTTTCCTTTCTTCTTTTTTTTTTTTTTTGTGGACCAAAAGTATGGGGAGTATCCCCACGCCCCTGCCGGATCCACCCCTGGCTCACTGATGATGAAAGTTTTTCAAGGGGAATAGTACGCTTAGGTAAGATTGGGTTTAAATGCACAGTCAACTTTAAAGTCATTTGCTTGATCCTCAACAGTTGATAAATCAAAGTAACTTGTGTGCTGAAATTTGAGCACCTCATTGCCCCAACTGGTCCATCCAGGTTGAAGATTTCGGGCAAAAAGCTCCAAACATTTGGCTTTGGGTCCAACGTATGGCTTCAACACCTCTGAGAAAAGAAAGTCTCAATTAGTTTAACAGGAAAATCCACATGATCAAAAATATGTATCAAATTTCTATCCAAATCTCTAATCTGGCCAATGAATTGAATGATTTAGAATAACAGTAAAGAATGTTGATTCACTTCAACAACAAAAAAATACATTCCACGCAGTTTCCAGCTATTCTAGCATTAATCCGTTTAAAATCAGATGTCTGTTCTACTCTGATGCTAGACATTATCACTGCCAAATTTGTGTTGATTCTTCTGCAAATGTCCACTGTCAGCAACTTTCTCTACAATCACAAGATAAATGTAGACCACAGGTGTTAAAACGCTCACTAATTTGTCAAGTCCTGCTGATAAAATGTTTGGTTTTAAAAAAAAAAAAAAGTGGTAATTTATACTTTTTACTGCTGCCAACTGGTGATGGGTGATAGATACAGTATATAAAATGGACAAAAAATTGTCCATTTAGATAGAAATCTCACTTTTTTTATTGTGATAATACATCCAACACTGTACAATGAGACTACTGAGCTTCATTCATGTCTTGGGTGAGTTCTTTGCTTGTCAGTATATAATAGGCAGAAGACATCACCAGCAGTAGTGTAGCTCCTTCACAGCACAGCACAGGTTTTTCAGTGTAGCGCCTCTGCAGTGACCTTGGCTCTATAAGTGCTAATGTTCCAGGAGAGGTATACCTGACAGTTATGTTTCACTTCCTCAGCCCCCTATGCTTCTTTGACACTTAGCTCAGGCAACACTGTGTGAGTTAATGAGCTCAGAAACTATGATCCCAGCCCTGATCTAACCGGCACACTGTGCTGTACTACCCTCTATTTCCTTCCTATGTACGTCACGGAGACAGAGGCACAGTGTGGAAAGGCCAAACATGCAGCTCTGCTACTAACTCAAGCTCAGATGGTGACTCAACTCTCAAGTTGAAATGAGAATAAAGGTCTAATTGTCTTCTTAACTTTAAAACTAGACTCTTGAGTCAAAAATCTGCAAGGAAAACTGCCTAAATCAAGTGACACACTGAGTGAGAATTGCTATAAATTTTCTGCAAGATTAACAAAAAAGAAGCAAACACAAATTGTGCTGGAAAATTTCAGTTGAGCATATGTGCTATTTAAAGTGTTTGTTCTGCTAATCTAACCTTAAAAATAGTATTTAATAGGACTTCTTTGTGCTGCTTAAACACAATTAATCTTCTTCTTCTTTCGGTATTTCTCTTTAGGGGTCGCCACAGCAAGTGAGTTTCTTCCATCTAACCCTATTTGCTGCATCTTCTTCGATCACGCCAACTATCTTGATGTCTTCCTTCACTGGATTCATAAACCTCCTCTTTGGTCTTCCCCTAGGCCTCTTTCTTGATGGTTCCAAACCCAGCATCCTTCTGCCGATGTACTCTCTCTGTCTCTCTCTCCTCTGCACATGTCCAAACCATCTCAGTCTGGCCTCTCTGACTTTATTTCCAACAAAGTCTGTGATATCAAGGGTGCGTTCTCTCGTATCCAGACGACTCAAGTTTTATCTCCAAAACCTCTAACTCACAATTAATGTGAAGATCTATTGGCTAAAAATGACGCTAAAGAGTTGTTCAATTGTATCAAATGGCTGATCTTTAATACTAACAACATGAGGCCCGGGCTCACAAGGATCAGATGTTTTATGCACATATTTGTTTTATGGAATCTAACATTCAAGTCCACTGTATTTGTTTTTTAATTCATTCTTTAAAGCATCTTCGAAAACCTTTTATTAAAAAAATGATGGGGGTGCAAGGTGTTCCTATGAAGAGCAACTGTGAACTTAGGAAATCAAGACTCCGTCTCGCACTTTCAAGTTACCTTTTTTTTTTTTACTTCTCCAGTAAACTTACAGTTAATCATCTTGTACACGTCAGCATTTCCGTACAACTCCAAATCAGCAGTTGGATGTGAATTTGAAGAGTAAAGGAACTAAGCAAATCACTATTTTTAACTTGTGAGAATTAGTGGTGGAAAATTAAAGCAGAAGGGACTCTAGCCGGACCAAAACGAACAAACTCAACTGTACCAGTCTTCCTGCTAGTCTTTTGTAGAATAGCATAATATCTTTTCAGCTATCTGCTGGGGAAAAGGCTGCAGAGCGAGGGACTTGAAAAACTTCACAAGCTAATCAAAAAGGTTGATTCTGTTCTCAGAAAAAACTGTTGCGCCGTTGGAGCTGTTTGTCCAGAGAAGAACATTACACAACCTGCTGGACATGATGAACACAACAAAGAACACAGCAGTGGTTTTAGTAAGACTTCTAAAAAGTTACTCTAACGAATAAAAAGTCACAGTGATTCATTGTTGCAAATTAACTTGATTTTGTAAAATGTAGTAACAATGTTTGATCTTTGATCAAATATGATTGAAAATGATCAAACATCATTGGTTCTTATTGCAAAAAACCAAACACTGCTTGTAAAAATTTTGAAACCAGTTTAAAGAAGTCTTTTCTATCAGAGAACTTTTTCTCCGATATCACACCACACACGTCTTCACACGGTGGCACCCAGTTCACAACCTGTTCCTTTTTCCTCTTCAAATCATTTTTATACATTCTAACCACTGTGTCATATCCTGAGAGAACATTTGTTCATTTTGAATGATCTTATCCAACCGATCCATCAATGCCTATTAAACCTTTAGGCTTTCATTTTTTTTCTGCTTCCAGCCTGTTGAAGAACAAAATAAAAGTAACTCTAAGGATCTTAAAAATACTTCTAATCAGTGCTGTTTATCAGAAGAGTCCTTTCCTGCTTTGATTAGATTTGATCAACGTTGCACACAAGTGGTTATTTTAAGCATTTTTGTGGTTTTTAATTATAATGATAGCAGAGTGCTTTTTTTCTGCTAAAGTGGAAAGATGCTTCTAGGATGTAACTGGACCTTATTAGAAAACCAGTGTGTGTGTTTTCTGAGAGATGCACAAACTCCTTTTTTTTCCTGCGGTCTGGAAATCCAACAGGGATTGTGTTCATGTTAGAGTAATGCTGTCTCTTATCGCTCCATAGCAACCAAGGGTGTCAGTGACATGAGCTCCTTCTGAGAGGGCAGCACAAGTGTGTCAGAGTGTCTCTGTGCTGTGGACTCTAGAGTTATGGCCTGGCGCCACCAAAGCTGTCCGCTGACTCGAGCAAAACTGACAGGCTGGATTCTACAAGCAATTCAGAATTACAGGAGTAAGAAGTCTGCATGAGGAAGATGCTCCTAGCTGGAGTATCTACCAAATTTCATATTAAGAAATAACTAATCCTTAGTTTTTGTTTATTTGACTTTGCAAACAGACAAAAGTGACAAAAGATAGATTTTTTTTGCAACGTATAAAACAACAAAAACAAGTCAAATAATATGGAGTTTTAACAGTATTTGTTCTGGATAAAAATGGAACAATTTGGAACAGAAATAAAGATGTAAACAACCTTTCTTTGGTTATAAAAGAAATGGACTTTCTTTAATTCTGCAGCTAAAGTAACTTCTATGTTAACAAATTTTTGCATATTAAAATTTGGACTTTGTGTAAAAGTAATAAACAGACCAGCTCAGAATGAACCTGCTGGGAGTCTTTGCCATGAACAAAGAATCACACATGGAGATCTATCCCAATCTGTTTCCTAATCTACTTAATCTCTATGGTATCCCTGCTCCATGGAGGCATCATTATGATTTAAATCAATGTGTTTTTAAACAATATCCAGCTCCTTTTATGAAACACAGGCTTTTTGTGATGCTGAAATGGCACCGGCAAACAACGAATGAGTTTGGCTTTCCATACTGAACAATAAATTGTGATCCCGGAGAGAGAGCAAAATGACGTCAAGCCTCCGTTTTTCAACGCACGGGCATATTCATTGTCAAGGTTTTAAATTGATTCCAAAGTGTGAGTGCGTGTTGGAGTCAGGGGGAGTACTTTGGACAAATTGAACACTTAAGTAAACATTCACACTTTGACAAGTCAAACCTGTCAGGGGGTCAAATACGTGCAAATGTACAAAGATCCTACATGTTATTTATTATACGAAGAAATTTTACCCTCAATTTGCAATTTTTTATTAAAAACATTCTTCAATAAGCAATTAATTAATCTAAAATAGATTATTACTTTATTGTCTTGTCTTCTCATGCAAAAACGACCAAAGTTATATAATTTTGAATAAATGGAGTTACTGTATGTATTTATTGTTTTTAAGCTTGTTTATAACAATGTGCACTTTCATTCATGCAAACTTCAATAATCATCTTGGGCTTCGTTGCATTACCTAGATGGTAAGCAGTTACTGAACTTGAATTGTGATACAGCACTGCTCTCTGGTGGCAAACGCAGAACAAAATCTGCGTCTGTGCTTACCTGATAGTGAGGGCTTCTGGGAGTGCAGGGCAGAGGGGACGCTGACGATCAATCGCTTATCTTCCACAAGACTCTTTGAGGAGCTGATGAAAAAAATATATATGTATCGTCTGTCTGTGTAAGGGCGGGATTTATTCCATTCAATGGTAGTAACTCAATAAACAGTGAAAAACATGACACATTGGGAAAGTCAATTATCTCACACCTTGTGGAGACGTTTACAGAAGAGCGATATCGACCCAGCACCAGCGTTTCGTATGGTTTCTTGTGCTCAGAGTCTAACGGAAACACAAACTCTCCGGATGTGGTGACCTAAAGGAAAAGATTGCAGTCCGTGAGATGTTAGTGTTCAATCAGATTTGTTTGATACATGACTTGTACCTTGATCCAGAGCCATTCACCAACAACTTCTACACCCCAGTGCGGATACAGCTCATCACGGATAAAGCGCCGGAGGGCGGGTCGGTTTGTCACCCATGTTACCACCAAACAGTTAGGAGATGCCAACACAGGGATTGGGAGCCGTTTCAGCAGGGATGGGGGCAAAGAA